>CM077675.1:44871179-45471179 GCA_039707655.1 Elymus sibiricus | reverse complement strand
ATCCGTCCGGTGGGACTATCCGAGGGACTGTCCAGGGGCCTCCCGAAGGGCTGTCCGAGGATCCGTCCGGTGGGACTATCCGAGGGACTGTCCCGATGCCTCCCGAAGGGCTGCCCGGAGATCCGTCCGGTGAGCTGACGTGGGAGTACATCCTCGCGGTTGGGAGGTTGTAAATCCTAGCTGCGGGGATCTGCACCGCCGATCGTCATCGACTCTACTTCCGCTGCGCTACGAGTCGGTAACGAAACAGATCAAACCTTGTATGCAGTCTCCATAGTGATCCTGGGCTGGTACGTAGGTCGGAAATTTTTTGTTTTCTGCTGCGTTACCCTACAGGCTCCTCTGTCACACTAGCTTCGTTGGACGACTGGGCAAGCCGGTCTACGTATGGAAGAAACTTGGTTGTTGCGTATGGTGTAATGGAGCTGAATTGCATTCCAGAAAAAAAACAGAGGGAGAACACATGAAAAATGTGACAAGAATCCGGAGTTGCAATTGCAACAAAAGAAACTAGAAGGTACTGTTTCCCTGCTTGAAAAAAGGATACTTACAGGGCGCTTCCCGAAACCATCTTCTAGGGTGTCGACTGCGACAACAGCGGTGAAATCAAGATCCTGGAAAAAACAAGCCCGTGGCAGAGAATAGTCGATGGTATGATCAACTATGTATCCTCTTGGAATGTCAATGTGGTCCATGTAAATTACCTGCAAAAAAGAAGAAGCCACACAAGCCACTGTAAAAGCAGGATGCTCTGGAAAACAATAAAAGAAGGTTGTTACGGGAATGAATGGAAGTACCAGAAGCATTGGTAGACAACCACCAATCATGAATTTTAGTTTGCCTTCATTCCTCTTATCTTGGTATTTCTTAACTTCCCTCATCACATCAAACAGAATATGCTCATCCCACTCAAACTCATGGACAACACTCATGTCCTGTAAGCTGTATAGATACTCCAGAGGGACCATGTTTCCTATCCCTGGAGCTAGGACCAATGAAAGGCAAAGTAAAATCCATGACCTATCAATGGTCTCCTCATCGTCATCATCGGCATTTGATAAAACAGAAACTGTGGTGGGTATTGGAGCCCTTTCACCATCCAAATAAACTTCACGAAATTCTGCTTTTCCCCTTTTGCCGAATTGTAGCGGCTTCCTACCAGATGGTACATTAAATATCTTCTTAACCATATCCCTTGTCAAGTGGATCTTCTTGTGGTCATTTAACCCGCGAGACATATGAAAATCAGTACATGTTTCGAAAAAAATAAATCGAAAAAGGGTTTTCTGCAACACAGAAAAAAAGCAAGAAAAAATAGCAAACATACGTGAGCAGCCGCTTCTTGGTGTCAATCCTCATCACTAAGAAATCAACAAGCGCTTCCGGAGGAGGAGGCAAAGGAGAGATATAAAGCAAATCCCCGAAAGAGGACTTGCTTATGACATGCCTCTTTTTCCCTTTGATGGTGTTGGCTATCTCGCGTAGCCGCTTTGCCGACCATCAGGTTTGGTAGATACCCATGCTGCGAAAAAAATGGAAACATTAGCTACTTCAAGCAGGCAAATCTGAATTTCAGAGAAAAAACATTGCCTAAATGCCATGTCCTCGATAGCTTCAGGAAAATGCAATAATAACACAGGAAACTTAGTTCAAGCACATACCTAAAATTTAGAAAGCATAAGCTTGCATAAGTTGCTAGAAAATGCAGAAGAAAAACTAACTTATAAATTCAGTAGCATACACTAAAATTGAGTAGCAATGATAATTTGCAGTGGATTCAGTGTACAAAAATTAGCACCAATAATTCTGCAGCTACTAAAATTTCTGCATCTACTACTATTTCTGTAGCTACTACTATTTTTACACCTCTGGAGATTCGTCCAGCTACTACTGCTGCTGCAGCTCTAGTGATTCATGCAAGTACTACAAAAATCATACAACCACATCCATAGAACACCTGCAGCTGCTAAAAATCTTTGCAGTTCTAATGATTCCTGTAGGTGCTACAAATCCTGCAACCACAACCCTGGAGCACCTGGAGCACCTCCTTCCCCTAATTTCTGCTACAAAAAAACAAAATCTCCTCCTTCCCCCAATTCCCCACCCCCACAGCCATGGAGCACCTGCACCTGCAGCTGCAGCCACCACAAATCCTGCTACAAAAAAACATAAGCTACTCCTTCCCCCAATTCCCCACCCCCACAGCCCTGGAGGACCTACACCCGCAGCTGCAGCCACCACAAATCCTAAGCACCACGTAGCCGCTCGCCGCAGAGCCACCGGCGAAGCCACCGGAATGCACGGAGCACACCTTGCCCAAAGAAACAAAAACGCTCGCAGAAATGGGGGGAAGGAGGCGTACCTGCTTGGGTTGGAAACAGCCGCAGCAGCTCCCGAAGATGTCGTCGTTGTCACGACATTGGGTTAGCCGCGTCCGCGGTGCTGCCCTGCCAGATCGACCGGCGCCCGTAGCAGATCCGGTCGTCGTCACCCTCCGAAACAACGAGCGCCAACTGAGCTAGTCGACTATTTCAGGACCGGTTTCTTCAAACAACGGGAACGTTTCAGGAAACCGTCACTGTAGGTGGCTGCTCCAATGGGCGCGGGCGCAATCTCGTCCGTTAGATCGAGGCAAGATCAACGGACGAGCGGCCGGCGGAATGATCACGCAGATCGGCCGGTAGGAGGAGAGATTTTCCGTTTGAAAATACCCACGGGACGCACGTACGAGCGACTCGTCGTAAATAGGCCCGCACGGAGAGGAAAGACGGTACTCTCCAGCAACTGAAGCCTGACCCAGTTCCCCATGTGTCGTGGTTTTGTCACGGCATGATGTCCTCGTGAGAGAACTTAGGTGTGAGGTCATCGCAACTAGGTGGCGGCTTGAGAGGGGTTGATCGGAATCAAGAGATGCGAGTTTACCCTGGTTCGGCCCCTCCGATGGAGGTAAAAGCCTACGTCCTGCTTTGTATCTATGTTGATGATGATGACGATCTCGATTACAAGGGTGCGGAATCGCTACCTCTAATCTCGAGAGCCTCTAATCTGTCTATCTCTAATGACTTGAACTTGTCTGTCTAAGACCTGTCTATTGAGACGTCTAAAAATTTCACCCTCTTGGGGTGACCTGCCCCTCCTTATATAAGTTGAAGGGGCGGTTTACATATAGAGTCCAAGTCGGATTAAGACTTAACCTATTATGACTATCCACCGCGGGCTTCTCTTCGTGGGCTTCTGAGTCCCGGGCGGCTTACAACCGGGCGGCTTACGCCGGGCGGCTTACAGCCAGATTCATCTCCGGGACTCATCTTCAGGCACTGTGTGTCTGCCAGGTCATAACTGTTCCGGGTCATAACTGTCTGCCAGGTCATAACCATTTCGGGTCATAACTGTTTGCCGGGTCATAACCGTTCCGGGTCATAACTGTGTGCCGGGTCATAACCATTCCGGGTCATAACTGTCTGCCGGTTCATAACTGTTCCGGGTCATAACTGTCTGCCGGGTCATACCACGGGGTATACCCCGACACCACGAGAGGCGGAGGCCCAACCAAGATGTCTGCGGTCGCCTTCCCCCATCACCGGGTTGTGCCCACCACATATACCTGGGGATGTGCAGCCCGGCCCGGACGACCCAAAAATGACGAGCCGGGTCAGGCCTGATCATGGCATCGGGCCGGACTCGGGCCTGAAAACTGAGCCCGACGGTCAGATCGAGCCGGACTCGGGCTTGTGAAAAGTGAGTTTTCAGTCGTAGTCGTAGTCGGGCTGGGCGGGGTCAGGCTTTTTCAGGCTTGGGTCGGGCCTAGGCTTGGCTTCAAAATATTGCAACCCTAGAGAAATCCGGATTGTTTATCTGAGTTACCAGTCATAAGTTAAATGTTCCACATATATAGCCCCCAAGTACCGGGTTGTCTTGCCTGCAGCAACCTGGGACTTGTAAATGTCTTATGTTCATAAAACTTCAACCAGTGTAGCCCCCAAGGGCCGGGTCATTATGCAATAATGAGCAGGAACTTGTTGTAGATCTGATCACATAGACTTGAGGAGCAATGTGTAGCCCCCAAGGGCCGGCTCAGTAAGACAATACTGGGCTGGGACTTAGAGAAAGATAGAAAAATCTGGCTCATCTCCTTGAGATAACAGGGTCTGTTGATACTTTGAAAAACAACTTGCATTAGCCCCCAAGTGTCGTGGCACATGCTTGAAGTGACATGGGACTTGCATACTTGATATAAACTGGACTTGAATAATGTAGCCCCCAAGTGCTGGTCGTATGCCTGCAACGATTCGGGACTATTCCTTTCACTGCAGAATAAAATCATATCCACTGTCTAGATGATATTGCTGAAATCCTTGCATATCAATGTTGAACCATGCTCCTTGCTGTAAGCTGGTATTTTTTGGATGAAGGAATAATAGCCATTACTCTGAAGGGGCTTTGAAAACCTCAATCATCCAATACTGGTTATGACAACCATAATGAAAATCCAGCCATGTTGGCTATGTAAAATAATAATATAACTTGGTTTGAGAACCTCCATTATTCAATATTGGTTATAACAACCATAATGGAAATCCAGCCATGTTGGCTATTAAGGATTGGAATATGTATCCCGGTTTGAAAACCGGCTCCTGCAATATAAACCAGGATATTCATGCATATATGATGCATGGTATGACGATGCAATGATGATGCAATGTATGATGATGTATGTGTATGATAACAGAGTGTAAAAATGTCGGCTTTCAAGGCTCGACAAAAAGAGACTAGCTCTGTACCGTTTTTTGAAAAAATTCAAGGTTTTTAACCTCGTAAGCCGGCTCTCACGTGACATAAATCCGTCGTTTAAACTTTTAGCAAGTTCAGGGTCTTTAAAAGATTGACATTGCTAAGAGTACGAACGGGCCACATAGCAGAGGGATTACGACAGACAATGCGAGTTTATCCTAGCTCACTGTAAGCCGGCTCTCTCGTGACAAAAGCCACCGTTTAAACCTTGACAAGTTCAGGGTCTTTGTGCGAGAATAACTTATAAAAATTCAGGGTCTCTTATCAAGATTAACTGTCAAGAGTTCGGCGGGTCACATGGCGGAGTAGCAAGTTGCAAACAGGCAGGTTTAACTCGAATATGGCATATAAAGCCGGCCAAGAGGGTATGGAAGCTAAACTCATAGAGTTGGAAGCCCCTAAGTGGCCATATGACGATCCAATAAATCCGGGCACCCATGTTTGAACGGTCGCAACATGGCGGCTCGTCCTCTTGGGTGACTTTAAATCTTCCGCCAATAAGGTAGTGCACCCATGTTTGAACGGTCGCATCATGGCGGCTCGTCCTCTTGGGCGACTTTAAATCTTCCGCCAATAAGGCAGCAGCCCCCGGGACCGGGTTGTCTCCCTCGCAATGACCCGAGGTTCTTGTTGAAAACGACCAAATGTGTGGAGCCATGTCTGTAGCCCCCGAGTCTTAAGTCGACTCGAAAAGACGGCTTGAGAGAATTCATAGTTGACCGTGGCATAAGCCGACATATGGTTGACGGCTGATAATTGAAATTTATTGAAGCCAAAAAGCGTGTGGCGAGTTGATGATCTGCGCGACACTCATTGTATGTCCTTGGCGTTGATAACGCAACATGAACCCACAGAAGGTTGAGATGGCGGGTTATAAATGATCCCATATGATTTTTGTCAGTAATCCGGCTAGTGGTTCACCCCTGCTGGTTGTTGAAGTTAACCAAAACGCAGTGGCGGCGACTTGCACACCTATCCATTGAGCCATCCGGTGGAGGCAGAGGCTGATAATATATCATGACTTGCTTCAGAATTGTTGGAATAGACCGGACGCAGGGCGGCGACTCATAAGCGTCCGTTGGGCGGCTTGAACGAGCAAGCACAGCACCAGCATGTCGATGTAGACCGGAACGCAGGGCGACGTCATGAGCGTCCGTTGGGCGGCTTGAACGAGCAAGCACGACACCAGCATGTCGATGTAGACTGGACCGCAGGGGCAGCAGCTTGAGCATGTCCATTGGGTGGCTCTTCCGACTGTATGTGGCCCCGGCGTGTTGATATAGATGTAGAAGTTAGTCGCGGCATTGTAAGCCGGTGCGGTCACGAGAGACGGCCACGGTGTTGTAAGCCGGTGCGATCACGAGAAATGGGCGCGGCGTTGTAAACCGGTGCGGTCGCGAGAGACGGCCGCGGTGTTGTAAACCGGCGCAGCGCAACACGGACAAACACCGGTCCATAATGATGTTGGCGTGCCTCCATCTCCGCGGTATAAAGCCACTTGAATAATTGTCCTGCGTAAAAATATTACAGGTCAAAGTAATTGTTCTCGGATGAAACATATACTGAAAAATAGATAGGATAAATATTACCTGGTATTTTTGTATGAATGTGGACGGAGCAAACCGAGTTTAGATATGCATATCGATCCACCATCTTTTTTTTAGCCGGCTCACCACTTCTTTCCTAACCACCCGGCTCCCACTTCTCCTTTTTCCCCGCGTGGGCAACCGAGTCTCCAGGAGCAGCCGGTGCGGGTGCGGCGGAAGGCGGAGGAGCCGGCGAGGTGCGGCGTGCTGGCGGCGGAGCTACTCGCGGCGGGGCCGGGACAGGAGGGGAGACGCGGCGTAAACGTACGCGCGTGTGAGGGCAGAGCCACGGCGCAGGGCCGGCTCAGCGAGCGAGGCGGGCCCACAACAGCGGCCGGTTCGGCGAGCGGGCCAGGCGGGGCGGAGTGGAGCCACGGCGGGGGCGCCCGCACGCGAGGAGCTGGGGCGGCTCGGATGCCCGCCGGCGGGTGCGGAGGCGAGGCGCGGCAGCGCCGGCTCAAGGGAGCGACAACGGAGCAAGGCGAGGGCGACTCAGCCGGCACATCAAAGGAGCAGCCTGGCGGGGCGCGCGGGGGCGGCCCGGCCGGCGCAGCGACGGAGCGGCCTGCGCGGGGGCGCACGGGAGGCGGAGCCAGCAGCGCCAGAGGTGTCGCGGGCACGCGAACACACAGCCGCAGGTGGGGGCGTGTGTAGTTGAGAGGCGACGAGGCACGGCAACCCGTAGCGAGGAGCAGGGCGAGCCATGGCAGCCACGGCAGGTGCGGCGTTTAGAGGGGGCGAGGTGAAGCGCGGTAACGGCACAAGCGGGTCGCGATCGAGGTGAGGCAGAGCAGCTGCCACAGCGGGAGGCTGGCCAGCCATGGCGAGGCGGAGGAGAGGGTGGCTCAGCAAGCAGGCGAGGCAGGCGGCGCATAGCACCGGCTCGGCGAGCAAGCGAGGCGTGAGCGGGCGGGGGCGACTCAAGGCGGGGCGAGGGTCAGCCACGGTGGAGATGGGCACGCAGAGGCGGCTTAAGGCGAGCGCAGCGAGATGAGGCGGCCTTGGCGAGCGAAGCGCCGGCTCGGCGGTGGCTTGAGGAAGGGCGGTCACCGGCGGGAGTGGGAGAACCGGTGGGCCTAACGCGGGGCGGCGGCTCGCGGGAGCAGCGGCGCGGGGGCGGCGACTCACGGGAGCAGCGGCGCGAGGCGGCGACTCGCGGGAGAAACGGCGCGACAGAGGCGGAGGTGCGGCCGCGGCTCAGCCAAGGTAGAGGCCGAGCGCAGCCAGGTACGGGAGAAGCGGAGTCCGCGGCGGCGGCTCAGCCACGGTAGAGGCGGGCGCGGACGGAGGCAGAGCATGGAGGCAGAGGTGGATGCGGCGGCTCGAGGCCACGGCGTTGGAGAGGGCGGGCTTCGACGGGGCGAAGCCGGCTCGAACGCGCGGACGCGTGCGGGTGACCCGGCCGGCGCGGCAAGGGGTCGGGCCAGCTCGGACGCGCTGCGGAGACAGAGGCGGAGACGACTCTGCCACGAGCTGACATGTCCGAGCCCACAACTTTTTCCAGGGTCGTGGTCCTCTTTTTCTTCTTCTTGTTTATTGTGAGACTTGATCCAACGGAGCAGCAAGGCACACCACGATGCATGTTCTGCATGCAGGCGCTTGCATCCACCGATAGTGCGGACAAATTTGTTGTCGAATGGCTTTTGGTTAGACTGGCTCGATCTAAATCTGATGCGTGCTGCACTGATGCTAACTGTTGTGGGATCCGATCTGCTGCGACCTGCGAATGAATACGCGAACAACCTCCTCTGCAGTCAACGCGCACCTCACGCAAGGGCAGGGCCGTCGGACCCCGTGATGGCTTTATATTTTTATTTTCGCCAAGCAGCAAACTTTGAAGTACACATCGTCGTAGAAGACGGATCTTGATTTTGCCGGCTTTGACCACGTGCCCGAGTAAAGACGGGGGAGTTTGATATTGGCGGATCACCATGTACGAGCATCGTTGTAATAATTTTCTTGATCCCTCTTGTAAGATCGGAGTTGAAGTAGATCCTTTCGGACCGGCTCATCTTGACCCGCCTAATTTGCGAGCTTCTTGATCCTTGGGGAGCTCCCTCCAAGAACTCAATACGACCGAGCGTAGGTACCCACGATGGGCGCCAACTGTCATGGTTTTGTCACGGCATGATGTTCTCGTGAGAGAACTTAGGTGTGAGGTCATCGCAACTAGGTGGCGGCTTGAGAGGGGTTGATCGGAATCGAGAGACGCGAGTTTACCCAGGTTCGGCCCCTCCGATGGAGGTAAAAGCCTACGTCCTGCTTTGTATCTATATTGATGATGATGACGATCTCGATTACAAGGGTGCGGAATCGCTACCTCTAATCTCGAGAGCCTCTAATCTGTCTATCTCTAATGACTTGAACTTGTCTGTCTAAGACCTGTCTATTGAGATGTCTAAAAACTTCACCCTCTTGGGGTGACCTGCCCCTCCTTATATAAGTTGAAGGGGCGGTTTACATATAGAGTCCAAGTCGGATTAAGACTTAACCTATTATGACTATCCACCGCGGGCTTCTCTTCGTGGGCTTCTGAGTCCCGGGCGGCTTACAACCGGGCGGCTTACGCCGGGCGGCTTACAGCCAGATTCATCTCCGGGACTCATCTTCAGGCACTGTGTGTCTGCCAGGTCATAACTGTTCCGGGTCATAACTGTCTGCCAGGTCATAACCATTTCGGGTCATAACTGTTTGCCGGGTCATAACCGTTCCGGGTCATAACTGTGTGCCGGGTCATAACCATTCCGGGTCATAACTGTCTGCCGGTTCATAACTGTTCCGGGTCATAACTGTCTGCCGGGTCATACCACGGGGTATACCCCGACACCACGAGAGGCGGAGGCCCAACCAAGATGTCTGCGGTCGCCTTCCCCCATCACCGGGTTGTGCCCACCACATATACCTGGGGATGTGCAGCCCGGCCCGGACGACCCAAAAATGACGAGCCGGGTCAGGCCTGATCATGGCATCGGGCCGGACTCGGGCCTGAAAACTGAGCCCGACGGTCAGATCGAGCCGGACTCGGGCTTGTGAAAAGTGAGTTTTCAGTCGTAGTCGTAGTCGGGCTGGGCGGGGTCAGGCTTTTTCAGGCTTGGGTCGGGCCTAGGCCTGACGGTCGGGCTCAGGCCTGGGTTCTCAACACCGGGTTGTTTTTGGCCTGGCCCGGCCCGAGATATGCCCAGATATACCACCATATGACCCCCCCTCTCTGCACTGCATGGACGAAGCCAGCCAGAAGCTGAGAAGCAGGCAGGCGAGCAGCGCTCCAGCGGCTTGGCGAGGTAACCCACATCCCTTCCTTCGAGTACTTTAAACCGTGGTTTCTAAAAGAATCGTTGTATGCTCATTAATTGGAATAAATTTTGAGATATCAAATACACTATATCTCTAATCTCCCTAGGATTGGAGGCCTCATAATCAATTGAGGTCTCCAATTAGAATTTGGTCATCCGATTTTGAACAGGTCAACAATTTCTCAAACCCTCTCATTTAATTTTTTATACAATACACTATGCTTCCTAATTTTTAAATCTTTACAATTAATTGAGGCTTGAATTTAGACTGTTCATCCGATTTTGATCGGGTCAACAATTTCTTAAGGAGCACTCATATTTAATTATTTTACTTCTCTATCCTCCCTAACTTTAAAGTTTTTTCACTCGATTGAGGTATTCAATTTTGGATTTGGTTTACAATTTTGATCGGGCCAACGATTTTTCAAATCAATCAGCAACAATTGTCCTATAAAAACAGATCAACCCCTCGCAGACTCCTATCACCCATAAAAAAATGTCACCATGTCATACTATAGCACGAATATAGTACATGCAACCAACGATGAAAAAATATCCCCACATAGATATGTGTTGATTAGCGGATAACACAGAATCACACCGCGAAAGACCCACCAAATAACCGCATTGTAAATAAACGTAAAACACACTCCATCGTCTCCCCACCGGCCAAACTAAATACTCCATCCGTTTCAAAATATAAGGATTATTAGTCTTTTGGAAAGTCGAAATTCTTTAATTTTGACCAAGTTCAGAGCCAAAAATATCGACATCCACAATATTAAACAAAAAATAAGAAAATTCATTTCATGATGAATCTAATAACACTGATTTGATATTATGAATTTTGATATATTTCTCTATAAATTTGATCAAACTTAAAGAGGTTTGAATTTTCAAAAAAATAATACACCATATGTTTTGAAATAGAATGAGTAAAGAAATTTAAGAATCCCAACAAATTCAACGGCATAGCAAAGCGCGCACAACCCTTCTAGTGTAGTCTAAATCACTGCCCAGTATTAAGAAAGAAAAACAGGAACAAAGTGGCACAAAGAGAAGTAGAAAACACGTCATTATGCCGTACGGAACAAATGACCCCTAATTTAAGTACAATATATATAAGTTGGGGATCCCAACGAACAGAAAACATACACGCCCACACATTACAGAGAAGAAAAAAGCCACATGATTTGGCACAGTGCCCAGAGTCCAGGCTTACTTACACGATACCGTGGGGAGACACATACACTAGGGACGCGTTTAGTTATCATCTTTGTTATTTGACATTTTGCATACTTGTTTTAGTTGGACGTGTTTAAGCTGATGCACAAAAAAACAATATCTACATGTTGTTTGATTTCCTGCATTGAGGTGACATGCATCACAGAAGTAACTTTTACCATGGTGTTTGATTGCTTGTGTCATGGTTGTTAGACAACACCATGTTGTTTGGTTGCAAACACCATAAGGTGTGATCACCATTTTTCATTAGTGGTCACCTTACCCCACACACGGGTTGGTAATCGTCTTACTCCTACCTAGGAAACAAATGGCAGTTTATCCAAGATACTTACAAATGACAGTACAAATTAAGAGCCATATGATCTGAATAGGGGAAAGTTCATCGATGCTTACTAGGTTGAAGTCCTCTGTTTATTCTTCTTGTGCTATTGCTTCTTCTTCTTGTTCTTCTTCTCTTATGATGCTGCCACTTCTTCACATCCTTGCTTGACCTCTGTTGTCCCATATTGTCTGAGACCACTTCAACCTTTTCTTCTTTCAGGCTTCATTGTCAAATGTCTCCGCACCATGGTCGAAGCTGACAACCTCATCTAGCGTCACATCTTTCCCCTCAGGCACAAGTTCATCACGACCCCATTGCAGGATCCCGTTATGAAGGATGCAACATGCAAGAAGAAGCTTAACTTGGGTAGGGTAAGGGTGGAATGACTTCTGATCGAGGATCTTAAACCTATTCTCCAGAGCTCCAGATGCCCTCTGATACGTCTCCAACGTATCGATAATTTATGAAAGTATTCATGCCATATTCACCTATGTTTACAATACTTTTATATGGTTTTGATGCACTTTATATGATTTATTTAGAACTAACCCGGACTGACATTGTTTTTAGCAGAATTACTGTGGTGTTGCTTTTGTGCAGAAAATGTAAGTTCTCGGAATCGCCCGAAACTTTTTGATGATTTTTTCTGGAGGAAATAAGCAATATTGGAGCGAAGATCCACCGGAGGGGAGCCACCTGTGGGCCACAACCCATCAGGGCACCCCCAGGCTGTGCCGTGTTGGCTTGTGGGGCCCACCTAGCTCCGTTGCGTGTGATTCCAACGCTAAAAAATCCTATAAATCCCAGAAAGCCCAGAAATAAAGAGAGAACTTCCGCTCCGCCGCCGCAACTCTCTGTATCGACGAAAAACCCATCTGGAGCATTTCCAGTACCCTGTCGGAGGGGAGAAATCATATCCGGTGGCCATCTTCATCATCCCGACGGAGGCCATGACAAAGAGGGAGTAGTTCACCCTCGGGGCTGAGGGTATGTACCAGTAGCTATGTGTTCAATCTTTCTCTCTCGTGTTCTTGAGATGGAACGATCTTGATGTATCACGGGTTAATTTAGTTGGATCATATGGTGTTCTTCCCTCTCTATCTTGTTGTGATGAATTGAATCTTTCCCTTTGAGATATCGTTATGTTGGATTGAATACTTTGGTTTGAGAACACTTGATGTACGTCTTGCATGCGGATACCCATAGTGACATTGGGATATTCTATTGATTCACTTGATATATGTTAAGGCACCAACTTGCGGATTCCGATGACCTTGGGGATCTATGCATAGGGGTTGATTGCACGTTTTCATACTACTTTCACCGATAGAAATCTTGGGGTGCTCCTTGAAGTTCTTTGTGTTGGATTGAATATGATAGATCTGAAATTGTTTGATGCATGTCGCATAATTTACCCACGGATACTTGAGGTGACATTGGAGTATCTAGGTGACATTAGGGTTGATTGATATATATATCATTGGTGTTATTTTAGTACGAACTCTAGGGCTGTTTGTCACACTTATAGGAATAGCTCAAAAGATTGATCAGAAAGAATAACTTTGAGGTGGTTCTACTACCTACACCAATTTCATCTTATTGTTCTCCGCTAGATAGGAACTTTGGAGTGATTCTTTGTTGCATGTTGAGGGATGATCATATGATTCAACTATGTTAGCATTGTTGGGAGGTTGCACTAGTGAAAGTATGAACCCTAGGCCTTATTTCCAAGCATTTATACAATGTTTTGCTCGTTGTTTTCCACTTGTTACCTTGCTGTTTTTATATTTTCATATTACAAAAACCTATATCTACCATCCATATTGCACTTGTATCACCATCTCTTCGCCGAACTGGTGCACCTATACAATTTTCCATTGTATTGGGTGTGTTGGGGACACAAGAGATTTCTTGTATTTGATTGCAGGGTTGCTTGAGAGAGACCATCTTCATACCACACCTCCCACAGATTGATAAACCTTAGGTCATCCACTTGAGGGAAAATTCCTACTGTCCTACAAAACTCTGTGCTTGGAAGCCCAACATAGTCTACAAGAATAAAGTTGTGTAGTAGACATCAAGCTCTTTTCTGGCGTCGTTGCCGGGGAGGTGAGTGCTTGAAGGTATATCTTTAGATTTTGCATTTAAATCTTTTAGTTTCTTGTTTATCACTAGTTTGGTTTTATAAAAGAAAACTACAAATAAAAATGGAGTTTAGGTTACCTCAATTGCTTCGTCTTTTTAATGTCCTTCGTGAAAATGATGGTTTGGAAAATTGTGCTCAATTGGTAGAGGAAGAATTTATGAAAATACTTAATGAGAATTCATTGAATGATGAGAATGATAGAAATATTGTTAGTATGAGTTCTCTGAATATCCATGATGCTAATGATATGCAAAGCCACAAGCTTGGGGATGCTATGTTTGATGAAGATGATATTTTTTGTCCCCTAAGTTTTGATGAGCAAATTTACTATGATGATGCATGCCTCCTATCTATGATGATTATTTTGATGAAATGTATGCTATAAAGAGTGCTAGTAACCATGAAACTTGTCATCATGATTTTAATATTCAAAGTTGTTATGTCAATCAAGTGTCTCACGATAGTTATTTTGTTGAGTTTGCTCCCACTACCATGAATGAGAATAAATATGCCTATATGGAGAGTGATAAATTTTCTATGCTTATAGATCATGAAAAGAATGCTTTATGTGATAGTTATTTTTTGAATTCCTACATTATGCTACTGAAAATTATCATGAGAGAGGAACATATGCTTGTAGGAATTGTAACAATATCAAGTTTCCTCCCTATGTCTTGAAGATCTTGAAGTTGTGCTTGTTTTTCCTTCCTATGCAGGTTGATTCTTGCTACAATAAATTGGTTTCTTACAAAATCCCTATGCATAGGAAGTGGGTTAGACTTAAATATTCTTTTCATGAGATTCATGATGCTCTCTTGTATGTTTCAAATATTATTCTTATGTGAGCATCATTGAAATCATCATGCCTAGCTAAAAGGCATTAAAGAAAAGCGCTTGTTGGGAGACAACCCAACACTTTTACTTTCTGTTTTTGAGTGTTCACATGATTAAGCTATTATAGTAATCATGTTTTGTGTCTTTAATTTCAATAATGTGCCAAGTAAAGCCTTTGGGATAGTGTGGATACTTGTTGATTTGATTATGTGCAAAAACAGAAACTTTTGCCTCCAGTAAAGAATTTATATGATTTTACTGGAGAGTAAAACAATTCTTAAATTTTTACACGGTATTTCTATGCAAATTTTCTGAGTTTTTCTAATTTTTTAGAATTTTTAGAGTCAGGTAAGTATGGTTTTCATTCAGATCTTCACAGACTGTTCTGTTTTGACAGATTCTGTTTTGCATGCATAGTTTGCTTGTTTTAGTGTTTCCGTAGCTTATATTTGGTGATATAAATTATGGGAATGATATAATATAGTAGGTATTATGTGATAAAAATTATGATCTTGTCTTGACAGTACCTAAGTGAATGATCTATCTTTATTACACTAACACATTTCACGAAGTTCCGTTAAGTTTTGTGTGATTGAAGTTTTCAAGTTTTGGGTGAGATATCAATATGAGGAGAATAAGGAGTGGCAAGACCATAAGCTTGGGTATGCCAAGGAACCCCCAAGGTAATATCCAATGAAGACTCAAGCGTGTAAGCTTGGGGATGCCCCAGAAGGCATCCCCTCTTTCGTCTTCAACATTATCGGTATATCTTACTTAGAGCTATATCTTTATTCGTCACATAGTATGTGTTTTGGTTGGAGCGTCATTTTATTTTGTTAGTATTTGCTTGCTATCATTTACAATCTTGTTTTTCAATAAAAAGTTCCAAGAATTTCCTTTTAGGATGCATGAATTACATGTTTGATGTGTGCTGTGTAAAAATAGAAACTTTTGTTGTAGTGTTTGAATTTTCATATTTTACTGAAACGTGGAAAGTTTCTGAAATTTTTACATAGTATTGTAATATAATTTTTTATCATGTACTAAATTTTCAGAATTTTGGAGATACATAAGTACACTGTTTTAATATATTGCTACAGACTGTTCTGTTTGGACAGATTGCTGTCATAGTTTTGGTATCTACTTATCCTAGAGTTTTCATGGCTTATATTAGTAGATATAAATTGTGGAAATAATAGTATACAGTACCTAATGTTTGAAAATTATTATGCAACTTGTCTTGGCAGTACAAGAAGTGTTGATTTATTCTTATGTGTACTAACCTATCTCACGAGTTCTTTTCAAGTTTTGTGGATGAAGTTTTGAGACTTAGGTGAAACCGGGATATGAGAGGATTGAACGAGATACAAAAGCTCAAGCTTGGGGATTACCAAGGCACCCCAAGTAAATATTTCAAGAAGTCTCAAGCATCTAAGCTTGGGGATGCTACGCATCCCACCTCTCTTCGTCAACTATCGGTTAGCCTATGTTGAGCCTAAATTTTTATTCGTTCACATGATATGTGCTATTTTTGGAATTCTATTTTTGTTTAGTTTGCTGTTTGAATAAAATACTCAGATCTGAAAATGTTTATTGAGAGAGAGAGAGAGAGAGATAGAGAGAGAGAGTCCGCACATAGCTACTTTATTGTTTTATTACTCATTGATCTCCACTTATATTTTTTGAGAGTAGTTTGAAGTTACTCATGTGCTTCACTTATATCCTGGGAGTAAACGTTGAATGAATTGAATGTCATAAATGTGAAATTATATATGCTTCATATGCTTGTCCCATGGGGAGTAGTGACTTCACATACTAGGAGTATAAGCGGTAAAATTTATTGGAAGTTAGCAAACATAACATTGGTCATTTTAATGATTCATGAAAGAATATTGAAGGTAGAGAGGTTTCACATATAAATATGATGTCTTGGACATCTTCTATGATTTTGAATACACATTAATTATTTTCAAACTTGATCAAGTAGTTGACGTTGGACAAGGAACACAACATAATGGTTATGTTTGTTTATATTCACATAGCAGTTATATCGTGATGGATCCTCTAACATGTGGTGCTTGTTTAGAACCTTTTGCTAGCCAAAACTTCGTACTAAGTAGAAATACTACTTGTGTATCCAAATCCTTGAGCCAAGTTTCTTCCATGAGAGTCCACCATGCCTACCTATATATGGTATTTCACTGCCATTCCAAGTAAATTTGCATGTCCCACCTCTAAAACCTTCAAATAAACATCCGTTTTGTGTGCTCGTACCGCTCATGGAGCGACGGGGCGGTCATTATCTTTCATGCTAAGTGGGTTATTCTCAAGATGAGTGTTTATTCACTTGTCATTGAATGAGAGAGGCTGGTAAAAAGGATGCCCAATCCTACATAATACAAAAATAAATAAATAAGAACTCCCCCTAGAAAGTTGATTGTTTGGATGGTACCCATGGATTCGGCTAGCCATGGAATGTGATTGAATGGTGGAGGGGAGTAAAAATTTAAATTCTATTTGGGAACCACCAATAATGTGATTAGCATGGAACATATTGAAATCTCTTGTCGTGGCATTGACAGGAAAGGCACACCACCCAAAATATATTCATCTCTATTTTAAGCAATGAGCTCTAGCACCTCTGCAAATCTTTGCTTTCCTCTGCGAAGGGCATATCTTTTACTTTTCATGTTGAGTCAACTTCTTATTCCAACCTCAATTCTTTAGTTGGCAAGCATCATGTGGTGGGAATGATCCAGACACATATATCCAGTTGAATATAGGTGATCATGATTCATTATTTGTTGACATTATCCCCGAGATAAATAAGTTAGGAGGCGAAACTTTAAGCCCCTTTCTTCCTATGTGTTTGACTGAAACTATTTGTTCTAAAAATATGCTTTGAGTGTGAGCAATCATGGAAGACTAAATGATAGTTGAGTATGTGGGATTTTCTAAACAAAAGCTCTTACATAGACCCTTCGTGAAAATAAGATGAATTGTAATTACTTGATGACTGAAAACATAGTTTGCTAGTTTTCAAGAAAGTTTATGGTCTATACTTTAACATGTGAGTAACTTGCTACTTGATTATGATAAGTTCTATGAGAAATACTTGCTGGTTTTGATGCTAAAAAATTGCTAAATTATCCTTGATCAATATTATACATTATGCTAGCATTCACACTTCATAAATTATTTCTTTTATCATTTACCTACTCGAGGACGAGTAGGAATTAAGCTTGGGGATGCTGATACGTCTCCAACGTGTCGATAATTTATGAAGTATTCATGCCATATTCACCTATGTTTATAATAGTTTTATATGGTTTTTATGCACTTTATATGATTTATTTAGAACTAACCCGGACTGGCGTTGTTTTTAGCAGAATTAACGTGGTGTTGTTTTTGTGCAGAAAATGGAGGTTCTCAGAATCGCCCCAAACTTTTTGATGATTTTTTCTGGAGGAAATAAGCAATATTTGAAAGAAGAACCACCGGATGGGAGCCACCTGTGGGCCACAAGCCATCAGGGCGCCCCCAGGTCGCGCCATGTTGGCTTGTGGGGCCCACGTGGCTCCGTTGCGCGTGATTCCAACACTGAAAAATCTTATAAATCCCAGAAACCCGAGAAATAAAGGGAGAACTTCTGCTCCGCCGCCGCAACTCTCTGTATCGACGAAAAACCCATCTGGAGCCTTTCCAGTACCTTGTCGGAGGGGGGGAAATCATCTCCAGTGGCCGTCTTCATCATCCCAGCGGAGGCCATGACAAGGAGGGAGTAGTTCACCCTCGGGGCTGAGGGTATGTACCAGTAGCTATGTGTTCAATCTCTCTCTCTTTCTCGTGTTCTTGAGATGGCACGATCTTGATGTATCACGGGCTTTGTTAATATAGTTGGATCATATGGTGTTATTCCCTCTCTATCTTGTTGTGATGAATTAAATCTTTCCCTTTGAGATCTTGTTATGTTGGATTGAATACTTTGGTTTGACAACACTGGTTTACGTCTTGTATGCAGATACATGTAGTGACATTGGGGTATTCTATTGATTCACTTGATATATGTTAAGGCACAAACTTGCGGACTCCGGTGACCTTGGGGATCTATGCATAGGGGTTGATTGCACGTTTTCATACTACTTTCACCGATAGAAATCTTGGGGTGCTCCTTGAAGTTCTTTGTGTTGGATTGAATATGATAGATCTGAAATTGTTTGATGCATGTCGCATAATTTACCCACGGATACTTGAGGTGACATTGGAGTATCTAGGTGACATTAGGGTTGATTGATATGTATCATTGGTGTTATTTTAGTACGAACTCTAAGGCTGTTTGTGACACATAGGAATAGCTCAAGAGATTGATTGGAAAGAATAACTTTGAGGTGGTTCTACTACCTACACCAATTTCATCTTATTGTTCTCCGCTAGATAGGAACATTGGAGTGATTCTTTGTTGCATGTTGAGGGATGATCATATGATTCAACTATATGTTAGCATTGTTGGGAGGTTGCACTTGTGAAAGTATGAACCCTAGTCCTTATTTCCAAGCATTTATACAACGCTTTGCTCGCTGTTTTCCACCTGTTACCTTGCTGTTTTTCTATTTTCAGATTACAAAAACCTATATCTACCATCCATATTGCACTTGTATCACCATCTCTTTGCCGAACTAGTGCACCTATACAATTTGCCATTGTATTGGGTGTGTTGGGGACACAAGAGATTTCTTGTATTTGATTGCAGGGTTGCTTGTGAGAGACCATCTTCATCCTACTCCTCCCATGGATTGATAATCCTTAGGTCATCCAGTTGAGGAAAATTGCTACTATCCTACAAAACTCTGCGCTTGGAGTCCCAACATAGTCTATAAGGATAAAGTTGCGTAGTAGACATCACCCTCTCAACGGTAAGTCAAGGCTGGAGTGTCTGAGATTAAATAATTCGTGTGGAGTCCTAAGATAGTTCTACCAGAGAACTCGTCCAGATGGTACCTGTATTCTTGACGGGTGGAAGAACACCTGGAATATACATGCCATTAGGTCTACACATGTTGTCACTTAGAATGTTAGCATCATGTGTCGACCCTTCCCAACCAGCCAGCTCATATGTGAACTCAGATCAAAGTCAACAACAACAAGAACATTTTGGCTTATGTAGTGGTTTCTCCCCTGTATGCCGTGGATTGTGACCTTGACACTCTATCAGTGACATGATTATCATCTATTGCTCCAATGCAATCCTGAAATGGCAAGATATGATGTTATAGCTATAGCAGAACAATACAAGCATGTCAAGGCAGAACAATACAAGCATGTCAAGGCATGATCTACCACTAGTGCTCACCTTGAAATACGGATACCATCTTGGGCTAGTGCAAATTTTGCTAGGAGTTTGCCCGGTGGGTCACTTGATCATCTCTCCTCTGAGCTCCCCAACAACATACAACACTTGCTTGGAATACCTGGAAATGGTCTCCATTAATCTCGTGAACGTGTTGTGGATCACTCTGAACCTGTAGTTATGACCTACGACATGGAGGAACATGGCAACTTGCTCTTCCATAGTGGTGTGGATGTTATCTTCTAGCATCCCCTGCTCTTGAACGTGTGCACAAGTCATACGTCTCCAACGTATCTATAATTTTTGATTGTTCCATGCTGATATATTATCATTCCAGGATACTTTTTGGATGTTTATTTACCAATTTATATTATTTTTGAGCACTAACCTATTGACCCAGTGCCCAGTGCCAATTGTTGTTTTCTGCGTGTTTTTCACTTACAGGTTTACTATACCAAATGAAGTCCAATTGCCACAAAACTTTTTGACGGTTTTTTCTATACAAAAACAAGACTTAGAAGCTTCGGAAGATGGCCGGGAGTCGCACCAGGGCCCCACAAGCCATCAGGGCACGCCCCTGGGGGGTCACGCCCTAATGGCTTGTGCCCCCCTGGTGGCCCTCCCGACGTAGTTCTTTGGCCTATTAATTCTCTAATATCGTGAAAACCCTAGAGGAGGTACCGAAACACTTTTTAAGCCGCCGCAAGTATCTGTTCCGTTGGGAGCCCATCTGGAGCTCCGTTCCGGCACCCTGCCGGAGGGGGGGTCGATCACGGAGGACCTCTACATCAACCTTGCTGCCCTCATGATGATGTGTGAGTAGTTCACCACATACCTACGGGTCCATGGCTAGTACCGAGATGGCAATCTCTCTCTCTTTTGATCTTCAATACAATGATCATCGCATCTTCGCTTTGATCTATCCGATGTAATTCTTTTATACGGTGCGTTTGTTGGGATCCGATGAATTGTGGGTTTATGTTCAGATTATTAATGAAAAGTATTTGAGATATCTCCGATGTTTATTATGTCTCTTAATTGCATGATCATTATAGCTTCGTAATTCTCTCCGATCTATTGACATAGTTTGGCCAACTAGATTGATATTTCTTCGGCGAGAGAGGTGCGTTGTGGTAGGTTCAACCTGGCGAATTTCTAAATCCCAGTGATAGAAAGGGACAAGACACGTCTTTGTGTTGCTGCCATTATGGATAAAATGATGGGGTTAATTCATATTGATTGAGTTTACTTTGTCTACATCATGTCATTGTTCTCCAAGCATTACTCTGTTTTACTTAATACTCTAGATGCATGCTGGATAGCGGTCGATGGGTGGAGTAATACTAATAGGTGCAGGTAGGATTCGGCCTATTTTCTTATGGACTTGATGCCTATATACACATGATCATTTCCGTGAAAATCGCATAACTATCCGCTTTTCTATCAATTGCCCAATAGTAATTTGTTTACCCTCCGTATGTTGCCTACATGAGAGATGCCGCTAGGGAACACTATGACCCCCGGGTCTATTCACTTATATATTTACAAAAGCTATATTTACCTTGTTGTTATTATTTACCTTTTATTTTATTTTGCAATTTGTAATTATCTACAATTATCTACACAACTCATTCGCTTGCAAATAACGAGATCAAGGGGATTAACAACCCTTTTGCCCGCGTTGGGTGCAAGTTGTTTGCTCTTTTTTGTGCAGTCGCTGAAGACGGTTGAGGGTTGGTATTCCTATTGGTGCGATAAACCTTGGTTTCATAACTGAGGGAAATACTTACCCACTTTGTGCTGCAATAACCCGTTCCTCTTCACGGAAAACCCAACGCAGATCACAAGTATCAACAAGCGTCGCGAAAGGTGATGTTTTCATTCGAAGCATCCACAGAGACTTTGTGTCATTGCAGTTGTAGATGTAGTTCAGATTAGCTATCCCTGATCCCGGATTAACATTGCCCATACCGGATGATAGGCTTGTCATCCCGACGAACAACTCTCTTATGGACCAACAAGATCCACGTCTAAAGCACACCTATCAACGATGCTTCCTAAACTACAAGCTTTGTCCGTTCGTCCACAACCTAGGCGACATTCATGGTGCGTTCACCAATGGCGCAATCGACCATACACCATCCTAACAAACGACCTGACAGAGAAAGGGGGTTGTATGTGTTGGGGAAGGTTGCATGGGAAACAAATTTTTTTCCTACGAAACACCCAAGATCTATCCATGGAGATGCATAGCTACGAGAGGGAGAGTGGATCTACATACCCTTGTAGATCGCTAAGTAGAAAGCGTTAAGAAACGCGGTTGGTGTGGTCGTACATCTTCGTGATCCAAACACGATCCGTCCCGATCTAGCACCGAATGGACGACACCTCCGCGTTCAGCACACGTACAGCCCGATGACGTCTCCGCCTACTTGATCCAGCAAGCGAGGGCGGAGTAGATGAGTTCTCCGGCAGCACAACGGTGTGGTGGCAGTGGTGGTGGAGCAATCTCAGCACGGCTTCGCCAAGCGATGTCGTAGACGCGATTTAGAGGAGAGACGAATCTAGGGAGAGAGGGAGGGCTGCACCTATGGCTTGGGGGTGCGGCTGCCCTCCCTCTCCCTCTCTATATATAGGCGGAGGGGGTAGGTAGGGAGCAGCCCTAGCCCCTCCTCCAAGGAGGGGTCGGCCGAAGTGGGGGGAGGAGTCCACCTCTCACAAGGGAGGTGGGAACCCTAGGAGGAGTCCCTCCCCTCTAGCCTCTAGGGCACCTCCCACCTACCACCCTTTGGGCGCATGAGCCCTTAGGGGTTGGCTGCCCAGCCCACCAGGGGCTGGTGCGCCACCTCTTCAGCCCATGTGCCCCCCGGGGTGTGTGGGCCCCTCCCGGTGGACCCTCGGAACCTTTTCGGCACTCCCTATACAATACCGAAAACACCCGAAACTTTTCCGGAACCCAAACACCACTTTCCTATATATAAATATTTACCTCCGGACCATTCCGAAACTCCTCGTGACGTCCAGGATCTCATCCAGGACTCCGAAAAACCTTCGGTCACCAACATACATAACTCATTAATACTATATTGTCATTGAACCTTAAGCGTGCGGACCCTACAGGTTTGAGAACTATGTAGACATGACTGAGACACTCTCCGGCCAATAACCAATAGCGGGACCTGGACGTCCATATTGGCTCCCACATATTCTACGAAGATCTTTATCGGTCGAACCACGATGTCAAGGATTCGGTCAATCCCGTATGCAGTTCCCTTTGTCCATTCGTATGTTACTTGCCCGAGATTCGATCGCCGGTATCTCCATACCTAGTTCAATATCGTTACCGGCAAGTATCTTTACCCGTTCCATAATACAAGATCCCATGACAAACTCCTTAGTCACATTGCTTGCAAGCTTCTCGTGATGATGTATTACCGAGAGGGCCCAGAGATACCTCTCCGTCAAACGGAGTGACAAATCCCAGTCTCGATCCATGCCAACCCAACATACACCCTCGGAGATACCTATAGAGCACCTTTATAATCACCCGGTTATGAAGTGACGTTTGATACACACAAGGCATTCCTCCGGTGTCAGGGAGTTGCATGATCTCATGGTCATAGGAACAGATACTTGACATGAAGAAAGCAATAGCAAGAAACTATGTGATACGATCATATGCTATGCTTATGGTTTGGGTCTTGTCCATCACATAATTCTCCTAATGATGTGATCTCATTATCAAATGACAATTCATGTCCATGGCTAGGAAACCTTAACCATCTTTTGATCAACGAGCTAGTCTAGTAGAGGCTCACTAGGGACACAGTGTTGTTTATATATCCACACATGTATTTCAGTTTCCAGTCAATACAATTCTAGCATGGATAATAAACGATTATCATGAACAAGGAAATATAATAATTACCACGTTATTATTGCCTCTAGGGCATATTTCCAACAGTCTCCCACTTGAACTAGAGTCAATTATCTAGCTTTACATTGTAACGAATCTAACACCCATAGAGTTCTGGTGCCGATCATGTTTTGCTCGTGAAAGAGTTTAGTCAACGGGTCTGCAACATTCAGATCCATGTGTACTTTGCAAATGTTTATGTCCTCCTCCTTGATGTAATCACGGATGGAATTGAAGCAGTCCTTTATATGTATGGTCCTCTTGTGAAACTTGGATTCTTTGGCTAGAGCAATTGCACCAGTGTTATCACACAAGAGAGTCATCGGATCCAGTGCACTGGGCACAAATCTGAGACCTGTCAGGAATTGTTTCATCCAGACTCCTTCCTTCACTGCTTCTGAAGCAGCTATGTACTCCGCTTCACATGTAGAATCCGCTACCACGCTTTGCTTGGAACTGCACCAGCTTACCACTCCACCATTCAGAATAAATATGTATCCGGTTTGAGACTTAGAGTCATCCGGATCTGTGTCCAAGCTAGCATCGACGTAACCCTTTACGACGAGCTCTTGATCACCTCCATATACAAGAAACATTTCCTTAGTCCTCTTCAGGTACTTAAGGTTATTCTTGACCGATGTCCAGTGCTCCACTCCGGGATCACTTTGAAACCTTTCGGCCATACTTATGGCACGGCTGACATCTCGTCTTGTGCACAGCATTGCATACATGATAGAGCCTATGGCTGAGGCATAGGGGATGACACTCATCTTTTCTCTATCCTCTGTGCTCGCTGGGCATTGAGTCTTACTCAACTTCACACCTTGCAAGATAGGCAAGAACCCTTTCTTGGATTGATCCATTTTGAACTTCTTCAAAACCTTATCAAGGTATGTGCTCTGTGAAAGTCCTATTAAGCATCTAGATCTATCTCTATAGATTTTGATGCCTAATATGTAAGCGGCTTCTCCGAGGTCTTTCATTGAAAAACCCTTATTCAAATATATCTTCACGCTTTCCAAAAAATCTATATTGTTTCCAAATAGCAATATGTCATCCACATTTAATACTAGAAACACTATAGAGCTCCCACTCACTATCTTGTAAATACAAGCTTCTCCATAAACTTGTTTGAACCCAAACGCTTTGATCACATCATCAAAGCGACGACTCCAACTCCGAGATGCTTGCACCAGTCCATAAATGGATCGCTGGAGCTTACATACTTTGTTAGCATTTTTAGGATCGACAAAACCTTCCGGTTGCATCATATACAACTCTTCCTTAAGGAAACCATTAAGGAACGCTGTTTTGACGTCCATCTGCCAGATCTCGTAATCGAAAAATGCAGCTATTGCCAACATAATCCTGACGGACTTAAGCATCGCTATGGGTGAGAAAGTCTCATCGTAGTCAACTCCTTGAACTTGTGAAAACCCTTTTGCGACAAGTCGAGCTTTATAGACGGTGACATTACCGTCGGCGTCCGTCTTTTTCTTAAAGATCCATTTGTTCTGAATAGCCTTGCGACCATCAGGTAAGTCTTCCAAAGTCCATACTTCGTTTTCATACATGGATACTATCTCGGATTTCATGGCATCTAACCATTTGTCGGAATCCGGGCCCACCACCGCTTCCTCATAGTTCGTAGGTTCACCGTTGTCTAACAACCAGACCTCCAAGACAGGATTACCGTACCACTCAGGAGCGGTACGCGTCCTTGTCGACCTACGAAGTTCGGTAGTAACTTGATCTGAAGTTTCATGATCACTATCATTAGCTTCCTCTTCAACCGGTGTAGGCGTCACAAAAACATCTTTCTATGTTGCGGCACTCTCCGATTGAAGTGTAGGTTCTATAACCTCGTCAAGTTCTAGCTTCCTCCAACTCAATTATTTCGAGAGAAAATATTTCTCAAGAAAGGATCCATTCTTGGCAACAAAGACTTTACCTTCGGATCTGAGATAGAAGGTATACCCAATTGTTTCCTTAGGGTATCCTATGAAGAGGCACTTCTCTGCTTTGGGTTCGAGCTTATTAGGCTGAAGCGTTTTCACATAAGCATCGCAGCCCTAAACCTTAAGAAATTACAGCTTAGGTTTCTTGCCAAACCATAATTCATACGGTGTCGTCTCAACGGATTTAGATGGTGCAGTATTTAAAGTGAATGCGGTTGTCTCTAATGCATAACCCCAAAACGATAGTAGCAGATCAGTGAGAGACATCATAGATTGCACCATATCTAATAGAGTACGATTACGATGCTCGGACACACCATTACATCATGGTGTTCCACGTGGCGTAAGATGTGAAATAATTCCACACTGTCTTAAATGCATGCCAAACTCATAACTCAGATATGCTCCACCACGATCAGATCATAGAAACTTTATCTTCTTGTTATGATGATTTTCTACTTCACTCTGAAATTGTTTGAACTTTTCAAACGTTTCAGACTTGTGTTTCATTAAGTAAATATACCCATATCCACTTAAGTCATCAGTGAAAGTGAGAAAATAACGATATCCACCGCGTGCCTCAACACTCATCGGACCGCACACATCGGTATGTATGATTTCCAACAAGTCACTTGCTCGCTCCATTGTACCGGAAAACGGAGTTTTTGTCATCTTGCCCATGAGGCACGGTTCGCATGTATCAAGCGATTCAAAATCGAGTGATTCCAAAAGTCCGTCAGCATGGAGTTTCATGCTCTTTACATCGATATGACCTAAGCGCCAGTGCCGCAAGAAAGTGGTACTATCATTATTAACTTTGCATCTTTTGGCATCAATGTTATGAACATCTGTATCACTACGATCGAGATTCAATAAGAATAAACCATTCACATTGGGTGCATGACTGATATGTCTCCAACATATCTATAATTTATGAAGTATTCATGCCATGTTTACAATAATTTTATATGATTTTGGTATGATTTTATTAAAATAACCCGGACTGACGCTGTTTTCAGCAGAACTACCATGGTGTCATTTTTTGTGCAGAAATAAAAGTTCTCGGAATGGGCTGAAAATTTACGGAGAATATTTTTGGAAAATATAAAAAATACTAGAGCAAAAATATACCGGAGAGGAGTCCCTAGGCAGTCACAAGCCTAGGGGGCGCCCCCTGGCTTGTGGGCCCCTCGGGAGTCCCCCTGACGTGATTCCAACGCCAAGTTCTCCTATAAATCCCGTAACCCCCAGAAAGAAACCTAGATCGGAAGTTCCGCCGCCGCAAGTCTCTGTAGCCACGAAAGATCAATCTTGGCCCTCTCCGGCACCCTGCCGGAGGGGGTCACCATCACCGGAGACCATGGAGGAGGAAGACGGAGGGGCCATCATCACCATGGAGGCCAAGGACCAGAGGGAGAACCTCTCCCCACCTAGGGGGGAGGCCATGGAGGAGGAAGCACAAGGGGGAGACCCTCTCCCCCTCTCTCTCGGTGGCACCGGAGTGCCATCGGGGGAACCATCGCCGCGGTGATCGTCTTCATCAACATCACCTTCTTCATCACCATCCTCATCTCCTTTCAGCGGTCCACTCTCCCGCACCCCACTGTAATCCCCTACTTGAACATGGTGCTTTATGCCACATATTATGATCCAATGATGTGTTGCCATCCTATGATGTTTTGAGTAGATTTCTTTTGTCCTTTGGGTTGATTGATGATCTAGATTGGTTTGAGTTGTATGTTTATTTTGGTGCTGTCCTATGGTGCCTTCCGTGCCGCGCACACATGAAGGATTCCCGCTATAGGGTGTTGCAATACGTTCATGATTTGCTTATAGTGGGTTGCTAGAGTGACAGAAGCTTAAACCCGAGTAAGGGGGTTGTTGCGTATGGGATAAAGGGGACTTGATGTTTAATGCTATGGTTGGGTTTTACCTTAATGATCTTTAGTAGTTGAGGATGCTTGCTAGAGTTCCAATCATAAGTGCATATGATCCAAGTAGAGAAAGTATGTTAGCTTATGCCTCTCCCTCATATAAAATTGCAATAATGATTACCGATCTTGTTAACTATTGCCTAGGACAATTCCGCACACCGACCCATCATTATTCCACACTCGCTATTTGTAATATATTCTAACTTTATGATAACAGCACCTATTTTTATATTTTAGTTCTCCTATATCATGCAAATCTATTCTCTTCATACCCACAACGTAGTTTTATTTCTCGTTTCTAGTTGTAAGCAAACGTTCGGCGTACGTAGAGTCGTATCAGTGGCAGATAGGACTTGAGAGAATATTGATCTTACCTTTAGCTCCTTGTGGGTTCTACACTCCATACTTATCACTTCCACCTTTGGAAATTGCTACGATGATTCCTTGCACTTGGGGATTATCAAGCTCTTTTCTGGCGCCGTTGTCGGGGAGCAATAGCGTTTGGTTGATATTCTCGTGTGTGCTTGTTTGCTTTCTTCACTAAGTAGATTTTGTTTTCCCTTTTTGCTTTCTTTAGTTGTGGGAGAAACATACAAAAAAAATTAAATAATGAAAAATACAAAAAGAATTACTTGCCTCTTATGCCTAAGAAGTTTCTCAAAAAGAGAAGTGATTGGAAGGTTGTGCATTGGAGAAGTGAGGGTCGACCTTGAACACTTGTGTTCATGCTCATGGAAACAATGTAGAATTTTTCATGGAAGCTTCTCAAAAATAATTTTCCCCTTGTATATATCCATTGTATTATAAAAATAATGTGCCAAGATTTGCTTTTAGGATGATTAGATTGCTTGTTTGCTATGTGCGGTGCAAAAACAGAAACTTTGACTGTAGTGCATGAATTTACATTTCTTACTGAAATGTCAAAAGTTGCTGAAAGTTTTACACAGTACTTCTATATAAATTTTTTAATTTGTCCTAATTTTTCAGAATTGTTTGAGTTACATAAGTATACGAAGTTTCCAGATTGCTACAGACTGTCCTGTTTTTGACAGATTCTGTTTTCTATGTGTTGTTCACTTATTTTGATGAATCTATGGGTTGTATCGGGGGGTATGAACCATGGTGAAGTTGGAATACAGTAGATATAATGCTAATATGAAATTGGAATGAGTTTACAACAGTACTTAAAGTAGTATTTTGCTTTATTATACTAACGGATCTCACGAGGGTTTTGCTAAGTTTTGTGTGAATGAAGTGTTCGAAGATCGAGGAGGTATCGATATAAGAAGAATATGGAGAGACAAGAGTTCAAGCTTGGGGATACCCAAGGCACCCCAAGTAAATATTTAAAGGAGATTCAAGCATCTAAGCTTGGGGATGCCCCGGAAGGCATCCCATCTTTATTCTTCAACAATTATCGGTATACCTCGGTTTTTGTTTTGCTCACATGATATGCGTCTTTAGTGTTTTTCTTTTCCTTTTATGCACCCTTCTAGTATGATATAGTCCTTCATTGATTTATAGAATGCTTCATGCGCTTCACTTAGATCTTTTGAGTATGGCTTTGTAGAATGCTCTTTGTGCTTCACTTAAATCTTTTGAGTATGGCTTTATAGAATGCTTCGTGTGCTTCACTTATATATTTTGAGCTTGGATATTGGTTAATCTATATTAATTGTAGAATTATCTATGAACTTCACTTATATATTTTAGAGTATGAATAAAATTATCATCGGAATTAGGCTTGGAAGAGTATCATTAAAATGTCATGCCAAGCTAAAAAGGCATTAAAGAAAAGCGCTTGTTGGGAGACAACCCAATATTTACCCCTACTGTTTTTGTGTGTTATCATGATTATGCTACTGAATTAACTATGTTTTATATGTTTTCTTTCAATAAAGTGCCAAGCAAAACCTTTGGGATGACTCACAAGATGAGTAGAATTGAGGCTGAACCAAAACAGAAACTTTTAACTCCAGTACAGGAATTTTCATTTTTTACTGGAGCGTGATAATGATCTGAAATTTTTACAAAGTATTAATATGCAAATTCTTCAGGTTTTCCTAATTTTTCAGAATTATTCAAGACAGGGAAGTATGGTTACACTACAGATCTTCACAGATTGTTCTGTTTTTGACAGATTCTGTTTTGCATGCATAGTTTGCTTGTTTTAGTGTTTCCATAGCTTATATTTAGCAGTATAAAATTATGGGAATGATAGAATACAGTAGGTATCATGTGGGAACAATTATGAATCTTGTCTTGACAGTACCTAAGTGAATTATTTATCTTTATTACACTAACCCTTCTCACGAAGTTCCGTTAAGTTTTGTGTGATTGAAGTTTTCAAGTTTTGGGTGAGACACCGATATGAGGAGAACAAGGAGTGACAAGAACCTAAAGCTTGGGGATGCCCAAGGCACCCCCAAGGTAATATCCATGGAAGACTCAAGCGCCTAAGCTTGGGGATGCTCCGGAAGGCATCCCCTCTTTCGTCTTCAACATTATCGGTATATCTTACTTAGAGCTATATTTTTATTCGTCACATAATATGTGCTTTGCTTGGATCGTCATTATATTTTGTTATTTTCTGTTAGGTGTTATTCATAATCTTGTTTTTCAATAAAAATTTTCAAGAATTGTCTTAGGATGCTTGCATTGCATGTTTTGATGTGTGCTGTGTAAAAACAGAAACTTTTGCTGTAGTGTTTGAATTTTCATATTTTACCGGAACGTGGAACGTTTCTGAAATTTTTACACAGTGTTGTAATATAAATTATTTAGCATGTCCTCAATTTTCATAATTTTTTGAGTTACGGAAGTACACTGTTTTCATAAATTGCTACAGACTATTCTGTTTGGACAGATTGCTGTCATAGCTTTGTTATCTGCTTATCCTATAGTTTCCATAGCCTATATTGGTAGATATAAATTGTGGAAACGATAGTAAACAGTCGATGATGTTTGAAAATTATTGTGCAACTTGTCTTGGCAGTACATGAAGTGTTGATTTATTCTTATGTGTACTAACCTATCTCACGAGTTCTTTTCGAGTTTTGTGTGGATGAAGTTTTTGAGAATAGGTGAAACCATGATATGAGAGGAGTGAACGAGATACAAAAGCTCAAGCTTGGGGATGCCCAAGGCACACCAAGTAAATATTTCAAGAAGTCTCAAGCATCTAAGCTTGGGGATGCTACGCAAAGCATCTCTCTTCATCAACAATTATCGGTTAGCCTATGTTGAGCCTAAATTTTTATTCATTCACATGATGCGTGCTATTCTTGGAGTGCCTTTTTTTATTTTGTTTTGCTGTTTGAATAAAAGCATTGGATCTGAAATTCTGAATAAGAGAGAGAGCCCTCACATAGTTATTTAATTGTTGGCTACTCATTGATCTTCACTTATATCTTTTTGGAGTAGTTTGTCATTCACTCTCGTGCTTCACTTATATCCTATGAGTAAATGGTTGAATGAATTGAATATCATAAATCTGAAATTAAATATGCTTCATATACTTATCCCATGGGGAGTAATGACTTCACACATAATAAGTATAGGTGGTAAAATTTATTGAAAGTTAGCAAACACCGCATTGGTCACTTGAACAATTCATGAAAGAATATTGAAGGAAGAGAGATTCCACATATAAATATACTATCTTGGACATCTTCTATGATTGTGAGCTCATTAATTATTTTCAAACTCGAGCAAATTAGTTAAAATTGGACAAGGAAGACAACTTAATGAGTTATGTTTGGGTATATTTGTATAGAAGTTATATTGTTATGGATCCTCCAACATGTGGTGCTTGCTTCCTCCTCATACTAGCCAAAACTTCCGCACCAAGTAGAAATACTACTTGTGCATCCAAACACCCTTAAACCCAAAGTTGTTCCATATGAGTCCACCATACCTACCTATATGCGGTATTTACCTGCCGTTCCAAGTAAATTTGCATGTGCCAAACTCTAAACCTTCAAATAATATTCTGTTTTGTATGCCCGAATCGCTCATATAGTGACTAGGGGTTGTCAGTATCTTCCATGCTAGGTGGGTTATTCTCACGATATGTGTTGATTCACTATCATTCACGAGAAAGTGGCTGGTATTCGGGATGCCCAGTTCCATGCTCAAAAACCAAATCAAAATAAAATGAAACAAAACTCCCCCAAGATTGTTGTTTGTATGGACGGTACCCGTGGATTTGGCTCGCCGTGGAGTGTGATTGATTGGTGGAGGGGGAGTAAAAACTTTACCATTCTGTTTGGGAACCGCCTATAATGTATCTAGCATGGAAGATACCGAGATCTCTCGGTTGTTATGTTGACAATGAAAGCATACCGCTCAAAATTATTATTCATCTCTGTTTTAAAAGCTCGAGCTCTGGCACCTTTGCAAATCAATGCTTCCCTCTGCGAAGGGCCTATCTTTTACTTTCTAGTACTTACCTTTATGCAAGACTCATGGTGATCTTCACCACTTCCTATATTTCGCCTTTTTCTCTTGGCAAGCGTCATGTGTTGGGGAATGATCTAGACATATATATCCACACAAATATATTTGATCATGAATTATTATTGTTGACAATTATCTATATGATAAATAAGTTGGGAGGCGAAACACTAAGCCCCTATCTTTCTTTGTGTTCGATGGATGCTATTTGTTCTAAAAATATGCTTTGAGTGTCAATAACCATGGAAGACTATATGATAGTTGAGTATGTGGAATTTGCTAAATCAAAGCTCTTACATAGACCCTTCCTGAAAATAAGATGAATTGCAATTGTTCGATGACTAGGAATATGGTTGGTTAGCTTTCAAGAAACTTTCTGGTCTATACTTTAAAATGTGAATAGCTTGTTACTTGATCATGAGAAGTTTTATGAGATGAGCTACTGTTTATGGTTTATATTGATGCTAGAAAAAGTGATTGGAATTATCATTGATCAAACTTGTGCACTTGCTAGCATTCACACTTCATAAATTATTTCTTTTATCATTTACCTACTCGAGGACGAGCATGAATTAAGCTTGGGAATGCTGATACGTCTCCAACGTATGTATAATTTATGAAGTATTCATGCCATGTTTACAATAATTTTATATGATTTTGGTATGATTTTATTAGAACTAACCCGGACTGACGCTGTTTTTAGCAGAACTACCATGGTGTCGTTTTTTGTGCAGAAATAAAAGTTCTCGGAATGGGCTGAAAATTTACGGAATTTTTTTTTGGAAAATATAAAAAATACTGGAGCAAAAATATACCGGAGAGGAGTCCCGAGGCAGTCACAAGCCTAGGGGGCGCGCGCCCCCTGGCTTGTGGGCCCCTTGGGAGTCCCCCTGACGTGATTCCAACGCCAAGTTCTCCTATAAATCCCGTAACCCCCAGAAAGAAACCTAGATCGGAAATTCCGCCGCCGCAAGTCTCTATAGCCATGAAAGATCAATCTAGGCCCTCTCCGGCACCCTTCCGGAGGGGGTCACCATCACCGGAGACCATGGAGGAGGAAGACGGAGGGGCCATCATCACCATGGAGGCCAAGGACCAGAGGGAGAACCTCTCCCCACCTAGGGGGGAGGCCATGGAGGCGGAAGCACAAGGGGGAGACCCTCTCCCCCTCTCTCTCGGTGGCACCGGAGTGCCATCGGGGGAACCATCGCCGCGGTGATCGTCTTCATCAACATCACCTTCTTCATCACCATCCTCATCTCCTTTCAGCGGTCCACTCTCCCGCACCCCGCTGTACTCCCCTACTTGAACATGGTGCTTTATGCCACATATTATGATCTAATGATGTGTTGCCATCCTATGATGTTTTGAGTAGATTTCTTTTGTCCTTTGGGTTGATTGATGATCTAGATTGGTTTGAGTTGTATGTTTATTTTGGTGCTGTCCTATGGTGCCTTCCGTGCCACGCACACGTGAAGGATTCCCGCTGTAGGGTGTTGCAATACGTTCATGATTCGCTTATAGTGGGTTTCTAGAGTGACAGAAGCTTAAACCCGAGTAAGGGGGTTGTTGCGTATGGGATAAAGGGGACTTGATGCTTTAATGCTATGGTTGGGTTTTACCTTAATGATCTTTAGTAGTTGCGGATGGTTGCTAGAGTTCCAATCATAAGTGCATATGATCCAAGTAGAGAAAGTATGTTAGCTTATACCTCTCCCTCATATAAAATTGCAATAATGATTACCGATCTTGTTAACAATTGCCTAGGACAATTCCGAACACCGACCCATCATTATTCCACACTCGCTATTTGTAATATATTGTAATATATTCTAACTTTATGATAACAGCACCTATTTTTATATTTTAGTTCTCCTATATCATGCCCACAACGTAGTTTTATTTCTCGTTTCTAGTGGGAAGCAAACGTTCGGCGTACGTAGAGTCATATCAGTGGCAGATAGGACTTGAGGGAATATTGATCTTACCTTTAGCTCCTTGTGGGTTCAACACTCCATACTTATCACTTCCACCTTTGGAAATTGCTAAGATGATTCCTTGCACTTGGGGATTATCAATGACCATAAAAGATATTGCTCATATAAATAGAACAACCATTATTCTCTGATTTAAACGAGTAACCGTCTCGCAATAAACAAGATCTAGATATAATGTTCATGCTCAATGCAGGCACCAAATAAAAATTATTTACTTTTAAAACTAATCCCGATGGTAATCGAAGAGCGAGTGTGCCGACAGCGATCACATCAACCTTGGAACCATTTCCCACGTGCATCGTCACTTTGTCCTTTGCCAGCTGATAACCCACAAGTATAGGGGATCGCGACAGTCTTCACGGGTAGTATTTCACCCTAATTTATTGATTCGACACAAGGGGAGCCAAAGAATATTTATTGGCCTTGCTAGTTGAGTTGTCAATTCAACCGCACCTGGGATATCTCTCTGCAACAAAGGTTTAGTAGCACAGCAAATAGTAGTAGCAAAAGTAATAGTAATAGTGACAACAACAATTTTGTAGCGGTTGTGACAGTAGCAGTAAAAATAGTATCTTAGCAAGATTCAATATATGTACATGGTACAACGATGGATATTTGAATGACATTGATCATGTAACAGTTACACACTAGATCGACACAGAACTACCTCCAATTCATCAATATAATGTAGGCATGTATTCCGTATATAGTCATACGTGCTTGCGATAAGAACTTGCATGCCATCTTTTGTCCTATCCTCCCGTAGCAGCAGGGTCCTATTGGAAACTAAGGGATATTAAGGCCTCCTTTTAATAGGGAACCGGAACAAAGCATTAACACGTAGTGAATACATGAACTCCTCAAACTACGGCAATCACCGGAAAGAATCCCAATTATTGTCACCTTGGGGTATGCGGATCAAGACACATAATAGGTGCGTACAACTTGCAAGATAGGATCCAAATCAATCTTATATTCGTGAAAACATAATATGTTCAGATCTGAAATCATGGCACTCGGGCCCTAGTGACAAGCATTAAGCATAGCAAAGTCATAGCAACATCAATCTCAGAACATAGTGGATACTAGGGATCAAGCCCTATCAAACTTAACTCGATTACATGATCAATTCCATCCAATCCTACCATCGACCAACAAGCCTACAAAGGAATCACTCACTCCCGGTGGTGAGCATCATGGTATAGTTGATGGAGAAGGTTTGGTGACGACGACGACGACGATTTCCCCTCTTCGGAGCCCCAAACGGACTCTAGGTCTGCCCTCCCGAGGAAGAACAAGAGGTGGTGGCGGCTCCATCTCGTGGAACGCGATAATAAGTTCTCTCTGATTTTTTCCTCCGCAAATAGGAATTTATAGGACTGGAATTAGGGTCGGTGGAGCCTCGAGGGCCCCACATGCTATCAGGGCGCGTCCCTAGGGGGGCGCCCTGTTGGCTCGTGGGCCACCTGGCCACCCCCTCCAGTGGATCTTGGCTTCAAAAATCATTATAATTCCTAGAAAAAAATCACAAAAAGTTTTGTCCAGTTCCGAGAACTTTTATTTATGCACAAAAATAACACCAAGGTAGTTCTGCTGAAAACAACGTCAGTCCGGGTTAGTTTCATTCAAATCATGCAAATTAGAGGACAAAACAAGAGCAAAAGTGTTTGGGAAAGTACATACGTTGGTCCTCTTGTGAAACCTGGACACTTTGGCTAGAGCAATTGCACCAGTGTTATCACACAAGAGAATCATCGGATCCAGTGCACTCGGCACAAATCTGAGACCTGTCAGGAACTGTTTCATCCAGACGGATCCATTCTTGGCAACAAAGACTTGACCTTCGGATCTGAGATAGAAGGTATACCCAATTGTTTCCTTATGGTATCCTATGAAGAGTCACTTCTCTGCTTTGGGTTCGAGCTTATCAGGCTAAAGCCTTTTCACATAAGCATCGCAGCCCCAAACCTTAAGAAACGACAGCTTAGGTTTCTTGCCAAACCATAATTCATACGGTGTCGTCTCAACGGATTTAGATGGTGCCCTATTTAAAGTGAATCCGTCTGTCTCTCTAATGCATAACCCCAAAACGATAGTAGCAGATCAGTGAGAGACATCATAGATTGCACCATATCTAATAGAGTACGATTACGATGCTCGGACACACCATTACGCCGTGGTGTTCCATGTGGCGTAAGCTGTGAAACAATTCCACACTGTCTTAAATGCATGCCAAACTCATAACTCAGATATTCCCCACCACGATCAGATCGCAGAAACTTTATCTTCTTGTTACGATGATTCTCTACTTGACTCTGAAATTGTTTGAACTTTTCAAACGTTTCAGACTTGTGTTTCATTAAGTAAATATACCCATATCCACTTAAGTCATCAGTGAAAGTGCGAAAATAACGATATCCACCGCGCGCCTCAACACTCATCGGACCGCACACATCGGTATGTATGATTTCCAACAAGTCACTTGCTCGCTCCATTGTACCGGAAAACGGAGTTTTTGTCATCTTGCCCATGAGGCACGGTTCGCATGTATCAAGCGATTCAAAATCGAGTGATTCCAAAAGTCTGTCAGCATGGAGTTTCATGCTCTTTACACCGATATGACCTAAGCGGCACTGCCGCAAGAAAGTGGTACTATCATTATTAACTTTGCATCTTTTGGCATCAATGTTATGAACATGTGTATCACTACGATCGAGATTCAATAAGAATAAACCATTCACATTGGGTGCATGACCATAAAAGATATTGCTCATATAAATAGAACAACCATTATTCTCTGATTTAAACGAGTAACCGTCTCGCAATAAACAAGATCCAGATATAATGTTCATGCTCAATGCAGGCACCAAATAACAATTATTTAGGTTTAAAACTAATCCCGATGGTAATCGAAGAGCGAGTGTGCCGACGGCGATCACATCAACCTTGGAACCATTTCCCACGTGCATCGTCACTTCGTCCTTTGCCAGCTGATAACCCACAAGTATAGGGGATCGCGATAGTCTTCACGGGTAGTATTTCACCCTAATTTATTGATTCGACACAAGGGGAGCCAAAGAATATTTATTGGCCTTGATAGTTGAGTTGTCAATTCAACCGCAACTGGGATATCTCTCTGCAACAAAGGTTTAGTAGCACAGCAAATAGTAGTAGCAAAAGTAACAGTAATAGTGACAACATCAATTTTGTAGCGGTTGTGACAGTAGCAGTAGCAATAGTATCTTAGCAAGATTCAATATATGTACATGGTACAACAATGGATATTTGAAGGACATTGATCATGTAACAGTTACACACTAGAGCGACACAGAACTACCTCCAGTTCATCAATATAATGTAGGCATGTATTTCGTATATAGTCATACGTGCTTGCGATAAGAACTTGCATGCAATCTTTTGCTCTATCCTCCCGTGGCAGCGGGGTCCTATTGGAAACTAAGGGATATTAAGGCCTCCTTTTAATAGAGAACCGGAACAAAGCATTAACACGTAATGAATACATGAACTCCTCAAACTACGGCAATCACCGGAAAGAATCCCAATTATTGTCACCTTGGGGTATGCGGCTCAAGACACATAATAGATGCATACAACTTGCAAAATATGATCCAAACCAATCTTATATTCGTGAAAACATAATATGTTCAGATCTGAAATCATGGCACTCGGGCCCTAGTGACAAGCATTAAGCATAGCAAAGTCATAGCAACATCAATCTCAGAACATAGTGGATACTAGGGATCAAGCCCTATCAAACTTAACTCGATTACATGATCAATTCCATCCAATCCTACCATCGACCAACAAGCCTACAAAGGAATCACTCACTCCCGGTGGTGAGCATCATGGTATAGTTGATGGAGAAGGTTTGGTGACGACGACGACGATGATTTCCCCTCTCCGGAGCCCCAAACGGACTCCAGGTCTGCCCTCCCAAGGAAGAACAAGAGGTGGCGGCGGCTCCATCTCGTGGAACGCATAATAACTTCTCTCTGATTTTTTCCTCTGCAAATAGGAATTTATAGGACTGGAATTAGGGTTGGTGGAGCCTCGAGGGCCCCACAAGCTATCAGGGCGCGCCCCTAGGGGGGGGTGCCCTGTTGGCTCGTGGGCCCCCTGGCCACCCCCTCCGGTGGATATTGGCTTCAAAAATCATTATAATTCCTAGAAAAAAATCACAAAAAGTTTTGTCCAGTTCCGAGAATTTTTATTTCTGCACAAAAATAACATCAAGGTAGTTCTGCTGAAAACAACGTCAGTCCGGGTTAGTCTCATTCAAATCATGCAAATTAGAGGACAAAACCATAGCAAAAGAGTTTGGGAAAGTACATACGTTGGAGACGTATCAATTCCCCAAAGCTTAACTCATTGATTGTCCTCAAGCAATTCAGTTGACAAACTGAAAGTGATAAAGAAAACTTTTACAAACTCTTTTGTTCTCGTCATTATACACATGCTTAGCAAGTGTTCAAGTTTTCAACATAGATCATAAATAAACGTAACCATGATAATAATTAAACATCATATTTCACTCATGGCAATACGTAACCAGCTAGAGAGCAATAATAAAGTATCTTACATGTCAATAATTTGTCAAAATAATCATGATATAATATGGTGACATGGTATTTCGCTAGCCCTTTCTGTGACTGCAAAACATAAATGCAGAGCACCTCTGAGATTTAAGCAGTGACTAAACATTATAATTCATGGTGGAAACATCCATCCATGCTAGTATTCAACATTATCTAGACTCAATGCATAAGGATGACAATAGTGCTCTCTGGTCTGGTGCTTTTGATAAGAAGATGACGACTCAACATAAAAGTAATTAGATAGGCCCTTCACAGAGGGAAGCATTGATTTACAAAGGTGCGAGAGCTCAAAGTTTTAAAACGAGAAACAAAATATAGTTTTGAGTGATGTACTTCTATTGTCAACGCCACGATAAAGTTTTAGATATCTTCCATGCTAAACAAATTATTGGCGGTTCCCAAATATAATTGAAATTTTTACTCCCCCTCCACCATTCAAGCACCTTCCATGGCTAGCCGAATCCACGGTTGCCCTCCAAACAATCAACTTTCTAGGGGGAGTTTTTTTTTGTGTTATGCAGGACCGGGCATCCTTCTTACCAGCCACTCTCGTGCAATGACAAGTGAATAAACACTCATCTTGAGAGTAACCCACTCAGCTTGGAAGATATCAAAAACTCTTATCACTCCATGAGCGATACAAGTAGACAAAAAGGATGTTTGGTTGAATATTTAGAGATGGCACATGCAAATTTACTTGGAACGACAGAGTAATACCGTATATAGGTAGGTATGATGGACTCATGTGGAACAACTTAGTTTTAGGGATTTAGATGCACAAGCAGTATTCCCGCTTAGTACAGATGAAGGCTAGCAATAAGTTGGGAAGCGACCAGCTAGAGAGCGAAAACGGCCATAAGAATGCATTGCGAATAATTAACATTGAACATAGCATGAGTAGGATATGAACACTCCGAATTTAAATATCACGATGGTTGTATTGGTTTTGAATCAACTACATGTTTGCACATGGGCCAAGTCAAGCCGCTCAAATTTTTCAGAGGGAAATACCATACCACCATACTACATCATAACTATTTTAATGCATGTTGACACATAAGATAAATCATTGTCCACTCCTATTTGTTTAAGCATGGCATCATAAACTATAATCTCTAATTGTCATCATAAACATGTTTACCTATAATATACCGAATCATGATCAACCGAGCTAAACATATTTAAAAAAAATGAAAAACAAGAAGTGTTCATACTAGCTTCCCTTGCCACGATCACTGCTACTTCTCGAGCATGCGTTGGTTTCCGTGAAGAGGAACGGGTGATGCAGCAAAGTAGATAAGTATTTCCCTCAGTTGTTGAGAACCAAGGTATCAATCCAGTAGGAGAGACAAGCAAGTCCCCAATAGGTGTACCTACACAAATAATCAAACACTTGCACCCAACGCTATAAAGGGGTTGTCAATCCCTTCACGGTTACTTGCAAGGATGAGATCTGATAGACATAGATAGAATAGATTGCTTGAACGGAAAATAAAACTAAAGTAAAAATAATGCAGCAAGGTATTTTTGGTATTTTTGGTTTTAGATCTAAAAGTATAATATGGAAAATAGACCCGGGGGCCATAGGTTTCACTAGAGGCTTCTCTCATGATGGCAAGTATTACGGTGGGTGAACAAATTACTGTCGAGCAATTGATAGAAAAGCGAATAATTATGAAGATATCCAAGGCAATGATTATGCATATAGGCATCACGTCCGTGTCAAGTAGACCGAAACGATTCTGCATCTACTACTATTACTCCACACATCGACCGACTCCTGCCTGCATCTAGAGTATTAAGTTCATGAAGAACAGAGTAACGCATTAGGTAAGATGACATGATGTAGCGGGATAAACTCAAGCAATATGATGAAAACCCCATCTTTTTATCCTCGATGGCAACAATACAATACGTGCCTCGCTACCCCTACTATGTCACTGGGTGAGGACACCGCAAGATTGAACCCAAAACTAAGCACTTCTCCCATTGCAAGAATTACCAATCTAGTTGGCCAAACCAAACCAATAACTCGAAGAGACTTGCAAAGATATGAAATCATGCATATAAGAATTCAGAGAAGACTCAAATAATATTCATAGATAATCTCAACATAAACCCACAATTCATCGGATCTCGACAAACACACCGCAAAAGAGTATTACATCGGATAGATCTCCATGAAGATCATGAAGAACATGGTATTGAAGAGCAAAGAGAGAGAAGAAGCCATCTAGCTACTAGCTATGGACCCGAAGGTCTGTGGTGAACTACTCACGCATCATCGGAGGGGCAATGGAGTTGATGTAGATGCCCTCCGTGATCGAATCCCCCTCCGGCAGATTACCGGAAAAGGCTCCAAGATTGGATCTCACGGGAACCGAGGCTCCTGGCGGCGGAAAAGTGTTTTCGTGGCTCTCTCTGGTATCCAGGGAATATTTAGGAATTTATAGGCTGAAGAATAGGGTTGGGGGAGTTGCCGTGGGCCCACAAGCCAGGGGGGCGCGCCCTACCCCCCTGGGCGCGCCCCTGTGGCTTGTGGCCACACGGCGGCTCCTCTGCCTTGGTCTCCAAGCTTGCTAGATGTCTTCTGGTCCAAGAAAAATTATTCCGAAGATTTTATTCCGTTTGGACTCCGTTTAATATTCCTTATCTGCAATACTCAAAAACAAGGAAAAACAGAAACTGGCACTAGGCTCTAGATTAATAGGTTAGTCCCAAAAATAATATAAAATAGCATATTAATGCATATAAAACATCCAAAACAGATAATATAATAGCGTGGAACAATCAAAAATTATAGATACGTTGGAGACGTATCAAGCATCCCCAAGCTGAATTCCTGCTCGTCCTCGAGTAGGGAAATGATAAAAACAGAATTTTTGATGTGGAATGCTACCTAACATATTTATCCATGTAATATTCTTTATTGTGGCATGAATATTCAGATCCGTAAGATTCAAAACAATAGTCTAATATTGACATAAAAACAGTAATACTTCGAGCACACCAACAAGGCAATCGTGTCCTTTCGAAATAACATGGCCTTAGAAAGTTATCCCTACAAAATCATATGGTCTGGCTACGCTCCATCTTCCCCACAAGTCAAGGTATCTAAATCATGCACAACCCCGATGAACAAGTCAAGCAATTGTTTCACACTTTTAAAGTTCTCAAACCTTTTCAACTCTCACGCAATACATGAGCGCGAGCCATGGATATAGCACTATAGGTGGAATAGAATATGGTGGAGGTTGCAAGGGAAAGGGAGAAGATAGTCTCACATCAACTAGGCGTATCAACGGGCTATGGAGATGCCCATCAATAGATATCAATGTGAGTGAGTAGGGATTGCCATGCAATGGGTGCACTTAGAGCTATAAGTGTATGAAAGCTCAAAAAGAAAACTAAGTGGTCGTGCAAGATGAAACTCCACTAGTTATATGAAAGTGACAAAATAGGACACTCTCTATCATGAAGATCATGGTGCTACTTTGAAGCACAAGTGTGGAAAAATATAGTAGAAATTGTCCCTTCTCTCTTTCTCTCACTTTTTTTCTCTTCTTGTTTTTTCTCTTTTTTTTATTTTGGTGGGCATCTTTGGCCTCTTTTTTTTTATTTGGGCTTCGCTGGCCTCTTTTATTTTTTTTTAAAGTCCGGATACTCATCCCAACTTGTGAGGGAGTCATGGCTTCCATCATCCTTTTCTCACACGGGACAATGCTCTAATAATGAAAATCATCACACTTTTATTTACTTACAACTCAAAAGAAAAATTACAACTCGATATCTATGACAAAATATGACTCTATGCAATATGAAAGTGGTGGTGCATGTCATGAAAAGCGAAACGGTGGAAGTTGCATGGCAATATATCTCGGAATGGCTATGGAAATGCCATAATAGGTAGGTATGGTGGCTATTTTGAGGAAAATATATGGTGGCTGTTTTAAGGAAGGTGGGTTTTGATGTACCGGCGAAAGTTGCGTGGTACTAGAGAGGCTAGCAATGGTGGAAGGGTGAGAGTGCGTATAATCCATGGACTCAACATTAGTCATAAAGAACTCACATACTTATTGCAAAAGTCTATTAGTTATCAAACAAAGCATTAGACGCATGCTCCTAGGGGAGAGATTGGTAGGAGTTAACCATCGCGTGCTCCCGACCCTCACACAAAGGCCGACAATCATTAAACAAATCATGCTCCGACTTCGTTACATAACGGTTCACCATACGTGCATGCTACGGGAATCACAAGCTTCAACACAAGTATCTCTTCCAATTCACAACTACTCACTAGCATGACTCTCATATTACCATCTCTATTATCTCAAAACTATATGCAAGGAATCAAACTTCTCATAGTATCCAATGCACTTAATATGAAAGTTTTTATTATATCCCTCTTGGATGCCCATTATATTAGGAATAAATTCATAACCTAAACAAATTACCATGCTGTTTTAAGAAAGTCTCAAAATAATATAAGTGAGGTACGAGAGTTCAATAATTTCTATAAAATATAACACCACCATGCTCTAAACAGATATAAGTGAAGCACTAGAGCAACATTGCCTAGCTCAAAAGATATAAGTGAAGCACATAGAGTATTCTAATAAATTCACGAATCAGCGTGTCTCTCTCAAAAAGATGTGTGCAGCAAGGATGATTGTGGCAAACTAAAAAGCAAAGACTCATATCATACAAGACGCTCCAAGCAAAACACATATCATGTGGTGAATAAAAATATAGCCTCAAGTAAATTTACCGATGGATTGAAGACGAAAGAGGGGATGCCTTCCGGGGCATCCCCAAGCTTAGGCTTTTTGGTATCCTTGAATATGTCTTGGGGTGCCTTGGGCATCCCCAAGCTTAGGCTCTTGCCACTCCTTATTCCATAGTCCATCAAATCTTTACCCAAAACTTGAAAACTTCACAACACAAAACTCAACAGAAAACTCATGAGATCCGTTAGTATAAGAAAAATAAATCACCACTTTAGGTACTGTTTTGAACTCATTCTTTATTTATATTTGTGTAATATCTACTGTATTCTAACTTCTCCATGGTTCATACCCCCCGATACAACCCATAGATACATCAAAATAAGCAAACAACACAAAGAAAACAGAATCTGTCAAAAACAGAACAGTCTGTAGCAATCTGTAGACTTCGAATACTTCTGTAACTCTAAAAATTCTGAACAATTAGGATAACCATGGAAATTTGTATATCAATCTTGTGTAAAAAATTCAGATCAAAAGCACGTTCCAGTGAATTTATAAAAATTCTGGAGTGAGCGCAAAAGTTTCTGTTTTTTAACAGAATCAAACCACAAATACCGTAGACCATCCCAAAGGTCATACTTGGCTCAAACACTAATTTAAACAAGAAAACACAATTATTACAGAAGTAATAATGTGCAAAACACACCAAAACAGAAGCAAAAAAACAGAAAGCAAAAATAAAATTGGGTTGCCTCCCAACAAGCGCTATTGTTTAACGCCCCTAGCTAGGCAAAACGATTTCAATGATGCTCACATAAAAAGTAGTAATTGAGATATGCAAAATAGCATCATGAATAACATGAAAAACACATTTAAGTCTAACCCACTTCCTATGCATAGGGATTTTGTGACCAAACAATTTATGGGAACAAGAATCAACTAGCATAGGAAGGCAAAACAAGCATAACTTCAAAACTGTGAACACATAGAGAGGAAACTTGATATTATTGCAATTCCTACAAGCATATGTTCCCCCCTCATAATAAATTTCAGTAGCATCATGAAGGAATTCAACAATATAACTATCACATAAATCATTCTTTTCATGATACACGAGCATGCAATCATCATAATGAATTTGCTCATCAAAACTTGGGGGACAAAAAATATCATCTTCATCAAACATAGCATCCCCAAGCTTGTGGCTTTGCATATCATTAACATAATTGACATTAATAGAATTTATAGTAACATCATTGCAATCATGCTTTTCAATCAAGGAGTTATCATGAATCACCTTATAAATTTCTTCATTCAACACTTCATCAAAATTTTCAGATTCATGATTTTCAAGCAAAACTTCATAGAGATAATCAAGTGCACTCAACTCACTAGCAATCGGTTCATCATAATTTGGCCTTTTGAAAAGATTAGCAAGTGGATGAGGATCCATATCAATTGATTTTTAGCAAGCGAAGATGCAAGCAAATAGAAGGTACATGGCAACACAAGCAAACAAAAAACAAGCAAACGAAAAGACGAACGGAAGAAGGGCGAATAAAAAGGCAAATCTTTTTAGTATTTTTCTGAAAATCATTTTAGAAGTGGGGGAGAGGAAAACGAGAGGCAAATAGCAAATAATGTAAATGCAAGAGGTGAGTTTGTGATGGGTACTTGGATGGCTTGATGTAGATCTCTCCGGCAACCACGTCAGAGATTGACAAGTTGACGGAAAAGTTCTTGTCTTGACTTGCTATGTATCTCCCCGGCAACGGCGCCAGAAATCCTTCTTGCTACTTCTCGAGCATGCGTTGGTTTCCGTGAAGAGGAACGGGTGATGCAGCAAAGTAGATAAGTATTTCCCTCAGTTGTTGAGAACCAAGGTATCAATCCAGTAGGAGAGACAAGCAAGTCCCCAATAGGTGTACCTACACAAATAATCAAACACTTGCACCCAACGCTATAAAGGGGTTGTCAATCCCTTCACGGTTACTTGCAAGGATGAGATCTGATAGAGATAGATAGAATAGATTGCTTGAACGGAAAGTAAAACTAAAGTAAAAATAATGCAACAAGGTATTTTTGGTATTTTTGGTTTTAGATCTGAAAGTATAATATGGAAAATAGACCCGGGGGGCATAGGTTTCACTAGAGGCTTCTCTCATGATGGCAAGTATTACAGTGGGTGAACAAATTACTGTCGAGCAATTGATAGAAAAGCGAATAATTATGAAGATATCCAAGGCAATGATTATACATATAGGCATCACGTCCGTGTCAAGTAGACCGAAACGATTCTGCATCTACTACTATTACTCCACACATCAACCGACTCCTGCCTGCATCTAGAGTATTAAGTTCATGAAGAACAGAGTAACGCATTAGGTAAGATGACATGATGTAGCGGGATAAACTCAAGCAATATGATGAAAACCCCATCTTTTTATCCTCGATGGCAACAATACAATACGTGCCTCGCTACCCCTACTATGTCACTGGGTGAGGACATCGCAAGATTGAACCCAAAACTAAGCACTTCTCCCATTGCAAGAATTACCAATCTAGTTGGCCAAACCAAACCAATAACTCGAAGAGACTTGCAAAGATATGAAATCATGCATATAAGAATTCAGAGAAGACTCAAATAATATTCATAGATAATCTCAACATAAACCCACAATTCATCGGATCTCGACAAACACACCGCAAAAGAGTATTACATTGGATAGATCTCCATGAAGATCATGAAGAACATGGTATTGAAGAGCAAAGAGAGAGAAGAAGCCATCTAGCTACTAGCTATGGACCCGAAGGTCAGTGGTGAACTACTCACGCATCATCGGAGGGGCAATGGAGTTGATGTAGATGCCCTCCGTGATCGAATCCCCCTCCGGCAGATTACCGGAAAAGGCTCCAAGATTGGATCTCACGGGAACTGAGGCTCCTGGCGGCGGAAAAGTGTTTTCGTGGCTCTCTCTGGTATCCAGGGAATATTTAGGAATTTATAGGCTGAAGAATAGGGTTGGGGGAGTTGCCGTGGGCCCACAAGCCAGGGGGGCGCGCCCTACCCCCCTGGGTGCGCCCCTGTGGCTTGTGGCCACACGGCGGCTCCTCTGCCTTGGTCTCCAAGCTTGGTAGATGTCTTCTGGTCCAAGAAAAATTATTTCGAAGATTTTATTCCGTTTGGACTCCGTTTAATATTCCTTATCTGCAATACTCAAAAACAAGGAAAAAACAGAAACTGGCACTAGGCTCTAGATTAATAGGTTAGTCCCAAAAATAATATAAAATAGCATATTAATGCATATAAAACATCCAAAACAGATAATATAATAGCATGGAACAATCAAAAATTATAGATACGTTGGAGACGTATCAATCACTTCATCAAATATCATCATTATTGCCTTTCACTTGCACGACCGAATGATGTGATAATAATAATAGTGCAAGAATACCGTGGACTAAGCTGAAATCTGCAGGGCAGTTTTAATATAAAGGAGAAGAAAAGGTAATATCGGCCCCTTTTTTAGATCAACAATAAAGCATCACTCAACATTTTATCGTAGTCGTCTCCTTTCGATGACTCAACAAAAAGGAAAATAATTTTAGTTTTTGTTTTTCTCAAGGAAGCAAAAGAAGAAAAGAAGAAAAAATAAAAACGAGAAAAACTATTTACACGGGAAAGCTCCCAACAAGTAAAGGAAATCATTTTAGGTTTTCTTCATAAAAGTGCAACTAATTAAACAAGAAAGAAAAACTGAAGAGAAGCAAGAAATAATTTTGGGTTTTCCAAAGTTTTTCAAACACACAAGAAGAAAGCGAAAATAAAAAAAATAAAAAAATAAAGCTAACATGGATATACAATGAAAGAGGATGAACATCGACAATTTTATATGAATGTGTGAACATGAATGTAATGTCGATGAGAAATACGTACTCCCCCAAGCTTAGGCGTTTGCCTAGCTTGGTGATCACCACTGATAGTCCGGAAAATGGTTGTAATGGTAGCTTGTGGAAGCGTTCCTGGCCACCTCCTCTGCTAAACGAGCAGCTTCCACTGCAGCTTTGTACTCCCGCACCTCGTCCTCGAAAACATAATATCTCCCTCGGGCCTGGTAATCAAAAAGGGCAGGTGCAGGCAGAGTGACAGGCACAGTGGTATATTTTCTAAATATTAAGTAATACTCATAACCCCTGGCACCGTTTATAATAAACTCATTTGAATGCATAGCTTCGTAATCTAAAAATCTGTCAGGCAAAATAGGATCATTAGGTTGGGGTGACACTCTCTCTGCAGCTACGCGGGAGGCATAAATCCCTCCATATAATTCACCATTGCTAGAGTTAGAATGTAACCTTCGGGCAACAATTGCACCAAGGTTATAGTGTCTTTCACCAGTCACATCAGTGTGGATAAGGCTCAAATCGGGTGCACATAATGCACTGCAGTCTTGTTTACCGACTACGCATTTACCATTAAATAGTGGAAAGTAGCGGATAGAGGGAAATTGAATGTTTTTATTCTAGATTGTGTTACTCCCCTATCTTCTCCTACAGAAAGACTTTCAAGAAACATATTATAATCAATTGTTGACGGTTTCTCAAGTGAACCCCCTAGTGGGAGTTTGCAAGTGATAGAGAACTCTTCTAGACTCGTATTATAGGATTTATCATATAGACGAAATGAAACTCTAGCAGAGCCAGATTGATAGCGAAATCCGTTTGAGAATGTACCGGTAAGGTTATAGTGTTGGACACACTTATCTGCGAGGAAGTCGGTGAGACCGGTCTTATAAATGAAATTATCAAATTCCTCCTTGATACGTGCACCTCTCATAAACTCAGCGCTTGGCCACTGGCACGATTTAGCGTTAGCCATAACTATCTGATTGACCCGGGGCTCAATGTAAGCTTGTCGTACCGAGCACCCGCTCGATGATTCACCTGCAGTACGCCTCCTTGAAGTGTTCCTCTTAAGGAAGTTATTTTTCCAAGCACAAATTTCTGAATTTTTTTGGCCACAAATTTACGTTAATAAAACTTTATAAGATTCATAGCAACTACTCATACAGATGCCTAGAGCCCATATCAAGCATTCATATTACTTGGAACTCAAAGAATCAAACATGCAAGCTCATTTTCAGTGGCACCAAGTGCAGCAAAATATGCAAAATATAAACCACTAAAGCAAAAACTAATTGGAGGAATGGGAGAGTCACATACCAAGGAATGATTCCTCAAAACAGTTTCGGAAATGGAGTTCCGAGCAAAGAGATCGAAAATCTCAGGTTGGAGAGCTAGAACACGGGAGAGAGAGGGTAGAGAAATTTTTCTGGAGATAGGAGAAAGAGTGGGCTGAAGGGATAAGGTAGGCCCCCCTGTGGCCCCACAAGCCATCAGGGCGTGCCCCCAGGGGGCGCGCCCTGTTGGCTTGCGGCCCACAGGTGCAGCCCCCTGCTTTTATTTTTAGCTCAGATTTTTTGATATATTTCAGAAAAAATCATGTTAAAATTTGGTGGCAATCTGAGACTTTTTATTTTCTAACATTTTTCTACGCAAGGGAAAAACAGAAAAACGGAAAATCAAACTAATTTATTTTATCTAAACTGAAAATAACAGAGGATAAGCTTTTGATGCAGAGAGTTGTGATTACTAAATTCATCCATCACATGTCTTTCGAAAATGATTCATTAATAAGGTTGATCAAGTCTTATTAACAACCGTTTTCAATTAACATGTTATTGAAGAATTTTCATATATCACTAGGTTACCTCAATGGGGATTTGCATGTCCCCAACCATAATATAATAAATTTTCTTCTTGACAGTAGGTAGAGGTATTTGAAAGCTTTCGATAATAATCGTATTACTAGGCTCAATGGCGTTAATACTGTTAACCAGAATCTGCTTCCTCGGAAAATGCACGGAATGTTGTCTGCCATTAACATGGAACGTGACTTTGCTTTTGTTCCAATCAATAACAGCCCCAGCAGTATTTAAGAAAGGTCTACCAAGGATGATCGACATATTGTCGTCCTCGGTCATATCAAGAATAACAAAGTCTGTCAATATAGTGACATTTGCAACCACAACAGGAACATCCTCACAAATTCCAATAGGTAGAGCAGTGAATTTATCAGCCATTTGCAAAGATATCTCAGTGGGTGTAAGTTTACTCAAATCAAGTCTTTTATATAAGAAGAAAGGCATAACACTAATACCAGCCCCTAAATCACATGGACCAGTTTTAACATAATCTATACCTATACTAATTACACACTCCCTAGAAATTACCACGTTAATCAGTAATTATGAGCCGTTTATCTGGTGGGGCCGAATTATTACGGTGTAGATCTTCTAAATTCTTTCCGGTCAACGATGACATGTAGGTAAAGTCATGTTTACATAATTACAAGTTGTTCTGAGTCTATTATTGACCGAAAAAAATTCATCCGGTTGTTGCCCCCAAGATCTCTCACGTATCCATCTCTCTCCCCTTATGTCTCAATCCCAATCTCTCTCTCTCTCTCTCGCTCTCCTCATCTCTCTCTCTCTCCTCATGTCTCTTCCAATCTCTCACGTATCACGCAACATGTACTCATTAACCAGACACCTAGGCCAGATTATAGCAGCAGCAGATCCAGTTGAGGATGGACTAACTCAGAACTGCCCACACCATATTGATGGGATAGCCGGCTGTCAAACACACGGCGCATCGAACATTGAAGGTGAAGTGCAAGCACCAAACATGAAACAATAGTACCGCTTCGTTCCTTCAGCCGGCCACAGTGTTGGCCAGCGGGAGGTATGTAATCAATTGCTAAGATAGTAACTAATAATTAATACATACATGGCTGGCTAGGTGCGTAATATGTTGGTCTGCACAATGATATTACCGTAGCTATGCTTTGATAGATATATGCTGATGGATCAGCATATTTAGCCTCTATCTGTACGCGTAATTAGTTTCGGCAGATGCGCACCTAGGGAGAACTAGCTTGGAGTAGGCACCTTGATGTATCTTCTTGGAGGCTAGCTAGCCTGATAGATTTATAGCCGGGTGGAAACATGCACACAAGAGAACACAAACGGAATTGATTGGTTGCCACATGCCGGTATGGTGCCTATTATTTCTTTGTGTTAATTTGATTGATCTCAGCGTGTGATTACACGCTATAGCCTAATTGCACATATCCAAGTCGGATCAGGACTTCTGCTCCAATACAGACAGTTACTCATCACATGGCATTTAATTTTAACACATGCAGCAAGTACAAATTTGTCATGCTATTGATCTATCTTAACCTACGATTTATGTTACTCTTAAAACTAGAGAAATACCCTTCCAATCTTCTTACTCGGGTTTGGTCATAGATATTGCTATCTTTATTCTGATAATCAGGACTTCAACTTTGACACGCCTATATAAAGAGGATGACGTCCAAAGAATCCATCCACAGTTCCAAACCATGGTCCACTTCCACGAAGACTCATGGTGACAAATTAATACATCAATCTGGTGCTTTTGGACTGTACGTGAAGATAAAGAAGGTATTCAGAAAAGTTATCATGTATTTGTCAACCCCATTTTGGTCAATAATTTTATCATGAAAAAGCCAAGGCAAAAAAGCAACTCGATCATGATTGTTTTGGTACTTACTTCATACGACACCAGAATATCTTTGGTTTCCCCGGTGTATATAGATCGCAACACCACAAGTTGATCAGTGACGAACCTTTGGCCGATCACCAGAGTTTTCATTGTCACTGTCATTGATGAATATGAGTTTGACGGAAAAGTCCTGCACTGTATCATATCTAGAGTCCAGATTCTAGACTCATGTGTCTGACCATAGTTACATACATAGACGAGACATACGCAAAAGTGATACGTTAAGCCATGGATGCATCCGATTGCATAGGTGTGGCCGTAGTTGTTCCAGCCATACATTTCTACTGATATATTACTTCACGTGCCTTGTGTGCTCCTTTCTCTCCTCGACAAGCTATAAAAAGTGGTCAACATCCATATGAGACGGCACACACAAGCTGTGATGCATGGTCAATGCAGGATGCTAGGATCAAGTATGCATTTCTAATTAATTATTCAAAAAGACCCTTAGCAGGTCTTCTTTGTCTCTGTACTATGTACATAAACACAGTAGAAGATTTTTGTATGATGAAACTTTCTTTCAAAATGCATGTCCATTGTGGATACAAGGCCAAGGATCAACAAACATTTAGTTGGTTTTATTTTGTATAATCAGTATGACGTACCAATATGAGCCGCTGGAAAATTAAGGATGGAAATGACAGAGCCCTCTAAAATATTCCCCTCTACAATATATTTTTATGTGTATACAAATTTGTATTTTAAAATAATATGCTTTATTACAGACTTCTTGCCATTATTCTCCATGACATAAGCTTTCTACATTATATATATGGTGTTCCTATTGGCAATTTCTTAAGTTGTGATGTGGTTTAATTCAAAATTATTTGGTGAACCGTCAATTGTACGTTGGCATTGATTCCCTCACTTGAGTAATAAGCATTGTCCATTTACTCTTAGTTATCTGAAAGGAAATCAGGTTTCAAGCATGATAATAAATAAATGTGCACTTACTACATTGTCTAACATGGGATTATTTACGAGTAAAAAATATGATTAAGGAAACATTTATTTTACACAGTAATTTTTCTACATATAATACTACATCCATATAAAAAATGAGTGATGTTTTTTTTATTCATTTCATAAAGGACTAACAATGACAATGTGGATATTTTGAGATAGTTAGTTTTCAAATCCATGTATGCATGATGAAATTATGTGATTTCTAATTATTTGTGTTCCCAAAATGAAAATAGAAACAATATACATTTCTGGTAGCAGACTATCTCAAAGCATATATATTTTTAACACCAAATTTAGTTTACCAATCAGTACAACGTACACACAACTTACAAAATACGTCCCTTATGAATCATTATGTTCTATAATATGGACTCTTAAATAATATAGCAAAATACCTAGCTCGTGCAAACGCACGGGTTCACGACTAGTTGCTTTTAATAGAGCAAGGTATTGTGGGTATACCGGGATCTCCCAACTTCTTAGGTATTCCTCCATCAAAAGAATAATTAGCAAGCATAGTAGCAATTTCAGTTTCAGGTATTTCCTTTTGTTAGAAATAATATCTTTCATATACTTGGCATACGGAGGCATTTTCAATATATCAATCAAGCGAGTGCGCAAAAAGACATGTCTAATCATTTCAGCAAAGCGCTCAAAATCTTCATCATCTTTATTTTTAGAAGGCTTACGAGGGAATGGCATGGGTTTTTGAACCCATGGCTCTCTTTCCCTTCCATGTTTTCTAGCAACAAAGTCTCTCTTATCATAACGTTTATTTTTAGGATGTGGGTTATCAAGATTCTCAGCAGGTTCTATTTCCACATCATTATCAGATTCCTTATTATCATCAGGTGGAGTTTCTACATGAACATCACTATTATCATTATCATTATCACTAGGTGAGTGCTCACTACCTGATTGTGTCTCAGTATCAGAAATAGAAGCATCATTATGTTTCTCAGTAGGTGTTTCTATAACAGGTTCACTAGAGGCATGCAAGTTCCTATCATTTTTCTTTTTCTTTTTTCTTACAAGAGGAACCAAGTGCATCAACATTAATTCTCTGAGAGTCTTGTTCTACTCTCTTAGGATGTCCTTCTGGATAGAGAGGTTCTTGGGTCATACGACCCCCTCTAGTCATTACTCTAACAACATGATCGTTTGCATTATTATTTATTTCAGCAAGCAAATCATTTTGTGACTTAGCAACTTGGTCTAGTTGAGTGTGAACCATAGATGCATGTTTACCTAAACATTTTACATCATTAGCAATTCTAAACATCAAGTCACTTAAACGGTCTATCATTATAGCATTACTTCTCAGCTGATTCTTAACATAGTTGTTGAAGTGTTCTTGCTTAACAATGTAATTATCGAATTCATCCATGCATTGACCAGGAGTCTTAGTATAAGGTATATCATTTTCGTTGAAGGAACGGAGAGAGTTTACCTCAACTACCTGTGTCGGGTTATCAAGACCATGTATTTCTTCAATAGGTGGTAGTTTCTTGACATCTTCAATTTTAATACCTTTCTCCTTCATAGATCGTTTTGCTTCTTGCATATCTTCAGGATTGAGGAATAGAATACCTCTTTTCTTTTGAATAGGCTCCGGAGGTGGTTCGGGAAGTGTCCAATCATCGACATTTTGCAATATGTTATTCAACAATTCTTCACCTTGACCGACAGTTCTTTCCCTGAAAACACAACCAGCACACCTATCTAGGAAGTCCCTAGAAGCATCGGTTAGCCCATTATAAAAGATATCAAGAATTTAATTTTTCTTAAGAGGACAGTCACGCAGAGCTCTTAGTAACCGGTGAAGCCTCCCCCAAGCTTGAGGGAGATTCTCTTCTTCAATCTGAGCAAAGTTAAATATTTCCTGCAAGGTAGCTTGTCTCTTATGAGCAGGAAAATATTTGTTAGAAAAGTAGCGAAGCATATCCTGGGGACTACGCATACAACCAGGTGCAAGAGAAAGAAACCATTCATTGGCCTCGCCTTTCAGCGAGAAAGGAAAAAGCTTAAGTATATAATAGTAACGTATCTTTTCATCATTGGTAAACAGAGCAGCAATATCATTCAATTTCATAAGGTGTTCGACAGCAGTTTCATTTTCATAGCCATGGAAAGGATCAGATTCTACTATAGGAATTAGCTCAGGATCCACAGAGAATTCATAATCTTTATCAGTGACAAATATAGGAGATGTAGCAAATTTAGGATCATTCTTCATTTTCTCCCTCATAGATTTTTGTTTCTGTTTGCATAGCAATTTCCTAACATCATCTCTATTTTCACAAGCAAAAAAGTCTCTAGCGACCTCACCATCCATAACATAACCTTCAGTTACATGAGGCAATTCATATCTATTAGGTGAGCGAGGTGTAATAGGTGATTCAAAGTCCTCATCAGTTTCAACATTTTCAAGTTCTCTAGCCTTAGCAATACGAGCATCAAGTAATTCATTCAGTGGCACAGTTTCAGTTTCAGCATATGTAGCAGTAGTATCATCATTAATTTCAGAGGTAGCATCATCAAGTTAATGTGATATATTAGGACGATCAACAGGTGGTGGTGTAACAAGCTGATTAAAAACAGTAGGTGAATCAAAAGCAGAGCTAGATGGCAGTTCCTTACCTCCTCTCGTGCGAGAGGGGACGATCTTAGTTCTATTATCTTTCAGATTCTTCATAGTGGCAATTGGATATCCTCAAGTTAACACAATAAATAGAGCTATGCTCCCCAACAATGGCGCCAGAAAAAGGTCTTGATAACCCACAAGTTTAGGGGATCACGACAGTCTTCACGGGTAGTATTTCACCCTAATTTATTGATTCGACACAAGGGGAGCCAAAGAATATTTATTGGCCTTGACAGTTGAGTTGTCAATTCAACTGCACCTGGGATATCTCTCTGTAGCAAAGGTTTAGTAGCACAGCAAATAGTAGTAGCAAAAGTAACAATAATAGTGACAGCAGCAATTTTGTAGCAGTTGTGACAGTAGCAATATCAATAGTAACTTAGCAACATTCAGTATATGTAAAGTGTAGGCACATGGTACATCGATGGATATTTGAATGACATTGATCATGTAACAGTTACACACTAGAGCGACATAGAACTAGCTCCAATTCATCAATATAATGTAGGCATGTATTCCGTATATAGTCATACATGCTTGCAATAAGAACTTGCATGACATCTTTTGTCATACCCTCCCGTGGCAGCGGGGTCCTATTGGAAACTAAGGGATATTAAGGCCTCCTTTTAATAGAGAACAGGAACAAAGCATTATCACATAGTGAATACATGAACTCCTCAAACTACGGCAATCACCGGAAATAATCCCAATTATTGTCACCTTGGGGTATGCGGATCAAGACACGTAATAGGTGCGTACAACTTGCAAGATTGGATCCAAATCAATCTTATATTCGTGAAAACAAAATATGTTCAGGTCTGAAATCATGGCACTCGGGCCCTAGTGACAAGCATTAAGCATAGCAAAGTCATAGCAACATCAATCTCAGAACATAGTGGATACTAGGGATCAAGCCCTATCAAACTTAACTCGATTACATGATCAATTCCATCCAATCCCACCACCGACCAGCAAGCCTACAAAGAAATTACTCACTCCCGGTGGTGAGCATCATGGTATAGTTGATGAAGAAGGTTTGGTGATGACGACGACGATGATTTCCCCTCTCCGGAGCCCCAAATGGACTCCAGATCTGCCCTCCCAAGGAAGAACAGGAGGTGGTGGTGGCTCTGTCTCGTGAAACGTGATAATAACTTCTCTTTGAATTTTTCCTCCGCAAATAGGAATTTATAGGACTGGAATTAGGGCCGGTGGAGCCTCGAGGGGCCCACAAGCTATCAGGGCGCACCCCTAGGGGGGGGGGCCTGTCGGCTCGTGGGCCCCCTGGCCACCCCCTCCGGTGGATCTTGGCTTCAAAAATCATTATAATTCCCAGAAAAAAATCACAAAAAGTTTCATCCAGTTCTGAGAACTTTTATTTCTGCAAAAAAATAACACCAAGGTAGTTCTGCTGAAAACAGCGTCAATCCGGGTTAGTTTCATTCCAATCATGCAAATTAGAGGACAAAACCATAGCAAAAGTGTTTGGAAAAGTAGATACGTTGGAGGCGTATCACCAGCCTCCATTTATTCCGTAGTTCCTGATTCAGGTTACAAATATGAGCAATCGAACCGGTATCAAATACCCAGACACTACGAGAGCTAGTAAGGTAAACATCAATAACATGTATATCAAATATACCTTTGTTGACGTTGACAGCCTTCTTATCAGCCAGGTACTTGGGGCAATTCCGCTTCGAGTGACCAGTCCCCCTACAGTAGAAGCACTCAGTCTCAGGCCTGGGTCCAGTCTTGGGTTTCTTCGCGGGAGCGGCAACTTGCTTGCCATTCTTCTTGAAGTTACCCTTCTTTCCCTTGCCTTTCTTGAAACTAGTGGTCTTCTTAACCATCAACACTTGATGCTCCTTCTTGATTTCTACTTCTGCGACTTTCAACATCGCGAATAGCTCGTAGACTGACTTCTTCATCCCTTGCATATTATAGTTCATCAAGAAGCCTTTGAAGCTAGGTGGCAGTGACTAGAGAATTTTGTCAGTAACCGTTTCAGGCGGAAGCTCAAATCCCAACTAGTTCAAGCGATTGTAGTACCCAAACATTCTGAGTATGTGCTCACTGACAGAACTATTCTCCTCCATCTTACAGGCGAAGAACTTATCGGAGGTCTCATACCTCTCGATACGGGCATTTGCTTGAAATATCAATTTCAACTCCTGGAACATCTCATATGCTCCATGACGTTCAAAACGCTTCTGCAATCCCGATTCCAAGTTGTATAGCGTTGCGCACTGAACTATCGAGTAGTCATCAGAACGTGCCTACCAGACGTTCACAACATCTACAGACGACGCTGGAGGGTGTGGCGCACCAAGCGGAGCATCAAGGACATTGGCCTTTTACCAAGCCGTGAGGATAATCCTCAGATTACGGACTCAGTCCGCATAGTTGCTTCCATCATCTTTCAACTTAGCTTTCTCTGGGAACGCATTAAAATTCAGGAGAACTACTACGTGAGCCATTGATCTACAACATAATTTGCAAAGACAACTTTGGACTATGTTCATGATAATAAGTTCAATTAATCAAATTACTTATGAACTCCCACTCGAATCAACATCCCTCAGGTTGTCTGAGTGTAACATGATCCAAATCCACCAACCCAAGTCCGATCATCACGTGAGATGAGGTGGTTTCAATGGTGAACATCTCCATGTTGATCATATCTACTATATGACTCATGTTCGACCTTTCGGTCTCCGTGTTCCGAGGGCATGTCTGTACATCCTAGGCTCGACAAGTTTAACCCAAGTATGCTGCGTGTGCAAAACTGGCTTACACCCGTTGTATGCGAACGAAGAGTCTATCATACCCGATCATCATGAGGTGCTTCGAAATGACAAACTTTTGCAACGGTGCATACTTGGGGACAACATAATTTTATCTTGAAATTAAGTAAGGGATCATCTTATAATGCTACTATCGTCCTAAGCAAAATAAGATGCATAACAAGATAAACATCACATGCAAATCATAATAAGTGACATGATATGGGATCATCATCTTGGGATTTTGATCTCCATCTCCAAAGCACCGGCATGATCTCCATCGTCACCGGCATGACACCATGATCTCCATCATTGTGTCGTCACGATATTGTCTCGCCAACTATTGCTTCTACAACTATTGCTAACGCATAGCGATAAACTAAAGTAACTACATGGCGTTTAATGATTGACACGCAGGTCATACAATAAATTAAAGACAACCCTATGGCTCCTGCCGGTTGCCGTTCTCATCGACATGCAAGTCATGATAACTATACAAAAACATGATCATCTCATACATCACATATATCAAATCACGTCTTTGGCCATATCATATCACAACATACCCTACAAAAACAAGTTAGACGTCCTCTAATTTGTTGTTGCATGTTTTACGTAGCTACTATGGGCAACTAGCAAGAACAATTCTTACCTACGCAAAGCCACAACGGTGATAATCAAGTTGCCTTTTAACCTTCTACAAGGACCGCCTTTGTCGAATCCGATTCAACTAAAGTGGGAGAGACAGACACCCGCCAGCCACCTTTATGCAACCAAGTTACATGTCAGTCGGTGGAACCAGTCTCTTGTGCGAGGGCAAGTAAGGCTGGTTCGGGCCGCTTCATCCCACAATACCGCCGAATCAAAATAAGACTGAGGAGGTAAGCAATCTGAACATCAACGCCCACAACTTATTTGTGTTCTACTCGTGCATATCATCTACGCATAGACCTAGCTCATGATGCCACTTTTGGGTAACGTTGGATGGGACACAATTTTTTTTCCTACGAAACACCCAAGATCTATCCATGGAGATGCATAGCTACAAGAGGGAGAGTGGATCTACATACCATTGTAGATCGCTAAGCGGGAAGCGTTAAGAAACGCGGTTGGTGTAGTCGTACGTCTTCGCGATCCAATCACGATCCGTCCCGATCTAGCGCCGAACGGACGACACCTCCGCGTTTAGCACACGTACAGCCCGATGACGTCTCCGCCTCCTTGATCCAGCAAGCGAGGGCAGAGTAGATGAGTTCTTCGGTAGCACAATGGCGTGGTAGCGGTGGTGGTGGAGCAATCTCAACAGGGCTTCGCCAAGCGCTGCCGCAGACACGATTTAGAGGAGAAACAGATCTAGGGAGAGAGGGAGGGCTGCACCTATGGCTTGGGGGTGCGGCTGCCCTCCCTCTCCCTCTCTATATATAGGATGAGGGGGTAGGTAGTGCACATCCCTAGCCCCTCCTCCAAGGAGGGGTCGACCGAAGTGAGGGGGAGGAGTCCACCTCCCACAAGGGAGGTGGGAACCCTAGGGAGGAGTCCCTCCCCTCTAGGGCACCTCCCACCTACCACCCTTTTGGCACATGGGCCCTTAGGGGTCGGCTGCCCAGCCCACCAGGGGCTGGTGCACCACCTCTTCGGCACATGTGCCCCTCCGGGGGGGTGGGCCCCTCCCGGTGGACCCCCGGAACCTTTTTGGCACTTCCGGTACAATACTGAAAACACCCGAAACTTCTCCGGAACCCGAACACCACTTTCCTATATATAAATCTTTACCCCCAGACCATTCCGGAACTCCTCGTGACATACGGGATCTCATCCGGGACTCCGAACAACCTTCGGTCACCAACATACATAACTCATTAATACTATATCGTCATCGAACCTTAAGCGTGCGGACCCTACGGGTTCGAGAACTATGTAGACATGACCGAGACACTCTCTGGCCAATAACCAATAGCGGGACATGGATGTCCATATTGGCTCCCACATATTCTATGAAGATCTTTATCGGTCGAACCACGATGTCAAGGATTCAGTCAACCCCGTATGCAATTCCCTTTGTCCATCGGTATGTTACTTGCCCGAGATTCGATCGCCGGTATCTCCATACCTAGTTCAATCTCGTTATCGGCAAGTCTCTTTACTCGTTCCGTAATACAAGATCCCGTGACTAACTCCTTAGTCACATTGCTTGCAAGCTTCTCGTGATGATGTATTACCGAGAGGGCCCAGAGATACCTCTCCATCAAACGGAGTGACAAATCCCAGTCTCGATCCATGCTAACCCAACAGACACCCTCGGAGATACCTGTAGGGCACCTTTATAATCATCCAGTTACGAAGTGACGTTTGATACACACAAGGCATTCCTCCGGTGTTTGGGAGTTGCATGATCTCATGGTCATAGGAATATATACTTGACATGAAGAAAGCAATAGCAAGAAACTATGTGATACGATCATATGCTATGCTTATGGTTTGGGTCTTGTCCATCACATCATTCTCCTAATGATGTGATCCCGTTATCAAATGACAACTCATGTCCATGGCTAGGAAACCTTAACCATCTTTTGATCAACGAGCTAGTATAGTAGAGGCTCACTAGGGACACAATGTTGTTTATATATCCACACATGTATTTCAGTTTCCGGTCAATACAATTCTAGCATGGATAATAAACGATTATCTTGAACAAGGAAATATAATAATAACCACTTTATTATTGCCTCTAGGGCATATTTCCAACAGTATGCTGCTTACCAGCTTCGGGGGCGACATGGTTGAGATGAGGATGCCCAGGCGGAGTTGAAGAAGAAGGGAAGAAGCAGCTGGTGTTACCGAAGAGTGTTGCTGCCGCCACCAATGCCAACACCGCCTCTTACGCAGATCTGAGTCGCCGCTGTCATCGGTGCCAAGAACAGAGGACACGCTTGTCCTAGAGCTAGGGATGAGCGAGTCAATGGGGATGAGAGTATATTTTGCGCCATCCCGCCTCCGCCGATTTTCCTCTGCTCCCATCTCTGTCTGGACCCCCCCCTGCATCGCGCCCTACACGGTGAACCACTTTTGCGCCAGTCTCAGCGTGACTCATCGGAAACGGCCGATTCGAGCATTCCCAGCGAGCTAGACTCTAGGGTACTTTAGGTTTTGTGCCGATGCGAGCCAGGCCTCCCTGAACGCAAGCAAACATGTTTTTTCGCCTCATGTGGGCCTGGTTGGCCTATATTCAGCCTACCAAACACGTCCTAGAGAGGTGATAGATCTAGTTTTACAACTCATCCCGGCCAATATCTGCTAGCACGGACTTACCGTGGGGAAACTTCGAAATATCGATACCTGTGTACATGCACGGCAGGAGGGCTAGTTTCTAGGGACGACCTTCTTTGGGCCGTTAGTGATGTGGTCCATGTTGCTCCGAGGGGTGAAGTGAAAGAGAGCCGTGATGCTTCATTAACGACCCAGGTAATTATTTTTAGGGCCAAATAGAGAAGTACATTTTCAAATAGGGCTAAATAAGGAATTCTCTCTTATGTAAAACTAGAGAATTCCCCGTGCGTTGCTGCGGAAATTGTTGGCAACATGTTTAGATGATACTTGCTTATATGAAACATGAATAGTACACAACATGAGCAGAAAATACAAATATATGAGATTTATTATACTTGATTAGTTTTTTTGTTGCAACATAATTTAGAAACATAAGTAGCATAATGTGAGGTTAAAATTCCTTGGAGTTGTCCACGCTGGTGCCTTCTTCATCAAGAAAAAAATCGGCATGAGTAGTGATGATGACTCTCTCATCGCGTGTTCCTACGGTAACTTTGTTAAAAAATGTGCAAGTAGTTGCTAAATCTAATGAAAAAATATAAGGTTGAAAATCAATAAAAGAAAGTATTTAAAAATAGAATAAAAACTTTTGAATTGTAGTTAAAAATGTCATTTCGAATAAAAATGTGAAGGATGACTAACATAAATATATGATGTGGCAGTGTTACATGCATAAACCAATGCAAAAGTACTTATAATTTATAAGTTAAATGTATGACTCGCTTATGTGACAGATTTTGCATGGTTTATTGGGTGAGAAGACTTCAATGCATTGCTTAGTGAAATGTTGAGGTGCACACTTTATATGTTGTTGAGAGAATTGAAATCAATTTTTAAAAAATGTACTGTATAAGATACATAGGGGCATAGGGCATATGGATATCCAAAATTTCTTCTTACGTAAAATGCTTCGTCTCCCTTGCCGCACAGTCACCGAAGTCCTAAGACCGTGGTAACGCCCACAACCACTACAACATAAGTTGCAACCCTGAACAGCATCAGGTTGCGCACAAAAGCCCCAACAAGTGGATATTGCTGCACGACGACACTGTGCCGTCCTTTGGAGCCACATCGCCACAGGTACTTGGATAGTGTGCGGGGCGACACCTGAGGGCTGACCAAGTGCGAGACCACGGCCAACAACACGAAAAGGGCACTGCGTATGATGTAAGTGGCGATGCTGCGGACCGCCGTCGTGCTCGTGACGGCGGCCAGGGCCGCGTAGAATGCCAGGACCATGCTCGCCAGGGACAGCCACAGGCACTGCAGCGCCGCCGCAAAGGTTTTCCACGACCCGGCGGAGCGTGACGCCTTGCTGTAGAGGAGCAGGACCACCGCGAGCACGGAGGTCACCAGGGCGAAGCTGTCCAGGATGAGGAAGCACTTGAAGATGTTCTCGTGCTGGAGGACCGCCATGCCCTTGATCACCTCCTTCCCCTCGGGATCGGTGCCGCCGCTCTGCTCGTACGAGCCGGGCACGTTGTTGGCGGCGGCGAAGGCGACGCTTGCGACGAGGACGGCGATCACCGCGAGGCTGTCGGACGTCTTCTCTATCGCCTGCGCTATGTCGTGGCCGTCCCACTGCTGCACGCGGTCCCGCCTCTCGGGACGGGACTGCGCTCCGAATGCGGCCAGTGTCGCCACCAGGCTAACCATGGAGAAGAAGCTGGTCGACCTCACGGCGAGATCCAGCGGCGTCTGACCGTCGTTGTTCATGACGTCGTCTCGCACTTTGCCTTTCCTCATCAGGGCCTCCGCCACGGCCGGCGCGCCCGCGGCCACCGCCCGGTGGAGAGGCGTGTTGCCGCCCCCGTCCTGCGCGTTCAGGAGGCCGCGCAGCGTCCGTTTCTTGATGGCCAGCCGCACCACCTTGAGGTGGCCTCCCCTGGCCGCGGCGTGCAGGAAGGTCCCGCCGCGGTCGTCCCGGAGCTCGGCGGCGTCGGGGCAGGCCTTGATCAGCGCCTCGGCGACGCGCTCGTGGCCCATCCCCGCCGCGACGTGGAGAGCGGAGAGGCCGCCGGAGTCCCGCATGCGCACCACGCACGGCGGCACGGCGCGTAGGATGGCGCCTACGACGGAGAGGCGGTCGCCGGTGGACGAAGCGAAATGAAGCGGAGTGCTGCCGGTGTCGTCGGCCTGGCTAGCAAGGGATGAGCCACATGGCGTCCACTCCAGTAGCAGCCTCACCATTTCTGACAATGTACAGATCGATGGTATATGATGTATGAACTATGAAGCGAGGATTAGCAAACCTGCGTGCACTTTCAGAGCCCACGGATCAAGGAGGAGCTCCCTGGCTAGCTAGCTCACCTGAGCCCTGGAAGACGGCGGCGTGGAGCGCATTCTGCGAGCTCAGGCCGGCAGCCGACGCGTTGTGGCACCTGGTCGTTATCGATCTGGCGGCCGGCACCGACCTGCTCATCACCGCCAAGTAGAGCGCCGACACGCCGGCGTTGTTAACCTCAGAGGCCAGCCCCGGCGCCGCGGAGACCAAAGCCTCGACTGCCGCGCCATGGCCGAGCCTCGCCGCCAGATGAAGGGCCGTGTTCCCAGCCTCGTTCTTGCACCACAAGGTGGTCTCATCTCCGCCCTCGCACGAGAGCCGGACGAGGAGGGACACGGCCTTGCCATGCCCCGCCCTCGCCGCGCAGTGCAGAGGTGTGTCCAGAGTCGAGTTCCGGGAAGAGAGCAAGCTCCTGCCCCCGAAGCTCGCGAGATCATGGATGAGCTTGTCGTGCCCGTGCTCCGCGGCCAAATGAAGGACGCTGTTCCCCTCCGCGCTCACCTGGTGCATGCCTGAAACAATTCAAACATAATATGTGTGCATAAGGATGACTGGAGATCCAGCTAGTAGCAGATTAGCAGTTAGGCAGACATTACCGGCAACCTCATTAGCTTCAGCGGCGGCGGCGCCACCGTGCTGTTGCCGAAGCAGCGCCATGGTTTCCTTCTTTCTCCCGCGGCACAAAGCAAGGTACAGCTCGGAGCTCATCGTGCCAGCATTGCTCGGCTGAGTCGGCGTCGCGGCAGCCGCCGAGCCAGGGCCCGCACTGAGCTGGATGGAGTGGTGCAGGAGGTCCATGGACTACTCCGGTCTACGCGACGCGAATATATGGCGATGGGCTGAAAGTATCTGGCAAGGGGCTCGTGGTTCAAAGAGGAGCCGCCATGGGTGCATAGCGAGTCGTCGCCAAGTCAGCTGTCAGCGGCCGGTCAGGTCCTGCGCATCGTGAGGACAGGAATGAAAACTGAATGTCGGCCAAGTACACACACGGCTCTAGCTTCTATTTGCACCATAGGTTCTAGCAACGCGGCGCGTACAAATTTGACTACCAACGAGTGGAATGTCGGAGTCCTCGCGTACGTCCTTATGTCGACGAATTGAATGTCTTTTTCTAGTGTATAAAGCAACGCTTTATTCATCGAAAATCACAGTTAGTGGGATAGCATTTGGATCATAGGGTTGCATAAGTCACTAGTGGAGAACGGGACAGTAGACTAAAGTTCTTCCTCGTGGTCGCGAGGGTGCGGTGGGGTTGGAGGACCTTTAGTCCCGTATATAGCCGCGACCCGCAAAATAACCGCCAAAATACGGGTCGGCACGAAAGATCCTGCCCGACCAGACACCGCAAACGCGTCCGACCCGTAAATTTTTTTGCGGGGCGCGGCAAAAGATCTCCCCCAACCTTTAGATTCACGGGGTGGGAGGCCGACCCGAGCTCGGCCCCTATCCGCAGCGAGATTTGGCGCGAGGGACATTTCCGCACGGCCGTTCCCGCTCCCCCACCCCTCCGCCACCATTGCCCCCGCCACCGCCCGCTCCGGTGCATCTTCACCGGCAGTTCTTCGCCGCCATGGATGACTCCCTGTCATCCCCCGTCACCGTCGAGGTCGCGCACGCTCAATCCCCTCCAGCGGATCTCGTCGCCGTCCATGTTGGCCCCGCCGTCGCCCAAGGCACCACTGCGCCTGCCCGCAAGCGGCAGGGCAACGTGGTCGTGCAGGGTGGGAATCCGGCTGGCCCCGCCGGGAAGGCCCGCGCTCCGGGCGCCAACGCCGCTGCGCGATCCCGGACGGCGGCGGAGAAGGCCGGCAAGGTCTCGGGCGTAAAGCGGAAGAGGATTCCGGCTACAAAGAGGCCGGCTCCTTCATCCACTCCCTCCGCCCCGGCAAGAGGTTCCCCGGCGATGCCGTTCAACGACGCTGCTTCCACCGCTAGCGAGGTGTTTGACGAAATGGCCGGAAGGTATGCCTCTTCGGTCCCTTCAATTTTCTTTGCTTTTCGCCATTGCGGTAGCTCGTTACTTGTTGTCGCTCACTATAGCGGTGGTTCGAACAATGCCACTGCCGAGTTCGTGAACTTGTTGGACACCAACGCCATTGACATCGATCAAGTCCCGTTCGCTGCATTCGATTACAATGAAACGGAGGGCGGCGTGGATGATCACGGTGGTGTAGAAGAATTGGAGGAGATAAATGAGGAGGCGTATGAGCAAGCGCAAGCAAAAAAAGCTAGAGATCGAAGAACTACACGATCTTGGAAGATCAAATCTTGATCAAGGCTTGGAGTGCGGTTTCTCTTGATGCTTGCACGGGTACGTCTCAACCCGCCAAGAGGTATTGGCAAAGGATCGAAGATCAATACTTCCGCATGATGGCAAAGTATCCCAATAGGACTCCATGCACCTTTCAGTCACTCCAAGGGCGTTGGGACGTGATCAAGCCGATTTGCAGCCGTTGGGCAGCTTGCTTGGAACAAGTACGCAATGCACCTCCAAGTGGAACCGTGAAACCCGACTATGTGAGTTCGTTTTCACGTCCCAAGTTGTGCACATTATATTGCATCATATGAAATGATTGCATCATTTGACTTTGTTTAAATTGTGTAGGACAAAATTGCCCAACATAGATACAAAGACATGGAAGCTTCGGAAGGCAAATTCTTCAAACTAGAGCATTGTTGGGACTTGCTCAAAAAGAGCGAGAAGTGGAAGTTGATTGACAAATAATCCCCACCGAAGAGAGGTTCACTTACGAACATGGATGAAGATGAAGATGATGATGGCCCAAGAAACTTGAACAAACCCGATGGTGACAAGAAGACTAAGAAGAAGATGAAGAGAGAACACGAAGCATCGAGCTTGCGGGACAAGATTGATTCCATGGTGCAATCAAATGAGTTGATGTTAGCGAAGACGTTGGAGATAAAGAAAGAGTTGGCCGAGAAGAAGGCACGGGAGAAGCAAGAAAAATGGCAATTGCTCAAGGACGAGGGGCTGCGCAAAGCGGCCATTGAGGAGAGAAGAACACGTGCCGATGAAAACAAAGCCATGTCCAAGTTGCTTGCCGAAGAGAACAAGATCATGACCTTGAACCGCAATGACATGGACGACCTCACCAAAGAATGGCATGATATGGCAAGAGGAGATATCTTGAAGAGGAGAATGCTTGCGTCGACCAGTGCGTGTTACAGTGCCGGAGATGTTTTCTCAACGGGGGATGGAACCAATGTCGCCGATGCGTTCAGTGCACCAGCCGATGATTTCGTTGCCGGAGTTGGAACAAGTGCGGGAGGTGGAGTCGGTGGTTGCGATGACCTCGATGGACTCGGTGGCGCAGAGTGAAGATCGACCAAGATGATGCCGTCACTTTTGCAAGACCCCCTTTTGCGTTTGTCCTACAAAACTAAGCTTTTATTTACGTGTGAACTGTGTTCTATTGTTTGAATTTGAACTCATTTGTCGGAATCGATGTCAAATTCGATAATTGGGCGTCTTCGGTTTGCGGGTCGACGCGGCGGCGCCCGAGCAGACCCCGCGTAGCCGACCCGTAAAAGAGCATATTCACCGAATATTATTTTTTACGGGTCCGTTTTGCGGGGTCTGAGTCTGACCTCGCCCGCGCTGGCCCGCATATACCCTTTTTCGCGAACTGCAAAAGCCTTATGCGGGTTGGCGTTTTACGGGGTCTGCTAGACTAAAGTCCCTTCACGCGCCCGCGAGCGTGCGGTGGGGCTGGAGGACCTTTAGTCCCGGTTAGTGACACCAACCGGGACTAATGTTTTTTTGGTGGGGTTTAGGGTTTATGGTTTGTTTTTCCTTTTTATTTTGTGTTTTCCATTTAATTCTTTTTCATTTAAAACATATTTTACGCTACTACATACTGTATGCACACGTTGATGCATATATAATATAATTTCTCCTACAACCATACATATATATATCTATATATCTATCTATCTATCTATATCTATATATATATATATATATATATATATTTGATATATACAATTTCTCCTACAGTTTGGAGATCATTACATGCAATGGTATTTTTCGCTTTTAGATATGACATCCGTAAGCAAAAAACCCGCAAATTCCTCTTGAATTGCTCGTAGGCGGTTCTCCGGTAGGAGCTTCTCCCGCATTTCTTCCATCTTTAAAGAAGGAGATCAATATGAATATATTAGTTGTGTGTATATATATTAGATCATCATAAAAAAAATGTGAACAGTGTTTACGTACCTACCGTTGTTTTTCATCTCTGCGCCCTTCGGTCGTCATGCGAATGTTCTCGCAAACGTAGTATGCACATAAATTAGTCGCCTGTTTCTGCCTCATGCACTTTTGCGAGAATAGAATTCAATGAGATAATAATCAAGCATGATAATGGTATTGAAACTAGAATTAAAGAGATACACGGACCTAGCTAGTACTACTTAATTACCTTGCTATGTCGCCAATGCAGCTTCGGTTTTCATTCACCTCTAACATCCTTGATGAACCATTTCCAAACACTAACCGGCAAATAAAATGAATAAAGGAGTTATTAATTACTTGATATCAGGAAATGAACGAAAGAGGCTGATATAGTGCGATAATGATTGAAATTACCCGTCGAGCATCAAAAACACGTTGTTGTATTCTCAAGGGTCTTTACCTAGTGAGTCCAGGGTTTCAACAGTTCCATCGTCAACTTTAATGTTTAGCAGGATCCAATGGTACCTGCGCACGTTTATATAAGCAGACATGCATAACTCATCAAATACACTTAACATCGAGTAAGCAAAATAGAATTTGTAGTACAAGACAGTAACACTCGCTTGAAGTTATAAGGAAATAGTATTTCTGTTTTGGTATTTTGTGCCGTTAGAAAATTTGGCAAGTTATCCTCATAGTCTTTGGGGTGGACTTCTATTAGTTTTTCACTAATGATAGGTCAACGAACCCAACGTCATAGATTCCTTGTATTTTGCATTCGAGAAACTTAATTCTGCATAATAGCGTATAAAAGAATATAGTGAGGATAATTACAGGCAATGAATGAGCTGAGCCAGAGACTTAAATTACAGAAAGAAATCACTTATAGACAATAGCAACTGGCGACAGATTTGTCGAGTGGGTCTTGATTGTATAACTGAAACAATTCGTCAAACTCAATGAATATCTCGTTTTCATAGAAGTAATGCTCTTTCTTGACTTTCACCATGATCCACACTCGCTCGTTAGCAACTTCTTTCATGTACTACTCATGCAATCTTCGCATTTGTGTTGAAAGATTCGGGACCTGCTCAGGTCTGACTAGAGGTTTCCCTGGGGCATATTGCCATGCTATTTCAGCCATGGGGAGTTCCTCGTTGCCTAGGAGTTGATCAACACTGAGACCCCAATCTCTAGCAGCGTCGGTTACCTTATCAGGGATCACCTTGAGCGGGGGCATCGATTGCATTGCCTGTTCTCCGAGCTGGGGAACTGGTTTCCCGCTTTTATTGCTACTTGTAGATCTCGACTGTTGCATTTGTTCCTTATATGACTTCATAATAGACCGCTCATAGTCTGATGGCCTATTCTGCACATGTGTCGGGGGTCGCTCAAGCATCTTCACAAAGTGATCTACGGTTTTCGGAGGTATTATCACCTTTGGCGGCGGGGGCGGGGTCGGTGCAAAATGGGACTTCACTTCGGAAACCATGACCCTTTTGGTTTCCTCATCAGTCATATCGTAAGATAACTTCTTTTTGACAGGAGCCGCGTCGTTGGCTTTCTTCTTTCTGTTTTTCTTCCGAATAGGACTAGTCGACGGAGCGGTGGTCTTCCGCTTTGGGCCCTGCTGGGACATAGGGGGTGGAGTCGGCTGATGCGGCGGAGATCGAGGTGGTGGACTCGTGTTGGGCTGCCTCTCGACTTGGGGTGGACTTACAGGTGTATTGCTACTCGGAATAGTCGGTGGCCTTGGCGCCGAGTTTGGAAACATAATGCATTCCTTTCTCCACACAATGACACAATGTGCGACTTCTCCCAGTGTCTGCTCCCCTTCACCTCCAGGAATGTCAAGTTCTAGTGACTCATATCGCCACATAACTTCATCCACCCCAACTTTAGCATAGCCAGCTGGAATCGGATTGCCATGGATGGTTGATTCAGGTGCGAGGGGTAAAGCAAAGCCGACCGCCACCTTCATGGATATGTTCTTCATTTTCTGGTGTAGCTCAGAATCTGTCCTCTCTTTGATATCATCCACGAGGTAGCGAGCCAGCATTGCATCATCGGGCCGGACCCCCGTGGAACCCACACTGCTTTTCCGCATAGATGGGGCGATGATACTCGTGATCTGCGTTGGGTTTTCCGTGAAGAGGAACGGGTTATCGCAGCACAAAGTGGGTAAGTATTTCCCTCAGTTATGAAACCAAGGTTTATCGAACCAATAGGAATACCAATCCTCAACCGTCTTCAGCGGCTGCACACAAAAGAACAAACAACTTGTACCCAACGTCGGCAAGAGGGTTGTCAATCCCCTTGATCTCGTTATTTGCAAGCAAGTGAGTTGTTTAGATAATTGTAAATTACAAAATAAAATAAAAGCAAATAAATTATAGCAAGGTAATGAAAGCGTTTGTGAATATATATATAAGTGAATAGACCCGGGGGCCGTAGAGTTCTCTAGTGGCATCTCTCATAGAAATAGCATACGGTGGGTAAACAAATTACTGTTGGACAATTGATAGAAAAGTGAATAGTTATGCGATTTTCACGGCAATGATCATGTGTATATAGGCATCACGTCTATAAGCAAATAGGCTGACTCCTTCCTGCACCTATTACTATTAATCCATTCATCGACCGCTATCCAAGATGCATCTAGAGTATTAAGTAAAACAGAGTAATGATTGGAGAACGATGACATGATGTGGACAAAGTAAACTCAATCAATATGAATAAACCCCATCGTTTTATCCTTAGTAGCAGCAACACAAAGACGTAACTTGTCCCCTTCTGTCACTGGGATATAGAAACTCGTCAGGTTGAACCTACTATAGCGCACCACTCCCACCGAAGAAATATCAATCTAGTTGGCCAAACTATCTCAATAGATCGGAGAGCATTACGAAGCTATGATGATCATGCAAATAAGAATCTTAGTATTCAGGTTTGACTCAAATACTTTTCATGAATAATCTGAACATAAACTCACAATTCATCGGATCCCAACAAACACACCATACAAAGGGATTACATCGGATAGATCAAGGTAAAGATGCGATGGACATTGTATTGAAGATCGAGAGAGAGAGAGAGATTGCCATCTAGGCACTACCTACGGACCCGTAGGTATGTGGTGAACTACTCACACATCATGGTGAGGGCAGCAAGGTTGATGAAGAGGGAGCGCTCTAGGGTTTTTGTAATATATATGAATTTATAGGCCAGAGAGGGGCGTCGGGAAGCGCACAGGGGAGGCACAAGCCATCAGGGCGCCCCCCTGGTGGCGCGCCCGGTTGGCTTGTGGGCCCCTCGTGGCTCTCCCGGCCTCGTCCCGAAGCTTCCAGGTCTTATTTTGGTCCAGAAAAAATCATCAAAAAAATTCGTGGCAATTGGACTTCGTTTGGTACTGTAAACCTGAAAAGTCAAAAACATGCAGAAAACAACAACTGGCACTGGGCACTGGTGTCGGTGTCAAAACCGGCGGATCTCGGGTAGGGGGTCCCGAGCTGTGAGACTAGGATCGATGGTAACAATGGGACGAAGGAGACGATGTTTATCCAGGTTCGGGCCCTCCTATGGAGGTAAACCCCTACGTCCTGCTTGATTATATTGATGGTATGAAGGTTACAGAGTTGATCTACCTCGAGATCGACTAGCTAAAACCCTAGATGAGTTTCTGTGTCGTATGATCTAAAACCCTCCCGGTTTATATAGACACCGGGGGGTACCTAGGGTTTACACATGATGGGCCTCCTGCCGAGGATGGAGATGTCGACTTTCTCATCTTGACTTGGAGTGCACGATGCGCCTTCGGGGCTCCCTTCTGGAATGTGGAGTCTTAATGTGTCCGGCCCTTCTTCAGAGAACGGCCCATCAAGCCGGCCTATTGAGAGATGAGCCGGCGGCCCGAGGACCCCTTAGTACGGGACTCCCTCAGTATCCCCCGAACTAGCCCCCAATGCCAAGGGTCTCAGCTCTAGCTGCTTCACATGATCAGAGTCTTCGGCTTGCGGGGTGAGTCTTCTTCCCTTTCAATGATCGGCTGAGACTAGTTCGGCTTCTGATGACACGCATTTCATCCGATCATATAATTGACCGAACACCATGAATTGCTTAGCCCCGAAGGCCACTCATCAAAGTGTAAATAGTGTTTTCTGACACCCCCCTATGACGAAGGGTCGTGGCCTATCATGACCACTGAACCAATTACGAAAACTCGATTCGCGGTTCGGGGCCGTTTTTACAGCGACACGACTTATAAATGCACAGATCGTGCTCCGTTTCACACGGGATATGATTAATATGCACAAGCGCATAACGGCATGCATGTCTTGGGAAGCGGAGGGATTTGTGGCGCAGTAAGCGAGGCTAATCGGTGACACGTCCCATAAAAAGAAAAAAAAACAAGGCATATTCACGCTTCCCATTCGCATCCTCCGCCTCCTCAATCTCTCCAAGCTCCGAGAGCCCAGATCTAGTTCTTCCTCGCCCTTTCCTCCGAGCTTAGCCATGGCGGGTTCGGGCTCCAATGGCAAGTGGGAGGCCTCCACGGTCACCGACCAGGATATCCGGGACCTAAAGCAGGCCGACTACTGATACGTCTCCAACGTATCTATAATTTTTGATTGTTCCATGCTATTATATTATCTGTTTTGGATGTTTTATATGCATTAATATGCTATTTTATATTATTTTTGGGACTAACCTATTAATCTAGAGCCAAGTGCCAGTTTCTGTTTTTTCCTTGTTTTTGAGTATTGCAGATAAGGAATATTAAACGGAGTCCAAACGGAATAAAATCTTCGGAATAATTTTTCTTGGACCAGAAGCAACCCAGAAGACTTGGAGATGAAGTCAGGAGAGCCGCCGTGTGGCGACAAGCCACAGGGGCGCCCCCCTAGGGGGGGCGCCCCCCTGTCTTGTGGCCCCACGGCAGCCCTCCTAACCCTATTTCTCGGCCTATAAATTCCCAAATATTCCCTGGATACCAAAAAGAGCCACGAAAATACTTTTCCGCCGCCGGAAGCCTCTGTTCCCGTGAGATCCAATCTTGGAGCCTTTTCCGGTAATCTGCCGAAGGGGGAATCGATCACGGAGGGCATCTACATCAACTCCATTGCCCCTCCGATGATGCGTGAGTAGTTTACCACAGACCTTCGGGTCCATAGCTAGTAGCTAGATGGCTTCTTCTCTCTCTTTGTTCTTCAATACCATGTTCTTCATGATCTTCATGGAGATCTATCCGATGTAATACTCTTTTGCGGTGTGTTTGTTGAGATCCGATGAATTGTGGGTTTATGTTCAGATTATCTATGAATATTATTTGAATCTTCTCTGAATTCTTATATGCATGATTTCATATCTTTGCAAGTCTCTTCGAGTTATTGGTTTGGTTTGGCCAACTAGATTGGTAATTCTTGCAATGGGAGAAGTGCTTAGTTTTGGGTTCAATCTTGCGGTGTCCTCACCCAGTGACAAAGTAGGGGTAGCGAGGCACGTATTGTATTGTTGCCATCGAGGATAAAAATATGGGGTTTTCATCATATTGCTTGAGTTTATCCCTCTACATCATGTCATCTTACCTAATGCGTTACTCTGTTCTTCATGAACTTAATACTCTAGATGCAGGCAGGAGTCGGTCGATGTGTGGAGTAATAGTAGTAGATGCAAAATCGTTTCAGTCTACTTGACACGGACGTGATGCCTATATGCATAATCATTGCCTTGGATATCTTCATAATTATTCGTTTTTCTATCAATTGCTCGACAGTAATTTGTTCACCCACCGTATTATTTGCCTTCATGAGAGAAGCCTCTAGTGAATCCTATGGCCCCCGGGTCTATTTTCCATATTATACTTTCAGATCTAAAACCAAAAATACCAAAAATATCTTGCTGCAATCTTTTTACTTTTGTTTTAGTTTACTTTCAAGCAATCATATCTATCTATCTCTATCAGATCTCATCCTTGCAAATAACCGTGAAGGGATTGACAACCCCTTTATTGCGTTGGGTGCAAGTGTTTGATTATTTGTGTAGGTACACCTATTGGGGACTTGCTTGTATCTCCTACTGGATTGATACCTTGGTTCTCAACAACTGAGGGAAATACTTATCTACTTTGCTGCATCACCCTTTCCTCTTCAAGGGAAAACCAACGCATGCTCGAGAAGTAGCAAGAAGGATTTCTGGCGCCGTTGCCGGGGAGATCTACATCTAGCCTACCAAGTACCCATCACAAACTCATCTCTTGCATTTACATTATTTGCCATTTGCCTCTCGTTTTCCTCTCCCCCACTTCTAAAACGATTTTCAGAAAGATTTGCCTTTTTATTCGCCCATCTTCCGTTCGTCTTTTCATTTGCTTTTCGTTTGTTTGTGTCCTAGATTGCTTGCTTTGTCATGATGACTCAAGAGAATACTAAGTTGTGTGACTTCTCCAATACTAATAATAATGATTTTATTAGTACTCCGATTGCTCCGCCACTAGTGCGGAATCTTATGAAATTAATGCTGCTTTACTTAATCTTGTTATGAAAGAACAATTTTCTGGCCTTCCTAGTGAAGATGCCGCATCCCATCTAAATACTTTCGTTGAGTTGTGTGATATGCAAAAGAAGAAAGATGTCGATAATGATATTGTTAAATTGAAGCTATTTCCGTTCTCACTACGAGATCGTGCTAAAACTTGGTTTTCATCTTTGCCTAAAAATATTATTGATTCATGGAACAAGTGTAAAGATGCTTTTATTTCCAAGTACTTTCCGCCCGCTAAGATCATCTCCCTTATGAACGATATAATGAATTTTAAGCAACTTGATCATGAGTATGTTGCACAATCTTGGGAGAGGACGAAACTAATGATTAGAAATTGCCCCGCGCATAGTTTGAGTTTATGGATGATTATGCAAATTTTCTATGCGGGATTGAATTTTGCTTCTAGGAATCTCTTAGATTCCGCCGCGGGTGGTACTTTTATGGAAATCACATTAGGAGAAGCTACTAAACTCCTAGATAATATTATGGCAAATTACTCTCAATGGCATACCGAAAGATCTCCTACTGGTAAAAAGGTGCATGCTATTGAAGAGATTAATACTTTGAGTGAAAAGATGGATGAATTGATGAAATTGTTTGCTAGTAAGAGTTCTCCTATTGATCCTAATGATATGCCTTTGTCTTCTTTGATTGAAAATAATAATGAATCTATGGATGTGAATTTTGTTGGTAGGAACAATTTTGGTAATGACGCGTATAGAGGTAATTTCAATTCTAGGCCGTTTCCTAGTAATTCCTCTAATAATTATGGTAATTCCTACAGCAATTCTTATGGAAATTATAATAAGATGCCCTCTGATCTTGATAATAATATTAAAGAATTTATTAGCTCGCAAAAAGGTTTCAATGCTATGATTGAAGAGAAATTGCTCAAGATTGATGATTTGGCTAGGAACGTTGATAAAATTTCTCTTGAGATTGATTCTTTGAAAATTAGATCTACTCCGCCCAAGCATGATATTAATGAGTCTTTAAAAGCTATGAGAATTTCTATTGATGAGTGTAAGGAAAGAACCGCTAGAATTCGTGCTAAGCGTGAATGGCTTGAAAAAGTGTGTTCTCGTGATAGAATCGATGAAGATCTTAAAGTGATTGATGTGACTCCTATTGAATCTTTGTTTACTAATGTAAATATTGATAAAGATGGGACTGGAGATGAGTCAACTTTAGTTAAAAGGTGTCCCAATGATTCGGAGTTTTTAGATCTTAATGCTAAGATTGATAAAAGTGGGATTGAAGAGGTCAAAACTTTAGATAGCAATGAACCCACTCTTTTGGATTTCAAGGACTTTAATTATGATAGTTGTTCTTTGATTGATTGTGTTTCCTTGTTGCAATCCACGTTGAATTCTCGTCATGCTTATAATCAAAATAAAGCTTTTACTAAACATATCGTGGATGCTATGATGAAATCTTTTGAAGAAAAACTTGAGTTGGAAGTTTCTATACCTAGGAAGCTTTATGATGAGTGGGAACCTAATATTAAGATTAAAATTAAAGATTATGAGTGCCATGCTTTGTGTGATTTGGGTGCTAGCGTTTCCACGATTCCAAAAACTCTATGTGATGTGATAGGTTTCCGTGAATTTGATGATTGCTCTTTAAATTTGCATCTTGCGGATTCCACCATTAAGAAACCTATGGGAAGGATTAATGATGTTCTTATTGTTGAAAATAGGAATTATGTGCCCGTAGATTTCATTGTTCTTAATATAGATTGCAATCCTACATGTCCTATTATTCTTGGTAGACCTTTCCTTAGAACGATTGGTGCAATTATTGATATGAAGGAAGGAAATATTAGATTCCAATTTACATTAAGGAAGGGAATGGAACACTTTCCTAGAAATAAAATAAAATTACCTTATGAATCTATTATGAGAGCTACTTATGGATTGCATACCAACGATGACAATACCTAGATCTATTGCGTTTTGCCTAGCTAGGGGCGTTAAACAATAGCGCTTGTTGGGAGGCAACCCAATTTTATTTTTATGCTTTTGTTTTTTATTCTGTTTTTGAGTGCTGCACAAATTATTACCTATGTAATAATTGTGTTTTCTTGTTTTAAGTAGTGTTTGAGCCAAGTAAGACCTTTGGGATGGTCTACGGTGTTTGCAATTTGATTTTGCTGAAAAACAGAAACTTTTGCTCTCAGTCCAGGAATTTTGTAAATTCACTGGAACGTGATTTTGATCTGAAATTTTTACACAAGATTTATATACAAATTTCCCTGAGTTGCCTAAATTTTCAGAATTTTTGGAGTTACATAAGTATTCTAAGTTTACAGATTGCTACTGACTGTTTTGTTTTTGACAGATTCTGTTTTCTTTGTGTTGTTTGCTTATTTTGATGTATCTATGGGTTGTATCGGGGGGTATGAACCATGGAGAAGTTAGAATACAGTAAATATTACACCAATATAAATAAAGAATGAGTTCATAACAGTACCTAAAGTGGTGATTTATTTTTCTTATACTAACGGATCTCATGAGTTTTCTGTTGAGTTTTGTGTTGTGAAGTTTTCAAGTTTTGGGTAAAGATTTGATGGACTATGGAATAAGGAGTGGCAAGAGCCTAAGCTTGGGGATGCCCAAGGCACCCCAAGCCATATTCAAGGATACCAAAAAGCCTAAGCTTGGGGATGCCCCGGAAGGCATCCCCTCTTTCGTCTTCAATCCATCGGTAAATTTACTTGAGGCTATATTTTTATTCACCACATGATATGTGTTTTGCTTGGAGCGTCTTGTATGATATGAGTCTTTACTTTTTAGTTTGCCACAATCATCCTTTCTGCACACATCTTTTGAGAGAGACACTCTGAATCGTGAATTTATTAGAATACTCTATATGCTTCACTTATATCTTTTGAGCTAGGCAATGTTGCTCTAGTGCTTCACTTATATCTTTTTAGAGCACGGTGGTGTTTTATTTTATAGAAATTATTGAACTCTTGTACTTCACTTATATTATGTTGAGAGTTTCCTTTAAAACAGCATGGTAATTGGTTTAGGTTGTGAATTTAGTCCTAATATAATGGGCATCCAAGAGGGATATAATAAAAACTTTCATATTAGGTGCATTGGATACTATGAGAAGTTTGATTCCTTGAATATAGTTTTGAGATAGTGAGGATGGTAATATGAGAGTCATGCTAGTGAGTAGTTGTGAATTGGAAGAATACTTGTGTTGAAGTTTGTGATTCCCGTAGCATGCACGTATGGTGAACCGTTATGTAACGAAGTCGGAGCATGATTTGTTTAATGATTGTCAACCTTTGTGTGTGGGTCGGGAGCGCGCGATGGTTAACTCCTACCAACCTCTCCCCTAGGAGCATGCGTCTAATGCTTTGTTTGATAACTAATAGACTTTTGCAATAAGTATGTGAGTTCTTTATGACTAATGTTGAGTCCATCGATTATACGCACTCTCACCCTTCCACCTTTGCTAGCCTCTCTAGTACCGCGCAACTTTCGCCGGTGCATCAAACCCACCTTCCTCAAAACAGCCACCATATATTTTCCTCAAAACAGCCACCATACCTACCTATTATGGCATTTCCATAGCCATTCCGAGATATATTGCCATGCAACTTCCACCGTTCCATTTTTCATGACATGCACCATCACTTTCATATTGCATATAGAGTCATATTTTGATCTAGGTATCAAGTTGTAATTTTTCTTTTTTGAGTTATAAGTAAATAAAAGTGTGATGATTTTCATTATTAGAGCATTGTCCCATGAGAGAAAAGGATGATGGAAGCTATGAATCCCTCACAAGTTGGGATGAGTCTCCGGACTTTACAAATAATAAAAGAGGCCAGCGAAGCCCAAATAAAAAAAAAGAGGCCAAAGATGCCCACCAAAATAAAAAAAGAGAAAAAAAATGAGAGAAAGAGAGAAGGGACAATTGCTACTATCTTTTTCCACACTTGTGCTTCAAAGTAGCACCATGATCTTCATATAGAGAGTCTCCTAGTTTGTCACTTTCATATAACTAGTGGAATTTTTCATCATTTGCACAACCACTTAGTTTTCTTTTTGAGCTTTCATACACTTATAGCTCTAGTGCATTTCTTGCATGGCAATCCCTACTCACTCACATCGATATCTATTGATGGGCATCTCCATAGCCCGTTGATACGCCTAGTTGATGTGAGACTATCTTCTCCTTTTTCCTTGCAACCTCCACCATATTCTATTCCACCTATAGTGCTATATCCATGGCTCACGCTCATGTATTGCGTGAGAGTTGAAAAGGTTTGAGAACACAAAAAGTGTGAAACAACTGCTTGGCTTGTCATCGGAGTTGTGCATGATTTAGATACTTTGTGTGGGGAAGATGGAGCATAGCCAGACCATATGATTTTGTAGGGATAACTTTCTAAGGCCATGTTATTTTGAAAGGACACAATTGCCTTGTTGGTGTGCTCGAAGTATTACTGTTTTTATGTCAATATTAGACTTTTGTTTTGAATCTTACAGATCTGAATATTCATGCCACAATAAAGAATATTACATGGATAAATATGTTAGGTAGCATTCCACATCAAAAATTCTGTTTTTATCATGTACCTACTCAAGGACGAGCAGGAATTAAGCTTGGGGATGCTTGATACGTCTCCAACGTATCTATAATTTTTGATTGTTCCATGCTATTATATTATCTGTTTTGGATGTTTTATATGCATTAATATGCTATTTTATATTATTTTTGGGACTAACCTATTAATCTAGAGCCAAGGGCCAGTTTCTGTTTTTTCCTTGTTTTTGAGTATTGCAGATAAGGAATATTAAACGGAGTCCAAACGGAATAAAATCTTTGGAATAATTTTTCTTGGACCAGAAGCAACCTAGAAGACTTGGAGATGAAGTCAGGAGAGCCGCCGTGTGGCGACAAGCCATAGGGGCGCCCCCCTAGGGGGGGCGCCCCCCTGGCTTGTGGCCCCACGACAGCCCTCCTAACCCTATTTCTCGGCCTATAAATTCCCAAATATTCCCTGGATACCAAAAAGAGCCACAAAAATACTTTTCCGCCGCCGGAAGCCTCTGTTCCCGTGAGATCCAATCTTGGAGCCTTTTCCGGTAGTCTGCCGGAGGGGGAATCGATCACGGAGGGCATCTACATCAACTCCATTGCCCCTCCGATGATCCATGAGTAGTTTACCACAGACCTTCGGGTCCATAGCTAGTAGCTAGATGGCTTCTTCTCTCTCTTTGTTCTTCAATACCATGTTCTTCATGATCTTCATGAAGATCTATCCGATGTAATACTCTTTTGCGGTGTGTTTGTCGAGATCCGATGAATTGTGGGTTTATGTTCAGATTATCTATGAATATTATTTGAATCTTCTCTGAATTCTTATATCCATGATTTCATATCTTTGCAAGTCTCTTCGAGTTATTGGTTTGGTTTGGCCAACTAGATTGGTAATTCTTGCAATGGGAGAAGTGCTTAGTTTTGGGTTCAATCTTGCGGTGTCCTCACCCAGTGACAAAGTAGGGGTAGCGAGGCACGTATTGTATTGTTGCCATCGAGGATAAAAAGATGGGGTTTTCATCATATTGCTTGAGTTTATCCCTCTACATCATGTCATCTTACCTAATGTGTTACTCTGTTCTTCATGAACTTAATACTCTAGATGCAGGCAGGAGTCGGTCGATGTGTGGAGTAATAGTAGTAGATGCAGAATCGCTTCGGTCTACTTGACACGGACGTGATGCCTATATGCATAATCATTGCCTTGGATATCTTCATAATTATTCGCTTTTCTATCAATTGCTCGACAGTAATTTGTTCACCCACCGTATTATTTGCCTTCAAGAGAGAAGCCTCTAGTGAAACTTATGGCCCCCGGGTCTATTTTCCATATTATACTTTCAGATCTAAAACCAAAAATACCAAAAATATCTTGCTACAATCTTTTTACTTTTGTTTTAGTTTACTTTCAAGCAATCATATCTATCTATCTCTATCAGATCTCATCCTTGCAAATAACCGTGAAGGGATTGACAACCCCTTTATTGCGTTGGGTGCGAGTGTTTGATTATTTGTGTAGGTACACCTATTGGGGACTTGCTTGTATCTCCTACTAGATTGATACCTTGGTTCTCAACAACTGAGGGAAATACTTATCTACTTTGTTGCACCACCCTTTCCTCTTCAAGGGAAAACCAACGCATGCTCGAGAAGTAGCAGCTACCTCCCCGCCAACGTCTTCCACCGCGCCCCAGAGAAGAACCAGGTGATTCCCACCCCCAAGGCAGGCGAGAGGGTGGTGTTCGTCCCCCACTTCATCCGGGGACTGAGCTTTCCGCTCCACCCCTTTGTCAGAGGTCTTATGTTTTTCTATGGGCTGGACTTCCACGACCTTCCGCCGAACTCCTTCATGCACATATCGGCATTCATCATCATCTGCGAAGCTTTCTTGCGGGTCGAACCGCACTTCGGCTTGTGGCTCAAGGTCTTCAATGTCAAGCCGAAGACCGTGGCCAGCGAGCACGCAGACTGCGGAGGGGCGGTAATCAGCAAGCTCCCCTGCGTCGAGTGGCCTACCGGCACCTTCATCGACACAATCAAGATCTGGCAGAAGGAGTGGTTTTACATCACTGAGCCAAGGGATGAGAGCTGGGCGGCGCCTGCCAAATTCAGATCCGGACCCCCAACGAGATTGACCTCGTGGCTCAGGAAGGGCCTTGACTGGGGGTCGGATGCTAAGGTGAAGCTGCTGCAGAAGCGCCTTACCTCGGTGATCGAGGCCAAGGTGGAGCTGGTCAACGTGGTCCAGGTCATGCTCCACCGCCGTATCCTCCCCTGCCAGCGCCGGGCATCCCCCATGTGGACTTACCGTCCTGACGACGAGCCTATCGTGCGCCAATTCTTCCGCACCACCCCTGAGAAGTTGTGGAGGGCTTTGTTCAAGCCTCAGAAAAGCTGGCCGGCCAAAGAAGAGGATACGGGCCTAAGCGCCGTCAACCCACCGACCAAGGTATGGTATAATTTCAATTCATTGACTCTGTTTCTTCGGCAGAAAGTCTGAACGCCTTCTCCCCTACTTTCGCATAAGTGGCCGAGCAAAGCCGCGAAGGTTAACTGCCCGGCTCCACAACCCGAAGACCCCAGGCAGGTCGGAGTTGTTGACGGCGATGCTTGTCGTGGCGCCGTACTCGGCGCCCGAAAAGAAAGAGAAGAAGAAGAAGGCCAGAGAGGGCCTCCGCATTAAGGACCAGCGAGACGCTGCGTCCGAGGAAACCCATGCCTCCTCTAGCCATGAGGAGGAGCATGATGACGGGGGGGAAGGCGTTCCCCCCCCCCTGCAAGAAAGAGGGCGGCGTCATCGGACGCCGCGGAGGAGGCAGCTCCTCCCGCCTTGAAGAGGGCGCGCCAGGCGAGGTTGATCCTGCCCGACAACAGCTCGGATTCTAACACAGAATCCGAGGAATTTGAGAGGGTCCCCCGAAGGAACCCAAGGGTCAAGCCCACCGCTCAAAGGTAATGAATCTGAGGACTCACTGAGTTATTTACGCAAAGTATGTAATAGCTTTTAAACGCATGGGTGCCTTTTGGTCTGCAACCCACCGCATGTTCTCCCCACCGATCAAATATCGGATGGGGAGTCTCCGCCCGCCGAGCTGGCAGAGAGCGGGACTGCATCGCACCCCACACCTCCGGGGGCCGCGAAGGACGCCACGGAGGTGACATCCAGCCAGGCTCCAGTGGAACCGAACACGGGCGGCGGGGGCGACCATGCCATGGCCGAGGCTAACGCCATGGCCGCTGAAGGCCAGGGAGAGGGAATCCCCCAGACCGCTGAGGACCAGGGGGAGAATATCCCCCTGGCCGCCGAAGAGGAAAGGCGAAAGGATGCCCAGTCCCCTCCGAGGACGTCTCCGGAGCACGCTGTGCCTCCGGAGCTACCGACTCAGTCTCCGATCTTAGATCGGACTGTCCGGTCAACACCGATGCCACTGACGACTGGGTGGCCAGTAATGGAGGAGGCGCTAGCCAGCGCCCCCATCTCCGAGGATCACCGCACTCTTATGGGTGCGGTTTTACAAGGAATTCAGTCCGTTGATAACAGACTGAAGGTGGCCTTCAATGGTCTCTTGGCGGGCTTCAAGGTGAGTCAAGTAATACCCTTTTCCTGAACAATGCTTAATTTTAAGTTTTGTGCTATCTTTATATATGTACTAGCCCCAGAGCCCTGGATGGGTATGCAAAAACGCATCTGGGGGTCAAATAGTGAGGAATGAACATTGATGCACAAGGCACCATTCGGTCCTGCAATGTTCGGAAAATTCCTTGAAAGGACCGAACAGGGAGTCATATCCTTCATAGTTCGGGGGTTTAAACGCACATAACTGGATGCATATTTTTTTTGTTTCTTGTAGGCCTCGTCATCGGCGGTGGCCGTGAATGCCGCTGAACTTACTAAGCTAAATCGGAAGCTCAAGGTCTCCAAAGAGGAGCTTGATAGCCTGAACAAGAGGTTCGACGAGGCGCAAGGTAAGCCGAATTGTAATTTCCGGGCTATATATCGGTAATGATACGCACTAGTAACCCAGTGTGACCGTTTGTCTATTGCTTCCACAGCTTCAGCTGCGGAGGTCGAAAAACTCAAGGCCGAGCTCCAGAAAATGAAGCAGGAGGCCATGGAGGAGAAGACGGCTGTCGAACAAGCAGTAGCCGCGCTTTCCGTTTTGAAAGCTGCTTGTGCCAAGCATGAGGCCTGGGTGGAGGAGGTGCAGCAAGAGCTCAAGGATGCCAGCACAAAGTGCGAGGCCCTTGAGCAGAAAGGCAAGGAGCAAGCCACCGAGCTAGCAGCGCTGAAATCCGAGCTCCAAAAGGAGCGGGTGGAGAGGCGGTCCTTTGAAGAGGAGGTTCGCCAAGTCAAGGCTGTCATCGATGGTAAGCCATATTCACTGCAATGCACCTTCGGTGGTAGCAAGTTTGCTTTGCTCACCTAGGTGTGGCTTTCCTTAGGCGTCTGTGCGGATCTCCAGAAGAGTGCAGCGGACGCGAACAAGCTTTATGCTTCGCGGGCGGAGAATGATGAAGGCCGACTATTCTCGGCGCAGTTTGAGTCCCCCGAGCGCTCTCCTCTCCTCATCAAGCAAATGAAGCAACTGATGGAGATGCATAGAGTGGCGGAGCCGGCCATGAAGGACCTCTGCATCCGTCTATGGCCCGATGAGCCGTTGCCGAGCAGCTACTTCGGCTTAGTGCAGAAACTATGCGAAGCTGCGCCTCGGGTCGACGTGCTGAAGCGTTCTACGTGCATCGAGGGTGCGCAGATGGCCTTTGCGAAGACCATGGTGCATTGGCCGAAGCTCAAGCCAACCGAGATGGCTACCGCACCTCCGCCTCCTGGAAAGGAGTATAGGCGCCCCGAGCAATACTTCCCCGCAGTGATGGAGGGTGCTCGGTCAATAGAGGCTCAATGCTCCAAGGACGTTTTGTATGAATGAGCGCGTTGTAATATGTCCGAAGACTTTTAACACTTTATAACTAGTGATGCATGGTTTATCATGTCTTATAAGTTTTTGATTTTTATTTTGACTCATGTGTGGCCGGTTTATCTGAAAGTTGTGAGTCGTCGGCTTCATCCCCCACGTAGATACTACGCGGGGTGTCTCTGTACCCGCACTGTGACCCTTTAGCCGAAGTATCGGTGCCCAAAGGCGGCAGTGCGAGGGGGACAAGGCCATCGGACTATGATGCTTTATCGCTTTCACTTAGCCGTAGGAGCATAGAAAAAATGCGGGGGCTGATAACCAGCCCCCAGTGTGATGTTCGGGGCCGAAGCCAGCATCACATGGTTTGTACAAGAACGAAACCCATCGTATAACACGGAATAACCTCTATCGATCTATTAGTATGACACTTATGCTCGGATTTGCGGACCGGTTCTTGCTTACTATGACAGTCAGTTTTCGGCTTTCTCCCCTGAGGTGCTTGACCAGACGAGCTGGAAGCACAATCGCAGTGGTTCTCCCTTTGCCCTTTTAGCCGAACGAGCGGAACGTAAGAGGGCAAGCACAGGTGCCGGGCAACCCAACTATTGACCCAAGACATAGTTCGGATCCGATGCATATAAAGCAAAACCCAAGACGCCGAACACACAACCAGTTGTACTGGGGTGATGTTCAAGGCGATGTTAAATTCGAGCCCCCGGTCTATTAGCCGGTTGCATCATAATATATACCGAACAGTTTTCGCAAGAAGCGTGACCAAGGGAAGAACAGAGGATGTATAAAAGACAACGAAGTGGCCATATATAATGGTTTTGTACTTTCTCAATAATTCTTATAACTTGGATAGCCGAAGCAACTATTTACAGGTAGATGAAATATAAAATTTATAGAGGGGAGGCTGTACCAGGAGTCTTCGATTGATGAAATGACGTCCTCGATGTGCCTTGTCGCATGTCCGTTCATGTTCCTCTGTGGGGGTTGCATCCCATTAAGAGTGATGCTGTCGCCGAGCGTACCTTGGGAAGAAGGTCTTGAGAAGTCGCCGAAGTATCGATGAGCTTTACGCTTTTTAGCAGGTCCTTGATGGTACCTGTGCTATGTCCAAGGACGTGTATTGGTATTGGTCGGTCCAGCTTAACACTTACCATTTGATGGTGGTTCCCCATTGCTGCCCATGGAATCTTGAGTGCGAAGTTGTGCCTTCTTGGCACGTATTTGACGGGTGTTAGGGCTGTGCAATGGGGGGTGTATCCCTATTTCTGGGGAGAAGAGGAATCTAGGAGTTCGGATTGAAACCGAACTCGTTTGTCGACCTTATGGGCCTTTATGGCAGATTTAGGTGTTTGCCGACTGTCCTCATAATCGAATTCGGCCGCAAGGGCCAACGCATGTTCCTCAGTTCGGAGGGAACGCTCTGTGTTGCCATTGACAGTGATGACCCCCTTGGGTCCAGGCATCTTGAGCTTGAGGTATGCGTAGTGTGGGACGGCGTTAAAGCCAGCGAACGCTGTTCGGCCCAGCAGGGCATGATAACTGCTGCGGAAGGGGACGATGTCGAAGATCAATTCCTCGCTGCGGAAGTTGTCGGGCGAACCGAACACTACTTCCAGGCTAACAGAGCCTGTGCACCGGGCTTCGACGCCTGGGATCACTCCTTTAAAGGTAGTGTTGCTAGGCTTGATCCTTGACGGATCTATGCCCATCTTTTTCACCGTATCTGAGTAGATCAGATTGAGGCTACTTCCTCCGTCCATTAGGACTTTAGTGAGGTGATACCCATCGATAATGGGGTCTAGGACGAGGGCCGCCGAACCTCCGTGACGGATACTGGTCGGGTGATCTCGTCGATCAAAAGTGATCGGGTAGGCCGACCATGGGTTAAACATCGGGGCTACAGGCTCTACGGCGTAGACCTCTCGAAGGGCGCGCTTCCTCTCCTTTTTTGGTATATGAGTGGCGTATATCATGTTCACAGTTTTTACTTCTGGAGGGAATTGCTTCTGACTTCCATTGCTCGGACCGCGGGGTTCCTCGTCGTCCTCGCTGCGTGGGCCTTTGCCCTGCTCCTCGGCGGCGAGTTTGCCGGCCTGTTTGAACACCCAACAGTTACGGTTGGTGTGGTTGGCGGGCTTGTCCGGAGTGCCATGGATCTGGCAAGGCCTCTCCATGATCTTGTCCAGCGGGGTGGGTCCGTCGCGGTTCCCTTTAGGAGGCTTCTTCCGCTGCCCGGATCTTGGGTTGCAGAAACCGGCGTTAACGGCCGTGTCATCGGCGTCGCTAGTGTTGTGCCGGCGTTTGTTTTTGTTGCGTCGTGGTTTCCCGTTTCCATCCCGGACTTCGGAAGTGCCGGGGTCTTCGGGGTTGTGGCTTTGCCTTGCTAGCCAGTTATCCTCGCCCGCGCAAAAGCGGGTCATGAGTGATGTGAGGGCGGACATGGTCCTGGGTTTATCCTGACCGAGCTGGCGAGCCAGCCACTCGTCCCGATTATTGTGCCGGAAAGAGGCTATAGCTTCGGCATCTGGGCAATCGACGATCTGGTTTTTCTTGGTCAAAAACCGGTTCCAGAATTGTCGAGCGGACTCCCCTGCCTTTTGCACGACATTGCTTAGGTCGGAGGAGTCCGAGGGCCGTACATAGGTGCCCTGGAAGTTAGATCGGAATGCATCCTCGAGGTCCTCCCAGCTCCCGATAGAGTTTTCGGGGAGACTGTTTAACCAGTGCCGAGCTGGCCCCTTAAGTTTAAGGGGTAGGTACTTGATGGCGTGGAGGTCGTCTCCTCGTGCCATGTGAATGTGGAGGAGGAAATCCTTGATCCACACTGCTGGGTCACTTGTTCCGTCATATTGCTCGATGTTCACGGGTTTAAACCCTTCAGGGAACTGATGCTGCATCACCTCGTCAGTGAAGCAGAGCGGGTGAGCAGCGCCTCTGACCCGGGCTATATCACGCCGGTAGTCGGCGTCTGTTCTGGCCCGGTTTTGGTCCCGAACTATGTTGGTTCGGTCGAGCCAGGGCCGGTACTCGTCCCTTCTACTAGGGGAGTACCCTCTGGATCCGTAGATGGATCTCGTGCGGCCTGTTCTCTCATCCAGGTCGCGTCACAGGTCATACATGTGGTCAGGCTCCATTGGCTCTTTTCCCCGTCTGCTGGGTATCGCCGGCCTATAACCGGCCTCGCAAGCCGTCCTATCTCGTCCTCGGGGAGGGCGGTCCGGCTGGTCGTATGGAGTGTGCTTGGGGGACGGCATGTTGGGGAGCTCTTCGTCGAATTGTGGCAGCAACCGCCGGCGTGGGTAACTCTTGGGTTGGTCCCATAGATCGGCGCCATGTTCTTCATCGGCTGATAGGACCCTTGTCCATCTATCGTTGAGGGTGTCTTGTTCGGCCTTGAGCTGCCGCGCTTTTGCCTTTAGGCTCCGGGCAGTGGCTAAAAGCTGTTGCCTGAACCGTTCCTGATCCTCGATGGTTTCGGGGATGATGAGGTCCTCGTCTTCCGGGCTGTCCTACTCCTCTATAGGGGGGAGGTAGTTGTGATCCTCGGAGTCATTCAGATCTTCGGGGTCGCGCTGGTCCTCCGGCCTTTCCTGGTCCTCCAACGGATATTCGGGTATGTCGGGATTGCCGAGGTCTTCCGGGGTATCATTTTCCCCGGTGCCGGCAATAGCTTCCCTCCCCTTTTTTTGTCTTTGACCGCTTACGCGGTTTCCGGCGCCTTGAGGGCGCCTCACCTGAGTCATCGCCATTGTTAGCTGGTGTGCGCTCGCCGTTACCGGCTGGTGTATCCACCATGTAGACGTCGTAGGTGGAGGTGGCGGTCCATCGCCCGGTGTTAACGGGGGTGGGAGCGTGACCCTCTTCCTCCATGTCTTCTTCCTCCTCGGAGGAGTAGTCCACCATATCGGTTAAGTCTTCGATAGTGGCTACTAAGTGGGTGGTGGGTGGGACGAAAAATTCCTCTTGACCCGCCTCAAGACCGATCTGAGTGTGGATCGGGATTGGGTCATCAGTAGTTTTCATCGACAAGATCCGATCTAGAGCTTCGCCGAGTACCGAGAGGTCAATCGGGTCGATCTGCCTGGCGTGTTCGGAGTTAACTTCCGCCGCGTCCGCACGAGAAGTGTATTCTGCAGGAGTTGGTGCCCGGCAATCTGGCGCTATAGCCGGATCCGGATCCGGACTTAAGTCCAGATCGTCACCGGGATTGGCCCCGTGAGCGGGGTTGAAAACGACATCCGAGGTTAAGGCCCCAGAGTCCTCGGGCGCGTCAGGTGAGACTGCGAGCCCGGTGAGCAAGAGATCGCCCCGAGGGTCAACGGAGAACTCTAAGTTCCCAAATTTGACTTCTTGATCAGGGGCGAAACTTCCGACCCGGCCAAGGCGGCCGGTCGGGTCAGCGTGCAGCACGATGCTGCCGAAAGCGAAGATCTGTCCAGGGACAAAGGAGTCCATGCTACGGACCTCTTCGTTGATGAAGACGCGAGCCATCGATTCCTTGGGCGATCACAGCGGAACTCTCAATGAAAGCACCAATGTCGGTGTCAAAACCGGCGGATCTCGGGTAGGGGGTCCGGAGCTGTGAGACTAGGATCGATGGTAACAAAGGGACGAAGGAGACGATGTTTACCCAGGTTCGGGCCCTCCTATGGAGGTAAAACCCTACGTCTTTCTTGATTATATTGATGGTATGAAGGTTACAGAGTTGATCTACCTCGAGATCGACTAGCTAAAACCCTAGATGAGTTTCTGTGTCGTATGATCTAAAACCCTCCCAGTTTATATAGACACCGGGGGGGTACCTAGGGTTTACACATGATGGGCCTCCTGCCGAGGATGGAGATGTCGACTTTCTCATCTTGACTTGGAGTGCACGACGCGCCTTCGGGGCTCCCTTCTGGAATGTGGAGTCTTAACGTGTCCGGCCCTTCTTCAGAGAACGGCCCATCAAGCCGGCCTATTGAGAGATGAGCCGGCGGCCCGAGGACCCCTTAGTCCGGGACTCCCTCAACTGGGTCAATAGGTTAGTGCTAAAAATATTATAAATTGGTAAACAAATGCCCAAAAAGTATCCTAGAATGATAATATATTAGCATGGAACAATCAAAAATTATAGATACGCTAGAGACGTATCAACATCCTCAAGCTTTATTCCTGCTCATCCTCGAGTAGGTAAATGATAAAAACAGAATTTTTGATTTGACATGCTACCCATTATGTATCTTTTGTATGTATACTCATTGAGAAATGATGAATTAACAAACAGCAACATAGTAATATTTATAAGTATAAGAAACAAAATCATTGATTCTTCAAAGTATATGATCCTAACAGAATGTTTAGCCCTGCTCATCTTATTATATTAGCAAGGCATGACTCCGTCTTCACCACATCAATACAAATGTTAAGCACCACGGTGTCCAAGTCAGTCAGTTGGATCGTACTTTTTCAATATGCATCAACTTTTTATTCTTCACGCAATACATGAGCGTGAACCATTGGACATAGCATATTGGTGGAATAGAATATGATGGTAGATAAAGGGGTAAAAAGTGGAGAAGATAGTCTCACATCAACTAGGCATACCAACGAGCTATGGAGATGCTCATCGATAGATGTCAATGCAAGGAGTATGGATTGCCATGCAAATGATGCACTAGAGTGACGTGGCTTGAGACTGCGTCGTTATTTCCCCAAAGAGGAAGGGATGATGCAGCACAGCTACGTAAGTATTCCCCTCAGTTAAGAAACCAAGGTATCAATCCGTGGAGGAAGACCAAGCAACTATGTAAACGGCACCTGCACACAAAGAACAAATACTTGCAACCCGACGCGTAAGAGAGGTTGTCAAGCTCTCAATGATAAAAAGATAGATTAGATTGTAATAGGTTGGGCAAATAGATCTGACAAGAAGACAAAATAAAAGAAGTAAACAAAAAGTGCAGCAAGGTATTTTGGTTTTTTTGGATTAATAGATCTGAAAACAAACACGGCAAAAAGATAGATCGGAAAGCAATATGTTGGAAAAGTAGACCCGGGGGCCGTAGCTTTCAGTAGTGGCTTCTCTCATGAGTATAGCACATGGTGGGTGAACAAATTACTGTTGGGCAATTGATAGAAGATCAAATAATCATGAAGATATCCAAGGCAATGATCATTATATAGGCATCACGTCCAAGATAAGCAGACCGAAACGATTCTGCATCTACTACTATTACTCCACACATCGACCGCTATCCAGCATGCATCGAGTGTATTAAGTTCATGGAGAAACGGAGTAATGCAATAAGAACGGTGACATGATGTAGACAAGATCTATTCATGTAGGAATAGACCCCATCTTGTTATCCTTAATGACAATGATACATGCGTGCCTTGCTGCCCCTTCTGTCACTGGGAAAGGACACCGCAAGATTGAACCCATCACAAAGCACCTCTTCCCATGGCAAGAAAAATCGATCTAGTTGGCCTAACTAAACCAAAGATTCAAAGAAGAAATACGAGGCTATAAGTAATCATGCAAATAAGAGATCAAAGAAGACTCAAATAATATTCATGGATAGAAACTGATCATGAACTCAAAATTCATCGGATCCCAACAAACACACCGCAAAAAGTCAGTACATCAAATAGATGTCCAAGAGACCATTGTATTGAGAATCAAAAGAGAGAGAGAGGAAGCCATCTAGCTACTGCCTACGGACCCGTAGGTCTATGGTGGACTACTCATGCATCATCGGAGAGGCACCCATGAAGACGATGCACCCCTCCGTGATGGTGTTAGATTGGATCTCGCGGTTCTGGAACTTGTGGTGGATGGAATTGTGTTTCGTCGAATCCCCTAGGGTTTTCTGAATATTTGGGTATTTATAGAGCTGATAGGCGATGGAGAGGCGTCCCGAGGTGGGCACAACCCACCAGGGCGTGCCTGGGGCCTCTGGCGCGCCCTGGTGTCTTGTGCTCTCCTCGGACCTCCTCTCTGGCACTTCTTTGGCCCACTGGATGTCTTCTGGCCAAAAAAAATCTCCAAAAAGTTTCACGGTGTTTGGGCTTCGTTTGGTACTGATATTATGCGAAGTAAAAAAACAAGCAAAAAACAGCAACTGGCACTTGGCACTATGTCAATAGGTTAGTCCCAAAAAATGATATAAAGTTGCTATAAAATGATTGCAATACATTCAAGATTCATAATATAACAGCATGGAACAATCAAAAATTATAGATACGTTGGATACGTATCATAGAGCTATAAGTGTATGAAAGCTCAACTGAAGCTAAGTGGGGTGTGCATCAAACTTCCTTGCTCATGAAAACCTCGGGCATTTGAGGAAGCCCGTCATCAGAATATACAAGCCAAGTTTATTATATGAAAAGGTAATTCCCACTAGCATATGGAAGTGACAACATAGGAGACTCTCTATATGAAGAACATCGTACCACTTTGAGGCACAAGTGTGGTAAAGGATAATAGCAAAGTCCCTTCTCTCTTTTTCTCTCATTTATTTTTATTTTATTTTTTTTCATGGTGGGCCTTTCTATTTTTTTATTTATTTTTGCCTCCCCCATTCAATTGCTTCTAAATGTGTTTGATCAATTAGTGTAAGCGAAAATTGAGCGTTGTACGAACTTGTGATGGCAAAGTAATAAAAGTGACGGACCGCATAATAAAGGTTGCTATCACAAGGGGCAATATAATGTGACGTTCTTTTGCATTAAGGGATTTGGCATACAAACTAAAAAGCGCATGACAACATCTGCTTCCCGCTGCAAAGGGCCTATCTTTTACCTTTATGTATTTACTTTTATGCAAGAGTCAAAGTATTCTTCCCTATTCCTTTTTCTTTTTTCTTTTGGCAAGCATCATGTGGTGAGGAAAGATCTAGGCACATATATCCAGTTGGATATTTATGACCCACAAGTTTAGGGGGTAAATCATAGTCCTTTCGATAAGTAAGAGTGTCGAACCCAACGAGGAGCAGAAGGAAATGACAAGCGGTTTTCAGCAAGGTATTTTCTGCAAGCACTGAAATTGTAGGTAACGGGTAGTTTGATAGCAAGATAATTGGTAACGAGCAAGTAACGATAACGGTAAATAAAGTGCAGCAAGGTACCCCAATCCTTTTGTGGCACAGGACAGGCCAAAACGGTCTCCTATGATAAGCAAAGCGTTCTTGAGGGTACACGGGAATTTCATCTAGTCACTTTCATCATGTTGGTTTGATTCGTGTTCGTGACGTGGCTTGAGACTACGTCGGTATTTCCCCAAAGAGGAAGGGATGATGCAGCACAGCTACGGTAAGTATTTCCCTCAGTTATGAAACCAAGGTAACAATCCAAGGAGGAATACCACGCAACGCTATGTAAATGGTACCTGCACACAAAGAACAAATACTGGCAACCCGACGCTTAAGAGAGGTTGTCAATCTCTCAACGGTAAAAAGATAGATTAGATTGTAATAGATTGGGAAAATAGATCTCAAAAGAACAAAAAATAAAAGAAGTAAATAAAAAGTACAACAAGGTATTTTTGGGTTTTTGGATTAATAGATCTGAAAACAAAAGCGGCAAAAAGATAGATCGGAAAGCAATATGTTGGAAAAGTAGACCCGGGGGCCATAGGTTTCACTAGTGGCTTCTCTCATGACTATAGCACACGGTGGGTAAACAAATTACTGTTGGGAAATTGATAGAAGATCAAATAATCATGATGATATCCAAGGCAATGATCATTATATAGGCATCACGTCCAAGATAAGTAGACCGAAACGATTCTGCATCTACTACTATTACTCCACACATCGACCGCTATCCAGCATGCATCTAGTGTATTAAGTTCATGGAAAAATGGTGTAATGCAATAAGAACGATGACATGATGTAGACAAGATCTATTCATGTAGGAATAGACCCCATCTTGTTGTCCTTAATAGCAACGATACATGCGTGTCTTGCTGCCCCTTCTGTCACTGGGAAAGGACACCGCAAGATCGAACCCATCACAAAGCACCTCTTCCCATGGCAAGAAAAATCGATCTAGTTGGCCTAACTAAACCAAAGATTCGAAGAAGAAATACGAGGCTAAAAGTAATCATGCATATAAGAGATCAAAGAATACTCAAATAATATTCATGGATAGAAACTGATCATGAACTCAAAATTCATCGGATCCCAACAAACACACTGCAAAAAGTCATTACATCAAATAGATCTCCAAGAGACCATTGTATTGAGGATCAAAAGAGAGAGAGGAAGCCATCTAGCTACTGCCTACGGACCCGTAGGTCTAAGGTGGACTACTCACGCATCATCGGAGAGGCACCCACGAAGACGATGCACCCCTCCGTGATGGTGTTAGATTGGATCTCGCGGTTCTGGAACTTGCGGCGGCTGGAATTGTGTTTCGTCGACCCCCCTAGGGTTTTTTGAATATTTGGGTATTTATAGAGCTGATAGGCGGTGGAGAGGCGTCCCGAGGTGGGCACAACCCACCAGGGCGTGCTTGGGGCCTCTGACGTGCCCTGGTGTCTTGTGCTCTCCTCGGCCCTCCTCTCTGGCACTTCTTTGGCCCACTGGATGTCTTCTGGCCCAAAAAAATATCTCCAAAATGTTTCACGGTGTTTGGGCTTCGTATGGTACTGATATTATGCGAAGAAAAAAAAACAAGCAAAAATCAGCAACTGGCACTTGGCACTATGTAAATAGGTTAGTCCCAAAAAATGATATAAAGTTGCTATAAAATGATTGTAAAACATCCTAGATTGATAATATAACAACATGGAACAATAAAAAATTATTGATACGTTGGAGACGTATCATAGAGCTATAAGTGTATGAAAGCTCAACTGAAGCTAAGTGGGGTGTGCATCAAACTTGCTTGCTCATGAAGAGCTCGGGCATTTGAGGAAGCCCGTCATCATAATATACAAGCCAAGTTTATTATATGAAAAGGTAATTCCCACTAGCATATGGAAGTGACAACATAGGAGACTCTCTATATGAAGAACATCATGCCACTTTGAGGCACACGTGTGGTAAAGGATAGTAGCAAAGTCCCTTCTCTCTTTTTCTCTCATTTATTTTTTTTCATTTTTTTCATGGTGGGCCTTTCTATTTATTTTTGCCTCCCCCGTTCATTTTTTTATATGGTGGGCTCATTTGGCCTCCCCCATTTTTATTTTATTTTTCGTCTGGAGTCTCATCCCGACTTGTGAGGGAATCATAGTCTCCATCATTCTTTCCTCACTGGGACAATGCTCTAATAATGATGATCATCACACTTTTATTTATTTACAACTCAATATGAAGAACTGATAGGAAGATATGACTCTATATGAATGCCTCTGGCAGTGTACCAGGATGTGCAATGATCTAGCGTGAAATTTATCAAAAACATGATGACGGTTGCTCTGCCACAAATACTATGTCAGCTCTATATGATCATGCAAAGCAATATGATGATGAACGAACTAGTCCTGTGAAGCGACGATGGAATTTGCATGGCAATATATCTCGGAATGGCTATGGAAATGCCATAATAGATAGGTATGGTGGCTGTTTTGAGGAAGATATAATGAGGCTTATGTGCAACAGAGTGTATCATGTCATGGGGTTTGGATGCACCGGCGAAAGTTGCACCGATCCTTGAGGTGAGAATGGGCTATGCACGGTACCGAAGAGGCTAGCAAATATGAGAAGTTGAAGATGCGTATGTCCATGGTGTCACATTAGTCATAAAAAACACACATACTTATTGCAAAGTTTTACTAGTTTTATCACAAATCAAAGTACTCCTCGCATGCCCCGAGGGAGGAGGTTGGTAGGAGTTAACCATCGCGCGCCCCCGACTCGAAACAACACTAGGATTTCAACGAGGAATAAAAATGCTCACACATCATCAACATGACTCTTTAATTTTTAGATGAATAACAAGTTAACACCTCTTAATATCGACACTTCTACGAATCAACAATTGTGGACTCACACCTTTTTCATATTACCACATCAATGTCATTAACACAAAATTTCTCTATATGTGCTACATGATGGTTTTGATTATCATTCATTGAATACCTATTATTCTTGGACTAGTCTTATGACCCATGCAAATTACTGTCACTATTTATTCAGCTCTCAAACAAATATAAGTGAAGAACGAGAGCATATTATTCTATAAAATCTACACGCCACTGTGCTTTAACAAATATAAGTGAAGTACTAGAGCAACTGCCAAGCTCAAAAGATATAAGTGAAGCACATATAGTATTCTAGCAAATTATCATGAAGGTGTGTCTCTCTCAAATAGGTGTGTCCAGCAAATGATGATTGTGAAAAACTGAAAGTAAAGGCAAACAAAAGCAAACGATGCTCCAAGCAAAACACATATCATGTGATGAATAAAAATATAGCTCCAAGTGACATACCGATGGATTGAGACGAAAGAGTGGATTCCTTCCGGGGCATCCCCAAGCTTAGACGCTTGAGTCTCCTTAGAATTTTACTTGGGGTAACTTGGGCATCCCCAAGCTTAGGCTCTTGCTACTCCTTATTCCGTGGTCCGTCGTGATCACACCCAAAACTTGAAAACTTCAATCACACAAAACTCAACAAAACTTCGTGAGATCCGTTAGTATAAGCAACATATTGCATAATTTAGGTACTGTTATACATTGGTTCTTAATTCATTTTTTCATAGTAGGTACTGTATTCTAACTTCTCCATGGCTTATACCCCCTGATACAATCCATAGTATAATCAAAACAAGCAAAACAGAATCTGTTTAAAATAGAACAGTCTGTAGAAATCTGTAAAGAGGCCATACTTTTGTAACTCTAAAATTTCTGAAAAATTAGGACAACTTAAAGAATTTGTATAGAAATACTATGTAAAAATTTCAGATCATTATCACGCTCCAGTAAAAAATAAAAATTCATGTACTAGAGTCAAAGTTTCTGTTATGTTTCACATCATCGTTTCTACTCATCTTGTGAGTCATCCCAAAGGCTTTACTTGGCCCAAACACTAATTAAAACATAAAAACATAGTAATTACAGAGGCAAAAATCATGTTATCACAAAATAACAGGAAGTAAAAAATAAAATTTAAGATACATATTGGGTTGCCTCCCAACAAGCGTTATTGTTTTATGCCCCTAGCTAGGCATAATTCATAGTTTCAAGTGTTGTCATCTTTGACACTCAACCCATAAGTAGCTCTCATGATTGATTAATAAGGTGGTTTAATTCTCTTCCTAGGGGAGTGTTCCATTCCTTTCTTTAATGGGAATTGGAATCTTATGTTTCGCTCTTTCATATCAATAATTGCACCTATAGTTCGTAAGAATGGCCTTCCAAGTATTATGGGACAAGAAGGGTTGCAATCAATATAAAGAACAATGAAATCTACAGGCACATAATTTTTGTTTGCAATAATGAGCACATCATTAATTCTATCCAAAGTTTACTTGATGGTAGAATCCGCAAGATGCAAGTTTAGGGAACACTCTTCAATATTAGTGAGACCAAGCACATCACATAAAGTTTTTGGTATGGTTGAAACACTAGCACCAAGGTCACACAAAGCATTGCATTCATATTTATTTATATTTATTTTGATAGTAGGTTCCCACTCATCATGCAATTTTCTAGGAATAGAAACTTCAAGCTCAAGTTTCTCATCATAAGCTTTTATCATAGCTTCTACTATATGTTCGGTAAAAACTTTGTTTTGTTCATAAGCATTGGGTGAGCTAATAATGGATTGCAGCAAGGAAATACATTCTACCAAAGAGCATTTATCATAATTAAAGTCCTTGTAATCCAAGATAGTGGGCACATCACTAGTTAAAGTTTTGACCTCTCCAAACCCACTTTTTCAGTTTTAGCATTAAAATCATCACCCACCAAGCAAACAGGACGCTCCTCAACTGAAGTTGACTCATCTACAATCCCTTTATCATTCATATTCATAGAAGTAAACAAAGATTCAATAGGAGAAACACCAATCATTTTAAGATCTTCGTCATGATTCCGGTAAAAACCGGGTGGAAGAGCTTTTTCTAAGAATTCCCGCTTAGCTCTCAACTTAGCGGTCCTATCCTTACTTTAATTAATAGATAATTGGATAGATTTAATAGTCTCATTAAAATCATGCTTGGGTGGCAAAGATTTATTTTTAATCGTTTCAACATCAAGAGCAATTATATCCATGTTTTTAGCCAAAGTATCAATCACATGCAACTTTTCTTCTACCGCAGTGTTGAAAACCTTTTGAGAATTAATAAATTACTTAATTGTCTTCTCAAGATAATAAGGTATACTATTAGTATTTGTAGAAGAATTACCATAAGAATTTCCATAGTTGTTAGAGGAATTACCAGGATACGGTCTAGCATTGAAATTTCCTCTATAAGCATTGTTATTGAAATTATTTAGCAAGATGAAGTTCACATCAATAGCATAATTATTTTGCTCAATCAAAGTAGACAAAGTAATATCATTGGGATCAACATTAGTATTTTTATTAGCAACCATATTCATAAGAGCATCCACTTTTTCACTCAAAGTAGCGATTTCTTCGACAGAATTTACCTTCTTACCAGTTGGAGCTCTTTCAGTATGCCATTGAGAATAATTTGTCATAATGTTGTCCAGAAGTTTTGTCGCCGCTCCTAAGGTGTCGGTGTACTAAAGTGTGGGTTTTTCTAGTACCCCTTACTTGTGCACGGGCAGTTGTAGCCGTACCGCGGCAAGCCTTGCCGGGGAATAGCTAGGAGTAATCACGAGACTAAGATGCCAAGGAGACGTTCCAGTCAACGGTCAGGCCAGAAGGCAGAAGGCCAAAGGGTTGCGGAGGCCCGGCAAGACCCTTGCCGGCAAGGCCTCGCGCCCGGCAAGACCCGGTCCCGGCAAGCCCCGGACCCGGCAAGACCCGGTCCCGGCAAGCCCCGGGCCCGGCAAGGATTCAGCCCCGGCAAGGCTCTGCACAGTGCAGCACTATCGCTCCAGTGCAACGGCCAACCTTGTCGTTTAGGGCTTGTCCTCATGGTGACGTGGTGCGACGCTGGCCACGAGATGCTTAAGCGGTGCTGATGGGATGGCTGCTTTTGCCCATCCCCTGTAAAGCGTTTCCAAGCCCAAGACGCTAAGGGACACCTCACGGTGCATTTAATGAGTTTGTCCTAAGCCGTCAGGGTTAGGTATGATAACACTGTAATGACACTGTAGCTACTTTCCACCTCATGCCTTATCTCGTACGCCACTGTGGTAGCCCCTTTGACTAATATAAAAGGAGGCCCGAGGCGTACAGAGGGGGGGGTCGGATTGGCTTCTGGTCAGTTGTACAAGTAGCGCTTGTGTACTGTAGCTTGCATAAGCGCTCCTGAGCCGGAGCATCCACAGTAATACAACCAAGGCAGGAGTAGGGTTTTACGCATCCGTGCGGCCCGAACCTGGGTAAATCCCTGTGTGCTGATCGTTAGTTCTGCTCTTTGTGCAATCCTGTCCCCTTACCGAACCGTAAAGGGATCCGCCCGATAGCGATCCCATAGGTGTTCATTTCCCACGACATAAGGTCACATCCATAAAGGTACAACTTGCGGCAGAATCTAGAAGATTTCTAGACACAAAGTTTAGTCCAGCATAGAAATTTTGGATAATCATCCACAAGTTTAAGCCATGAGTTGGACAATTTATTATCATCAATTTCATTCTATCCCAAGCGTGTGCAACATGCTCTTGATATTGCTGTTTAAAATTCATTATTTGATTTCTAAGGGAGACGGTCTTAGCAGGAGGAAAATACTTGGCAATAAAAGCATCTTTACACTTATCCCGCGTTCCAATACTATTACGAGGTAAAGATGAAAACAAAGCTTTAGCTCTAACTCTTAGTTAAAAAGGAAATAATTTTAATTTCACAATATCATTATCCATATCCTTTTTATTCTGCATATCACATAATTCAATAAAGGTATTAAGATGTGACGCGGGATCCTCATTAGGACTTCCCGAAAATTGATCTTTCATGACAAGATTCAACAATGCAACATTAATATCAAATGCCTCCTCACTAGATGCGGGTGGTATAGGAGTACTAATAAAATCATTATTATTAGTATTTGAGAAATCACACAACTTAGTAGTATCTTGAGACATGGTGACTACTGTCTACTACGCAACCTTCTTCTTGTAGACACGTGTTGGGCCTCCAAGCGCAGAGTTTTGTAGGACAGTAGCAAATTTCCCTCAAGTGGATGACCTAAGGTTTATCAATCCGTGGGAGGTGTAGGATGAAGATGGTCTCTCTCCAACAACCCTGCAACCAAATAACAAAAAGTCTCTTGTGTCCCCAACACGCCCAATACAATGGTAAATTGTATAGGTGCACTAGTTCGGCGAAGAAATGGTGATACAAGTGTAATATGGATGGTAGATATAGGTTTTTGTAATCTGAAAATATAAAAACAGCAAGGTAGCAAGTAACAAAAGTGAGCAAAAACGGTATTGCAATGCTTGAAAACAAGGCCTAGGGTTCATACTTTCACTAGTGCAAGTTCTCTCAACAATACTGACATAGTTGAATCATATGTAAATCCCTCACGTGCGACAAAGAGTTCACTCCAAAGTCACAAATAGCGGAGAACAAACGAAGAAATTATTGTAGGGTACGAAACCACCTCAAAGTTATCTTTTCCGATCAATCATATGAGCTATCCCTATAAGTGTCACGAACAGACCTAGAGTTCGTACTAAAATAACAGCTTACGATACACATCAACCAAAACCCTAATGTCACCTAGATACTCCAATGTCACCACGAGTACCCATGGGCTTGATTATACGATATGCATCACACAATTTCAGATTCATCATGTTCAATCCAACACAAAGAACTTCAAAGAGTGCCCCAAAGTTTCTACCGGAGAGTCAAGACGAAAACGTGTGCCAACCCCTATGCATAGATTCCCAAGGTCACGGAACCCGCAAGTTGATCACCAAAACATACATCAAGTGGATCAATAGAACATCCCATTGTCACCACGGATATCCCATCGCAAGACATACATCAAGTGTTCTCAAATCCTTTAAAGACTCAATCCGATAAGAAAACTTCAAAGGGAAAACTCAATTCATCATAAGAAGATAGAGAGGGGAAAACTCCATATGATTCATCTATATTAATAAAGCTCGCGGTACATCAAGATCGTGTCATCTCAAGAACACGAGAGAGAGAGAGATCAAACACATAGCTACTGGTACATACCCTCAGCCCCGAGGGTGAACTACTCCCTCCTCGTCATGGAGACCGCCAGGATGATGAGGATGGCCTCCGGTGATGGTTTCCCCCTCCGGCAGGGTGCCGGAACGGGCTCCCGATTGGTTTTTCGTGGCTACAGAGGCTTGCGGCGGCGGAACTCCCGATCTAGGTTTCTTTCTGGGGGTTTTCGTATTTATAGGAATTTTTGGCGTCGGTCTCACGTCAATGGGGTTCCTGAGGGGCCCACAAGCCAGGGGGGCGCGCACTAGGGGGCGCCCCCTAGGCTTGTGACTGCCTCGGGACTCCTCTTCGGTATCTTTTTGCTCCAGTATTTTTTATATTTCCCAAAAATATTCTCCGCAAATTTTCAGCCCATTCCAAGAACTTTTATTTCTGCACAAAAAACGACACCATGGTAGTTCTGCTGAAAACAGCGTCAGTCCGGGTTAGTTCTAATAAAATCATACCAAAATCATATAAAATTATTGTAAACATGGCATGAATACTTCATAAATTATAGATACGTTGGAGACGTATCAGCATCCCCAAGCTTAATTCCTGCTCGTCCTCGAGTAGGTAAATGATAAAAGAAATAATTTATGAAGTGTGAATGCTAGCAAGTGCACAAGTTTGATCAATGATAATTCCAATCACTTTTTCTAGCATCAATATAAACCATAAACAGTAGCTCATCTCATAAAACTTCTCATGATCAAGTAACAAGCTATTCACATGTTAAAGTATAGACCAGAAAGTTTCTTGAAAACTAACAAACCATATTCCTAGTCATCGAACAATTGCAATTCATCTTATTTTCAGGAAGGGTCTATGTAAGAGCTTTGATTTAGCAAATTCCACATACTCAACTATCATATAGTCTTCCATGATTATTGACACTCAAAGCATATTTTTAGAACAAATAGCATCCATCAAACACAGAGAAAGATAGGGGCTTAATGTTTCGCCTCCCAACTTATTTATCATATAGATAATTGTCAACAATAATAACTCATGATCAAATATATTTGTGTGGATATATATGTCTAGATCATTCCCCAACACATGATGCTTGCCAAGAGAAAAAGGCGGAATATAGGAAGTGGTGAAGATCACCATGACTCTTGCATAAAGGTAAGTACTAGCAAGTAAAAGATAGGCCCTTCGCGGAGGGAAGCCTTGATTTGCAAAGGTGCCAGAGCTTGAGCTTTTAAAACAGAGATGAATAATAATTTTGAGCGGTCTGCTTTCATTGTCAACATAACAACCGAGAGATCTCGGTATCTTCCATGCTAGATACATTATAGGCGGTTCCCAAACAGAATGGTAAAGTTTTTACTCCCCCTCCACCAATCAATCACACTCCACGGCGAGCCGAATCCACGGGTACCGTCCATACAAACAACAATCCTGGGGGAGTTTTGTTTCATTATGTTTTGTTTTGATTTTTTAGCATGGAAATGGGCATCCCGAATACCAGCCACTTTCTCGTGAATGATAGTGAATCAACACATATCATGAGAATAACCCACCTAGCATGGAAGATACTGACAGCCCCTAGTCACTATATGAGCGATTCGGGCATACAAAACAGAATATTATTTGAAGGTTTAGAGTTTGGCACATGCAAATTTACTTGGAACGGCAGGTAAATACCGCATATAGGTAGGTATGGTGGACTCATATGGAACAACTTTGGGTTTAAGGGTGTTTGGATGCACAAGTAGTATTTCTACTTGGTGCGGAAGTTTTGGCTAGTATGAGGTGGAAGCAAGCACCACATGTTGGAGGATCCATAACAATATAACTTCTATACAAATATACCCAAACATAACTCATTAAGTTGTCTTCCTTGTCCAATTTTAACTAATTTGCTCGAGTTTGAAAATAATTAATGAGCTCACAATCATAGAAGATGTCCAAGATAGTATATTTATATGTGGAATCTCTCTTCCTTCAATATTCTTTCATGAATTGTTCAAGTGACCAATGCGGTGTTTGCTAACTTTCAATAAATTTTACCACCTATACTTATTATGTGTGAAATCATTACTCCCCATGGGATAAGTATATGAAGCATATTTAATTTCAGATTTATGATATTCAATTCATTCAACCATTTACTCATAGGATATAAGTGAAGCACGAGAGTGAATGACAAACTACTCCAAAAAGATATAAGTGAAGATCAATGCGTAGTCAACAATTAAATAACTATGTGAAGACTCTCTCATCTAAGAATTTCAGATCTTAAGTATTTTATTAAACAGCAAGCAAAAGAAAAATAGCACTCCAAGAATAGCACGCATCATGTGAACGAATAAAAATTTAGGCTCAACATAGGCTAACCGATAATTGTTGATGAAGAGAGGTGGGATGCGTAGCATCCCCAAGCTTAGATGCTTGAGACTCCTTGAAATATTTACTTGGGGTGCCTTGGGCATCCCCAAGCTTGAGCTTTTGTGTCTCGTTCAATCCTCTCATATCATGGTTTCACCTATTCTCAAAAACTTCATCCACACAAAACTCGAAAAGAACTCGTGAGATAGGTTAGTACACATAATAATAAATCAACTCTTTATGTACTGCCAAGGCAAGTTGCATAATAATTTTCAAACATCATCTACTTTTTACTATCATTTCCACAATTTATATCTACCAATATAAGCTCTGGAAACTATAGGATAAGTAGATAACGAAACTATGACAGCAATCTGTCCAAACAGAACAGTCTGTAGAAATTTATGAAAACAGTGCACTTCTGTAACTCAAAAAATTATGAAAATTTAGGACATGCTAAAAAAATTATATGACATCACTGTGTAAAAATTTCAGAAACTTTCCACGTTCAAGTAAAATATGAAAATTCAAACACTACAGCCAAAGTTTCTGTTTTTACACAGCACTCATCAAAACATGCAATGCAAGCATCCTAAGGCAGTTCTTGGAACTTTTTATTGAAAAACAAGATTATGAGTAACACCTAACAGAAAATAACAAAATATAATGATGATCCAAGCAAAGCACATATTATGTGACGAATAAAAATATAGCTCTAAGTAAGATATACCGATAATGTTGAAGACGAAAGAGGGGATGCCTTCCGGGGCATCCCCAAGCTTAGGCACTTGAGTCTTCCTTGGATATTACCTTGGGGGTTCCTTTGGCATCCCCAATCTTAGGTTCTTGTCACTCCTTATTCTCCTCATATCGGTGTCTCACCCAAAACTTGAAAACTTCAATCACACAAAACTTAACGGAACTTCGTGAGAATGGTTAGTGTAATAAAGATAAATCATTCACTTAGGTACTGTCAAGACAAGATTCATAATTGTTCTCACATAATACCTGATGTATTCCATCATTCCCATAATTTATACCACTAAATATAAGCTATGGAAACACTAAAACAAGCAAACTATGCATGCAAAACAGAATCTGTCAAAAACAGAACAGTCTGTGAAAATCTGTAGTGTAACCATATTTCCCTGTCTCTAAAAATTCTGAAAAATTAGGACAACTTGAAGAATTTGTATATGAAGACTTTGTAAAAATTTGAGATCATTATCACGCTCAAGTAAAAAATGAATATTCCTGTAATGGAGTCAAAAGTTTCTGTTTTGGTTCAGCATCAATTCTACTCATCTTGTGAGTCATCCCAAAGGCTTTACTTGGCACTTTATTGAAATAAAAGGCACAAAACATGATTACTACAGTAGCTTAATCATTTGATCACACAAAAACAGAAAGTAAAAGTGTTGGGTTGTCTCCCAACAAGCGCTTTTCTTTGAAGTCTTTTAGCTAGGCATGATGATTTCAATGATGCTCACATAAGAAGTACTCCCTCCGTCCAGGTGTATTGGGCGCCTAAGAAAGTGCAGCGCGATCTAGGCGCGAGGAGAGTGGGCGAAGGGAAATTTTGACCCATGAAAACAGCCAATTATCTGGCAAGTTTTGCCCTTAAATCTCGCTGGAAAATCTCGCCAGACGCGCCGATTAATTGCCTGATCTTTCGCTTCCTCAACGAGCTGCGCATGCATGCAGCAATACTCGTGCCAGTTAATTGCCTTCCAATTTTTTCGCTCAGGCTGCCCAACAATCAACCAGCCAACGTGCATGCATTGGCCTAACTAAATGCAGCAAGCAACGCGGGCCATCAGTTTCTATTCACACGGCATTCAAATATCGCTGCGCCAGGAACCAACACGAGGGACTGCATGCTTAACGAGGATGGCTTAATTACGTACGCGCCTAATACTTTTGGAAAATCTAGATTCTCTTAGGTGCCCTACACACCTGGACGGAGGGAGTAGTAATTGAAACATGCAGGAGAGCATCATGAATCTCATGACAAGCACATTTAAGTCTAACCCACTTCCTATGCATAGGGATTTTGTGAGAAAACAATTTATGGGAACAAGAATCAACTAGCATAGGAGGGTAAAACAAGCATAACTTCAAAACTTTGAACACATAGAGAGGAAACTTTATATTATTGCAATTCCTACAAGCATAAGTTCCTCCCTCATAATAATTTTCAGTAGCATCATGAAGGAATTCAACAATATAACCAACACATAAAGCATTCTTTTCATGATCTACAAGCATAGAAATTTTACTACTCTCCACACAAGAAAATTTCTTCTCATGACTAATAGTGGGAGTAAACTCAACAAAATAACTATCATGAGATACTTGATTGACATAACCACTTTGAATATTAAAATCATGATGACAAGTTTCATGATTACTATCACTCTTTATAGCATACCTGTCATCACAATAATCATCATAGATAGGAGGCATGCCATCATCATAATAGTTTTGCTCATCAAAACTTGGGGGACTAAAAATATTATATTCATCAAACATAGCATTCCCAAGCTTGTGGCTTTGTATATCATTAGCATCATGAATATTCAGAGAATTCATACTAACAATATTTCTATCATGCTCATCGTTCAAGGAATTCTCATCAAGTATTCTCATAATTTCTTCCTCTACCAATTGAGCACAATTTTCTGAATCCTTGTTTTCACGAAAGATATTATAAAGACGAAGTATATGAGGCAACCCCTTATTCCTTTTTTTGTAGTTTTCTTTTATAAAACCAAACTAGTGAAAAACATGAAACTAAAAGATTCAATTGCAAGATCTAAAGATGTACCTTCAAGCACTCACCTCCCCGGCAACGGCGCCAGAAAAGAGCTTGATGCCTACTACGCAACCTTCTTCTTGTAGACTCGTGTTGGGCCTCCAAGCCCAGAGTTTTGTCGCACAGTAGCAAATTTCCCTCAAGTGGATGACCTAAGGTTTATCAATCCGTGGGAGGCGTAGGATGAATATGGTCTCTCTCAAACAACCCTGCAACCAAATAACCAAAAGTCTCTTGTGTCCCCAACACACCCAATACAATGGTAAATTCTATAGGTGCACTTGTTCGGCGAAGAGATGGTGATACAAGTGTAATATGGATGGTAGATATAGGTTTTTGTAATCTGAAAATATAAAAACAGCAAGGTAGCAAGTAACAAAAGTGAGCAAAAACGGTATTGCAATGCTTGAAAACAAGGCCTAGGGTTCATACTTTCACTAGTGCAAGTTCTCTCAACAATACTGACATAGTTGAATCATATGTAAATCCCTCACGTGCGACAAAGAGTTCACTCCAAAGTCACAAATAGCAGAGAACAAATGAAGAAATTATTGTAGGGTACGAAACCACCTCAAAGTTATCTTTTCCGATCAATCGTATGAGCTATCCCTATAAGTGTCACGAACAGCCCTAGAGTTCATACTAAAATAACACCTTAAGATACACATCAACCAAAACCCTAATGTCACCTAGATACTCCAATGTCACCACGAGTACCCATGGGCTTGATTATACGATATGCATCACACAATTTCAGATTCATCATGTTCAATCCAACACAAAGAACTTCAAAGAGTGCCCCAAAGTTTCTACCGGAGAGTCAAGACGAAAACGTGTGCCAACCCCTATGCATAGATTCCCAAGGTCACGGAACCCGCAAGTTGATCACCAAAACATACATCAAGTGGATCAATAGAACATCCCATTGTCACCACGGATATCCCATCGCAAGACATACATCAAGTGCTCTCAAATCCTTTAAAGACTCAATCCGATAAGAAAACTTCAAAGGGAAAACTCAACTCATCACAAGAAGATAGAGAGGGGAAAACTCCATATGATTCATCTATATTAATAAAGCTCGTGGTACATCAAGATCGTGTCATCTCAAGAACACGATAGAGAGAGATCAAACACATAGCTACTGGTACGTACCCTCAGCCCCGAGGGTGAACTACTCCTTCCTCGTCATGGAGACCGCCAGGATGATGAGGATGGCCTCCGGTGATGGTTTCCCCCTCCGGCAGGGTGCCGAAACGGGCTCCCGATTGGTTTTTCGTGGCTATAGAGGCTTGCGGCGGTGGAACTCCCAATCTAGGTTTCTTTCTGGGGCTTTTGGTATTTATAGGAATTTTTGGCATCGGTCTCACGTCAAGGGGGTTCCCGAGGGGCCCACAAGCCAGGGGGGCGCGCCCTAGGGGGGCGCCCCCTAGGCTAGTGACTGCCTCGGGACTCCTCTCCGGTATCTTTTTGCTCCAGTATTTTTTATAATTTCCAAAAATATTCTCCGTAAATTTTCAGCCCATTCCGAGAACTTTTATTTCTGCACAAAAAATGACACCATGGTAGTTCTGCTGAAAATTGCGTCAGTCCGGGTTAGTTCTAATAAAATCATACCAAAATCATATAAAATTATTGTAAACATGGCATGAATACTTCATAAATTATAGATACATTGGAGACGTATCAGTGACCGCACAAGCAAAGCAACAAGCAAGACAAGTAAACTAGCAAGTAAAGCAAACTAGGAAGTAAACTAGTAACAAGCAAAGATAAATATTTTTGTATTTTTGATTTTTATGAGACAAACTAAATATAAGAGCAAATAAAAAAGAAGAACAAGTGAATGAAAATTTGTGCGAAGTTACTTGATAGTTGGTGATGGTATTCCCCGGCAACGGCGCCAGAAATCCTTCCTGATACTCGTGATATGCGTTGGGTTTTCCGTGAAGAGGAACAGGTTATCGCAACACAAAGTGGGTAAGTATTTCCCTCAGTTATGAAACCAAGTTTTATCGAACCAATAGGAATACCAATCCTCAACCGTGTTCAGCGGCTGGACACATAAGAACAAAAAACTTGCACCCAACTGATACATCTCCAACGTATCCATAATTTTTGCTTGTTCCATGTTGTTATATTATCAATCTTGGATGTTTTACAATCATTTTGTAGCAACTTTATATCATTTTTTGGGACTAACCTATTGACATAGTGCCAAAGTGCCAGTTGTTGTTTTTGCTTGTTTTTTACTTCACAGAAAATCAGTACCAAACGGAGCCCAAACGCTACGGAAATATTTGGAGAATTTTTATGGACTAGAAGAGCCAGGATGGGCCAAAGAGCACCAGGAGAGGGGGCCCAGGGTGGCCACCCTCCACCAGGGCGCGCCAGAGGCCCCTGGCACGGCCTGGTGGAGGGTGCCCACCTTGGGACCCCCCTCAACTGACTATCAAGCCTATAAATTCCCATATTTTTGGAAAACCCTAGAGGAGTTGACAAAACGCAATTCCAGCCGCCGCAAGTTCCAGAACCTCGAGATCAAATCTAACACCATCACGGAGGGGTTCATCTTCATCATAGGTGCCTCTCCGATGATGCGTGAGTAGTCCACCATGGATCTATGGGTCCGTAGGCAGTAGCTATATGGCTTCCTCTCTCTCTATGATTCTCAATACAATGGTCTCTTGGAGATCTATTTGATGTATTGACTTTTGCGGTGTGTTTGTTGGGATCCGATGAATTTTGAGTTCATGATCAGTTTCTATCCATGAATATGATTTGAATCTTCTTTGATCTCTTATTTGCATGATTACTTATAGCCTCGTATTTCTTCTTCGAATCTTTGGTTTAGTTAGGCCAACTAGATCGATTTTTCTTGCCATGGGAAGAGGTGCTTTGTGATGGGTTCGATCTTGCGGTGTTCTTTCCCAATGACAGAAGGGGCAGCAAGACACACATGTATCGTTGCCATTAAGGATAACAAGATGGGGTCTATTCCTACATGAATAGATCTTGTCTACATCATGTCATTGTTCTTATTGCATTACTCCGTTTTCCCATGAACTTAATACACTAGATGCATGCTGGATAGTGATACGTCTCCAACGTATCTATAATTTTTTATTGTTCCATGCTATTATATTATCTGTTTTGGATGTTTTATATGCATTAATATGCTATTTTATATTATTTTTGGGACTAACCTATTAACCTAGTGCCCAGTGCTAGTTTCTGTTTTTTTCCTTGTTTTCGAGTATTGCAGATAAGGAATATCAAACGGAGTCCAAACGGAATAAAATTCTACGATGATTTTTCTTGGACCAGAAGAACCCAGGAGACTTCGAGAAGAGGCCAGAAGACCCACGGGTGGTCCACAAGCCACCTAGGCGCGCCCCTGGGGGGGCGCGCCCCCTGGCTTGTGGGCCCCCCGTGGCTCCTCCAACCCTAATTCTTCGCCTATAAATTCAGGAATATTCCCCTAATACCAAAAAGAGCCATGATGATACTTTTCTGCCGCCGGAAGCCTTTGTTCCCGTGAGATCCCATCTTGGGGCCTTTTCCGGTAATCTGCCGGAGGGGGATTCGATCACGGAGGGCATCTACATCAACTCCATTGCCCCTCCGATGCTGCGTGAGTAGTTCACCTCAGACCTTCGGGTCCATAGCTAGTAGCTAGCTGGCTTCTTCTCTCTCTATGTTCTTCAATACCATGTTCTTCATGATTTTCATGGAGATCTATCCGATGTAATACTCTTTTGCGGTGTGTTTGTCGAGATCCGATGAATTGTGGGTTTATGATCAGATTATCTATGAATATTATTTGAATATTCTCTGAATTCTTATATGCATGATTTCATATCTTTGCAAGTCTCTTCGAGTTATTGGTTTGGTTTGGCCAACTAGTTGGTAATTCTTTCAATGGGAGAAGTGCTTAGTTTTGGGTTCAATCTTGCGGTGTCCTCACCCAGTGACAAAGTAGGGGTAGCGAGGCACGTATTTGTATTGTTGCCATCAAGGGTAAAAAGATGGGGTTTTCATCATATTGCTTGAGTTTATCCCTCTACATCATGTCATCTTACTTAATGCGTTACTCTTTTCTTCATGAACTTGATACTCTAGATGCAGGCAGGAGTCGACCGATGTGTGGAGTAATAGTAGTAGATGCAGAATCGTTTCGGTCTACTTGATACGGACGTGATGCCTATATGCATAATCATTGCCTTGGATATTGTCATAACTATGCGCTTTTCTATCAATTGCTCGACAGTAATTTGTTCACCCACCGTATTATTTTCCTTCAAGAGAGAAGCCTCTAGTGAAACCTATGGTCCCCGGGTCAATTTTTCATATTATATTTTCAGATCTATAAACCAAAAATACCAAAAATACTTTGCTGCAATCTATTTACTTTTATTTTAGTTTTACTTTTAGCAATCTTTCATATCTATCTCTATCAGATCTCATCCTTGCAAGTAACCGTGAAGGGATTGACAACCCCTTTATAGCGTTGTGTGCAAGTGTTTGATTGTTTGTGTAGGTGCAAAGATTGGGGCCTTGCTTGTACCTCCTACTGGATTGATATCTTGGTTCTCAACAACTGAGGGAAATACTTATCTACTTTGCTGCATCACCCTTTCCTCTTCAAGGGAAAACCAACGCAAGCTCAAGAAGTAGCAGATAGCGGTCGATGTGTGGAGTAATAGAAGTAGATGCAGAATCGTTTTGGTCTACTTATCTTGGACGTGATGCCTATATAATGATCATTGCCTGTATATCGTCATGATTATTTGATCTTATATCAATTGCCCAACAGTAATTTGTTCACCCACTGTGTGCTATAGTCATGAGAGAAGCCACTAGTGAAACCTACGGCCCCCGGGTCTACTTTCCCAACATATTGCTTTCCGATCTACTATTTTGCCCTTTTGTTTTCAGATCTATTAATCCAAAAAACCCAAAAATACCTTGCTGCACTTTTTATTTACTTATTTTATTTTGTGTTTTTACGAGATCTATTTGTAAAAACTATCATTACCTAATCTATCTTATTACCGTTGAGAGTTTGACAACCTCTCTTTCGCGTCGGGTTGCAACTATTTGTTATTTGTGTGCAGGTGTTGTTTACGTGGGTGCGTGATCTTCCTCTATGGATTGATACCTTGGTTTCATAACTGAGGGAAATACTTATCGTCGCTGTGCTGCATCATCCCTTCCTCTTTGGGGAAAAACCGACGCAGTCTCAAGCCACGTCAAAGGAATTTCTAGCGCCGTTGCCGGGGAGGAAGCAATCTCATCTACCAGGTTCCTAATCACAAATCTCATCTCCTTGCAATTTACATTATTTGTCATTTGCCTCTCGTTTTCCTCTCCCCCACTTCAACAATATGCCGTTTTATTCGCCCTCTCTTTTTCGTTTGCCTTTTCTCGTCAGATCTCTTGTTTGTTTGCAATCTTGTTTGCGTAGTCACGATGACTCAAGAAAACACCAAGTTGTGTGATTTTTACAATACCAATAATAATGATTTTATTAGCACTCCTATTGCTCCTCCCGCCACTAGTGTGGAGTCTTGTGATATTAATGCCGCTTTGTTGAATCTTGTCATGAAAGAACAATTTGACGGTACTCCTAATGAGGATGTCGCGTCCCATCTAAATACCTTCGTGGAATTATGCGATATGCAAAAGAAAAAATATGTGGACAATGATATTGTGAAGCAGAAATTGTTTCCTATCTCCTTGCGGGATCGTGCAAAATTTTGGTTTTCTTCTTTGCCTCGCAATATTATCGATTCTTGGGATAAGTGCAAGGTTGCTTTTATTACTAAGTATTTTCCGCCAACGAAAATTAATTCCCTTAGAACTCAAATCAAGAATTTTAAGCAACTTGAGCATGAACATGTTGCAAAACTTGGGAAAGAATAAAGTTGATGCTAAGAAATTGTCCTACTCATGGTTTAAATCTTTGGATATTTTTCAAAAAAAAATGCGGGGTTGAATTTTGTCTCTAGAAATCTTTTAGATTCCGCCGCGGGTGGTACTTTTATGGAAATTACTTTGGTTGAAGCTACCAAATTGCTAGATAATACTATGGCAAATTATTCACAATGGCATACTGAAAGAGCACCTACTAGTAAAAAGGTTAATTCGGTAGAAGAGATTAGTACTTTGAGTGAAAAAGTTGATGCTCTTATGAAGTTGGTTGCTAGTAAAAATGCTCCTATTGATCTTAATGATGTGCCCTTGTCTACTTTGATTGAGAAAAATAGTGATTCCGTATATGTGAATTTCATTTCACGAAACAATTTCAATAACAATGCTTATAGAGGTAATTTTAATCCTAGGCCTTTTCCTAGAAATTCTTATAATAATTATGGTAATTCCTATGGTAATTCTCATAATAATAATAATAGGAACACCTCTGATCTTGAGAATATTTTTAAAGAATTTATCAATGCTCAAAAGTCTTTCAATACTACGATAGAACAAAAGTTGAATAAGATTGATGATATGTCTAGAAGCATTGATAGAATTTCCAATGATGTAGAAAATCTCAAGTTGCATGCTTTTCCACCTAAGATTAATGAATCAATTAAGGCTTTATATATTTCTATGGATGAAAGTAGGAAAAGAACCGCTATGCTTAGAGCTAAAAGAGAATTTTTAGAAAAAGCGTTTTCTAGCAATTACTTTCATAACAATGATGAAGATCTTAAAATGATTGGTGTTTGCTCTATTGATTCCTTGTTTAGTAATGTTAAAATTGATGATAAAGGGACTGAAGAAGAGTCAACTTTAGCTAGAGGGCGTCCCAATGATTTGGAGGGTGAAAATCTTGATAATTTTTTTGATAAAAGTGGGTTTGGAGAGGTCAAAACTTTAACTAGTGATGTGCCCACTATTTTTGATTACAAAGACTTTAATTATGAGAGTTGCTCCTTGGTTGATTGTATTTCTTTCTGCAATCTATGATAAATTCACCCCATTCTTATGAACAAAATTAAGCTTTTAATAAACATATTGTTGATGCCATGATGAAATCCTTAGAAGAAAAGTTGGAATTAGAGATTTCAATTCCTAGAAAATTGCATGATGAGTGGGAACCTACCATTAAAGTCAAGATTAAAAATTATGAATGCTTTGCTTCATGTGATTTGGGTGCTAGTGTTTCCACAATTCCGAAATCTTTATGTGATGTGCTTGGTCTTATCAATATTGAAGAATGTTCTCTTAATTTGCACTTGGCGGATTCTACTATTAAAAAGCCTTTGGGAAGAATTAATGATGTTCTTATTCTTGCAAATAGTAACTATGTGCCCATTGATTTTATTGTTCTTGATATTGATTGCAATCCGTCTTGTCCCATCATACTTGGTAGACCGTTTTTACGCACTATAGGTGCTGTGATTGATATGAAAGAAGGCAATATTAAGTTTCAGTTTCCTCTTAGAAAGGGTATGGAACCGTTCCCTAGAACAAGAATTAAGCCACCATATGAATCAATCATGAGGGCCTTCTATGGAGTGAAAACCAAAGATGACAATACTTGAAACTATGCGTTATGCCTAGCTAGGGCGTAAAACGATAGCGCTTGTTGGGAGGCAACCCAATGAATAAAATATTTTTATCTTTTGATTTCTGTTTTTGAGTGTTTTTCACAATTATGATTCTGTTATGATTGTGTTTTTATGTTTTATTTAGTGTTTGTGCCAAGTAATGCCTTTAGGATGATCCATAAGATGAGTAGAAACAATGCTGAATCTGAAACAGAAACTTTTTTCCCAGTGCACGATTTTTCATTTTTTACTGGAACGTGATATTGAGCTGAAATTTTAACACGGTATTACTATACAAATTATTTACGTTGTCCTAATTTTTCAGAATTTTTAGAGTTCCATAAGTATGGGTAGAGTACAGATTACTAAAGACTGTTCTGTCTGAAACAGATTCTGTTTTCGTTGCATTGTGTGCTTGTTTTGATGAGTCTATGGCTTGTATCGAGGGGTATAAGTCATGGTAAAATTAGAATACAGTAGGTATAATGCAATAATAAAATATGAATGGGTTTAAAATAGTACCTAAAGTGGTAATTTGCTTTATTATACTAACGGATCTCACGAGAATTTTGTCAAGTTTTGTGTGATTGAAGTTTTCAAGTTTTCGGTGAGATCACGATGGATGAAGGAATAAGGAGTAAGAAGAGGCTAAGCTTGGGGATGCTACAGTACCCCCAAGGCAATATCCAAAGAGTAACAAGCAATTAAGCTTGGGGATGCCCCGAGTGGCATCCCCTCTTTCTTCCAACAACCATCGGTATTTTACTTGGAACTATATTTTTATTCATGACATATCATGAGTTTTGCTTGGAGCGTCTTGTATATTTGCTTTATTTGATTTTATCGTTGCTGCACACACCTATTTGAGAGAGACAAAATTATGCTATGATTTGCTAGAATTGCCCATTATGCTTCACTTAAATCTATTGAGCAAAGGAATTGCTTTTATGCTTCACTTATATCTTTTTGAGCACGTCGTGCTTTTACATGTTTGAAGAAATGCTCTCATGCTTCACTTATATTAATTTGAGAGTTAAATTTTTTGAATAAATCCTCTCATGCTTCACTTATATTATTTTGAGAGATGAAACTTGTATGCTCATGTTCTTCACTTATACCCATGTGAGCTTGTCCAAAGCAATTGCAATATATGAAACTAGTCCCAAAGTGACAGATATTCAAGAGGGATATAATAAATACTTTCATGAAGATCATTGGACAAATTAAACTTGATTCCTTGTAATGGTTTTGAGACATGACAATAGTAATATGTGAGTTATGTTAGTGAGTAGTTATGCTTAGTAAGAATATTGATGTTAAGGTTTGTGATTCCCTATGCAAGCACGAAAGTCAATAGTTGTGCTACAAAATTACATCCTACTTATGGTGCATTATTCAGTGTTAGTTATGCTTAATGCTCGCTTATGTGATTTTTCGTTTCTTGGTTGGATGCTTCTCAATCTTTTGCTAGCCTTCACTTGTACTAAGTAGAAATACTACTTGTGCATCCAAAATCCTTAAACCAAGTTTTGCCATATGAGTCCACCATACCTACCTATATACGGTATTTGCATGCCGTTCCAAGCAAATTTGTATGTGCCATCTCTAAATTTCAAAATAAATTTTCCTTTTTGTGTGCTCGTACCGCTCATGAAACAGTAGGGGGTGACCGATATTTTTCCATGCTAGATGTGTTATTCTCAAGATGAGTTTTTATTCACTTGTCATTGCATGAGAGTACGGCGGTAATAGGGATGCCCAGTCCCAAAATGAAAAAGGAAAAAAATATTTACTTTATGTTGTCAAATAATAAATTCCTTAGAAAGTGTTGGTATGGAAGGCAACCGTGGATTCAGCTAGCCATGGAAAGTGAAAGTATGGTGGAAAAAGGAATAAACTTTATTTTCTGTTTGGGAACCGCCTATGATGTATCTAGCGTGGAAAGATATTGAAATCTCTCGGTCGTTTTCGTTGACAGGAAAGGCATGCCACCCAAAATATTTTTCTCTATCAATTTAAACACTTGAGCTCTGGCACCTCTACAAATCCCTACTTCCCTCTGCGAAGGGCCTATCTATTTACTTTATGCAATTTTTATTTTTCAATTTGAGTCTCCATCTTCTCTTATAAAGCACCAACTAGGAGGCACTATGATCGTGCTTGAGCATTAGGTGTAGCTAATATTTGAGTGTGTATTGTGAATGGATCAATGATTGATCATGATGGGCTAGGGATAACTTGCTTTAGCGTTGATATTTTGAAAGGCATGGTTGCTTGTTGATATGCTTGAGTATTAAAGTTTTCATGTCAAAACTAGACTATTGATTTGAACCATTTAAAAGTCCAAATGTCCATGCTACAAAGAAAAGAATATATGATGAACATGTTAGGCAGCATTCCACATCAAAAATTCTGTTTTTATCATTTACCTACTCGAGGACGAGTAGGAATTGAGCTTGGGGATGCTGATACGTCTCCAACGTATCTATAATTTTTGCTTGTTCCATGTTGTTATATTATCAATCTTGGATGTTTTACAATCATTTTATAGCAACTTTATATCATTTTTTGGGACTAACCTATTGACATGGTGCCAAAGTGCCAGTTGTTGTTTTTGCTTGTTTTTTACTTTGCAGAAAATCAGTACCAAACGGAGCCCAAATGCTACGGGAATTTTTGGAGAATTTTTACGGACCAGAAGAGCCAGGATGGGCCAAAGAGCACCAGTAGAGGGGGCCCAGGGTGGCCACTGATATGTCTCCAACGTATCTATAATTTATGAAGTATTCATGCCATGTTTACAACAATTTTATATGGTTTTTGTATGATTTGATTAGAACTAACCCGAACTGACGCTGTTTTCAACAGAACTACCGTGGTGTCGTTTTTTTTTGTGCAGAAATAAAAGTTCTCAGAATGGGCTGAAAATTTAGGGTGATTTTTTATGGACCAAAAGAGACCCCCGAAGCACAAGAGCTGGGCCAGGAAGTGGACGAGGAGGCCACAAGCCCTCTAGGCGCGCCCTACCCCCCAGGGAGGGTGCTTCGAGCTTGTGGGCCCCTCGAGCACCCCCTTGATGTGAGTGTAGGGGAACGCAGCAGAAAACAAAAATTTCCGACCTACGCACCAGCCCAGGATCACTATGGAGACTGCATACAAGGTTTGATCTTTTTTGTTACCGACTCGTAGCGCAGCGGAAGTAGAGTCGATGACGATCAGCAGTGCAGATCCCCGCAGCTAGGATTTACAACCTCCCAACCGCGAGGATGTATACCGTCATCCGCCCCACGGACAGCCCTCCGGGAGGCGGTCGGACAGTCCCCCGGACGGTGTCGCGGACAGCCCTTCGGGAGGACCTTCGAAACTCGAACGGTCACTCGGACAGCCCTTCGGGAGGACCTTCGAAACTCGGACGGTCACACGGACAGCCCTTCGGGAGGCACTCGCGAACTAAGACCGAAACTACGATCTCTCTACAGAGTTGCACACATACGGTGTCATCTATCCGGCAGGGCTTCGCCGTCCAGAACTAGTTCCTGCCGGAACCCAGACAGCCTTTCGGCTCTACGAAACTATTTCGCTGGAGGGAGAGAGAAGGCCAGATCATGCATGGCTTGTGTATGAGAGCAAGGATGAGGTTTGGGCAGCCCCCTCACCTCCTATTTATAGGAAAACCAAGGGGTAGGATGGGCATTTCAAAAATACCAAAAGTACCCCTACTTTATGTCCCACATAAAGGGCATAAGAGGGAAAGGAAGTGCCATGTGGAGCTCCATGAGGGAGCCCCTCCTTTGGCCGGCCAACCCCTAGGGGGGACCCCCAAGGGGGTTCCTTGGTCCCCACACCTTCTAGAAGCCATTTGGAAAATATCCCGAAAGGTGGTTTTCCATCAATATCCCAAAAAGCACTTTCACTATTCACGACGACATTTTTCAGCGTCCGGTCGAACTGAAAATATTTATGTGGGCTTAGAACATTTCCAGTACCCACTAAAATAATTTTCAATGCGATCCGGAACAATTCCGGATTAGTGATTTTCATCTACGAAAAGCATCCGAAGCGGTTCCGGCAGCTCCGGAACATTTCCGGTTTTTCTTCCGAAAAATTCCCAAAAGTTTCCAGAATGATTTTGGCACCCTCCAAGAATTATCAGGCATGTGCCAAAACCAATTTGGCTTAATGGTATCCCCTAAAACAACTTTTTAGTTTTACCGAAACTGTTCCGGTGTTCTCTGTGCGGAACTTTTCCGTTGTCCGAAACTTTTCCGGTGTCCGAAACTTTTTCGGTGATTTTTCTCTTAGACTCCCTGTCTAGTATTCAGCAGATAGATGACCCTTAAGTGTGTGACCCTATAGGTTCAGTGAAGTATAGACATGACCCGGAACCCCTTCCGATCAATGATCAACATCGGAGCCGTGGACACCCATATTGACCCCTATACCCACACGAATGAATATTCGAGTGAACCTCCAGTTGCCGTGTGCTATTTCTGTTGCTTCGCGATATGTTACAATTACCCGAGGTGCAACATGTTGGCATCCCCGTGGATCAACAACTTGTCCACTATGCCAGTTACCTCGTTACCGGTATTGTTCTCTTTTCTCGTTCCCGTGTTCCGGCATCCCCGTGATCAAATCACAAAGTGTCTGGCCAGACGATGATGGATACCGTGACACCGAGAGGGCCCAGAGATATCTCTCCATCATCGGAGGAGCAAATCCCAATCTTGAGCTATCAAGTTACTTGACATACTTTTCCATGAACCCGTAAGCCGCCGTAATAGCCACCCATGTACGTATGACGTTTAACAAACCCCAAAGTTCATGAAGCAAGCATGAAGAAACTCGATACTCTCATGGTCTAAGGAATTATGCAAACGTTAACCATCTCTGTGTTATTAACCATTAACTAGTGACGAATGAATCTCATAGCTTAACATCAATTCTGGTCGATTCAACACAAATGTTCTTCTAACATTGTGCCCTCAAAATTGCCGGCATAGCCATGCCCATGATCAAGAAAACAGGATCATCATGCAATACTTGAGCCAGTCTTAGAGGCCAGACTAGGAATACATTTTACCGTTTATTATTCCACACATGCATATGAGTCTTCCTCCGAGCCTCGTGGTTATTGTAGACTCGAGAACCATAGCAGTTATAGCATGGAACATAAACCTAATTATGAACAGGGAGATAATCAATAACATTTATTATTGCCTCTAGGGCATATCTCCTACAGACTCCCACTTGCACTAGAGTCAATAATATAGTCAATGCTAATGCACTTTACACCCATGGCATACTGGTGTAAAATATGCTTCGCATGTGGTATAGCCTGATGTCCAACGGATCTGACGACTTCAGCTCCGTGTGTAACTTTGCATATCCTCGCGTTTTCACGCTTTCACAAAATTCATATTTTGTGTGGACTTGGCTTTGCATATGTGTGAATCATTGGTCGAAACCTGATTCCTCAGACTGAGCTATGGAGCAACTATCTGCAATAGTGTCCCATAGACCAAAGCCATCTTGGAACCATACTAAGTTCATGAATGAACTATATGATTCAACAACTTCTTTGTCGCTTCTTAAGCATCAACATACTTAGCCTTTGTTATAGAATTCGCCACAGTATCTTGTTTGGAACAATTTCCAACTACCGTGCCACCATATTGTGTATTACACAAAACCCTTAACTTAAATCGAAAATCGCATGGAGCATTGATGAAGACTGTATCGATGTAATTACTTACAACGAGCACTTCATAATCTCTGCTTGCGAGAAAACATGTCATCAGTATTACTCTAGTACCTAATGACATCTTTCACTGTTGTCCCATGATCAGTACTTTTGATCACTTTGGTATCTATACTCGCAACAACTTTGGAGTATTGGACATATCTGGTTGTTTTTACATACCATGGAATACATGATTAATCCAAACACAAGAGTGTGTGGAATCACCATCATGTATTTTGCTCATCTGTGTTTTGAGACACCGAGTCTTGCAAAACTCTTTCCATGTGACTTCGGCAAGAATCACTCCTTGGCGTTTTAAATGCTAAAAGGTTTTAGCACCTTGTCAATATGTATTCATTGCTTAGCCCCATTAGGTAAATCTATCTCCATAGATCATCATGCCTAATATTGAGGTTATTTAGCCTAAGTACTTCATCGAAAAACTATTTTCAAATGAAGTAATAATTCATGTCACGAAATTTTATTTCTAATTAACAATGTGTCAAGCAAACAAGGTTTTTAGAAATATTATTATGCTCCCACTTACTTTCTTGAATCACAAGCATCTTCGTTATCCATTGATGAAGTCAAACCCCTTTGACCATTTCATCAAAACACGAAGAATCCAACTCCTCTCTGCTCTCTTCTGTCCATCGCTGGAACTCTGAAATTTGCATACCTACTAGCATCCTCTGGATCGACAAATTACTTTGGACTATATCACATACAAGTCCTAGGTTTCATTTCCATCAGATGGAAATCCCTTTGTCATCCATGTTTCATATCTCATGATTGAAATATGTATTAATTGCTAGTTCAACCCGAACCGACTTCAAGCATCGCTACGGTGAGACAATCTCATCGTAGTCAACTCCTTGAACTTGTTATTTCAACAAATCCAGCTTTATGGATAAAACATTTTATCCGTATCAGTTTTAGTTTCATAAATATTCGTTAGACTCTAAGTCTTCCGAAAGGTGTATCAAGATTTTAATCTCGAATCACTTATATGGAAACTATCTCGGATTGTATTGGCATTTAGCCAATTCCGGAGTCAGGGCCCATCAACGCTTCCTTGTGTATTGTAGGTATACTGTTGTCTAACAACAATATCTCGTTTGCGCACCTGATAGGTTTGCACGAGCTTTGCCTACGTGGTTCAGCTGCAAGTTCGACCGAAGTCCATACATTTTATTGTAGATACTTCCGTATCAGTCGTAGTAGGAAACTCCGGAATCACTTCCAAGGTTTCTTTCCTTTGATCTGATGACGAAGATACTGGTTATCTCGTCGAGTTGCACTGTCCTCCCACTCACCTTTTGTAAGAACTGTTCTCTTTAAAAGCATACAGTTTTGTCGCAAAATCCTTTGCCTCGGTATAGTGGTGGGGGAATACCCAATGACTTGGGATAACCTACAAAGTAGCACTTGTCTAATTTGGAATAGGTTTGTAACCTTTTACACAAGCCCCATATTGCAAATGTTAAGAAAAGATATAGCATGGTTGGGCGTACCATACCATGGCGTCATTTCAACAGACCCGATGGAGCTCTTTTCAGTGTAAAAGCCGCAGTCTCTAAAGCATCACTCTTTAAAAGGGATAATGGCGAATCTATTTATGTCATCTTTGATCTTACCATGTCATAAATGGTTTGATTACATCTTCACGGACTTTCCACTTGCAGTGGTGTTCCGGGAGGTGCAAGTTATGAAACCCCTTTCACAACTCATCAGACATTCGCTAAACTTGTAACTCAAATATTCCTTTCTGCAATCGAATTGTAGAAACATAATTTTCTTGTTACAATATTTTCTTCTTCATTTTGAAAACCTTTCGAATGATTTCAAAAGATCCAGACTCACGTCTCATCAAGTAAATATCCATATATCTACTTGAGTCATTTCTGAAGATAGATAAATCCACTACTTGCAACAACATTTATTGGACTACACACATCATAATGTATGATCACCAATATGTTCGTTGCTCGTTCCTTATGGCCTGTGAACGGTATTTCAGTCACTTCACTTTTCGGACGAAAGTTGCTAGTGTTAGATGATTTAAAATCAACCGACTTCAAAGTCCATCATAATGGAATTTTCCATGCGGGTTTCTCCAATGTGACCAAATGCAGTGCCACGCTTGTGTGGTATTCTTTTAGTCTTGCGACATTTAGCGTCAGTGTTATGGATGTATCATATTTCCATCAATATTCATAACATACATCCCATCTAGGATGGAAGCATGGCCCTTCATGTTATTCATAATACTGAACAACAATTGTTTGTTTTTATGAACAACTCTTTTGCAACAAACATTGTGCAATGGGCTAGAGTGTATGAAACTCTAAAATTAATTATGAAAGTAAACCCAGAGGTAATGTATTATTATCAATATTCATAGCATACGTCTCATTCATAATGAAAGTATGTCCCATATGTTATTCATAACACCGAACATCAAAAGTTCTCTTATGAACAACCTTCTTGCAAGATACCTTATGCAAAGGGCTAGAGTGTGAAACTCTAAAATGAATTATGAAAGTAAATACATAGGTAATACACCGATGGAAGGTATAGTAACATTTACTATGTTCCCTGTGTGTATCTTAACCTCATTCCTGGCTAGTCTTTCAGGCCATAGTAGTTCTTACATCGAATTGCAACAGAATGCAATCAAGCGGGTATCTTTGTGATCAACTCACAATACCCAAGAATTAGTGATCAACATGTTTAACCATAATTCCCAAGAACTATATCTTTGACCAGCCTTCTATACATCAAAAACTTGTATGACATTCATACATGAGCTGGATATTCCAGTCTTCTTTCTTTCTGCCTTCATACTTCTAACAGTTTAACTTTCAGTATTTCTCCTACTCTCAGAAGAAGCATCCAACTTAAGAGTGGCGTTAGCCCCGGACTTCCTAGGCGTGAAAGTTTCACTAACACCCTTCGGACACTTCCTTTCTCTTTAAGTTGTTTGTTTTATTCACCTTTCATCATATGACAGGCGTTCGTCTGGATCCCTCTCTTATCAGTCTAATGCATAGTAAACTCCTTTACTAATAGTTTGCAAACAAACATTGCTTTGGATATCTCATATCTTTTAGCCTTTGTCTGTCTCTGAAAATGATTTTCAGATTCCATGAATATCACATAACTATCCAAACTATCGAAGTTCGGGTCTCATGGAAGCAAACATATTGCACTTTGACTGAAAAGGAATTCTAGCTTTTGGATCGAAGGACGAGAGTCACATGATCCATAGCATTAGCGGGAGAATACCGAAAGCATGCGATAGGACAAATTCCTTCTCGGTACTCTTGAGGACAATCCTCACATTACGTTACCAACCGTAAAGTTTTAACCAGATATTTAACAGCTTATTCAATTTTAATAGGGAAGGTGGAAACGCGAGCCATACTTCTACAACCATTTTGCAAATCACACTTAGACAGTGTTCAAAATTAATTGCACTGAGAATTAAAAGAATTAATTCTAAAGTGCGCTCCCACTCAAATCAATATCTCTCATAATTGATCGTGAGTGATTCAAGATCCGCATTTCAATTCAACGCCACGGTTCGAGATGAACTCAAATGGCGCGAACTTCAATCGGTAGGCAAACTTGCCGATCACATCTCTATATGATTCTTGTTCATCTTTCGATGCGTGTGTTCCGAGCTTAGGACTGTCCTGCCTGAACGTCAAGACAACCAAGTGATCTCGCTGCGAGGTCTCAACTCACCCGCCTCACACTTCTCTAATCGTTCGCACCCATGGAGATCATGTGATGCCCCGAAGAGATACGTGCCGTGACGGTGCTACACTTGGGAGAACACTAACTACTTGATATTTTAAGTGAGAGATCACCCTAATAAAAAGCGACTACCGCGCAATCAAGAAGGGTGCATCAAGAGGGATAAACATCTCAGGCAATTCATAATAGCATGATATGGTATAGCCCTTTCTGACGGAGAAGTCTTTCATTTCTTCGTCTCCGGCATTCGCGTCGGTGTTCACCTTCGCGAAGATTGCCACCACCTTGTCGATGCACCAGATAATATTGCTATCTCTATAGCTAATAAAATAAGTGCATTACTTAAGGTTGACAAGCAGGTCATTAAAGTGACAATCATATGGCTCCAGCCATCATGCCGAATCATGACACGCAGGTCATGTTAATATTACATCATATAGTCATCTCATACATAATCAAATTAATATGAGCACTGCTATACCACATCATATGCACATGCAAACCATCCTGCAAAACCAAGTTAGACGCCTCTAATCGGTTCATGCAAAATTTTATTTTACGTGGCTTCTATGGTTTCGAAACAAACCGAAGCTACCAACGTCCATCATCAAGTATGATAATTCAAGTTGCTAGATTAACTTTCCAGGGTGTATGAAACACGAGATAATAAAATCTCGAGCCCCATACTAAACTTCGTCATACGCGTGGCCCCCGTGCAGATCACATCTGCATTGCCCTTTCGTCTGCGAAACATCCATCTTTCTCAACTATGGTGGAACCCAAAGAACTGTTAGCACTTCGTTGATCTGTCAATCAGCATACTCAGGAGCAGCATGAAAGGATCGCGGATTGCCAGAACTTTGTGAGATTCCACCATGCCGTCAAGATCAGGACTACGCAAATTCAGGGGAAGCAACAGGAACATCGGGTAACAGATTTCATCTGCCACCCGCACAAATAATTTTCAGTAATAGAACTCATCTACTACCTAATTATATTGTGCAACACCCATACATCTCTATGTATTCTAGATCGTAACCTGCATCTACGCATAGCACGGCTCTTGATGCCACTGTAGGGGAACGCAGCAGAAGACAAAAATTTCCGACCTACGCACCAGCCCAGGATCACTATGGAGACTGCATACAAGGTTTGATCTTTTTCGTTAACGACTCGAAGCGCAGCGGAAGTAGAGTCGATGACGATCGGCGGTGCAGATCCCCGCAGCTAGGATTTACATCCTCCCAACCGCGAGGATGTATACCGTCATCCGCCCCACGGACAGCCCTCCGGGAGGCGGTCGGACAGTCCCCCGGACGGTGTCGCGGACAGCCCTTCGGGAGGACCTTCGAAACTCGAACGGTCACTCGGACAGCCCTTCGGGAGGACCTTCGAAACTCGGACGGACACACGGACAGCCCTTCGGGAGGCACTCACGAACTAAGACCGAAACTACGATCTCTCTACAGAGTTGCACAAATACGGTGTCATCTATCCGGCAGGGCTTCGCCGTCCAGAACTAGTTCCTGCCGGAACCTAGACAGCCTTTCGGCTTTACGAAACTATTTCGCTGGAGGGAGAGAGAAGGCCAGATCATGCATGGCTTGTGTATGAGAGCAAGGATGAGGTTTGGGCAGCCCCCTCACCTCCTATTTATAGGAAAACCAAGGGGTAGGATGGGCATTTCAAAAATACCAAAAGTACCCCTACTTTATGTCCCACATAAAGGGCATAAGAGGGAAAGGAAGTGCCATGTGGAGCTCCATGAGGGAGCCCCTCCTTTGGCCGGCCAACCCCTAGGGGGGCCCCCCAAGGGGGTTCCATGGTCCCCACACCTTCTAGAAGTCTTTTGGAAAATATCCCAAAAGGTGGTTTTCCATAAATATCCCAAAAAGCACTTTCACTATTCACGACGACATTTTTCAGCGTCCAGTCGAACCGAAAATATTTATGTGGGCTTAGAACATTTCCAGTACCCACTAAAATAATTTTCAATGCGATCCGGAACAATTCCGGATTAGTGATTTTCATCTGCGAAAAGCATCCAAAGCGGTTCCGGCAGCTCCGGAACATTTCCGGTTTTTCTTCCGGAAAATTCCCAGAAGTTTCCAGAATGATTCTGGCACCCTCCAAGAATTATCAGGCATGTGGCGAAACCAATTTGGCTTAATGGTATCCCCTGAAACAACTTTTCAGTTTTACAGAAACTGTTCCGGTGTTCTCTGTGCAGAACTTTTCCGTTGTCCGAAACTTTTCCGGTGTCCGAAACTTTTTCGGTGATTTTTCTCTCAGACTCCCAGTCTAGTATTCAGCAAATAGATGACCCTTAAGTGTGTGACCCTATAGGTTCGGTGAAGTATAGACATGACCCGGAACCCCTTCCGATCAATGATCAACATCGGAACCGTGGACACCCATATTGACCCCTATACCCACACGAATGAATATTCGAGTGAACCTCCAGTTGCCATGTGCTATTTCTGTTGCTTCGCGATATGTTACAATTACCCGAGGTGCAACATGTTGGCATCCCCGTGGATCAACAACTTGTCCACTATGCCAGTTACCTCGTTACCGGTATTGTTCTCTTTTCTCGTTCCCGTGTTCCGGCATCCCCGTGATCAAATCACAAAGTGTCTGGCCAGACGATGATGGATACCGTGACACCGAGAGGGCCCAGAGATATCTCTCCATCATCGGAGGAGCAAATCCCAATCTTGAGCTATCAAGTTACTTGACATACTTTTCCATCAACCCGTAAGCCGCCGTAATAGCCACCCATGTACGTATGACGTTTAACAAACCCCAAAGTTCATGAAGCAAGCATGAAGAAACTCGATACTCTCATGGTCTAAGGAATTATGCAAACGTTAACCATCTCTGTGTTATTAACCATTAACTAGTGACGAATGAATCTCATAGCATAACATCAATTCGGGTCGATTCAACACAAATGTTCTTCTAACATTGTGCCCTCAAAATTGCCGGCATAGCCATGCCCATGATCAAGAAAACAGGATCATCATGCAATACTTGAGCCAGTCTTAGAGGCCAGACTAGGAATACATTTTATCGTTTATTATTCCACACGTGCATATGAGTCTTCCTCCGAGTCTCGTGGTTATTGTAGACTCGAGAACCATAGCAGTTATAGCATGGAACATAAACCTAATTATGAACAGGGAGATAATCAATAACATTTATTATTGCCTCTAGGGCATATCTCCTACAGTGAGACCGACGCCAAAAATTCTTATAAATACCCAAACCTCCGAAAAGAACCCTAGATCGGAAGTTCCGCCACTGCAAGCCTCTGTAGCCACGAAGAATCACTCTAGGCCCTCTCCGGCACCCTGCCGGAGGGGGCCATCATCACCGGAGGCCATGGAGGAGGAAGCCGGAGGGGGCCATCATCACCATGGAGGCCAGGGACCAGAGGGAGAACCTCTCCCCATCTAGGGGGGAGGCCATGGAGGAGGAAGCACAAGGGGGAGACCCTCTCCCCTTCACTCTCGGTGGTGCCGGAGTGCCATTGGGGGAACCATCGCCGCGGTGATCGTCTTCATCAACATCACCATCTTCATCACCTTCCTCATCTCTTTTAAGCGGTCCACTCTCCCGCACCCCGCTGTAATCCCCTACTTGAACATGGTGCTTTATGCCACATATTATGATCCAATGATGTGTTGCCATCCTATGATGTTTTGAGTAGATTTCTTTTGTCTTTTGGGTTGATTGATGATCTAGATTAGTTTGAGTTGTATGTTTTATTTTGGTGCTGTCCTATGGTGCCTTCCGTGCCGCGCACACGTGAAGGATTCCCACTGTAGGGTATTGCAATACGTTCATGATTCGCTTATAGTGGGTTGCTAGAGTGACAGAAGCTTAAACCCGAGTAAGGGGGTTGTTGCGTATGGGATCAAGTGGACTTGATACTTTAAGGCTATGGTTGGGTTTTACCTTAATGATCTTTAGTAGTTGCGGATGCTTGCTAGAGTTCCAATCATAAGTGTATATGATCCAAGTAGAGAAAGTATGTTAGCTTATGCCTCTCCCTCATATAAATTTGCAATAATGATTACCGATCTTGTTAACAATTGCCTAGGATAATTCCACACAACAATCCATCATTATTCCACACTTGATATTTATAATATATAGTAATATATTCTAACTTTATGTTAACAGCACCTATTTTAATATTTTAGTTCTCCGATATCATGCAAAGCTATCATCTTCATACCCACAACGTAGTTTTATTTCTCGTTTCTAGATGGAAGCAAACGTTCGGTGTACGTAGAGTCGTATCAGTGGCAGATAGGACTTGAGAGAATATTGATCTTACCTTTAGCTCCTTGTGGGTTCGACACTCCATACTTATCACTTCCACCTTTGGAAATTGCTACGATGATTCCTTGCACTTGGGGATTATCAAGCTCTTTTCTGGCGCCGTTGCTGGGGAGCAATAGCGTGGGGTTGATATTCTCGTGTGTGCTTGTTTGCTTTCTTCACTAAGTAGATTTTGTTTTCTCTTTTGTTTTTGTTTTCTTTAGTTGTGGGTGAAACAAACAAAAAAATGCAAAATACAATATTTTTTTGGCCTCTTATGCCTAAAAACTTTTTCAAAAAGAGAAGTGATTGGAAGGTTATGCATTGGAGAAGTGAGGGTCGACCTTGAACACTTGTGTTCATCCTCATGGAAACAATGTAGAATTTTTCATGGAAGTTTCTCAAAAAATAATTATCCCCTTGTATATATCCATTGTATTATAAAAATAATGTGCCAAGATTTGTCTTTAGAATGATTAGATTACTTGTTTGCTATGTGCGGTGCAAAAACAGAAACTTTGGCCGTAATGTGTGAATTTACATTTTCTTACTGAAACGTCAAAAGTTTCTGAAATTTTTACACAGTACTTATATGCAAATTTTTTATTTTTTCATAATTTTGCAGAATTTTTAGAGTTACATAAGTGTGGCAAATGTTCAGATTGCTACAGACTGTCCTGTTTTTGACAGATTCTGTTTTCTATGTGTTGTTCACTTATTTTGATGAATCTATGGGTTGTATCGGGGGGTATGAACCATGGTGAAGTTGGAATACAGTAGATATAATGCTAATATGAAATTGGAATGAGTTTACAACAGTACCTAAAGGTAGTGATTTGCTTTATTATACTAACGGATCTCACGAGGGTTTTGTTAATTTTTGTGTGGATGAAGTGTTCAAAGATCGAGGAGTTATCAATTTAAGAGGAATAAGGAGAGGCAAGAGTTCAAGATTGGGGATGCCCAAGGCACCCCAAGTAAATATTTTAGGGATACTCAAGCATCTAAGCTTGGGGATGCCCCGGTTGGCATCCCATCTTTCTTCTTCAACAATTATTGGTATGTCTCGGTTTTTGTTTTGTTCACATGATATGTGTCTTTTGTGTTTTTTTTCTTTTCCTTTATGCACCATGCTAGTATGAGATAGTCCTTCATTGATTTATAGAATGCTTCATGCGCTTCACTTAAATCTTTTGAGTATGGCTTTATAGAATGCTCTTTGTGCTTCACTTAAATCTTTTGAGTATGGCTTTATAGAATGCTTTGTGTGCTTCACTTATATATTTTGAGCTTGGATATTGGTCAATCTATATTAATTGTAGAATGCTCTATGAACTTCACTTATATCTTTTAGAGTATGAATAAAATTATCATCGAAATTGGGCTTGGAAGAGTATCATTAAAATATCATGCCTAGCTAAAAAGGCATTAAAGAAATAGCGCTTGTTGGGAGACAACCCAATATTTACCCCTACTGTTTTTGTGTGTTCTCATGATTATGATACTGTATTAATCATGTTTTATAGCTTTTTTTGCTTCAATAAAGTGCCAAGTAAGACCTTTGGGATGATCTATGGTGATAGTTGACTTGATTCTGTGCAAAAACAGAAACTTTTGCGCTCATTGCCAGAATTTTCAAAAAAGTACAGAAGCGTGATTTTGATCTGAATTTTTTACACAAGGTTCACATACAAATTGCCTAGGTTTTCCTAATTTTTCAGAATTTTTGGAGTAACATAAGTTTGGCTAGTATTCAGATCATTACAGACTGTTCTGTTTTTGACAGATTCTGCCCTTAATGCATAGTTTGTTTGTTTTATAGTTTCTATGGCTTATATTGCTTAATATAAATTGTGGAAATTATATAGTACAGTAGGAATTATGTGGAAAAATTATGAATCTTGTCTTTGACGGTACCCAAGTGAATGATTTGTTTTATCATACTAACCCATCTCACAAAGTTCCGTTAAGTTTTGTGTGATTGAAGTTTTCAAGTTTTGGGTGAGATATTGATATGAGGAGAATAAGGAGTGACAAAACCCTAAGCTTGGGGATGCCCAAGGCATCCCCTATTTCGTCTTCAAAACTATCGGTATACCTTGCTCAGAGCTATATTTTTATTCGTCACATGATATGTGTTTTGCTTGGAGCGTATTTTCATTTTACTTGTTGTTTGAATAAAATCATTGGATCTGAAATCTTGAATGAGAGAGAGTCCTCACATGGCTATTTAACTACTTGACTACGCATTGATCTTCACTTATATCTTTTTGGAGTAGTTTTGTCATTTACTCTCGTGCTTCACTTATATCCTATGAGTAAATGGTTGAATGAATTGAATATCATAAATCTGAAATTATATATGTTTTATATGCTTATCCCATGGGGAGTAATGACTTCACATATAAGAAGTATAGGTGGTAAAATTTATTTAAAGTTAGCAAACACCGCATTGGTCACTTGAACAATTCATGAAAGAATATTGAAGGAAGAGAGATTTCACATATAAATATACTATCTTGGACATCTTCTATGATTGTGAGCCGCATTAATTATTTTCAAACTTGAGCAAATTAGTTGAAGTTGGATAAGGAAGACAACGTAATGAGTTATGTTTGGGTATATTTGTATAGAAGTTATATTGTTATGGATCCTTCAACATGTGGTGCTTGCTAAGGATCTTTTGCTAGCCAAAAATTTGTACTAAGTAGAGATACTACTTGTGCATCCAAAACCCTTAAACCCAGTTTCTTGCCATGAGTGTCCACCATATCTACCTATGGATTGAGTAAGATCCTTCAAGTAAGTTGTCATCGGTGCAAAAATCAATAAAAATTGCTCCTAAATATGTATGAACTTTTATTGTAAGGGAAAATAACCGTTGTACGAACTTATGATGGTAAAGAAATAAAAGCGACGGACTGCATAATAAAGGTTGCTATCACAAAGGGCAATACAACATGACGTTCCTTTACATTAAGGGTTTGCACATCCAAAATTAAAAAGCGCATGACAACCTCTGCTTCCCTCTGCGAAGGGCCTATCTTTTACTTTCATGTATTTACTTTTATGCAAGAGTCAATAGTATTCCTTCTTAGTTCAACCTCAATTATTGTTTAGTTGGCAAGCATCATGTGGTGGGGAAAGATCCAAGCATATATGGCCATTCAAATATATTTGATCATGAATTATTATTGTTGACAATTAACTATATGATAAATAAGTTGGGAGCCGAAACATTAAGCCCCTATCTTTCTCTGTGTTCGACGGATGCTATTTGCTCTAAAAATATGCTTTGAGTGTTAGCAATCATGGAAGACTATATGATAGTTGAGTATGTGGAATTTGCTAAATCAAAGCTCTTACATAGACCCTTACTGAAAATAAGATGAATTGCAATTGTTTGGTGACTGAAAGCATAGTTTGTTACTTTTCAAGAAACTTTATGGTCTATACTTTAACATGTGAATAGCTTGTTACTTCATCATGAGAAGTTTTATGAGATGAGCTACTGTTTATGATATATAATGATGCTAGAAAAAGTGTTTGGAACTATCATTGATCTAATTTATGCACTATGCTAGAATTCACACTTCATAAATTATTTCTTTTATCATTTACCTACTCGAGGACGAGCAGGAATTAAGCTTGGGGATGCTGATACGTCTCCAACATATCTATAATTTATGAAGTATTCATGCCATGTTTACAACAGTTTTATATGGTTTTTGTATGATTTGATTAGAACTAACCCGGACTGACGTTGTTTTCAGCAGAACTACCGTGGTGTCATTTTTTTGTGCAGAAATAAAAGTTCTCGGAATGGGCTGAAAATTTACGGTGATTTTTTATGGACCAAAAGAGACCCCCGAAGCACAAGAGCTGGGCCAGGAAGTGGACGAGGAGGCCACAAGCCCTCTAGGCACGCCCTACCCCCTAGGGAGGGTGCTTCGGGCTTGTGGGCCCCTCGGGCACCCCCTTGACGTGAGACCGACGCCAAAAATTCTTATAAATACCCAAACCTCCGAAAAGAACCCTAGATTGGAAGTTCCGCCACCGCAAGCCTCTGTAGCCATGAAGAATCAATCTACGCCCTCTCCGGCACCCTGCCGGAGAGGGCCATCATCACCCGAGGCCATGGAGGAGGAAGCCGGAGGGGGCCATCATCACCATGGAGGCCAAGGACCAGAGGGAGAACCTCTCCCCATCTAGGGGGAGGCCATGGAGGAGGAAGCACAAGGGGGAGACCCTCTCCCCCTCACTCTCGGTGGTGCCGGAGTGCCGCCGGGGGAACCATCGCCGCGGTGATCGTCTTCATCAACATCACCATCTTCATCACCTTCCTCATCTCTTTTAAGCGGTCCACTCTCCCGCACCCCGCTGTAATCCCGTACTTGAACATGGTGCTTTATGCCACATATTATGATCGAATGATGTGTTGCCATCCTATGATGTTTTGAGTAGATTTCTTTTATCTTTTGGGTTGATTGATGATCTAGATTGGTTTGAGTTGTATGTTTTATTTTGGTGCTGTCCTATGGTGCCTTCCGTGCCGCGCACACGTGAAGGATTCCCGTTGTAGGGTATTGCAATACGTTCATGATTCGCTTATAGTGGGTTGCTAGAGTGACAGAAGCTTAAACCCGAGTAAGGGGGTTGTTGCGTATGGGATAAAGGGGACTTGATACTTTAATGCTATGGTTGGATTTTACCTTAATGATCTTTAGTAGTTGCGGATGCTTGCTAGAGTTCCAATCATAAATGCATATGATCCAAGTAGAGAAAGTATGTTAGGTTATGCCTCTCCCTCATATAAAATTGCAATAATGATTACCGATCTTGTTAACAATTGCCTAGGATAATTCCGCACACTGATCCATCATTATTCCACACTCGCTATTTATAATATATAGTAATATATTCTAACTTTATGTTAGCAGCACCTATTTTAATATTTTAGTTCCCCGATATCATGCAAAGCTATCCTCTTCATACCCACAACGTAGTTTTATTTCTCGTTTCTAGATGGAAGCGAACGTTTGGTGTACGTAGAGTCGTATCAGTGGCAGATAGGACTTGAGAGAATATTGATCTTACCTTTAGCTCCTTGTGGGTTCGACACTCCATAATTATCACTTCCACCTTTGGAAATTGCTACGAAGATTCCTTGCACTTGGGGATTATCAGCCACCCTCCACCAGGGCGCGCCAGAGGCCCCTGGCGCAGCCTGGTGGAGGGTGCCCACCTCGGGACCCCCCTCAACCGACTATCAAGCCTATAAATTCCCATATTTTTGGAAAACCCTAGAGGATTCGATGAAACGCAATTCCAGCCGCCGCAAGTTCCAGAACCTCGAGATCCAATCTAACATCATCACGGGGGGGGGGGTGTTCATCTTCATCATAGGTGACTCTCCGATGATGCGTGAGTAGTCCACCATAGACCTACGGGTCCGTATGCAGTAGCTAGATGGCTTCGTCTCTCTCTATGATTCTCAATACAATGGTCTCTTGGAGATCTATTTGATGTAATGACTTTTGCGATGTGTTTGTTGGGATCTGATGAATTTTGAGTTCATGATCAGTTTCTATCCATGAATATGATTTGAGTCTTCTTTGATCTCTTATATGCATGATTACTTATAGCCTCGTATTTCTTCTTCGAATCTTTGGTTTAGTTAGGCCAACTAGATCGATTTTTCTTGCCATGGGAAGAGGTGCTTTGTGATGGGTTCGATCTTGCGGTGTTCTTTCCCAGTGACAGAAGGGGCAGCAAGACACACATGTATCGTTGCCATTAAGGATAACAAGATGGGGTCTATTCCTACATGAATAGATTTTGTCTACATCATGTCACCGTTCTTATTGCATTACTCCGTTTTCCCATGAACTTAATACACTAGATGCATGCTGGATAGCGGTCGATGTGTGGAGTAATAGAAGTAGATGCAGAATCGCTTCGGTCTACTTATCTTGGACGTGATGCCTATATAATGATCATTGCCTGGATATCGTCATGATTATTTCATCTTCTATCAATTGCCCAACAGTAATTTGTTCACCCACCGTGTGCTATACTCATGAGAGAAGCCACTAGTGAAACCTACGGCCCCCGGGTCTACTTTCCCAACATATTGCTTTCCGATCTACTATTTTTCCCTTTTGTTTTCAGATCTATTAATCCAAAAAAATCCAAAATACCTTGCTGCACTTTTTATTTACTTATTTTATTTTGTGTTCTTGCGAGATCCATTTGCCAAAACTATCATTACCTAATCTATCGTAATACCGTAGAGAGCTTGACAACCTCTCTTTCGCGTCGGGTTGCAAGTACTTGTTATTTGTGTGCAGGTGTTGTTTACATGGGTGTGTGATCTTCCTCTACGGATTGATACCTTGCTTTCATAACAGAGGGAAATACTTACCGTCGTTGTGCTGCATCATCCCTTCCTCTTTGGGAAAAAACCGACGCAGTCTCAAGCCACGTCACCAACACCGGCAAGAGGGTTGTCAATCCCCTTGATCTGTTATTTGCAAGCAAGTGAGTTGTGTAAATAATTGTAGATAATTGTAAAATGCAAAATAAAATAAAAGAAAATAAATAACAGCAAGGTAATGAAAGCGTTTGTGAATATATAAGTGAATAGACCCGGGGGCCGTAGAGTTCTCTAGTGGCATCTCTCATAGAAATAGCATACCGTGGGTAAACAAATTACTGTTGGACAATTGATAGAAAAGCAAATATTTATGCGATTTTCACGGCAATGATCATGTGTATATAGGCATCACGTCTATAAGCAAATAGGCCGACTCCTTCCTGCACCTATTACTATTAATCCACTCATCGACCGCTATCCAAGATGCATCTAGAGTATTAAGTAAAACAGAGTAATGATTGGAGAACGATGACATGATGTGGACAAAGTAAACTCAATCAATATGAATAAACCCCATCGTTTTATCCTTAGTAGAAGCAACACAAAGACGCAACTTGTCCCCTTCTGTCACTGGGATATAGAAACTCGTCAGGTTGAACCTACTACAACGCACCACTCCCACCGAAGAAATATCAATCTAGTTGGCCAAACTATCTCAATAGATCGGAGAGCATTACGAAGCTATGATGATCATGCAAATAAGAATCTTAGTATTCAGGTTTGAATCAAATACTTTTCATGAATAATCTGAACATAAACTCACAATTCATCGGATCCCAACAAACACCCCATACAAAGGGATTACATCGGATAGATCAAGGAAAAGATGCGATGAACATTGTATTGAAGATCAAGAGAGAGAGATTGCCATCTAGGTACTACCTACGGACCCGTAGCTCTGTGGTGAACTAGTCACACATCATGGTGAGGGCAGCAAGGTTGATGAAGAGGCCCTCCGTGATCGATCTCCCCTCCGGCAGGGTGCCGGAACGGAGGTGTAGATGGCCTCCTATTAGAACAGAGACTTGCGGCGGCGGAAAAAGTGTTTCAGGAGCGCTCTAGGGTTTTTGGAATATATGTGAATTTATAGGCCAGAGAGGGGAGTCGGGAAGTGCACGGGGGAGGCACAAGCCATCAGGGCGCGACCCCCTTGTGGAGCGCCCTGTTGGCTTGTGGGCCCCTCGTGGCTCTCCCGGTCTCCTCCCGAAGCTTTCAGGTCTTCTTTTGGTCCAGAAAAAATCATCAAAAAGTTTCGTGGCAATTGGACTTCGTTTGGTACTGTAAACCTAAAAAGTCAAAAACATGCAGAAAACAGCAACTGGCACTGGGCACTAGGTCAATAGGTTAGTGCTCAAAAATATTATAAATTGGTAAACAAATGCCCCAAAAGTATCCTAGAATGATAATATATTAGCATGGAAGAATCAAAAATTATAGATACGTTGGAGACGTATCAGACGGTACTATCCAATGCTGGATATGCTTGCTCCTGCCGTGGAGATGCCCTTTGCTGGCTAATTATGTCAATTTGCTCCTGTTGTCGCTTTAAAATGCGGTGCAACTCCTTGTTATTTGTTTCTATCCTCTTAATCTAGTCTGCCTCCTGCTTCTTTTTTCTCTGACGGCTTCAATAAGTGTCGTTCCACTCCGAAAACCCCTGAACCCATGGAACAACGCCTTTGCCTCGTGTTCGTCCTCCGTGTACAGGATTGCCGATGGCGCGTGTAAGCTCGTCGTTCTCTCTCTCTCGGGCTAGAACACCCCTTGTTGAGCATCTTTTATTGCTTGAAGTAAAGCCTCCAAGGCTGTTTTAAGATTTGCCTTTGCAAAAATCTTCCCTGTCTTTGGGTCCAACCTCCCCCCATGCGCATAAAACCAAGTCTTGGACCTCTCGGGCCAATTCATTATAGCTGGAGTGACCCCTTCTGCAACCATCTTGGCCTCAACTGCTTCCCACTTAGGCATGGCTCTCTTGTAGCACCTGTCCCCAGAACATGGTGACACTCCTTTTTCTCAGCATTTAACTTATTTATTCTCGACCTTTCCTTCGCTTCAGCCAACTCCTTGTACTCGACAAATGCGTCCGAGTGATCTTTTATCTTCTCTAGTGCTCCAGTGAATTCCGGAGTCTTCTTTTCTGCCTTGATGTAGTCGTTGTATAACCTTTTCTTCCAGGTCTGGAATTGTGTGGTCATCTTCTTAAGAGCAAAGTGCTTTACTTTGTTCCGTTTGCTATCTGAGAGACTGAAGTGGCTTAAGGCTGCGTTGGTATTTCCCCAAAGAGGAAGGGATGATGCAGCACAGCTACGGTAAGTATTTCCCTCATTTATGAAACCAAGGTTATCGAACCAGTAGGAGAACCAAGCAACACTATGTATACGGTACCTGCACACACAGAACAAATACTTGCAACCCAACGCGTAAGAGAGGTTGTCAATCTCTCCTCGATAAAAGATAGATTGGTTTGTATGAGATTGGAAAAATAGATTGCACAAGAACACAAAATAAAATATGCAAATAAAAAGTGTAGCAAGGTATTTTTGGGTTTTTGGAATAATAGATCTGAAAGCAAATGCGGAAAAAGATAGATCGGAAAGCAATATATTAAAAGGATAGACCCGGGGGCCGTAGGTTTCACTAGTGGCTTCTCTCAAGAAAATAGTGTAGGAGATATGCCCTAGAGGCAATAATAAATGTTATTGATTATCTCCCTGTTCATAATTAGGTTTATGTTCCATGCTATAACTGCTATGGTTCTCGAGTCTACAATAACCACGAGGCTCGGAGGAAGACTCATATGCACGTGTGGAATAATAAACGGTAAAATGTATTCCTAGTCTGGCCTCTAAGACTAGCTCAAGTGTTGCATGATGGTTCTGTTTTCCTGATCATGGGCATGTCTATGCCAGCAACTTTGAGGGCACAATGTTGGAAGAACATTTGTGTTGAATCGACCCGAATTGATGTTATGCTATGAGATACATTCGTCACTAGTTAATGGTTTATAACAAAGAGATGGTTAACGTTTGCATGATTCCTTAGACCATGAGAGTATCGAGTTTCTTCATGCTTGCTTCATGAACTTTGGGGTTTGTTAAACGTCATCCGTAAATGGGTGGCTATTACGGCGGCTTACGGGTTCATGGAAAAGTATGTCAAGTAACTTGATAGCTCAAGATTGGGATTTGCTCCTCCGATGATGGAGAGATATCTCTGGGCCCTCTCGGTGTTACGGTATCCATCATCGTCTGGCCAGACACTTTGTGATTTGATCACGGGGATGCCGGAACACGGGAACGAGAAAAGAGAACAATACCGGCAACGAGGTAACTGGCATAGTGGACAAGTTGTTGATCCACGAGGATGCCAACATGTCTCACCTCGGGTAATTGTAACATATCGCGAAGCAACAGGAATAGCACACGGCAACTGGAGGTTCACTCGAATATTCATTCGTGTGGGTATAGGGGTCAATATGGGTGTCCACGGCTCCGATGTTGATCATTGATCGGAAGGGGTTCCGGGTCATGTCTATGCTTCACCGAACCTATAGGGTCACACGCTTAAGGGTCATCTATCTGCTGAATACTAGACAGGGACTCGGAGAGAAAGTTTCCGGAAAAAGTTTTCGGAGACAGCGGAAAGGTTCCGGAGAGAGAGAACACTGGAAGAGTTTCGGTAAAACCGAAAAGTTGTTTCGGAGTGTACCATTAAGTCAAATTGGTTTCGGCACATGCCTGGAAATTATTGGAAGGTACCAGAATTATTCCGGTAACTTCTAAGATTTTTCAGAGACAAAAACCGGAAATGTTCCGGACTGCCGGAACCGCTTTAGTTGCTTTTCACAGATGAAAATCACTAAACCGAAAAGTTGTTTCGGAGTACACCATAAAGTCAAATTGGTTTCGGCACATGCCTGATAATTCTTGGAGGGTGCCAGAATCATTCTGGAAACTTTCTGGAATTTTCCGGGATGAAAACCGGAAATGTTCCGGAGCTGCCGGAACCGCTTCAGATGCTTTTCGCAGATGAAAATCACTAAACCGGAATTGTTTTGGATCGCGTTGAAAATTATTTTAGTGGGTACTGGAAATGTTCTAAGCCCACATAAATATTTTCAGTTCGAACGGACTCTGAAATATGTCGTCGTGAATAGTGAAAGTGCTTTTTGGATTACTTTATGGAAAGCCACCTTTTGGGGCTTTACTCACAAATATCTCTAGGGATGACATGGAAGGATAAGGGCTGTCCACTTGCTTTTACTTTTGTGCCCTTGTGAAGGGCATTTTGGGTATTTCAAGTGTCACCCTACCCCTTGGGTTTTCCTATAAATAGAGGTGGAGATGCACTCTCCACTCTCACTCTTTCTCACATACACATGCCATCTGATGTTATCTGGCTTCTCTCTACCTCCCAGCGAAATAGTTTCGTAGAGCTGAAAGGTTGTCTGGGTTCCGGTGGGAACTAGTTCTGGACGGCGAAGCCCTGCCGGATAGATGACACCGTATGTGTGCAACTCTGTAGAGAGATCGTAGTTTCGGTCTTAGTTCGAGAGTGCCTCCCGAAGGGCTGTCCGAGTGACTGTCCGAGTTTCGTGGGTCCTCCCGAAGGGCTGTCCGAGTTTCGATGGTCCTCCTGAAGGGCTTCCCGCGACACCGTCCGGGGGACTGTCTGACCGCCTCCCGGAGGGCTGTCCGTGGGGCGGATGACGGTATACATCCTCGCGGTTGGGAGGTTGTAAATCCTAGCTACGGGGATCTGCACCGCCGATCGTCATCGACTCTACTTCCGCTGCGCTACGAGTCGGTAACGAAAAAGATCAAACCTTGTATGCAGTCTCCATAGTGATCCTGGGCTGGTGCGTAGGTCAGAAATTTTTGTTTTCTGCTGCGTTACACTACAGTGGCATCATGAGCCGTGCTATGCGTAGATGCAGGTTGCGATCTAGAATACATAGAGATGTATGGGTGTTGCACAATATAATTAGGTAGTAGATGAGTTCTATTACTGAAAATTATTTGTGCGGGTAGCAGATGAAATCTGTTACCCGATGTTCTTGTTGCTTCCCTGGAATTTGCATATTTCTGATCTTGATAACAGTATGGTGGAGTTTCAATGTTCTGGCAATCCACGATCCTGATTGATCAACGAAGTGCTAACAGTTCATTGAATTCCACTGTAGTTAAAAAGAAAGATGAAATTTCGCAGACAAAAGGGCAATGCAGATATGATCTGCACGGGGGTCATGCGTATGACGAAGTTTAGTATGGGGCTCGAGATTTTATTATCTCGTGTTTCATACACCCCGCAATGTTACTCTAGCGACTTGGATTATCATGCTTGATGATGGACGTTGGTAGCTTCGGTTTGTTTCGAAACCTTAGAAGCCACGTAAAATAAAATTTTGCATGAACCGATTAGAGGCGTCTAACTTGGTTTTGCAGGATGGTTTGCATGTGCATATGATGTGGTATAGCAGTGCTCATATTAATTTGATTATGTATGAGATGACTATATGATGTAATATTAACATGACCTGCGTGTCATGATTCGGCATGATGGCTGGAGCCATATGATTGTCTCTTTAATGACCTGCGTGTCAACCTTATGTAATACACTTATTTTATTAGCTATAGAGATAGCAATATTATCTGGTGCATCGACAAGGTGGTGGCAATCTTCGCGAAGGTGAACACCGACGCGAATGCCGAAGACGAAGAAATACTTGACTTCTCCGTCAGAAAGGGCTATACCATATCATGCTAATTATGAATTGCCTGAGATGTTTATCCCTTGTGTTGCACCCTTCTTGATTGCGCGATACTCGCTTTTTATTAGGGTGATCTCTCACTTAAAAATATCAAGTAGTTAGTGTTCTCCCAAGTGTAGCACCGTCACGGCACCTAACTTTTCGGGGTGCGCCATGGATGCATGGGTACGAACGATTAGGGATGTGTGAGGTGGGTGAGTTGATACCTCGCAGCGAGATCACTTGGTTGTCTTGACGTTCAGGCATGAAAGTCATGAGCTCGGAACACACGCATCGAAAGATGAACAAGAGTCACATGGAGATGTGATCGGCAAGTTGGCCTACCGATTAAAATTCCCGTCATGAGATGATGATTCTATGGTGATGAATTGAAGTCCGGGTCTTGAATCACTCACGATCAATTATGAGAGATATTGATTTGAGTGGGAGCGCACTTTAGAATTAATTATTTTAATTCTTAGTGCAATTAATTATGGACACTGTCTAAGTGTGATTTGCATAATAGTTGTAGAAGAATGGCTCGCGTTTCCACCTTCCCTGTTAAAATTGAATAGCTGTTAAATATCTGGTTAAAACTTTACGGTTGGTAACGTAATATGAGGATTGTCCTCAAGAGTGCCGAGAAGGACTTTGTCCTATCGCATGCTTTTGGTATTCTCCCGCTGATGCTATGGATGATGTGACTCTCGTCCTTCGATCCAAAAGCTAAAATTCCGTTACGGTCAAGTGAAATATGTTTGCCTCCATGAGACCCGAACTTCGAAAGTTTGGATAGTTATGTGATATTCATGGAATCTGAAAATCATTTTCAGAGACAGACAAAGGCTAAAAGATATGAGATATCCAAAGCAATGTTTGTTTGCAAAACTATTAGTAAAAGTGTTTACTGGGCATTTGACTGTTAAGAGAGGGATCCAGAAGAACGCCTGTCATATAATGAAGGTGAATAAAACAACAGCTTAAAGAGAAAGGAAGTGTTCGAAGGGTGTTAGTGAAACTTTCACGCCTAGGAAGTCCGGGGCTAACGCCACTCTCAAGTTGGGTGCTTCTTCTGAGAGTAGGAGAAATACTAAAAGATAAACTGTTAGAAGTATAAAGGCAGAAAGAAAGAAGACTGGAATATCCAGCTCATGTATGAATGTCATACAAGTTTTTGATGTATAGAAGGCTGGTCAAAGATATAGTTCTTGGGAATTATGGTTAAACATGTTAATCACTAATTTTTGGGTATTGTGAGTTGATCACAAAGATACCCGCTCGATTGCATTCTATTGCGACTCGATGCAAGAACTACTATGGCCTGAAAGACTAGCCAGGAATGAGGTCTTGATACACGCTGGGAACATAGTAAAAGTTACTATACCTTCCATCGGTGTATTACCTATGTATTTTCTTTCATAATTCATTTTAGAGCTTTACACACTCTAGCCCTTTGCATAAGGTATATTGCAAGAAGGTTGTTCATAAGAGAACTTTTGATGTTCAGTGTTATGAATAAACATAAGGGCCATACTTTCATTATTAATGAGATGTATGTTATGAAAAATGATATTAATACATTACCTCTATATTTACTTTTATAATTCATTTAGAGTTTCATACACTCTAGCCCATTGCACAATGTTTGTTGCAAAAGAGTTGTTCATAAAAACAACAATTGTTGTTCAGTATTACGAATAACATGAAGGGCCATGGTTCCATCAAAGATGGGATGTATGTTATGAATATTGACGGAAATATGATACATCCATAACACTGATGCTAAATGTCGCAAGACTAAAAGAATTCCACATATATGTGGCACTGCATTTGGTCACATTGGAGAAACCCGCATGGAAAATTCCATTATGATGGATTTTGAAGTCGTTTGATTTTGAATCATCTGACACTTGCAACTTTCCTCCAAAAGGTGAAGTGACTAAAATACCGTTCACAGGCCATAAGGAACGAGCAAAGAACATATTGGTGATCATACATTATGATGTGTGTAGTCCAATAAATGTTGTTGCAAGTAGTGGATTTATCTATCTTCAGAAATGACTCAAGTAGATATATGGATATTTACTTGATGAGACGTAAGTCTGGATCTTTTGAATTCATTCATAAGGTTTTCAAAAATGAAGTAGAAGTTATTGTAACAAGAAAATTATGTTTCTACAATTCGATTGCAGAAAGGAATATTTGAGTTATAAGTTTAGCGAATGTCTGATGAGTTATGAAAGGGGTTTCATAACTTGCACCTCCCGGAACACCACTGCAAGTGGAAAGTCCGTAAAGTTGTAATCGAACCATTTATGACATGGTAAGATCAAAGATGACATAAATAAATTTGCCATTACCCCTTTTAAAGAGTGATGCTTTAGAGACTGCGGCTTTTACACTGAAAAGAGATCCATCAGGTCTGTTGAAATGACGCCATGGTATGGTACGCCCAACCATGTTATATCTTTTCTTAACATTTGGAATATGGGGCTTGTGTAAAAGGTTACAAACCTATTCCAAATCAGACAAGTGCTACTTTGTAGGTTATCCCAAGTCATTGGGTATTCCCCCACCACTATACCGAGGCAAAGGATTTTGCCACAAAACGGTATGCTTTTAAAGAGAATAGTTCTTACAAAAGGTGAGTGGGAGGACAGTGCAACTCGACGAGATAACCAGTATCTTCGTCATCAGATCAAAGGAAAGAAACCTTGGAAGTGATTCCGGAGTTTTCTACTGCGACTGATACGGAACTCTCTACAATAAAATGTATGGACTTCGGTCGAACTTGCAGCTGAACCACGTAGGCAAAGCTCGTGCAAACCTATCAAGTGCGCAAACGAGATATTGTTGTTAGACAACAGTATACCTACAATACACAAGGAAGCGTTGATGGGCCCTGACTCCGGAATTGGCTAAATGCCAATACAATCCGAGATAGTTTCCATATAAGTGATTCGAGATTAAAATCTTGATACACCTTTCGGAAGACTTAGAGTCTAACGAATATTTATGGAACTAAAAACTGATACGGATAAAATGTTTTATCCATAAAGCTCGACTTGTTGCAACAACAAGTTCAAGGAGTTGACTACGATGAGATTGTCTCACCGTAGCGATGCTTAAAGTCGGTTCGGGTTGAACTAGCAATTAATACATATTTCAATCATGAGATATGAAACATGGATGACAAAAGGATTTCCATCTGAAACCTAGGACTTGTATGTGATACAGTCCAAAGTAATTTGTCGATCCAGAGGATGCTAGTAGGTATGCAAACTTCAGAGTTCCAGCGATGGACAGAAGAGAGCAAAGAGGAGTTGGATTCTTCGTGTTTTGATGAAATGGTCAAAGGGGTTTGACTTCATCAATGGATAACGAAGATGCTTGTGATTCAAGAAAGTAAGTGGGAGCATAATAATATTTCTAAAAACCTTGTGTGCTTGACACATTGTTAATTGGAAATAAAATTTCTTGACACGAATTATTACTTCATTTGAAAATAGTTTTTCGATGAAGTACTTAGGCTAAATAGCCTCAATATTAGGCATGATGATCTATGGAGATAGATTTACCTAATGGGGCTAAGCAATGAATACATATTGACAAGGTGCTAAAACTTTTTAGCATTTAAAACGCCAAGGAGTGATTCTTTCCGAACTCACATGGAAAGAGTTTTGCAAGACTCGGTGTCTCAAAACACAGATGAGCAAAATACATGATGGTGATTCCACACACTCTTGTGTTTGGATTAATCATGTATTCCATGGTATGTAAAAACAACCAGATATGTCCAAATACTCAAAAGTTGTTGCGAGTATAGATACCAAAGTGATCAAAAGTACTGATCATGGGACAACAGTGAAAGATGTCATTAGGTACTAGAGTAGTACTGATGACATGTTTTCTCGCAAGCCGAGATTATGAAGTGCTCGTTGTAAGTAATTACATCGATACAGTCTTCATCAATGGTCCATGCGATTTTCGATTTAAGTTAAGGGTTTTGTGTAATACACAACATAGTGGCACGGTAGTTGGAAATTGTTCCAAACAAGATACTGTGGCGAATTCTATAACAAAGGCTAAGTATGTTGACGCTTTAGAAGCGACAAAGAAGTTGTTGAATCATATAGTTCATTCATGAACTTAGTATGGTTCCAAGATGGTTTTGATCTATGGGACACTATTGCAGATAGTTGCTCCATAGCTCAGTCTGAGGAATCAGGTTTCGACCAATGATTCACACATATGCAAAGCCAAGTCCACACAAAATATGAATTTTGTGAAAGCGTGAAAACGCAAGGATATGCATAGTTACACACGGAGCTGAAGTCGTCAGATCTGTTGGACATCAGGCTATACCACATGCGAAGCGTATTTTACACCAGTGAGCCATAGGTGTAAAGTGCATTAGCATTAACTAGATTATTGACTCTAGTACAAGTGGGAGTCTGTAGGAGATATGCCCTAGAGGCAATAATAAATGTTATTGATTATCTCCCTGTTCATAATTAGGTTTATGTTCCATGCTATAACTGCTATGGTTCTCGAGTCTACAATAACCACGAGGCTCGGAGGAAGACTCATATGCACGTGTGGAATAATAAACGGTAAAATGTATTCCTAGTCTGGCCTCTAAGACTAGCTCAAGTGTTGCATGATGGTTCTGTTTTCCTGATCATGGGCATGTCTATGCCAGCAACTTTGAGGGCACAATGTTGGAAGAACATTTGTGTTGAATCGACCCGAATTGATGTTATGCTATGAGATACATTCGTCACTAGTTAATGGTTTATAACACAGAGATGGTTAACGTTTGCATGATTCCTTAGACCATGAGAGTATCGAGTTTCTTCATGCTTGCTTCATGAACTTTGGGGTTTGTTAAACGTCATCCGTAAATGGGTGGCTATTACGGCGGCTTACGGGTTCATGGAAAAGTATGTCAAGTAACTTGATAGCTCAAGATTGGGATTTGCTCCTCCGACGATGGAGAGATATCTCTGGGCCCTCTCGGTGTTACGGTATCCATCATCGTCTGGCCAGACACTTTGTGATTTGATCACGGGGATGCCGGAACACGGGAACGAGAAAAGAGAACAATATCGGCAACGAGGTAACTGGCATAGTGGACAAGTTGTTGATCCACGAGGATGCCAACATGTCTCACCTCGGGTAATTGTAACATATCGCGAAGCAACAGGAATAGCACACGGCAACTGGAGGTTCACTCGAATATTCATTCGTGTGGGTATAGGGGTCAATATGGATGTCCACGGCTCCGATGTTGATCATTGATCGGAAGGGGTTCCGGGTCATGTCTATGCTTCACCGAACCTATAGGGTCACACACTTAAGGGTCATCTATCTGCTGAATACTAGACAGGGAGTCGGAGAGAAAGTTTCCGGAAAAAGTTTTCGGAGACAGCGGAAAGGTCCCGGAGAGAGAGAACACCGGAAGAGTTTCGGTAAAACCGAAAAGTTGTTTCGGAGTGTACCATTAAGTCAAATAGGTTTCGGCACATGCCTGGAAATTATTGGAAGGTACCAGAATTGTTCCGGTAACTTCTGAGATTTTTCAGAGACAAAAACCGGAAATGTTCCGGACTACCGGAACCGCTTTAGTTGCTTTTCACAGATGAAAATCACTAAACTGAAAAGTTGTTTCGGAGTACACCATAAAGTCAAATTGGTTTCGGCACATGCCTGATAATTCTTGCAGGGTGCTAGAATCGTTCTGGAAACTTTCTGGAATTTTCCGGGATGAAAACTGGAAATGTTCCGGAGCTGCCGGAACCGCTTCAGATGCTTTTCGCAGATGAAAATCACTAAACCGGAATTGTTTCGGATCGCGTTGAAAATTATTTTAGTGGGTACTGGAAATGTTCTAAGCCCACATAAATATTTTCAGTTCGAACGGACGCTGAAATATGTCGTCATGAATAGTGAAAGTGCTTTTTGGATTACTTTATGGAAAGCCACCTTTTGGGGCTTTACTCACAAATATCTCTAGGGATGACATGGAAGGATAAGGGCTGCCCACTTGCTTTTACTTTTGTGCCCTTGTGAAGGGCATTTTGGGTATTTCAAGTGTCACCCTACCCCTTGGGTTTTCCTATAAATAGAGGTGGAGATGCACTCTCCATCTCACTCTTTCTCACATACACATGCCATCTGATGTTATCTGGCTTCTCTCTCCCTCCCAGCGAAATAGTTTCGTAGAGCCGAAAGGCTGTCTGGGTTCCGGTGGGAACTAGTTCTGGACGGCGAAGCCCTGCCGGATAGATGACACCGTATGTGTGCAACTCTGTAGAGAGATCGTAGTTTCGGTCTTAGTTCGAGAGTGCCTCCCGAAGGGCTGTCCGAGTGACTGTCCGAGTTTCGTGGGTCCTCCCGAAGGGCTGTCCGAGTTTCGATGGTCCTCCCGAAGGGCTGTCCGCGACACCGTCCGGGGGACTGTCTGACCGCCTCCCGGAGGGCTGTCCGTGGGGCGGATGACGGTATACATCCTCGCGGTTGGGAGGTTGTAAATCCTAGCTGCGGGGATCTGCACCGCCGATCGTCATCGACTCTACTTCCGCTGCGCTACGAGTCGGTAACGAAAAAGATCAAACCTTGTATGCAGTCTCCATAGTGATCCTGGGCTGGTGCGTAGGTCAGAAATTTTTGTTTTCTGCTGCGTTACCGTACAAATAGCACACGGTGGGTAAACAAATTACTGTTGGGCAATTGGTAGAAGATCAAATAATCATGACGATATCCAAGGCAATGATCAATATATAGGCATCACGTCCAAGATTAGTAGACCGAAACGATTCTGCATCTACTACTATTACTCCACACATCGACCGCTATCCAGCATGCATCTAGTGTATTAAGTTCATGGAGAAACGGAGTAATGCAATAAGAACAATGACATGATGTAGACAAGATCTATTCATGTAGGAATAGACCCCATCTTGTTATCCTTAATAGCAACTATACATGCATGCCTCGCTGCCCCTTCTGTCACTAGGAGACGGCACCGCAAGATCGAATCCATCACAAAGCACCTCTTCCCATGGCAAGAAAAATCGATCTAGTTGGCCTAACTAAACCAAAGATTCAAAGAAGAAATATGAGGCTATAAATAATCATGCATATAAGAGATCAAAAGAAGACTCAAATAATATTCATGGATAGAAACTGATCTTGAACTCAAACTTCATCGAATCCCAGCAAACACACCGCAAAAAGTCATTACATCAAATAGATCGCCAAGAGACCATTGTATTGAGAATCAAAAGAGAGAGAGGAAGCCATCTAGCTACTCCCTACGGACCCGTAGGTCTATGCTGGACTACTCGCACATCATCGAAGAGGCACCAATGAGGATGATGAACCCCTCTGTGATGGTGTTAGATTGGATCTCGTGTTTCTGGAACTTGCGGCGGGTGGAATTGTGTTTCGTCGACTCCTCTAGGGTTTCTGGAATTTAAGGATTTATAGAGCTGAGAGGAGGTGGAGGAGACCCCCGTGGGCCCCACAACCCATCAGGGCGCGCCTGGGGCCTCTGGCGGGCCCTGGTGTCTTGTGGGCCCCACGGGCCTCCCCCGGGTGCTTCCTTGGCTCCCAAGTTGTCTTCTGGTCCAAAAAAAATCTCCAAAAAGTTTCGCGGTATTTGGGCTTCATTTGGTACTGATATTCTGCGAAGTAAAAAACAAGCAAAAAACAACAACTGGCACTGGGCACTATGTCAATAGGTTAGTCCCAAAAAATGATATAAAGTTGCTATAAAATGATTATAAAACATCCAAGAATGATAATATAACAGCATGGAACAATAAAAAAGTATAGATACGTTGGAGACGTATCAGCATCCCCAAGCTTAATTCATGCTCGTCCTCGAGTAGATTAATGATAAAAAAACAGAATTTTTGATGTGGAATGCTCCTAACATGTTCATCACATATTCTTTTTTTGTAGCATGGACATTTGGACTTTTAGATGGCTCAAAGCAATATTCTAGTTCTGACATGAAGACTTTAATACTCAAACATACCAACAAGCAACCATGTCTTTCAAAATATCAACACTAAAGAAAGTTATCCCTAGCCCATCATGCTCAATCATTGATCCATTCATGAAACACACTCAAATATTAGCTACACCCAATGCACAAGTATGATCATAGTGCCCCCTAGTTGGTGCTTTATAAGAGAAGATAGAGACTCAAATAAAAGTAAAAAATTGCATAAAGTAAATAGATAAGCCCTTCGCAGAGGGAAGTAGGGATTTGTAGTGATGCTAGAGCTCAAAGCTTAAATTGAGAGAGAAAAATATTTTGGGTGGCATGCCTTTCCTGTCAACGAAAACGACCGAGAATTTTCAATACTTTTCCATGCTAGATATATCATAAGCGGTTCCCAAACAGAAAATAAAGTTTATTCCTTTTCCACCATTCTTTCACAATCCATGGCTAGTCGTATCCACGGGTACCATCCATACCAACACTTTCCAAGGAATTTATTATTTCACAACATAAAGTAAATTTCATTTTCATTTCGGGACTGGGCATCCCTATTACCGCCGTACTCTCGTGCAATGACAAGTGAATAAAAACTCATCTTGAGAATAACACATCTAGCATGGAAAAATATCGGCCACCCCCTCCCGCTTCATGAGCGGTACGAGCACACAAAAAGGAAATTAATTTTGAAAATTAGAGATGGCACATACAAATTTGCTAGGAACGGCATGGAAATACCGCATATAGGTAGGTATGGTGGACTCATATGGCAAAACTGGGTTTAAGGATTTTGGATGCACAAGTAGTATTTCTACTTAGTACAAGTGGAGGCTAGCAAATACATTGAGAAGCAACCAACCAAGAAATGAAAATTCTCATAAACGGGCATTAAGCATAACTAACACCAAATAATGCACCATAAGTAGGATGTAATTTCATTGCATAACTATTGACTTTCGTGCTTGCATAGGGAATCACAAACCTTAACACCAATATTCTTACTAAAGCATAATTACTCACCAAAATGACTCACATATCACTATCATCGTGTCTCAAAACTATTACAAGGAATCAAGTTTAATTTGTCCAATGATCTTCATGAAAGTTTTTATTATATCCCTCTTGAATATCTGTCACTTTGGGACTAGTTTCATATATTGCCATTGCTTTTGATAATCTCAAATAAATTTAAGTGAAGAACATGAGCATAAAAATTTCATCTCTCAAAATAATATAAGTGAAGCATGAGAAAATTTGTTCAAAATTTACTAACTCTAAAATTAATATAAGTGAAGAATGAGAGTATTTCTTAAAAAAATTAAAGCACACCGTGCTAAAAAAGATATAAGTGAAGCACTAGAGCAATTCCATAGCTCAAAAAATTTAAGTGAAGCATATAGAGCAATTCTAACAAATCATAGCATAATTTTGGCTCTCTCAAATAGGTGTGTCCAACAAGGATACTTGTGACAAACTAAAAACAAAATCAAGCAAAGGCTCATATAATACAAGACGCTCCAAGCAAAACTCATGATATGTGACGAATAAAAATATAGCTCCAAGTAAAATACCGATGGTTGTTAGAAGAAAGAGGGGATGCCACTCGGGGCATCCCCAAGCTTAGTTGCTTGTTTCTCCTTGGATATTATCTTCGGGTTCCATAGCATCCCCAAGCTTAGGCTCTTTTCTCTCCTTATTCCTTCATCCGTCGTGATCTCACCCAAAACTTGAAAACTTCAATCACACAAAACTTAACAAAACCTTCATGAGATCCGTTAGTATAATAAAGAAAATCACCACTCTAAGTACTGTTGCAAACCCATTAATATTTTATTATTGCATTATATATACTATATTCTAACTTTACCATTGCTTAAACCCTCCAATACAAGCCATAGATTCATCAAAATAAGCACACAATGCAACGAAAACAGAATCTGTCAAAAACAGAACAGTCTGTAGTAATTTGTACTCTAACCATACTTATGTACCTCAAACAATTCTGAAACATTAGTACAACGTCAGAAATTTGTATATAAATCTTGTGTAAAAGAATTTTTCGTCACTTCTGTCATTTTTAAAAATTCTGTTACTCGACGCAAAAGTTTCTGTTTTTCAACAAGATCAAATCAACTATCACCCAACATGATCCCAAAGGCTTTACTTGGCACAAACACTAATTAAAACATACAAAACACAATCATAACATTAGCATGATTGTGTAAACACTCAAGAACATAAAGAAAAAGGTAAAAATAAATTGTATTCATTGGGTTGCCTCCCAACAAGCGCTATCGTTTTACGCCCCTAGCTAGGCGTAATGCATAGATTCAAGTATTGTCATCTTTAGTTTTTGCTACATAGGATGCCCTCATGATTGATTCATATCGTGTCTTAATTCTTGTTCTAGGGAAGTGTTCCATACCATTTCTCAGTGGAAATTCAAATTTAATATTGCCTTCTTTCATATCAATCACGACACCTATAGTGCGTAAAAACGGTCTACCAAGTATGATAGGACAAGACGGATTGCAACCAATATCAAGAACAATAAAATCAATGGGAACATAGTTCCTATTTGCAAGAATAAGAACATCATTAATTCTTCCCAAAGGCTTTTTAATAGTAGAATCCGCCAAGTGCAAATTAAGAGAACATTCTTCAATATTGCTAAGACCAAGCACTTCACATAGAGATTTCGGAATTGTGGAAACACTAGCACCCAAATCACATAAAGAATATCACTCATACTTTTTAATATTGACTTTAATGGTAGGTTCCCACTCATCATGTAATTTTCTAGGAATTGAAATCTCTAACTCCAACTTTTCTTCAAGAGATTTCATCATGGCATCAACAACATGTTTAGTAAAGGCTTTATTTTGTTCATAAGCATGGGGTGAATTTATCATGGATTGTAACAAAGAAATGCATTCAATCAAAGAGCAACTATCATAATTAAAGTCTTTGTAATCCAAAATAGTGGGCACCTCATTAGTTAAAATTTTGACCTCTCCAAACCCACTTTCATCAATTTTTTCACCAAGATTTTCACCCACCAAATCATTGGGACGCCTTCTAGCTAAAGTTGAATCTTCTTCAGTCCTTTTATCATCAATTTTAATATTACTAAACAAGGAATCATTAGGAGATACACCAATCACTTTAAGATCTTCATCATTTTGATGAAAGCAATCACTAGAAAACGCGTTTCCTAAAAATTCTCTTTTAGCTCTAAGCATAGCGGTTCTTTTCTTACTTTCGTCCATAGAAACATAAAAAGCTTTAATTGATTCATTAATCTTAGGTGGAAAAGCTTTCAACTTGAGATTTTCTACATCATGAGAAATTCTCTCAATGCTTCTAGACATATCATCAATCTTATTAAACTTTTCTTCTATCGTAGTATTGAATTTTTTTTGAGCATTGATAAATTCTTTAATATTACTCTCAAGATCAGAAGGGTTCCTATTATTATTGTAAGAAGAATTACCATAGGAATTACCATAATTATTAGAGGAATTTCTAGGAAAAGGCCTAGGATTAAAATTACCTCTATAAGCATTGTTATGAAAATTGTTTCGCGAGATGAAATACACATCTACGGAATCACTATTTTGCTCAATCAAGGTAGACAAAGGCACATCATTACGATCAATAGGAGCATTTTTACTAGCAACCAACTTCATAAGAGCATCAACTTTTTCACTCAAAGTACTAATTTCTTCAACCGAATTAACTTTTTTACTAGTAGGTGCTCTTTCGGTATGCCATTGTGAAAATTTTGCCATAATATTATCTAGAAATTTAGTAGCTTCACCCAAAGTAATTTCCATAAAATTAACACCCGCAGCGGAATCTAAAAGATTTCTAGAGACAAAATTCAATCCCGCATAAAAAATTTGTATGATCATCCAAAGATTTAAACCATGAGTAGGACAATTTCTTAGCATCAATTTCATTCTTTCCCAAGATTGTGCAACATGTTCATGCTCAAGTTGCTTAAAATTCATGATTTGCGTTCTAAGGGAAATAATTTTCGTGGGCGGAAAATACTTAGTAATAAAAGCATCCTTGCAGTTATCCCAAGAATCGATACTATTGCGAGGCAAAGAAGAAAACCAAATTTTTGCACGATCCCGCAAGGAGAAAGGAAACAATTTCAACTTCACTATATCATTGTCCACATCTTTTTTTCTTTTGCATATCACACAATTCTACGAATGCGTTTAGATGGGATGCGGCATCATAATTAGGAGTACCGGAAAGTTGATCTTTCATGACAAGATTCAACAAAGCGGCATTAATATCACAAGAGTCTGCACTAGTGGCGGGAGGAGCAATCGGAGTACTAAAAAAATCATTGTTATTGGTATTGGAAAAATCACACAATTTGGTATTTTCTTGAGTCATCGTGACCACGCAAACAAGTTGCAAGCAAACAAGAGATCTGATGAGAGGCAAATGGCAGATAATGTAAATTGCAAGAAGATGAGATTTGTGATTAGGAACCTGATAGATGTTGATTATGTCTCCCCGGGAACGGCGCCACAAATTCCTTTGACGTGGCTTGAGACTGCGTCGGTATTTCCCAAAGAGGAAGGGATGATGCAGCACAACTACGGTAAGTATTTCCCTCACTTATGAAACCAAGGTTATCGAACCAGTAGGAGAACCAAGCAACACTTTTTAAACGGTACTTGCACACAAAGAACAAATACTTGCAACACGACACGTAAGAGAGGTTGTCAATCTCTCCTCGATAAAAAATAGATTGGTTTGTATGAGATTGGATAAATAGATGGCACAAGAACACAAAATAAAGATGCAAATAAAAAGTGCAGCTAGCTATTTTGGGGTTTTTGTTATAATAGATCTGAAAGCAAATGTGGAAAAAGATAGATCGTAAAGCAATATATTAAAAGGATAGACCCGGGGCCGTAGGTTTCACTAGTGGCTTCTCTCAAGAAAATAGCACACGGTGGGTAAACAAATTACTGTTGGGCAATTGATAGAAGATCAAATAATCATGACGATATCCAAGGCAATGATCAATATATAGGTATCACCTCCAAGATTAGTAGACCGAAACGATTCTGCATCTACTACCATTACTTCACACATCGACCGTTATCCAGCATGCATCTAGTGTATTAAGTTCATGGAGAAACGGAGTAATGCAATAAGAACGATGACATGATGTAGACAAGATCTATTCATGTAGGAATAGAGCCCATCTTGTTATCCTTAACAGCAACGATTCATGCGTTCCTCGCTGCCTCTTCTGTCACTGGGAGAGGACACCGCAAGATGGAACCCATCACAAAGCACCTCTTCCCATGGCAAGAAAAATCGATCTAGTTGGCCTAACTAAACCAAAGATTCGAAGAATAAATATGAGGCTATAAATAATCATGCATATAAGAGATCAAAAGAAGACTCAAATAATATTCATGGATTGAAACTGATCATGAACTCAAACTTCATCGGATCCCAACAAACACACTGCAAAAAGTCATTACATCAAATAGTTCTCCAAGAGACCATTGTATTGAGAATCAAAAGAGAGAGAGGAAGCCATCTAGCTACTGCCTACGGATACGTAGGTCTATGGTGGACTACTGACGCATCACCGGAGAGGCACCAATGAGGATGATGTACCCCTCCGTGATGGTGTTAGATTGGATCTCGTGGTTCTGGAACTTGCGGCGGCTAGAATTGTGTTTCGTCAACTCCTCTAGGGTTTCTGGAATTTATAGAGCTGAGAGGCGGTGGAGGAGACCCCCGTGGGCCCCACAACCCATCAGGGCGCGCCTAGGGCCTCTGGCGGCCCTGGTGTCTTGTGCGCCCCACAGGCCTCCCTCCAGGTGCTTCCTTGGCTCCCAAGTTGTCTTCTGGTCCAAAAAAATCTCCAAAAAGTTTCGTGGTATTTGGGATTCGTTTGGTACTGATACTCTACGATGTAAAAAACAAGAAAAAAACAGTAACTGGCACTGGGCACTATGTCAATAGGTTAGTCCCAAAAAATGATATAAAGTTGCTATAAAATGATTATAAAACATCCATGAATGATAATATAACAGCATGGAACAATCAAAAATTATAGATACGTTGGAGACGTATCAGAGACCCTCTGGTAGGTTGAAATGGGACATGAGCGTCTCCCAAAGCAATTTTTTCGATCTTTCGTCGACATAACTAACTCCTCGATTTACCTTTGGCTTATTCCATTCTTGAATGATGATCGGGATTTGGTCCCTAACAATAACTCGGCATTGATTTATAAATTTACGGGCATTCTTTTCAGGAGCAATCGGTTGGCCATCTTGTGCGACTTCATCGATGTTGAGCTTTATGTCATCGGCCAACTTTTTGGCCCGACCTCGTACCCTTCTAGAAGATTGGCTCGATCCGGAGGGCTAAAAGAAGAAAGATTCGTTAATATATATATATACAAATCAATTAATACATCTAATGATCACCAGAGGCTTAATATATATATACCTCGCCGGACTCTATTAATTGTCTAACATTTTCTTCGCCATCATTTTCTTCGTCTCTTGGTTCTTGCTCAAGTCCCTCACCGGAGTCATTCAGAAATTCTGAGCCATCATGTCGTTCATTCTCTTGGTTTCGGGAGGAGTGTATGATGTCGAACATGTCATCTTCATGGTATCTGCCGCTATCGTCCATAGCTTAACTAATCCAAGAAGAAAGATAAAACAATTTAGTATTTAAATTAGAATGCATTCAATAAGCAAAACCTGAATCATAGTATTCATCCGCCGACGAGGTTCGTTCTGAGGGGCGAGGGATGGTGAGGAGGATTAATTTTTTTTAGCAAGATCATCATATAATATCACTAATACATCTCGAATAATCCAGTTATTGCATCATCGAATATTATCGAATATTATCACTAATACATCTCGAATATTATCATATAATATCACTAATACAACTTTAATACTATCGAATAATCCAGTCGACTCGCGGTTCCTGAGCCGCGGGCGGTGAACACCCAAAGAGAAGCAACCATCATAGGATCATAGCTCGGGTGAGATCCCTGAAGAAACTGCCAGGTATTGGAGAACCTGACGTCCAACTCAACCATGTAGCGACAGACGTGCTCGTCCTCCTCCCTGACACGGCGATGTACCACCTCCTCGGGGGCTGGCTCCCTCTGCACCGATAGTGGCCCACGCGACCGCCACCAAAGAAGCTCCGGGTCGACGACGAGACACCGATTCCTCACCAAGATGCACGCCCCGGAAGGTAGCACCTCTAGTGCTAGCCCGGCGGAGCCCAGTCCCGAACATGGCGCCTCTCAAACTGGTTGTCGACGAACCGGATGCAGGCCAGGCATTGTCGACATCAAGAACAAATTCCTATGAAAACAAATTCCTATGCGAGAATTTTCATTTTATTATGCTACTCATATTTAATAAACTTTTACAACTATATAGTAATCACCGGCGATCATCGAGGACTCCTCCGGCGATCGTCGGGGACTCTTCACTTCTACATGAAACAGTAATAATCTCACTTCTACAAGAAACACTAATAATCGCACTTCTACATGAGTGAAATTCACAAATAATCACAAATAAACATTTCATCTACATGAAACACAAATTCACAAATAATCACTAACAATCTCACTTCTACATGAACTAAAATAATCTCACTAATAATCACAAATAATCACTAATAATCTCACAAATAATCACTAATAATCTCACTAATAATCACAAATTCACAAACATTTCATCCAGGGAGGGGCGGCTGGTCGAGGGGTGGCCGGAGAAGACACCGGCGTCGACCTCCGCGACGGACGGGCTCGGGAGCTGCAGTGGGTGGGGGCGAGCGGCGGAGGCGGAGGCGGGGACAAAGGGAGGGGGAGAGGGGAGGGGCCTTACTGGCGTTGCCGAGGAGAGGGGCGGCAAGGCTCGGAGGAGACTGACGAGGAGGTGGTCGGAGACGAGGAGCGGCGATGGTGACGGTGTCGGGGAGAATTTGGGCAGCCTGGCAGCGTCTGATCCTTCTCCCGGGCAGTGGCTGGCACCAGGAGAACATGCCTTTATATAGGAGAGACCTTTAGTGCTTTAGTCCCGGTTGGAGCCCCCAACCGGGACTAAAAGACTCCTTTTCAGCGGCCCAATCCGCGCGGGAAGGAACCTTTAGTCCCGGCTGGTGATACTAACCGGGACTAAAGGTGGATTTTCTTTTTTCTATTTTGTTTTTCTAAACAGAACAATTTCTATTTTTAGATTTTGAATAACTGTTAGAATATTTAGAGCTTTTGAATGAATCTTTTTGCTTCAGGTGAAAAAAATTATAAACTTTCTGTTAGTGCTAGTAGTTTTCAAATTTGAATAGTTTAAATTTGAATTCTTTTGAAATTTGCGTGAATCACTAGTTTGTGAATAACTTTAGTTTAAAAATAGATTTTTGAGTGATTCTTTTTCCTGCTGTTTAATATTAGTATGTTTTATCAGTATGTTCAATTTGGGAATTTTTAGGATATTTTAAATAGGTGTTTTAATCAAAAACAGATTCTGTTTAACTCTTTTAGTTTTATATCTTTTTTCCTTTGTTTCTGTTCTTGGGAATTTTTAGGATATTTTAGTTTTTGTTTTCTTGTTATTCTTTTGCCAAATTATATTATGTTTCCGTTAGTCAAAATAAGGAGTTTTAATTTTCATTTTGAAGAAATTATTTGACAGATTCAATTTAACAGAATGAAATTAATTCTTGTAAAATGCACAACAATTTGAAAACTAAACCAAATGAGTTGTACATAATTGCATTGATTAACTCCTCACAAAACATGTTTCAAATGCCAAAATGCCCTAGCTCTCACAAAGATTCCGGCATCAGAAGGGGGTAGCAAAGTGAAACTATTTGCTTGCTTGTGTTAGGGTAACCCCTAGGAACACCCTAAACACGTGTATACCCTAGAGAGAATGTGATGACGCTGAAGCCGGTCACATCCCAGAGTGGGATCTTGCTGTATAAGTCTTTTTCTTCGCGTATGTCCCTTTCTTTTGATTGCTCCGTAACCATGGAGAATCTTCATCATTTAACACGATGCTTGGGTCAGTGTTCACTTTGAAGGGAGGAATTTCATCAAACTTATTATAATCTTCTGACATGTCTGTCTTGTCCTCCACTCCTACGATGTTTCTTTTCCTTGAAAGAACTATGTGGCGCTTTGGCTCGTCGTGTGATGTATTCGCTTCCTTATCTTTTCTTTTTCTCGGTTTGGTAGACATAGAAAACCTTAGCCACATCATTGGCTAGGATGAATGGTTCGTATGTTTACCCAAAATTGTTGAGATCCACTGTTGTCATTCCGTACTGCGCGTCTACCTTTACCCCGCCTCCTTTCAGATTGACCCATTTGCACCAAAACAAAGGGATCTTAAAAGAACGTCCATAGTCAAGTTCCCATATCTCCTCTATGTAACCATAATATGTGTACTTTTTCCCATTGTTGTATGTTGCATCCAAGCGGACACCACTGTTTTTGTTGGTGCTCTTTATATCTTAGGCAATCGTGTAAAATGTGTTCCCATTTATCTCGTACCCTTGGAAAGTCAATATAGTCGAAGATGGTGACTTGGCCAACACGTAGAAATCATCTCCAACAGTGGTGTTACTCATGAGATGTGTTTGCAACCAACCGCCGAAAGTCGCCATGTGTGTACGTTTAATCCATGCGTCAAACTGCTCTGGGTTCTTGGAGCGTACAATATACATGTGTTCCTCGATATACGGAGCCACCAAGGTGAAATTTTGTAGAACTGTGTAGTGTGCTTGAGTGAAAGAATGCCCGTCCATACTTATTACTGCTTTCTTTCCTAGCGTGCCTTTTCCACTCAGTCTCCCCTCATGCCGCGATTGAGGAACACCAATCGGCTTAAGGTCAGGAATAAAGTCAACACAAAACTCAATAACCTCCTATGTTCCATAGCCCTTGGAGATGCTTCCTTCTGGCCTAGCACGGTTATGAACATATTTCTTTAAGACTCCCATGAACCTCTCAAAGGGGAACATATTGTGTACAAATACAGGACCCAGAATGCTAATCTCTTCGACTAGGTGAACTAGGATGTGCGTCATAATATTGAAGAAGGATGGTGGGAACACCAACTCAAAACTGACAAGACATTGACCAAATCATTCTGTAACCTTGGTAGGATTTCTGGATCGATTACCTTCTGAGAAATTGCATTGAGGAATGCACATAGCTTCACAATGGGTATTCGAACATTTTCCGGTAGAAGCCCCCTCAATGCAACCGGAAGTAATTGCGTCATAATCACGTGACAGTCATGAGACTTTAGGTTTTGGAATTTTTTCTCTGCCATATTTATTATTCCCTTTATATTCGACGAGAAGCCAGACGGGACCTTCATACTCCTCAGGCATTCAAAAAAGATTTCCTTATCTTCTTTGGTAAGAGCGTAGCTGGCAGGACCTTGATACTGCTTTAGATGCATGTCGTCTTTTTCGTTCATACGTTTCTGGTCCTGCCGTGCCTATGGTGTATCTTTTGTCTTCCCATACATGCCCAGGAAGCCTAGCAGGTTCACACAAAGATTCTTCGTCACGTGCATCACGTCGATTGCAGAGCGGACCTCTAGGACTTTTCAATAGGGTAGCTCCCAAAATATAGATTTCTTCTTCCACATGGGTGCGTGTCCGTTAGCGTCATTCGAAATAGATTGTCCGCTAGGACCCTTTCCAAAGATTACTTTTAAATCCTTGACCATATCAAATATATCAAACCCAGTACGATGGCCAGGTTTCTTCCGGTGATCTGCCTCACCTTTGAAATGCTTGCCTTTCTTTCTTAAGAGATGCCTAATCGGAAGAAACCGACGATGTCCCAGGTACACATTCTTCTTATATTTATCCAAATATATACTTTCAGTCTCATCTAAATAGTGCATGCATGCATTGTATCCCTTGTTTGCCTGTCCTGAAAGGTTACTAAGAGCAAGCCAATCATTGATGGTTACAAACAGAAACGCTCGTAGGTCAAATTCCTCATGTTTGTGCTCATCCCACACACGTACACCTTTTTTATCCCACAACTGTAAAAGTTCTTCAACTAATGGCCTTAGGTACAAATCAATGTCATTGTCGAGTTGCTTAGGTCCTTGGATGAGCACCGGCATCATAATGAACTTCCGCTTCATGCACAACCAAGGAGGAAGGTTGTAGATACATAGAGTCACAGGCCAGGTGCCATGACTAGAGCTCTGCTCCCCAAAAGGATTCATGCCATCTGTACTTACACCAAACCATAAGTTCCTTGCGTCATTTGCAAAGTCCGGGAACTCTCTCTCTCTAAATTTTTCTCCACTGCGACCCATCAGCGGGTACTCTCAACATCGCGTCTTTCTTATGGTCTTGTTTGTGTCATCGCAACAACTTGGCATGCTCCTTGTTTTGGAGCAAACGTTTCAACCGTGGTATTATAGCAGCATAACACATCACCTTGGCAAGAACCCTCTTCATGGGCCGCTCGCCCTCAACATCACCAGGGTCATCGCGGCCGATCTTATAGCGCAATGCACCGCATACCGCGCATGCATTCAAATTCTCGTATTCCTCACCGCGGTAGAGGATGCAGTCATTAGGGCATGCATGTATCTTTTGCACCTCTAATCCTAGAGGACAGACAACCTTTTTTGCTTCGTACGTACTGGCGGGTGATAACCCACAAGTAAAGGGGATTGCGACAGTCTTCACGGGTAGTATTTCACCCTAATTTATTGGTTCGACACAAGAGGAGCCAAAGAATATTTATTGGCCTTGACAGTTGAGTTGTCAATTCAACCGCATCTGGGATATCTCTCTGCAACAAAGATTTAGTAGCACGGCAAATAGTAGTAGCAAAAGTAATAGTAGTAGTGACAACAGCAATTTTGTAGCAGTTGTGACAGTAGTAGTAGAAATAGTAACTTAGCAAGATTCAGTATATGTAAAGCGTATGCACATGAATCGGTGATGGATAATGATTTAGATGACATTGATCATATAAAAGTTACACACTAGGGCGACACAAAACTAGCTCCAATTCATCAATATAATGTAGGCATGTATTCCATATATAGTCACTTGCATAACATCTTTTGTCCTACCCTCCCATGGCAGCGGGGTCCTAATGGAAACTAAGGGATATTAAGGCCTCCTTTTAATAGAGAACCGGAAAAAAGCATTAACACATGATGAATAAATGAACTCCTCAGACTACAGCAATCATCGGAAAGAATCCCAATTATTGTCACCTTGGGGTATGCGGATCATGGCACGTAATAGGTGCATACAACTTGCAAGATAGGATCCAAATCACTCTTATATTCATGAAAACATAATAGGTTCAGATCTCAAATCATGGCACTCGGGCCCTAGTGACAAGCATTGAGCATAGCAAAGTCATAGCAACATCAATCTCAGAACATAGTGGATACTAGGGATCAAGCCCTATCAAACTTAACTCGATTACATGATCAATCTCATCCAATCCCACCACCGTCCAACAAGCCTACAAAGGAATTACTCACTCCCGGTGGTGAGCATCATGGCGGTGTTGATGAAGAAGGGTTGGTGATAACGACGACGACGATTTCCCTTCTCCGGAGCCCAAAACAGACTCCAAATCAGCCCTCCAGAGGAAGAACAGGAGGTGGCAGCGGCTCCGTCTCGTGAAACGCGATGAAAACTTCTCTCCGATTTTTTTTATTCCGAAGATATGAATTTATAGGACTGGAATTAGGGTCGGAGGAGCCTCGAGGGCCCCACAAGCCATCAGGGGCGCGGCCTAGGGGGCGCCCTGATGTGTGGTGGCCCCCTGGCACACACCCTCCGACAGTTCTTTGCTCCATAATTCATTATAATTCCAAGATATAATTCACAAAAAGTTTCGTCCAATTCCGAGAACTTTTATTTCTGCACAAAAATAACACCAAGGTAGTTCTACCGAAAACAGCGTTAGTCCGGGTTAGTTTCATTCAAATCATGCAAATTAGAGGTCAAAACCAGAGCAAAAGTGTTTGGAAAAGTAGATACGTTGGAGACGTATCAGCGGGCAATTCGTTATCCTTTGGAAGCATCTTCTTTATCATTATCAGCAACTTTCCAAATCCCTTGTCAGATACACAATTCTCTGCCTTCCATTGCAGCAATTCCAGTGTGGTACCCAGCTTTTTCTTGTCATCTTCGCAATTTGGGTACAACAATTTTTTGTGATCCTCTAACATGCGCTCCAACTTCAACCCCTCCTTTTCACTTTCGCAGTTTCTCTGTGCATCAACAATGCCCCGACCAAGATCATCAGCGGGCTCATCTCATGCCTCTTCTTCAGCTTCCCCATTGTAGTACCATCGTATTCAGGGAACCCAGGATAGTTGTCATCATCCTCTTCTTCTTCATTGTCTTCCATCATAACACCTCTTTCTCCGTGCTTGGTCCAACAGTTATTGCCGGACATGAAACCGAACTTTAGTAGGTGGCTGTGAAGTATTTTTGAGGTAGAGTAATCCTTATCATTCTTACAGACACCACATGGACACCACATAAAACCATTCCGCTTGTTTGCCTCAGCCACACGCATAAAATTATGCAGGCCATTACTGAACTCGGGAGAGCGTCGGTCATCGTACATCCATTGTCAGCTCATCTTCATTACACAACATCGAAGTGACCAAATTAATACAAGTTCATCACATTAAATCAAAGTAGAGTAGTGACCAAATGTTATTACTGTAAAAATATATACATAAAGTTCATAACATACTTCTCATAAAACAACATACAACTATCAAAAGCATTTAAATGCAACAACAAATGCGATCAAAATCGCAACTAAGGTAATAAAGGATCGAACAACATAATGATACCAAGCCTCTTTATTAATGGCGTATTTTATAATCTTTCTAATCTTCAAGCGCATTGCCTCCATCTTGATCTTGTGATCATCGACGACATCGGCAACATACAACTCCAATTTCATCTTCTCTTCTTCAATTCTTTTTAGTTTTTCTTTCAAATAATCGTTTTCTTTTTCAACTAAGTTTAACTTCTTGACAAGAGGGTCAGTTGCAATTTCTGGTTCACATACCTCCTAGATAAAAATATCTATGTCAACTTGATGGGCATAATTGTCATAAACACGAAATGAAACAAATAGTTATAAAAGATAATATACCACATCCGAATCATAAACCGGACGAGGGCCGACGGGGACGGATATCAAAACCATGGCACTATATATAACAAACAATCATACAAGTAAGAAAATTATACAAGTAACTATCTAAATAATACAAATAAAATTTGTTTTTTACAAAAAGGATAAAAACAAGAGGCTCACCAAGGTGGTGCCGGTGACGGGACGGGGCGGGCGATCGACGGCGGTGAGGATGGGGACGGGAAGGCACTAAGTAAACCACACCTACACATATGCAAACTAAGAAGTTAATTTGAGCTTAAATTGCATATAAATCAAATAAACTCCCACATAATTACTCCCAAACTAAAACGCACAAATCACTATACTTATAGAGTATGAAACGAGCTAAACTAGCAATGAGAGATGAAAGGATGAAGTTGCTTACCTTTTAGAACCCTCTTGACAAATCTTGGCAAAAATGGAGGATGAAGTCGAGCTTGGGAAAGAAAACAGAGATGAGAGGAGAGAAATTAATCTTGGACTCGATAGGGGGCTAGCCAGCTTTATATAGGGAAGACTTTAGTCCCATTGGCTATACCAACCGGGACTAAAGGTCCACCAACCGGGACTAAAGGGGCTCGCAGGGGGCCCGGTCTGCTACAACCCTGCCGCAACCCTTTAGTCCCGGTTGGTATCACCAACCGAGACTAGAGGTCTCTCATGAACCGGGACTAGTCCTGGCCGTGTCCCCGTCCGCTCCTAGCTGTTGGAACCGGGACTAATGGTCACATTAGTCTCGGTCCCAAACCCGACCAGGACTAATGCTCCGGACCAAAGGTCTGTTTTCTACTAGTGAGTGTTTGATAGCATTCTCAACCTAGCATGGTTGTTCTCCTCTGATATATACCGAGTGTAGACATGCAGAGTACATGCATTTGTTGTTGTTTGATAGCGATTTATGTGTCGAGACATGCTGAGTTGAAACTTTGGCAACCTGCATCTGTTTAGACATGCTGAACAATTTTGATCTCCGAATATTTTTTAAAATGGTGAACAAAATTTTTAAACAATTTTCAAAAGTAAAGATATTTTGGAATTTTGATTTTTTTTCTTCTGAAAATGTAAATAACATTTGAAATTCTGAACATTTTTTGAAAAATTTAAACAAAATTTGCAATTCTGAACATTTTTGAAAGTTTAAAGAAATTTTGAAATTCTAATATTTTTTCTGAAAATTGAAACAAAATTTTGAAAATCTGAACATTTTTGAAACTTTGAAATTCTGAACATTCATTGAAAATTCAAATTTGAAAATCTGAACATTTTTTTAAAATTTAAACAAAATTTAAAATTCTGAACATTTTTTAAAATTTAAACAAAATTTGAAATCCTAATCATTTTTTTTAAAATTGAAACGAAAATTTGAAAATCTGAACATTTTGAAAATTTTAAAATATGATCATTTTTTGAAAATCTAAAGAAACTTTGGAAATTTTAAACAAATTTTGAATTTCTAAACATTTTTTCAAACATGTCTTTGCTCGTGCATGCTGACCAGAGAACGGATGTTTGGGTGTTCTTTCTTCGTGCATGTTATGAGGGTATTTGAGCTAAGCTCGTGCATGCTGATGAGGCACCGTACATGCTACCAAACACCCAAAAGTGGGTTGAGAAGGAAACTCTTGCCCTCATGCATCCCTCATGCACCCTACCAAACACAAGCCACACATGACAACCTTGAACTAACAAAAGAGAAAATCTAGTTTCTTTTTTCCGAGAAAATTTAGCTAACTTATGAGCTTACTTGTTAACTAAGCGACCTTCAAAAGAAAATTTACATGTAAGACTAGTTGCTCTGGATTTGATTTCGTTGATGGTCGCATCATGTCGGCCTCATCTGCCATTCATCAGATCAATTACCACTTGCTTACCTCCGAGGCTATAATGAAACTTTGGAGATCCAGGTCTTCTGCCAACGACAGAGCTTCATGGCAAGCAATTGACTCGAGGATGGTGGCCTCGCACATTCCAAATATGAGTAGAGAAGAGCTTCCCAAATAATCCTCGTGGTCATGGAAAACAACAGCTGCGGTTCCTCTCGATCTTGATACACCAACATCAATGTGTATTTTAGCATATCCTACCGGTGGCACCCTAGGGAGAGTTCTTTGTCCGCATGGTGCAGTCACAACCTTGGGACCCGTTGTTGGTTGTTTAATATGTCTAACTCGATGATAAACTGGCTAATAAAAGCATGTTTTGCGCGAGGGCTTTGAAATATCCCTTCGTGGATTGCTTTCCTTCTAGCGGACCAAGTCGCCCAAGTCGCCCACAACATGACGTCTAGCTTCAGAAATGCCTCATGTGACCCACAACTTGGCACTAGGGTCGATTGTTGCAATTAATTGATCAGCAAACTCTTCATCTGCCAATGCCCAAATGCATCGTGGCATAGTACACTCAAGCAATGAGTGTCTCCATAAGTCTTGTGCACCACACATGCCAAAAACACTTATTGTAGACATATGGCAATGGGGCCTAACATCTTTTGTTTGAATTGAGTGCTTTGAAGTTGCCATGGAAACATTCTATTTTTTCTTTCTTGGGACTAAGAGTTTTCCATAGCTGCTTCCACGAGCCCATGTCTGTGTCAGTGCTTGATGATCCCGCCATACCATCTAGCCAAGCCTCCCTTCTCCGTCTAGTGGAAATTAACATTTTGTAAGTTGATATTACCGAGAAGATGATTCCATGCCCAAATATCTGGTACATTCCTTGTGCACAAATGAATATCTGTGATGTGCTGGATGTCAATGGGGAGAAACACTTCCTCCATCCGTTGCACATCCCACCTTGCCGAGGTGGCATCGACCGGTTTAGATGCTAGCTGGGGTGGGTTATCGCCCAGGCATCCATACGGCCTCACCATCTCGTCTTTAGGGATCAATTTATCCTCCCATAACTTGGTGTCCAGGCCATTGCCAATCCTTTTTAATTAGCCCATATTGGAGAACATCTTTTCCTTTGACAGTCGCCCTCCATATTTGACTTTGGCGTGATCCCAAATTTGCTTGCAAACAAATAGTGGTAAGAAAATAGACACTCTTCAGAATACGAGCACTTAAGGACTCTAGATTTTGCAATATGCGCCAGGCCTGTCTTGCAAATGGAGTAGATTAAAGAGCTTGAATTCTTTAAACCATAGACCTCCTATACCTTTAGGTCGTGGCTTATCCTTCCACCAAACACAATGTGGCTTTCGCTGACCATCCTTACCCCCCCCCCCCTTGGAAACTTTTCCGATTAACATATTCAGATTCTCACATAGCCCCCTTGGGAGTTTGAAGCATGACATGGATTAAACTGGTACTGCTTGGGCTAGCGTTGACCAAAAATTCTTTCCCAACCATACATGGTTCCTTTAATCCACCCATGAACTCTGCCCCATGCACAGTCGATCTTTAAGTATTTGAAAACTCCATTATTGGATGGTCCCACATGAGATAGCATCCCAGGATGGTCTTTTCATTCAATGTCTCATTTGGGACTTGAAGCAAGCCCTTAATCTCTCTTCTAACATTGTCAGGAACTCCTTTGCTCGAATAAATTGATGACTTGTCATAATTCATCCTTTGCCATGTAGCCAAACAATAAATGTTCAGCACTAGGCGCACCTCGGATGCTCCCACACCATTAGCCTTGAAAAACAACAAGATGTCACTAGCAAATGATAAAATGGTTTACCGTTGGCTCCGTAGGAGCCACTTGCATACCACGGAGATTGGATGAACCTGTTTTGGTTGTTAGGACGCACGAAAGGCCCCATGCTGCCAACAAAAACAAGTATGGAGAGATCATGTCCCATGTCGAATACCACGGGATGGTTCGAATTATTCCTGAGGTTTCTTGTCACTAAATGGGAGTAGTATTGAGAATTTCACCGAGGTTATCATGCTCATCGCAATGCCAACCCACCTTTCAATGAAACCCAGCCTTAACGTAAGCCCATTCAACTCTATCATAGGCCTTCACGGTCACAAAGGGAGGGGAAAAAAGGAGATCTGCCCGTCCGGCCGGAGAAGAACCAAGCCTCTCCGGTAGCCCAGGCCCGGCCCAGCCCAGTTCTTCCCAAGGGAGGCGGAGGCCCGACCCACGCGCCCTCCCGGAAGTCCGCGTCGCCTTGTCGCGTGCCGGCCGCGCTTCCCCTCCCCTCCTCTCCTCTCCCCATCACCGCGCTGTGCCCACCACACGACTCCTCTCCCCCCACCGCACGGACGGAGCCAAGCAGAAGAACGCAGGCGAGCAGCTCTCCAGCGACTCGGCGAGGTAAGCCCACCCACCGCCGCCTCCTCCCCCCGGCGGCCCTCTCCGCGAGCAGTTCCCGGTGCCGTAGGCCGGCGTAGCCTCGTCGCTCGACGCCTTAGGATTTGGGCGGGATCTGGCCGCGATCCGTCCGTCGGCGCGGCGGACGGTGATCGCGAACGCTGGCGACGGGCTCCCGTCTGGGGCGGATCTGGGCTCCCGTGCCCTCGGATCCAATTCGATTAGGCGCCCTGGTCCAGGCGGATTTAGGAAGAATCTGCTCCCCCTGCCCAGTTGGCCGGGGACTTTGCTGGCTAGGTGCGTGGGTGGGGTGTTCAGCAAGGCATGCGGGGTATATTATGTCTAATAATCCTGACGCGGCGGTTGCGTAGATCTCTGGCTGGTTGGGCATGGTTGTTGAGTGTTTTTTGTCTCACGTTTGATCTGGGATCTCGGGGTGCTGCATGATCGCTGCACGATTTTGCCTTGCCTGGTCTGTGACTCCAGCTCATTATCAGCGCGGATATCCGTTCCGATATATTTCGTGCTGTAGATGTAATTCAAGAAGAATGTGACATATGTATTGGCCTATGAGCTTATATGCAACCCTCATATAGGATTGAGTAGCCACTGAAATACTAGTGATCTCTATGCATGGTAAGAAACTGATAATAACCGTCCGTTGCTGTCTGGCACGAATCATACCTAAAGCACACAACAACGATAGCGACCAGCCTTTTATGTTAATGCCTACTCTGGTCCTTGGACTGAACCATTAATAATAGGGCGAATATATCGATTCCAGCCAACGATGACACTATGACTTTTCAATTCGATTGATTCTTAACAAATTAGTATTTTCAATTTGTGAGGGCCGTTCTCTCTATATAAGAAATCGTTGATTAAGAATATATAGTGAATTCTTGGGCAACTGCGTAGATTTATGGAATCACTTACTATATTCGTTTATTTACTTTCAGACGAATTCCTAATTGTTTGAATTGTGTAATCTCCCATTATGGAGATTGGTAACCGACTTAAACCAATTTGATTGTAATTCAATTCATGACGATCACTGCTGAAATTTTCCATTTACCCTGATGATAATATGTGTCCTGATTCTTACAGTTATTTAGTTATTTAGTCCAGACACGTGTTTTGGTTTCCTGCTCATCAGTTAAGCTTCTCTGGAACTACCTTTAGTACATCATACAATGCATCTATTTGGTTTCCTGAACCTCATCCTGGATTGATCGCATTTCTGTTATGTAGTTAATGTTTATTTTATATGTCCTCTCCCAGGATGGAAATGCTCTTCAGCAGCCTGTTCTGTGACTCAGCATCATCGGAGAACTTTTCTGGCCATCCCGGTGTTGAGAGATGCCCATTCCTGAGGAACATCAATGGAGCCACAACCTTTTCATTTTCTTCTGCTTTGCCTGTAGCTGTAAGATCTGCTTCCTATGTCGTTTGGTGACTCAGTGACCAAGGTAGTGCATTTTTCCTTGACAATCTGCACTATTTTGCAGGCCCGTGGAGGCAAGGGTCCGATCTTTGAGGATGGACCAGGTTTTGAGTCGGCATTCAAGCTTTTCCATGGACAGGATGGGATAGTCCCCCTTTCAGGAAGATCATATGTGTCTGATGAGAACCGCAGTGAGAGCACTGATGTCAAGCCTGAAACTGCTCTGCCCTTTAATCCATTGGCTGCTAGAGCCGCTACCATAAGTCTATCATCATTTGGACCATTTGGGTTCAACTTCTTTAATGGCAAGGGCAAAAAGCAGAACAAGAAGCCCAACAATCTAGACCAGTCACACAAGAAGCCCAACAAGCCAGATCAGAATTCCATGAAAGTAATGCCTCTGTTTTTTCTTCATTCTGCCTCTTAATTTGCAATTGTCGAGTGATTTCTTATTGTATAAATGTCCTGCAAATAAGAAACCTTGAGCCACACGACACACAGCTTTACTTTAGTAGAAATCTAAAATGTTATTAGTTGATTTAGAAATAGCAAGGAACTTTCAACACAGCATAAAAGCCAAGTTCTGATTGGTTAAGTCTTCACTTCATTAACTACATTCAGATAGTATTAATATTCTATAAACAAAGGAAAAACAACTTCTCATTTGGTATTCTCCATAATGCAATACTCGATATGTAATGTTAGTTACGGTCTGCATATGTTATCCTTTGTGCTCCATTACTTCCACTTCCATCTAAACTGCTACTCAGTGCTAACTGTGACTTACAACGCATTATTTTCTCCCAAGCTCCAAGTTCATGATTATTGTTGTAACAAGTGTCTTTTTTCTTTTCTTGGAAGCGAATAATTATCATTCCTTTTCCATGTTTAGCATCTTTCGGTAGTCAAGTGCTAGTGCTGATCAGAAAGGCAATTCTGTGTAACCAAGATTTTTCTCATGTTCCAACTAGTTTACTCATGTTCCCCTCTGTATTCTTTTCAGCAAAAAGGAGGCAACCCACCGTCCCACGAGGCAATGAGCGATGAATGGCTAGAAAATGGACAGTGCCCACTCGCTCGGTCTTACCGGGCAATGAGTGGCGTTCTGCCCCTTGTCGCCAAGGCACTACAGCCACCAGCTGGTATGAAGCTGAAGTGCCCGCCTGCGATTGTTGCTGCACGAGCAGCCCTTGCACGCACAACCCTCGTGAAGTCCCTCCGGCCCCAGCCCCTGCCTGCAAAGATGGTAGCCATCGCAATGCTCGGGATGGCAGCAAACGTCCCTCTCGGGGTGTGGCGCGAGCACACCAAGAAATTCTCCCCCCAGTGGTTCGCAGCAGTCCACGCCGCAGTTCCGTTCATCGCGATGCTGAGGAAGTCCGTCAACATGCCCAGGACCGCGATGGTGTTCACCATAGCAGCCTCCATCCTCGGGCAGACCATCGGGTCTAGGGCCGAGCGCATCCGCCTGAAGACTTTGGCAGCAAAGAGCACCGTCAGCCCCGCTACACCAGTCACTGTCATGTATCCAGATAAGAGCGGCAACTGCAGCGATGCCGAGGGCAAGGCGTGGGATCCTCTTGCGCTGAAGATGCCTGGCTCTGCTAACGTCGGTGCTCCCGCACCGACCCCTAGCATGTGCTTCTAACCGCGGAATTTAGCGGCCAGGTACCGATTTCTATTTATCGTGTATGTAATTGGCTTGCCTGCCCCTGGAAAGCGGAGCTGTTTGCGACGTTTTTCCAGGGGCGAGACAAGTGAAATAAGGTGCTGTAGTACCACGTCCTGCTGTGAACCTGTCATGGTGTGTTGTCAGTCCATGCATCTGTAATCTGACGCTGATATATATCTACACAGAAACAATTATATTGTGGTTGTCCTTAAAGCGATTTGTTATGCTGTGTCTGAAACTTTGGTTGTTAGTTTGTTACACAATCAAGTTTCATCCCTTTTTATCTATATAAGATGTATTTTAACAGTGCAAAATCAAGCCTTGACTGTAGACTTCTTCTACAACATACTCCCTCCGTCCGGAAATACTTGTCCTAGAAATAAATAAAATGGATGTATCTATAACTAAAATAAGCCTAGATACATCCACTTTTAGGACAAGTATTTCCGGACGGAGGGAATATTATTTTGGTAATGGTTACAAAGGCACAATCGTGAGAAAGTAATTCGCTATCACAAGAAATTAATTTCGAGTACAGGCCTGTGATACAAGTTCTGTCCATGCAGTGTACTCACTCCGTTCCTAAATATAGGACCTTCACTCCGTTCCTAAATATAGGACCTTTTAGAGATGTCATTATGGACTACATACGAATATATATAGACAGATTTAAGAGTATAGGTTCACTCATTTTGCTCCATATGTAGTCCATAATATAATATTTAAAAGGTCTTATTTAGGAACGGAGAGAGTACAATTTTGGTCACAGATTGGATGTCGACAGTCCAGTAGTATCCCATACCAGACTACTGAACTGTTAAAGGAGGAAAATAATTAAAGGGTAAAACTACGAAAGTACAAAGGTGGATATGGTTCCAAGTGCACCCATCATAGTCTTTTTTAGAGATTTCACTATGAGAATGGCGTTTTGGAATTATTGAAAACATTGAAATTTGAAAATTTTGGTTTCAAAAAAATCTGATTTTTTTTTGTACAACTAGAACAAGGATGTGAGAAGTATGTGTGCAAAATTTCAGGATGAAATACGTTGAAATCTGACCTGTACAAAAAAGACAAATTCACGGCCTAAGAGGATGAATAGTATCATATGTTAAAAAGTCTTAGATTTGTCTTTTTTGCACAACCCTCATTTCAACGTATTTCGTTCTAAAAATGTACACACTTGTGCATTATGCCTCATCTATCTCCGTATTTTTTTCAGATTTTTTGAAATATAAAAATATGAATTAAAAAAAATGAACTTTGCATTTGAAGGCCTTGACGAAGCTCGGCCTCCAAAAGCATTTTCCGTTTCTCTACAAACTACATATAGATGTATACATGCATACTTTAAAGTGTAGATTCACTCATTTTGCTTCGTATGTAGTCCGTAGTGGAATCTCTACAAAGACTTATATTTAGGAACGAGGGGAGTATTTTTTTAAAAATGGTAAAGAATTCAAACAATTTTAAGTCTGTAGGTTATCAAACTTGGTCAAGTGTTCTATTCACACGCGAAATTTCCCCCAAAAGTGACACCCATGGTATTCTTAGAGAAGAAAAAATGAATCTTTAATACCACAAATGTCATTTCTTCGTGAAACTTCATGCGTAAATAGAATATTCGACCATGCATGTTATTTTTTTTTCAGAATTATTAGATTTTCTACTTTTCTTTCCTTCCAATTTTATGGGTGCCCGTGGAACCATGTTTCAAATCTTTTTTCCCCTAAAACCAAAGGTAAAGTCTACCAAGTATTACAAATGAATACACGAATTGTGTAAAACCAAAGCAAGGTAGGGCCCATTCCACAGAGAGAGGCGAGGAAGCGTCCCAAGCGGGGCCCAGTCGCATAGAGGAGTGGGAACGAGACGGCCTGCCAAGTGGGACCCGGTTGCATAGACAGAAGGGGGGCCTCCCGTCTCCCGCCATTTCCATTCCCACGCCGCGGCGCCTTCCCGCGCAGACCCAGTTCCCCTCCCCCGCGCCAATTTTTTTTTACCGCCATTTTCTTGGCGCCAATCCCTTCCCCTCTCTGCTCAATCTCCCGCCACGCGCGCCTCTCCCACCTATAAACTCCCCCGGCGATCCTTCTCTCTCCTCCATCCCCACCGCTGCAATCCTCCCTCCTCTGTCCTCACCTTCATCCAGATCCACAGATCAAGAAGTTCGCTCGGCCGGATCTCAGCCACAGTCACCATGGTTGTCGCGCTCGGTCCCGGCAGGTTCTACGGCGGCGGCCTCCCGCGCCCGCGCGTCTTCCCCGGCGACCGCGTCGACCCGCCGGCGCCCGTCACCGACGCGCTGCTCTGCTGGGCGCGCGACGCGCACTGGTCCATGGGCGGGCTCGGCGCCAAGCGCCTCCGCCTGCAGGGCCGCATCGAGGGCAACCTCGTCAAGCTCCGCCGCACCGCGCGCCGCGACGCCAGGGTCTCCGCCAAGTCCGCCAAGTCCTCCAAGGTCCGCGCCGCGGGGCACGGGCCAGCCCCGGCTACCCTCGACGACGCGCTCGGCTCGGACGACGACGATTCGGAGGACGAGGCGGAGGTCGCGGCCCAGGAGAAGGCGCTGCGGCGCGAGGTCGTGGATGATGACGAGGACTCCGAGTCGGAGGGGGAGGAGGTGCCGCTCGTGACCATCGCCGCCGCCGCCAAGAGGAAGCGCGTCAGGAAGCTCTCCGACGAGTTCGACCGCATCGCCGCCGCGCAGCTGGAGGGCGGCGGGAAGAAGAAGCCCGCGGCCGCCGCACCGGCCAAGGCGCCGCTGAGGAAGAAGGCTACGGCAGCGGCGGCTCCTGCTCCGGCCGCTGAGGCACCAGCGAAGAAGTCGCTGAAGAGGAAAGCTGTGGCCGTGGCTGCTGTGGCAGCGGCGTCGAGGACGTCGCCGAAGAGCAAGGCTGCTGAGGCGCCGGCGGCAAGGAGGACCTCGCCGAGGACGAAGCACTGATGGATGGATAGGTGCTTGTTTCCATGCGCAGTTCCTCTTCTTTTCGTCAGTTCGGTGGCTGTAGCTGTAGAGGTTCAGGTGTTATATCGGAGGTGCAGCGTGCCGTGTATTCGTCGAAATGCTTGAATGCAATCTAGTGTCATGCTTCTTTCTGTACATGAATCAAATCCCTCAAATGTCTCTGGTAAACTCTGATTTGTCTTGAAATAATAGTTCCTGTACTGGGATCTGTAGGTCTTCCTAAAACCTCAATTGATGTACTGAGGCGTGGTCTGGAGGTGCTATTGCTGAGATATGAAAATCCAGTGTCCATGTTTCTTTTCGACAAAAGAATCAAATTCCTTAAGAATTGTCTGATCGACCCTGAAAATAGTATGTTCCCGTACTGTGGTCTTAAGTAAAACACTGAAACAATTTAGCACTTCCAGTACTGTGATCTGAACATCTTTGTTGCTGTTTCTTAGATTTTGTTTATCAGTTCAGTTGATACTATGATGTGAATTGCAAAATGAATTCAAGTGCAATTCCCTATCTGTTCTTTTTTAGAAGTCATCTGTTCTTATGGCTACTGAGATGTGGAAATGTTCCATTCTTGCTTATGTTTGATGCTTCTTCTATTAATATTATGTTTGCCAAGGTTGAGGTGTGATCTTTGTTGAAATGATGGAATGAAAAATCATGTCATGTTTATCTTAATCAAATCCCTACAAAAATATGCCCAATCAAACCTATAATATCCTGAAATAATAGTTGTGTGTTCATTGAAATGTTGGAGAAAATATAATGTCCATGTTTCTTTCTATATCTAAATCAAATCCTTAAAGTATTGTGACTCTGAAAAATAATATAGTAGTTCCTGTACTGAGATCTGAAAGTGTTCAATGTTGTTTCTTACATTTTGTTTATCAGGACCGAAAACCCTAGCCTGCTTGCTAGGTCGCTCTCGCCACTCTGGTGCCCACCCCTGCCGTCACCCAGTAAAGCACCGCTGCCACCCATCCTCACCTCATCGTAGCTGAAGGAGGCCTTCGGGCAAAGCCCCGTCGATGGATGTTGGTGGCGAGGACGCACACCAACCTCCTCTCTCGTCCATCCCCACCGATGCCTCTGTTTCCCGGTGAAAGAAAATCTCCGCTGCTCGTTGATCACCAACACCTCGCGTCTTTGTGCGACCTCCACTCCCCCTCCCCCCTCTTGAGCTCGACGGCCTCCGCCTTCGGCCTTGTTTGGTTACTAGAAAATCAATCCCCTAGTGGATTTGATCCACAAGTGGATTAGGTTAACCCCCTTCCGTCACCAATCCCTGTCGCCATTCCCGTCCTTCTTCGTGGATTTATTCCACGAGTCGATGGCGATTCCTTTTTACCCCGAGGATCGGAGTGGAAACGGGTGGATCGACGTGTGGATAATGCACGTACAGGCAAAACCAAACGAGCTCTTGGGCCGTGCCGAGAAACTATTCCACGTCTGGGCTAATACACGTGGGTCAGGAGGAAAACACAGCTGACACCCGTGGATCAGACTCAAACCAAACAAGGCCTTCCGTGGATCCGGACGGTGCTCCAAGCCCCATTGTGTGCCCCCTCTAGTGCATCGCCCCTCCTCTGCTCTGGGCCGATGCATCGCCGCAGCGTTTTGCTTTCAAGCCCCACGGTGCCAAGTGTTGCGTCGGTGGGGAGGTGTAACATCCCAAAAAAAAATGTAATTTGGTTTAACAATTTTTTTTATTTTTTAAAAAGGGTTATTTTGGTTTATGGTCAAAACTTTTCTTTGAAATTCTATTAGTGTGAATTTCCTTTCCAAAACCTTTTTATAATTCTGGTTTTCACTTTAAAAAATTCAGATTGTATTTTTCTCGAAAAACAAAGTTTTTGCAAGATAGTATTTTTCATATAAAAAGGGGACCATCTTTGGAATAAAACCTAAAACCATTCCTTTGAGTTTTATTTTTGTCACTTCTCATGCCAAGCCTCATTTCAAAATCTCACACTCAAATATTCTTCCCTGCCCTAGGAAAGTAACCACACCTCATTTTCACTAGGTTTCTTACCCTCTCATATTTTTCTTTTATTCAAAATTGCCCTAAAACAATTTCTTCAATTAGTTTTGACCTCATAGGATTTTCAAAGGAGCTCATAGTTCTCTAGCACTTCTGACCTCAAATAAAGCCCCAGAGCTAGCCCTTAGTATCTGCAACCCAATTCTCCAAAAACCCACTGGTCCATAGTTCAAAATTTTCAAACTTCATTGGAATGAAACTTGGACCAGATTTGTCAATCATGCTCCAAACCTATCTTCCTCCACTCCAAAAATTCTGAGAAAATTACTGGGGTTCAGAGGTACACCAGAGAGCACCCACACCAAAATTTGGACTTAACAAAATTCTCTAAATGTCATTGGCATTTTGTCGAACACCTTCTGTGCACCAAATCGCTGATAGATCAAATCCTATCCAGCTCCCAGTTCATCAATGCTCTTACTAGAGGACCCACCTGTCATTTGGCCATCGCCGGCAAGAAAACGTCCTCATCCGCGGGAGCAGAAAACGTCCGATGCTGCCGCAAGGAGGACTCAAGAGAAACGGCGACGTCCAGCACCGCCCCTGGCACCTCGCAGCGCCGCGTGTCCGTCCCCCACCCCGGAGCTTTCCTCTCGCCGCCCGTGGCCCAGCTGCCAGAGACCACGATCACCGCTGTCCGCCATGGCCGTACGGGTCATTTCTGTGGAGATCGCTGCTAAGCTAAAATTGGAGCTCGTCGACACGTCTGCAATTAGCCACCGACCACTCCTAAACGCCGCACCCCCTAATCCACCGTCCAGTACCTACCTCGCCAGCTCATTTACTCCGGCGTGATCAGCTCTAGTCGGGCCTCATCGAGTGCCTATAAATAGTACCCCAGAGCCACACCTCTCCCCTCGCACCACCCTCTTGCACATCCAATCCCACGCCAAGCCCATCTGGGGGCCTCGAGGAGGTCTTCGTCCTCGGCTCCGGCCGCCAGATCCGCCTTGGGTCCGGAGTTAAATTTGACGGTGATAGTCCACCTCACCTGCCCAAACTCTGCCAGTAGCCATCTAGTATCCCAACTCACCTGACCCGCGCGTCAATTTGACAAACGCAGGTCTCTGTGGTGAGCTCCGACGACACCCGAAGCAGACGACCGGCGGAGTTGACGCTGCCGTCCCCGTGGTGCTCGCCGGCGTCCAAGTCCACCACCCACCGACGCGGAAGGAACCCATGAGCACACCTGCACCACCCACTTCGCCGTCGATCGCCGCCGGTATCCACCACAGCTCTCTGACCCCGCCGTGGATTTTCAAACCTGACGTGTGGGACCCCATCGTTAGTGTTTTATTCTTTTCCATCTAATTGGGAAAGCGTATTTCCTTCGAAGCCGTTTTCTCTGTTGGCTAGCGTAATTCCCTCGAAGCATTTTTTTGTTTTAGTGATTCAGCCCCTAGAAACTTATCTGGTTATTACAAAAGGGTCCCTGACCTTAATTAATTTATAACTTTTAAACTAAAAAATGATTTTTCAGTGATTCTTTTTTCTGAGAATTTTCTTTTTAAGTCTAGTTTTTTATAGTATTTATTTGAAAATATTTTGGGACAACTTTTTGCATGGCCACGGTATTTACGTAGACGTTGTGTCTTTTGTGCTATAGATACCCAAGGGGGAAACACTGCCGGCGATATTGCGGAATCGTCTTCTGACTATGTTGATCCAGACAAGCATGTTTGAACCTTTGATATGATGTTTGGTGTCATGTTTGCTTAATAAAATTTGTGGCATGTAGACACGGTAGTACCAACATGGTTGTTTATGTTGCATGCATGAATATTATCATATGAGCTAAAACTTTGAGTAAGCTTCATGAAGTGATTCGACGACCTAGTTACATGGCGACGTGAAAGATCGTGGCCTGGTTCTGTTGGAGCATGCCCGTATGTTAACAAGTTAATTAACTCCAGTGTCGACATATATAGTCTTGTCCTAGTACTACCTTACTTTTTCCATGCTACCACTTGTTTCCCGCAAGGGAATACGGCTTAGTAAGTTGCAAACCCCTTTCCAGGTACACACTAAATAGAGGGGCCGCGATGAGGGTTCCATGACCCTGGAATAATGCCAGTCATCCGGTCAGGGGGCATGGGTGTTTCTGGCTGAGGCCGAGAGGGTGGCACTGATACGTCTCCGTCGTATCTACTTTTCCTCATGCTTTTGCTCTTGTTTTGGACTCTAATTTGCATGATTTGAATGAAACTAACCCGGACTGACGCTGTTTTCAGCAGAACTACCATGGTGTTGTTTTTGTGCAGAAATAAAAGTTCTCGGAATTGGACGAAACTTTTTGGAGATTTATTTTACAATAAATAAAAATTACTGGAGCCAAGAACCACCAGAGGGGGTGCCTTGGTTGGACACGATACACCAGGGTGCGCCACCCCCTCCAGGCATGCCCTACTGGGTTGTGCCCACCTCGGGGCCCCACTGACCCTAATTCCAGTGCTATAAAATCCTATTTTTGGAGAAAAAAATCAGAGAGAAAGTTTCATCGCGTTTTACGATACGGAGCTGCCGCCACCTCCTGTTCTTCATCAGGAGGCCAGATCTGGAGCCCGTTTGGGGCTCCGGAGAGGTAAATCTTCGGTCTTCGTCATCATCAACCCTTCTCCATCACCAATTCCATGATGCTCCCCACCGGGAGTGAGTAATTCCTTCATAGGCTTGCTGGTCGGTGAGGAGTTGGATGAGATTCATCATGTAATCGAGTTAGTTTTGTTAGGACTTGATCCCTAGTATCCACCATGTTTTGAGATTGATGTTGCTATGACCATGCCATGCTTAATGCTTGTCACTAGGGCCCGAGTGCCATGATTTCAGATCTGAACCATTTATGTTATCACCATTATATCTATGTTCTTGATCCGATCTTGCTAGTCATACGCACCTATTACGTGTTATGATCCGTAAACCCCGGAGTGACAATAGTCGGGATACTTTTCAGTGATGACCGTAGTTTGAGGAGTCCATGTATTCACTATGTGTTAATGCTTTGTTCCGGTTCTCTATTAAAAGGAGGCCTTAATATCCCTTAGTTTCCTTATGGACCCCGCTGCCACGGGAGGGTAGGACAAAAGATGCCATGCAAGTTCTTTTTCATAAGCACGTATGACTATTTACGGAATACATGCCTACATTACATTTATGAACTCGAGCTAGTTCTGTGTCACCCTAGGTTTTGACTGTTATATGATGAATATTATCCAACGAGTTCATCGATCCAGTGCCTACGAGTTTTCCACATATTGTTCTTGCTGAGTTACTATTGCTACTGCTATTGTCACACTTGCTACAAAATCGTTGCTATCACTGCTACCGTTACTGTTACCGTTACTACTGCTATCAAAACTATCATACTACTGTGCTACTGATCACTCTGCTGCAGATATTTAATCTCCAGGTGTGGTTGAATTGACAACTCAATTGCTAATACTCGCAAATATTCTTTGGCTCCCCTTGTGTTGAATCTATAAATTTGGGTTGAATACTCTACCCTCGAAAACTATTGCGATCCCCTATACTTGTGGGTTATCAAGACCTTTTTCTGGAGCCGTTGCCGGGGAAGCATAGCTATATTTGTTGAGTCACTTGGGATTTATATCAATTGATCACTATGAAGAATCTGAAGGATACAAGAACCAAGATTTTTCCCTCTAAGACGAGGGGAGCTAAGGAATTGCCATCTAGCTCTGTACTTGATTAACCTTCGGTTATGAGTAAGCTTGCAACACCACCACATGCTGTTAATCATGATATGTCGCAAGTTATTGATGATGCTACTTCTGCTATGAATGATGTTTATGATGATGCTAGTACCATGCTTGATCATAATGTGCCACTAGGTGAATTTCTTGATGAACAAATTTCTAGTGCTAAAGAGAATGAAATTACTGAAACCGATGAAGCCTTTGAAACTGAGAACTATGAAACACCTATTATACCTAGCTCTCCTAGATTTGAGATGCCTAAGATACCTGAGGGTTATGTTATGGATGGACAAATAGCTAGAGAAATCCTTTCTTGTAAGGATAGAGATGATCTTAAGAAATTGCTACGTAAGTATAAGGAAAAGACTTTGAATGCTAGAATGAAATGTGATCCTAAGTTTGCTACTTCACCTATCTTTGTTACCGATAAGGATTATGAATTCTCTGTCGACCCAGAGTTAATTACTTTGGTTGAATCTGATCCTTTCCATGGCTATGAAACTGAAACTGTAGTGGCACATCTTACTAAGCTGAATGATATAGCCACCCTCTTTGCTCATGATGAGAAAATTCGCTATTACTATATTCTCAAATTATTTCCGTTCTCATTAAAGGGTGATGCTAAGATATGGTACAATACTATTGCTCCTGGTTATGTGCGTAGTCCCCAAGATATGATTTACTACTTCTCTGAAAAATATTTTCCTGCTCATAAGAAACAAGCTGCCTTACAGGAAACATTTAACTTTGTGCAAATTGAAGAAGAGAGTCTCCCACAAGCTTGGGGGAGGCTTCTCCAATTGCTTAATGCTTTGCCTGATCACCCTCTTAAGACAAATGAAATACTTGATATCTTCTATAATGGACTAACTGATGCTTCTAGGGACTTCCTAGATAGTTGTGATGGTTGTCTTTTCAGGGAACGAACTATTGAACAAGCTGAGGAACTGTTGAATAATATATTGAAGAATTATGATGATTGGACTCTCCCTGAACCACCACTTAAACCCACTCCGAAGAAGAGGGGTATCTTATTTCTCAGTCCTGAAGATATGTGACTAGGCTTGAGACTGTGTCGGTATTTCCCCAAAGAGGAAGGGATGGTGCAGCACAGCGATGGTAAGTATTTCCCTCAGTTATGAAACCAAGGTTATCGAACCAGTAGGAGGATCACCACCACCCAATAAGCAGCACCTGCACACAAATAACAAATACTTGCAACCCGACGCGAAAGAGAGGTTGTCAATCTCTCTACGGTAAAAAGATAGATTAGGTAGTAATAGATAGGAGAGATAGATCTCTAAAGAACACAAAATAAAAAGAGCAAATAAAATATGCAGCAATATGTTTTTGGGTTTTTGGTTTTGTAGATTTGAAAACAAAGATGCAAAAAGATAGATCTGAAAACAATATGTTGGAAAAGTAGACCCGGGGGCCGTAGGGTTCACTAGTGGCTTCTCTCATGAGTATAGCGCACGGTGGGTGAACAAATTATTGTTGGGAAATTGATAGAAAATCAAATAGTCATGACGATATCCAAGGTGATGATCATTATATAGGCATCACGTCCAAGATAGGTAAACCGACTCCTTCCTGCATCCACCTCTATTACTCCACACATTGACCGCTATCCAGCATGCATCTAGTGTATTAAGTTCATGGAAAAATGGAGTAATGCAATAAGAACGATGGCATGATGTAGACAAGATCTATTCATGTAGGAATAGACCCCATCTTGTTATCCTTAATGGCAACGATACATGCGTGTCTTGCTGCCCCTTCTGTCACTGGGAAAGAACACCGCAAGATCGAACCCATCACAAAGCACCTCTTCCCATGGCAAGAAAAATCGATCTAGTCGGCCTAACTAAACCAAAGATTCGAAGAAGAAATACGAGGCTATAAGTAATCATGCATATAAGAGATCAAAGAAGACTCAAATAATATTCATGGATAGAAACTGATCATGAACTCAAAATTCATCGGATCCCAACAAACACACCGCAAAAGTTTACATCAAATAGATCTCCAAGAGACCATTGTATTGAGAATCATAAGAGAGAGAGAGAGAGAGAGGAAGCCATCTAGCTACTGCCTACGGACCCGTAGGTCTATGGTGGACTACTCACGCATCATCGGAGAGGCACCTATGAAGAAGATGAACCCCTCTGTGATGGTGTTTAGATTGGATCTCGAGGTTCTGGAACTTGCGGCGGCTGGAATTGTGTTTCGTCGACTCCCCTAGGGTTTTTGGAATATTTGGGAATTTATAGGCATCAGAGGCGGTGGAGAGGGGCCCCGAGGAGGGCACAACCCATCAGGGCGCGCCGGGGCCTCCCTGGCGCGCCCTGGTGGGTTGTGGTCTCCTCGGCCCACTTCTCCGGTACTTCTTTGGCCCACTGGGTGTCTTCTGGTCCAGAAAAAATCTCCAAAAAGTTTCGTCGCGATTGGACTCCGTTTGATATTGATTTTCTGCGAAGTAAAAAACAAGCAAAAACAGCAACTGGCACTTTGGCACTATGTCAATAGGTTAGTCCCAAAAAATGATATAAAGTTGTTATAAAATGATTGTAAAACATCCAAGAATGATAATATAACAACATGGAACAAGCAAAAATTATAGATACGTTGGAGACGTATCAGCATCCCCAAGCTTAATTCCTACTCGTCCTCGAGTAGGTAAATGATAAAAATAGAATTTTTGATGTGGAATGCTGCCTAACATGTTCATCATATTCTTTTCTTTTGTATAGCATGGACATTTGGACTTGTAAATGATTCAAAGCAATAGTCTAGTTTTAACATAATGACTTCAATACTCAAGCATGTCAACAAGCAACCATGTCTTTCAAAATATCAACATTAAAGAAAGTTATCCCTAGCCCATCATGCTCAATCATTGATCCATTCATGAAACACACTCAAATATTAACTATACCCAATGCTCAAATACGGTCATAGTGCCCCCTAGTTGGTGCTTATAAGAGAAGATGGAGGCTCAGAGTAAAAATAAAAATTGCATAAAGTAAATAGATATGCCCTTCACAGAGGGAAGTAATGATTTGTAGAGGTGCCAGAGCTCAAAGTTTTAAATTGATAGACAAAAAAATATTTTGGGTGGCATGCCTTTCCTGTCAACGAAAATGACAAAGTAGCTCACAATACTTTCCATGCTAGATATATCATAGGCGGTTCCCAAACAGAAAATAAAGTTTATTCCTTTTTCCACCAAACTTTCACTTTCCATGGCGGGCCGTATCCACGGTTGCCTTCCATACCAACACTTTCCAAGAAATTTATTATTTGACAACATAAAGTAAATATTTTTTTTCTTTTTCATTTCGGGAATGGGCATCCCTATTACCGCCGCACTCTCGTGCAATGACAAGTGAATAAAAACTCATCTTGAGAATAACACATCTAGCATGGAAAAATATTGGACACTCCCCACCGTTTCATGAGCGGTACAAGCACAGAAAAGAGAAAATTTATTTTGAAAATTTAGAGATGGCACATGCAAATTTGCTTGGAACGGCATGGAAATACCGCATATAGGTTGGTATGGTGGACTCATAAGGCAAAACTTGGTTTAAGGATTTTGGATGCACAAGTAGTATTTCTACTTAGTACAAATAGAGGCTAGCAAAAAGATTGAGAAGCAACCAAACCAACAAACGAAAATTCACATAAGCGAGCATTGAGCATAACTAACACCGAATCATGCACCATAAGTAGGATATAACTTTATTGCATAACTACTGACTTTCGTGCATGCATAGGGAATCACAAACCTTAACACCAATATTCCTACTAAGAATAATTACTCACTAGCATAACTCACATATTACTATCATCATGTTTCAAAACTATTACTACTAAGAAAGAATCAAGTTTAATTTGCCCAATGATCTTCATGAAAGTTTTTATTATATCCTCCTTGGATATCTATCACTTTGGGACTAGTTTCATATATTGCCATTGCTTTTTGGCAAGCTCAAACAAATTTAAGTGAAGCACATGAGCATAAAGGTTTCATCTCTCAAAATGATATAAGTGAAGCATGAGAGGATTTCTTCAAAAATTTCTAACTCTCAAATTAATCTAAGTGAAGCATGAGATTATTTCTACAAAAATCTCCAAGCACACCGTGCTCAAAAAGATATAAGTGAAGCACTAGAGCGATTCTATAGCTCAAAAAATTTAAGTGAAGCACATAGAGCAATTCTAACAAATCATAGCATAATTTTGGCTCTCTCAAATAGGTGTGTACAGCAAGGATACAAAGGAAAAACAAACAAGCAAATCAAGCAAAGATACAAGACGCTCCAAGCAAAACTCATGATATGTGACGAATAAAAATATAGCTCCAAGTAAAATACCGATGGTCGTTAGAAGAAAGAGGGGATGCCACTCGGGGGCAACCCCAAGCTCAGTTGCTTGTTTCTCTATGGATATATCTTGGGGGTGCGGTAGCATCCCCAAGCTTAGGCTCTTATTACTCCTTATTCCTTCATCCATCGTGATCTCACCCAAAACTTGAAAACTTCAATCACACAAAACTCAACAAAATCTTCGTGAGATCCATTAGTATAATAAAGCAAATCACTACTTTAGGTGCTGTTGCAAACCCATTCATATTTTGTTATTGCATTATACGTACTGTATTTCAACTTTACCATGGCTTATACCCCCCGATACAAACCATAGATTCATCAAAACAAGCACACAATGCAACGAAAACAGAATCTGTCTTAAACAGAACAGTCTGTAGTAATCAGTACTCTAACCATACTTCTGTAACTCTAAAAATTCTGAAAATTTAGGAAAACGTAAGGAATTTGTATAGAAACACTGTGTTACAATTTCAGCTCAAGATCACGTTCCAGAAAAAAATGAAAATTGAAATACTGGACGCAAAGTTTCTGCTTCAGATTCAGCATCACTTCTACTCATCCTATGAATCATCCTAAAGGCTTTGCTTGGCAAAAACACTAAATAAACCATAAAAACACAATCATAACAGATGCATGATTGTGTCAACACTCAAAAATATAAAGCAAAAAGCAAAAAATTATTTATTCATTGGGTTGCCTCCCAACAAGCGCTATCGTTTTACGCCCCTAGCTAGGCATAACGCATAGATTCAAGTATTGTCATCTTTGGTTTTGGATCCATAGGATGCCCTCATGATTGATTCATATGGTGGCTTAATTCTTGTTCTAGGGAAGTGTTCCATACCCTTTCTTAATGGAAATTGAAAATGAATATTGCCTTCTTTCATATCAATCACGGCACCTATAGTGCGTAAAAACGGTCTACCAAGTATAATGGGACAAGACGGATTGCAATCAATATCAAGCACAATAAAATCTATGGGCACATAGTTCCTATTTGAAAGAATAAGAACATCATTAATTCTTCCCAAAGGCTTTTTAATAGTAGAATTCGCCAAGTGCAAATTAAGAGAACATTCTTCAATATTGGTGAGACCAAGCACATCACATAAAGATTTCGGAATCGTGGAAACACTAGCACCCAAATCACACAAAGCAAAGAACTCATAATTTTTTATCTTGACCTTAATGGTGGGTTCCCACTCATCATGTAATTTTCTAGGAATAGAAATCTCCAACTCCAACATTTCTTCAAAAGATTTCATCATGGCATCAACAATATGTTTAATAAAAGCTTTATTTTGCTCATAAGCATGGGGTGAATTCAACATGGATTGCAGCAAAGAAAAACATTCAATCAAGGAGCAACTATCATAATTAAAGTCTTTGCAATCCAAAATAGTGGGCACATCACTAGTTAAAGTTTTGACCTCTTCAAACCCACTTTTATCAAAATTTTCATCAAGATTTTCACCCTCCAAATTATTGGGACGCCTTCTAACTAAAGTTGACTCTAATTCAGTCCCTTTATCATCAATTTTAACATTACTAAACAAGGAATCAATAGAAGAAACACCAATCACTTTAAGATCTTCATCTTTCTTATGAAGGCAATCACTAGAAAACAATTTTTCTAAGATTTCTCTTTTAGCTCTAAGCATAGCGGTTCTTTTCTTACTATCATACATAGAGACATATAAAGCTTTAATAGATTCATCAATCTTAGGCACAAAATCTTTCAACTTGAGATTTTCAACATCATGAGAAATTCTATCAATGCTTCTAGACATATCATCAATCTTATTCAACTTTTCTTCTATCGTAGTATTGAAAGCCTTTTGCGCATTGATAAATTCTTTAATATTACTCTCAAGATCATAGGTATTCCTATTATTATTGTAAGAGGAATTACCATAGGAATTACCATAATTATTAGAGGAATTTCAGGAAAAGGCCTAGGATTAAAATTACCTCTATAAGCATTGTTATTGAAATTGTTTCGCGAGACAAAGTTCACATCTACGGGATCACTATTTTTCTCAATCAAGGTAGACAAAGGCACACCATTAAGATCAATAGGAGCATTTTTACTAGCAACCAATTTCATCAAAGCATCAACCTTATCACTCAAAGTACTAATTTCCTGAACCGAATTAACTTTCTTACTAGTAGGTGCTCTTTCGGTTTTCCATTGAGAATAATTAGCCATGATATTATCTAGCAATTTAGTAGCTTCACCCAAAGTAATCTCCATAAAAGTACCACCCGCGGCAGAATCTAAAAGATTTCTAGAGACAATTCAATCCCGCATAAAAAATTGTATGATCATCCAAAGATTTAAACCATGAGTAGGACAATTTCTTAGCATCAACTTCATTCTTTCCCAAGATTGTGCAACATGTTCATTCTCAAGTTGCTTAAAATTCATGATTTGCGTCCTAAGGGAAATGATTTTCGCGGGAGGAAAATACTTAGTGATAAAAGCATCCTTGCACTTAATCCAAGAATCGATACTATTGCGAGGCAAAGAAGAAAACCAAATTTTTGCACGATCCCGCAAGGAAAAAGAAAACAATTTCAACTTCACGATATCATTGTCCACATCTTTTTTATTTTGCATATCACACAATTCAACGAACGTGTTTAGATGGGACGCGACATCCTCATTAGGAGTACCGACAAATTGATCTTTCATGACAAGATTCAACAAAGCGGCATTAATATCACAAGACTCCGCACTAGTGGTGGGAGGAGCAATCGGAGTACTAATAAAATCATTGTTATTAGTATTGGAAAAATCACACAACTTGGTGTTCTCTTGAGTCATCGTGACTACTCAAACAAGATTGCAAGCAAGGAAGAGATCCGGCAAGAAAAATGCAAACGAAAAAGAGGGCGAATAAAACGGCAAATTGGTGAAGTGGGGGAGAGGAAAATGAGAGGCAAATGGCAAATAATGTAATTGCGAGGAGATGAGATTTGTGATTAGGAACCTGGTAGATGATGATGGAGTCCCCTCGGCGCCTACGATAGGCACGTAGAAGAGACCGCTTCCTCCCCGGCAACGGCGCCAGAAATTCCTTTGACGTGGCTTGAGACTGCGTCGGTATTTCCCCAAAGAGGAAGGGATGATGCAGCACAGCGACGGTAAGTATTTCCCTCAGTTATGAAACCAAGGTTATCGAACCAGTAGGAGGATCACCACCACCTAATAAGCAGCACCTGCACACAAATAACAAATACTTGCAACCCGACGCGAAAGAGAGGTTGTCAATCTCTCTACGGTAAAAAGATAGATTAGGTAGTGATAGATAGGAGAGATAGATCTCTCAAGAACACAAAATAAAAAGAGCAAATAAAATATGCAGCAATATGTTTTTGGGTTTTTGGTTTTGTAGATTTGAAAACAAAGATGCAAAAAGATAGATCTGAAAACAATATGTTGGAAAAGTAGACCCAGGGGCCGTAGGGTTCACTAGTGGCTTCTCTCATGAGTATAGAGCACGGTGGGTGAACAAATTACTGTTGGGCAATTGATAGAAAATCGAATAGTCATGACGATATCCAAGGCGATGATCATTATATAGGCATCACGTCCAAGATAGGTAAACCGACTCCTGCCTGCATCTACCTCTATTACTCCACACATCGACCGCTATCCAGCATGCATCTAGTGTATTAAGTTCATGAAAAAATGGAGTAATGCAATAAGAACGATGACGTGATGTAGACAAGATCTATTCATGTTGGAATAGACCCCATCTTGTTATCCTTAATGGCAACGATACATGCGTGTCTTGCTGCCCCTTCTGTCACTGGGAAAGAACACCGCAAGATCGAACCCATCACAAAGCACCTCTTCCCATGGCAAGAAAAATCGATCTAGTCGGCCTAACTAAACCAAAGATTCGAAGAAGAAATACGAGGCTATAAGTAATCATGCATATAAGAGATCAAAGAAGACTCAAATAATATTCATGGATAGAAACTGATCATGAACTCGAAATTCATTGGATCCCAACAAACACACCGCAAAAGTTTACATCAAATAGATCTCCAAGAGACCATTGTATTAAGAATCATAAGAGAGAGAGAGGTGAAGCCATCTAGCTACTGCCTACGGACCCGTAGGTCTATGGTGGACTACTCACGCATCATCTGAGAGGCACCTATGAAGAAGATGAACCCCTCCGTGATGGTGTTTAGAATGGATCTCGAGGTTCTGGAACTTGCGGCGGCTGGAATTGTGTTTCGTCGACTCCCCTAGGGTTTTTGGAATATTTGGGAATTTATAGGCATCAGAGGCGGTGGAGAGGGGCCCCAAGAAGGGCACAACCCATCAGGGCGCGTCGGGGCCCCCCTGGCGTGCCCTGGTGGGTTGTGGTCTCCTCGGCCCACTTCTCCGGTACTTCTTTGGTCCACTGGGTGTCTTCTGGTCCAGAAAAAATCTCCAAAAAGTTTCGTCATGATTCGACTCCGTTTGATATTGATTTTCTGCGAAGTAAAAAACAAGCAAAAACAGCAACTGGCACTTTGGCACTATGTCAATAGGTTAGTCCCAAAAAATGATATAAAGTTGTTATAAAATGATTGTAAAACATCCAAGAATGATAATATAACAGCATGGAACAAGCAAAAATTATAGATACGTTTGAGACATATCAATATGCAAGAGGCAAAGAAGTGTATGAAGGAAAAAGGTATTAAAGCTGAGGATGTTAAGAATTTACCACCTATTGAAGAAATACATGGCCTTGACGCACCGCCACCTCCACAGGTGGTAGAGGTAAATTCTTTATTAAAGTTTGATGAAAGTGATATCCCTTACAATAAACATCCTAGTCAATGCTTATATGAGTTTGATAACTACATTATGAGACAAGATCACTTCAATGCAAATGTTCTGAAACAATTGAAATATAATTCTGATATGATTGCTCGCCTAAAGGACTTGTTATTTAGAATCAGTAATGATGTTAGAGGTGTAGGAAAACATGCCTCTATGGTTCAAACCCAGTTAGAACAAGTTGCTAAATCTCAAAAAGAATTGCTTGATGAAATGAATAATAATATGAATGATTTTGCTGCTAGAGTAGTAACTAGAGGAGGTAGAATGACCCAAGAACCTATTTATCCTGAAGGTCATCCTAAAAGAATTGAACAAGACTCTCAAAGAATTAATGCTGATGCACCTAGTCCTTCCAAAAATAAAAATAAAAATGAAAATGATAGGACTTTGCATACCTCTAGTGAACTTGAGATACAAAAACCTCCTGATAATAATGATGTCTCTATTTCTGATGCTGAAACTCAATCTGGTAATGAACATCCACCTAGTGATAATGAAAATGATAATGATGATGTTCATGAGGATACTCAACCAAACAATGATAAAGAATCAGATAATGATGTTGAAATAGAGCCTGCTGTTGATCTTGATAACCCATAATCTAAAAATAAACAATATGATAAAAGAGACTTTGTGGCTAAAAAACATGGTAAAGAAAGAGAGCCATGGGTTCAGAAACCCATGCCCTTTCCACCTAAACCATCTAAGAAAAAGGATGATGAAGAATTTGAACGCTTTGCTGAAATGATTAGGCCAGTCTTTTTGCGTACCCGCTTAACTGATATCTTAAAGATGGCCCCTTATGCAAAATACATGAAAGACATCATCACTAATAAAAGAAAGATACCTGAAGCTGAAATCTCCACCATAGATAATTATTCTTTTAAGGATGGAGTACCTAAAAAACTTGGAGACCCTGGAATACCAACTATACCTTGCTCCATTAAAAGAAATTATGTCAAAACTGCTTTGTGTGATTTGGGAACTGGTGTTAGTGTTATGCCTTTCTCCTTATATAAATGACTTGATTTGAATAACTCACACCTACTGAAATATCATTGCAAATGGCTGACAAATCAACTGCCATACCTATCGGTATTTGTGAGGATGTGCCTGTTGTTGTTGCAAATGTTACTATCTTAACGAACTTTGTTATTCTTGAGATGCCCGAGGATGACAACATGTCGATTATCCTTGGTAGACCCTTTTTGAATACTGCAGGGGCTGTGATTGATTGCAATAAAAGCAAAGCCACTTTTCATATCAATGGTAATGAGCATACGGTGCACTTTTCGAAGAAACAATTCCAAGTGAATGGTATAAAACTATAAATGTTATTGAAGAATCTCCGACAATCACTATTGGAAGTTTCAACTACCTCTACCTACTGCCAAAAAGAAATATGACATACTTATTGTTGGGGATATGCATATCCCCATTGAGGTAACTTAGTGTTTTACGAAAGTTCTTCGGTTTCATGCTAATCGGAAGTGGTTGTTAATAAGACTTGATCAACCTTATTAATGGATCATTTTTGAGAGGTATGAAGTTGATGAATCTAGTAGGCACAACTTTCTGTACCCACCTTTTGTTTTCTATTTTACCTAGTCATATAAAATAAAATGCCATGTCTATCCTGTTTTCTGTTTTCTCCGTGCAATAAAAAAATGACCCAAAAATAAAAGTTCTCAGAATGTCCTGAAAATTTGATACTATTTTTTTTAAATATTTCTGAATTTCTGGTGCAAATAACATCAGAGGGGGTGCACGTGGTGCCCACAAGACACCAGGGCGCGCCAGCAACCCCAGGCGCGCCCTGGTGGGTTGTGGCCCCCACGTGGGCCCCTTCACTTATCCCTTTAGCCCATGTCATCTACTACGTTCAGAAAAAAAATCACCATAGCTCTCACTCCCGTGTTCTTGCTCTCAAACCCACAGATTTCGATCTCTTTGCTCGAAGCTCCGTTTCCGAAACTGTTTTGGGGGATTGCTACTTGGTATGTGACTCCTCCATTGCTCCAATTAGTTTTTGATTTAGTGGGTTATTTTTAGAATAATTAGCTACTCTTGGTGCTGCTGTAGATGAGCTTGCATGTTGAATTCTTAGAGTTCTAAGTAGTTTAAATGCTTAATATGGCCTCTATGCATCCTTAGGAGTATTTGCTATCAATCTTACGAAGCTTTATTAACAAAATTTTGTGTCCCAAAAATATTTCAGAAATTTGTTCGCAAATAAAAAATGCAATTCTTTAGGAGTTCTTCGAGGAGGAGGTCCTCAGAGGCATCATCAAGTGGAAGCTCGGTCCGACAATCTTATGTTGAGCCAAGTGAAAGCTCGATGCGAGATGCCGCTACCAAATCATGCTTATGGCCATGTAACGAATTCATGGAAGGCGCGGGTATTAAGGAGGAATTTGAACAATTTATCCACAACACAGAACTTGTCCCCTTCATCGCAGATAAGTGCATTCAACATCTCGAACTCACAAAAACATTCACCAAGAAATTCAAATATTTTCCTTGTGAGTCTAGAGTTTCATTCAACCTTTACGATCTTCCCTTTACCACGCCTTTAGAATTGTTCTGTGAAGCGTGCAAAATTCCACATTGGGGTTCGCTAGACGAACCACCAAAATCTGAGTATGAGTCATTTTTAAGTAATCTTTGCTACGGTGAAGATAGGGGAGTGACACAAGGTAGAATAAAAAGCATCCATTTCCCACTAATACACTACTTTGCACTCTTTAATGGCAAATGCATCGTAGTCAAACAAGATTGCAGCACACTGTGTTCTCTTGATTTGAGTCTCATACACACAGCTATAATAGGAGATAAACGTTATAACCTTGGAGCAATCGTTGCACAAAGATTGCAGCACAATGCTGCTAGTGGTCATTTTATGGAGGAATTTATGCCTCCCTGATAACCCACAAGTATAGGGGATCGCAACAGTTTTTGAGGGTAGAGTATTCAACCCAAATTTATAGATTCGACACAAGGGGAGCCAAAGAATACTTGAGAGTATTAGTAGTTGAGTTGTCAATTCAACCACACCTCGAGATTAAATATCTGCAGCAAAGTGATCAGTAGCACAGTAATATGATAGTTTGATAGTAGTAGTGACAGTAACAGTAGCGGTAACAGTAGTAGCAACTTAGCAAGAACAATAAGTGGAAAGCTCGTAGGCACTGGATGATACGTCTCCAACATATCTATAATTTTTGATTGTTCCATGCTATTATATTATCTGTTTTGGATGTTTTATATGCATTAATATGCTATTTTATATTATTTTTGGGACTAACCTATTAACCTAGTGCCTAGTGCCAGTTTCTGTTTTTTCCTTGTTTTTGAGTATTGCAGATAACGAATATTAAACAGAGTCCAAACGGAATAAAATCTTCGGGATGATTTTTCTTGGACCAGAAGAAACCTACCAGACTTGGAGATGAAGGCAGGAGACCTGCCAGGTGGCAACAAGCCACAGGGGCGCGCCCTAGGGGGGGCGCCCCCTGGCTTGTGGCCCCCAGCAGATCTCCTAACCCTATTCTTCGGCCTATAAATTCCCAAATATTCCCCCAATACCAGAGAGAGCCACGAAAATACTTTTCCACTGCCGCAAGCCTCTGTTCCCGTGAGATCCCATCTTGGGGCCTTTTCCGGTACCCTGCCGGAGGGGGATTCGATCACGGAGGGCATCTACATCAACTCCATTGCCCCTCCGATGATGCGTGAGTAGTCCACCACAGACCTTCGGGTCCATAGCTAGTAGCTAGATGGCTTCTTCTCTCTCTTTGTTCTTCAATACCATGTTCTTCATGATCTTCATGGAGATCTATCCGATGTAATACTCTTTTGCGGTGTGTTTGTCGAGATCCGATGAATTGTGGGTTTATGATCAAATTATCTATGAATATTATTTGAATCTTCTCTGAATTCTTATATGCATGATTTCATATCCTTGCAAGTCTCTTCGAGTTATTGGTTTGGTTTGGCCAACTAGATTGGTAATTCTTGCAATGGGAGAAGTGCTTGGTTTTGGGTTCAATCTTGCGGTGTCCTCACCCAGTGACATAGTAGGGGTAGCGAGGCACGTATTTGTATTGTTGCCATCAAGGATAAAAAGATGGGGTTTTCATCATATTGCTTGAGTTTATCCCTCTACATCATGTCATCTTACCTAATGCGTTACTCTATTCTTCATGAACTTAATACTCTAGATGCAGGCAGGAGTCGGTCGATGTGTGGAGTAATAGTAGTAGATGCAGAATCGTTTCGGTCTACTTGACACGGACGTGATGCCTATATGCATAATCATTGCCTTGGATATCGTCATAACTATGCGCTTTTCTATCAATTGCTCGACAGTAATTTGTTCACCCACCGTATTATTTTCCTTCAAGAGAGAAGCCTCTAGTGAAACCTATGGCCCCCGGGTCTATTTTCCATATTATATTTTCAGATCTATTTACTTTCCTTTTCGTTTTAGCAATCTTTTATATCTATCTCTATCAGATCACATCCTTGCAAGTAACCGTGAAGGGATTGACAACCCCTTTTATTGCGTTGGGTGCAAGTGTTTGATTGTTTGTGTAGGTGCGAAGATTGGGGCCTTGCTTGTTCCTCCTACTGGATTGATACCTTGGTTCTCAACAACTAAGGGAAATACTTATCTACTTTGCTGCATCACCCTTTCCTCTTCAAGGGAAAACCAACGCATGCTCGAGAAGTAGCAAGTAGGATTTCTGGCGCCGTTGCCGGGGAGGATACATAGCAAGATACGCCTACCAAGTACCCATCACAAACTCATCTCTTGCATTTACATTATTTGCCATTTGCCTCTCGTTTTCCTCTCCCCCACTTCTAAAACGATTTTTAGAAAAAACCAAAAAAGATTTGCCCTTTTATTCGCCCTTCTTCTGTTCGTCTTTTCGTTTGCTTTTTGTTTGCTTGTGTGCTTGATCGTTCCGTTGCCATCATGTCTGAATCTGGGAAGGTTATCACTGAAATTTTTGAGGGTATTACTAGTGCAAATCTTGAGGAAAAATTTGGATCTTGCTCTCTAGATCATGAAACTGAACCTCCTCCTAATTATAAAGCTAAAACTTTTCAAGTGGGAGACGGTAATATTATTGGGAAGAGTGTTATTCAAGAGTTCTTTGATTGTACGGGAACTATGCCTATTAATAAAAGATCTATTCTTCTCGATACAAACTGTTATTCAGATGCTATTGTCTTGCTCATTGAAAAGTTAGAAAGAAAGTTTGTGCACATCCATCTTGCTTTACAAAAGGTGTTTTATAAACTCCCCAATATTAATCATCCTAAAGCTAAAAAGATTGCTACTATCATCATTATGCGAGAATTTGATTTTGTCATGCATGAAGCTAGGGAGATTTTTGCTTTCTATAATAAATATGTTGAACACCCTCCAATTGAAGAAATTCTCCATGATAAAGAAACCTTGCGTAGTCTAGAATCTAGGGACTATCAATCTTATAGTGAAAATCTTAGGAGGAGAGTTCCCTACGCGGAAGTCACTCAAACCTTGTATCTCGAGACTTATGATGAATTTGATTGGATAACAAGGGGAATTTTCGTAAGATATAAGGATGATTGGTTGGAAAAGATGGCTAGGGAACCCGTTAGAAATAAGATACGTGTTTTATATGATGATATTTATGGTGATGATCCAGATTATGGGTTTATGAATGTTAAAGTGACTAGTCAAAGTCCTTTTCATGAATTAAGTTCATCTACTAGAAGAGAAACAAAGGAAAGGATAGATCTATTTAGAAAAGCTTTTGATGGTTTAATCAAGTATAGATTGCATACAAAATATGACAATACCTAGATCTATTGCGTTATGCCTAGCTAGGGGCGTTAAACAATAGCGCTTGTTGGGAGGCAACCCAATTTTATTTTATGTTTTTGTTTTTTTGTTTCTGTTATTGTGTGTTATGCACATTATTACTTCTGTAGTAATGGTGTTTTGGTGTTTTAATTAGTGTTTGTGCCAAGTAGAACCGTTAGGATGATTCATAGGATGAGTAGAAGTGATGCTGAATCTGAAACAGAAACTTTACGTCCAGTATATGAATTTTCATTTTTTTTTGGAACGTTATCTTCATCTGAAATTTTAACACAGTGTTTATATACAAATTCCTTAGGATTTCCTAATTTTTCAGAATTTTTGGAGTTAGATAAGTATTCGAAGTTTACAGATTGCTACAGACTGTTCTGTTTTTGACAGATTCTGTTTTCTTTGTGTTGTTTGCTTATTTTGATGAATCTATGGGTTGTATCGGGGAGTATGAACCATGGAGAAGTTGTAATACAGTAAATATTACACCAATATAAATAAAGAATGAGTTCACAACGGTACCTAAAGTGGTGATTTATTTTTCTTATACTAACGGATCTCATCAGTTTTCTGTTGAGTTTTGTGTTGTGAAGTTTTCAAGTTTTGGGTAAAGATTTGATGGACTATGGAATAAGGAGTGGCAAGAGCCTAAGCTTGGGGATTCCCAAGGCACCCCAAGTCATATTCAAGGATACCTAAGAGCCTAAGCTTGGGGATGCCCCGGAAGGCATCCCCTCTTTCGTCTTCAATCCATCGGTAAATTTACTTGAGGCTATATTTTTATTCACCACATGATATGTGTTTTGCTTGGAGCGTCTTGTATGATATGAGTCTTTGCTTTTTAGTTTTCCACAATCATCCTTGCTGCACACATCTTTTGAGAGGGACACGCTGAATCGTGAATTTATTAGAATACTCTATGTGCTTCACTTATATCTTTTGAGCTAGGCAATGTTGCTCTAGTGCTTCACTTATATCTTTTTAGAGCACGGTGATGTTATATTTTATAGAAATAATTGAACTCTCGTACCTCACTTATACTATTTTGAGAGTCCTTAAACAGCATGGTAATTGGTTTAGGTTATGAATTTAGTCCTAATATAATGGGCATCCAAGAAGGATATAATAAAAACTTTCATATTAAGTGCATTGAATATTATGAGAAGTTTGATTCCTTATGATGGTTTTGATATATAAAGATGGTGATATTAGAGTCATGCTAGTGAGTAATTGTGGATTGGTAAAAATACTTGTTTTAAGGTTTGTGATTCCCGTAGCATGCATGTATGGTGAACCGTTATGTAACGAAGTCGGAGCATGATTTGTTTGATGATTGTCAACCTTTGTGTGAGGGTCGGGAGCGCGTGATGGTTAACTCCTACCAACCTCTCCCCTAGGAGCATGCGTCTAATACTTTGCTTCGATAACTAATAGATTTTTGCAATAAGTATGTGAATTCTTTATGACTAATGTGAGTCCATGGATTATACGCACTCTCACCCTTCCACCTTTGCTAGCCTCTCTAGTACCGCGCAACTTTCGCCGGTGCATTAAACCCACCATATATCTTTCCTCAAAACAGCCACCATACCTACCTATTATGGCATTTCCATAGCCATTCCGAGATATATTTCCATGCAACTTCCACCGTTCTGTTTGATATGACACGCACCATCATTTTCATATCGCTTCGCATTCATATAGAGTCATATTTTGTTTTAGGTATCGAGTTGTAATTTTTGAGTTGTAAGTAAATAAAAGTGTGATGACCATCATTATTAGAGCATTGTCCCATGAGAGAAAAGGATGATGGAAGCTATGATTCCCTCACAAGATGGGATGAGTCTCCGGACTTTACAAATAATAAAAGAGGCCAGCGAAGCCCAAAAAAAAAAGAGGCCAAAGATGCCCACCAAAAAAAATGATGAGAGAAAAGAGAGAAGGGACAATGCTACTATCTTTTTCCACACTTGTGCTTCAAAGTAGCACCATGATCTTCATGTTAGAGAGTCTCCTATTTTGTCACTTTCATATACTAGTGGGAATTTTTCATCATATAACTTCGCTTGTATATTCCAATGATGGGCTTTCTCAAATTGCCCTAGGTCTTCGTGAGCAAGCGAGTTGGATGCACACCCACTTAGTTTCTTTTTGAGCTTTCATACACTTATAGCTCTAGTGCATCCGTTGCATGGCAATCCCTACTCACTCACATTGATATCTATTGATGGGCATCTCCATAGCCCGTTGATACGCCTAGTTGATGTGAGACTATCTTCTCCTTTCCTTCACAACCACCACCATATTCTATTCCACCTATAGTGCTATATCCATGGCTCACGCTCATGTATTGCGTGAAAGTTGAAAAGGTTTGAGAACATAAAATGTGTGAAATAATTGCTTGACTTGTCATCGGAGTTGTGCATGATTTAAATACTTTGTGTGGGGAAGATGGAGCATAGCCAGACCATATGATTTTGTAGGGATAACTTTCTTTAGCCATGTTATTTTGAAAGGACACGATTGCCTTGTTAGTATGCTTGAAGTATTACTGTTTTCATGTCAATAATAAACTCTTGTTTTGAATCTTATGGATCTGAACATTCATGCCACAATAAAAAATATTACATGGATAAATATGTTAGGTAGCATTCCACATCAAAAATTTCGTTTTTATCATTTACCTACTCGAGGACGAGCAGGAATTAAGCTTGGGGATGCTTGATACGTCTCCAACGTATCTATAATTTTTGATTGTTCCATGCTATTATATTATCTGTTTTGGATGTTTTATATGCATTAATATGCTATTTTATATTATTTTTGGGACTAACCTATTAACCTAGTGCCTAGTGCCAGTTTCTGTTTTTTCCTTGTTTTTGAGTATTGCAGATAAGGAATATTAAACGGAGTCCAAACGGAATAAAATCTTCGGGGTGATTTTTCTTGGACCAGAAGAAACCTGCCAGACTTGGAGATGAAGGCAGGAGACCTGCCAGGTGGCGACAAGCCACAGGGGCGCGCCCTAGGGGGGGGCGCCCCCTTGGCTTGTGGCCCCCCAGCAGATCTCCTAACCCTATTCTTCGGCCTATAAATTCCCAAATATTCCCCCAATACCAGAGAGAGCCACGAAAATACTTTTCCGCCGCCCCAAGCCTCTGTTCCCGTGAGATCCCATCTTGGGGCCTTTTCCGGTACCCTGCCGGAGGGGGATTCGATCACGGAGGGCATCTACATCAACTCCATTGCCCCTCCGATGATGCGTGAGTAGTCCACCATAGACCTTCGGGTCCATAGCTAGTAGCTAGATGGCTTCTTCTCTCTCTCTTTGTTCTTCAATACCATGTTCTTCATGATCTTCATGGAGATCTATCCGATGTAATACTATTTTGCGGTGTGTTTGTCGAGATCCGATGAATTGTGGGTTTATGATCAGATTATCTATGAATATTATTTGAATCTTCTCTGAATTCTTATATGCATGATTTCATATCCTTGCAAGTCTCTTTGAGTTATTGGTTTGGTTTGGCCAACTAGATTGGTAATTCTTGCAATGGGAGAAGTGCTTGGTTTTGGGTTCAATCTTGCGGTGTCCTCACCCAGTGACATAGTAGGGGTAGCGAGGCACGTATTTGTATTGTTGCCATCGAGGATAAAAAGATGGGGTTTTCATCATATTTCTTGAGTTTATCCCTCTACATCATGTCATCTTACCTAATGTGTTACTCTGTTCTTCAGGAACTTAATACTCTAGATGCAGGCAGGAGTCGGTCGATGTGTGGAGTAATAGTAGTAGATGCAGAATCGTTTCGGTCTACTTGACACGGATGTGATGCCTATATGCATAATCATTGCCTTGGATATCGTCATAACTATACGCTTTTCTATCAATTGCTCGATAGTAATTTGTTCACCCACCGTATTATTTTCCTTCAAGAGAGAAGCCTCTAGTGAAACCTATGGCCCCCGGGTCTATTTTCCATATTATATTTTCAGATCTATTTACTTTCCTTTTCGTTTTAGCAATCTTTTATATCTATCTCTATCAGATCTCATCCTTGCAAGTAACCGTGAAGGGATTGACAACCCCTTTTATTGCGTTGGGTGCAAGTGTTTGATTGTTTGTGTAGGTGCAAAGATTGGGGACTTGCTTGTTCCTCCTACTGGATTGATACCTTGGTTCTCAACAACTGAGGGAAATACTTATCTACTTTGCTGCATCACCCTTTCCTCTTCAAGGGAAAACCAAGGCATGCTCGAGAAGTAGCACTGGATCGGTAACCCGTTGGATGATATTCGTCATGTAACAATCATAACCTAGGGCGATACAGAACTAGCTCTAGTTCATCAATGTAATGTAGGCATGTATTCCGTAAATAGTCATACATGCTTATGGAAAAGAACTTGCATGACATCTTTTGTCCTACCGTCCCGTGGTAGCGGGGTCCATAAGGAAACTAAGGGATATTAAGGCCTCCTTTTAATACAGAACCATAACAAAGCATTAACAGATGGTGAATACATGAACTCCTCAAACTACGGTCATCACCGCGAAGTATCCCAAATATTGTCACTATGGGGTTGACAGATCATAACACGTAATAGGTGCATATGACTAGGCAAGATCGGATCAAGAACATAGATATAAAGATGATAACATAAACTGTTCAGATCTAAAATCATGGCACTCAGGCCCTAGTGACAAGCATTAGGCATAGCAAAGTCATAGCAACATCAATCTCAGAACATAATGGATACTAGGGATCAAGCCCTAACAAAACTAACTCGATTACATGATGAACCTCATCCAACTCCTCACCGACCAGCAAGCCTATGAAGGAATTACTCACTCCCGGTGGGGAGCATCATGGAATTGGCGATGGAGAAAGGTTGGTGATGACGAAGACCAAAGATTCCCCTCTCCGGAGCCCCAAACGGGCTCTAGATCTGGCCTCCCGATGAAGAACAGGAGGTGGCGGCGGCTCCATATCGTAAAACGTAATGAAACTTTCTCTCTGATTTTTTTCTCCGAAAATAGGAATTTATAGTGGCGGAATTAGGGTCAGTGGGGCCACGAGGTGGGCACAACCCACGAGGGCGCGCCCAGTGGGCCCGGCGTGCCCTGGTGGGTGCTGGCCACCCTGCCCCCCCTCTTCGGTAGATTTTGGCTCCAATAATTCACATATATTCTGAAATAATTCTCCAAAAAGTTTGTATCCATTCCGAGAACTTTTATTTCTGAACAAAAACAACACCATGGTAGTTCTGCTGAAAACATCGTCAGTCCGGGTTAGTTCCATTCAAATCATGCAAATTAGAGTACAAAACAAGGGAAAAAGGGTGAGGAAATGTAGATACATTAGAGATGTATCAACTCCCCCAAGCTTAAACCTTTGCTTGTCCTCAAGCAATTCAGTTGACAAACTGAAAGTGATAAAGAAAAACTTTTACGAACTCTTTTGTTCTTGTTTACATATATATGCTTAAGTAGCACCCAGGTTTTCAGCAAATATTATGACTAACCATGTCAACAATAACTCTTAGAAATTGTATTAACTCATAACAATAACATAAGCAACTAGCGAGCAATAATAAGATATCTCAAGCGCCAACACTTTGTCAAAACAATCATGATACAATATGACAATAGTGGTATCTCGCTAGCCCTTTCCAAGACTGCAAAACATAAATGCAGAGCACCTCCAAAGTTCAAGCAGTGACTAAACATTTTAATTCATGGTAGAAAAGATCCAGTCATGCTGCACCCAACATCAACTATACACAATGCATGTGGATGACAATAGTGCTCTCAGGTCTGGCGCTTATTTGAGAAGGTGATGACTCAACATAAAAGTAAATAGATAGTCCCTTCGCAGAGGGAAGCATGGATTTGCAGCGGTACCATAGCTCAAAGTTTAAAACAGAGATAGATATAATTTTGGGAGGTACACCCTTCCTGTCAACGTCATGACCAAGAGTTATCAATATCTTCCATGCTAAACAAATTAGCGGCAGTTCCCAAGCGGTAAAAGTAAAGGTTTACTCCCCCTCCACCAACAATCACACTCCACAGCTAGCCGCATCCACGGGTACCGTCCAAACCAACAACATTCTTGGGGGAGTTTTGTTTAATTATTTTTGATTTTTGATTTCGGGACTGGGAATCCCTATTACCACCCCTCTCGTGTAAGGACAAGTGAATAAACACTCATCATGAGAATAACCCGCTTAGCATGGAAGATACTGACCGCCCCATGTCGCTCCATGAGCGGTCCAGGCACACAAAACAGATGTTCATTTGAATTTTTAGAGGTGGCACATGCAAATTTACTTGGAACAGCAGGGTAATACCGCATATAGGTAGATATAGTGGACTCATCTGGCATAACTAGGTTTAAGGGTTTTGATGCACAAGCAGTATTCCCGCTTAGTACAGGCGAAGGCTAGATATTAGATTGAGAAGCGGCCAGCTAGAGAGCGAAAACGGTCACGAACATGCATCACATATAATCAACATTGAATACTAGCATGAGTAGGATATGGATACCATGAACATAAATATCATGAAGGCTATGTTGGTTTTGATTCAACTACATGCGTGAACATGTGCCAAGTCAAGCCACTTGAAACATTCAGTGGAGGATACCATATCACCATACCGCATCACAACCATTTTAATGCATGTTGACACCCAAGATAAATCATTATCCACTCCTAGCTACTTAAGCATGGCATGAACAACTATAATCTCTAATGGCCATTGCAAACATGTTTGATCATAATGAGCTGAATCAAGGATGCTAGGTTAAACATATTTACAAAAACAAAAACAAGTTGAGTTCATACCCGCTTTTCTCTGCCACAGTCAATTCATCAAATGTCGTCATTATTGCCTTTCACTTGCACGACCGAACGATAAGAAGATAATAATAGTGCAAGAGTGTCGTGGACTAAGCTGGATCTACAAACATTTTATTCAAGAGGAGAAGACAAAGTAATATGGGCTCTTTGTTGGATAAACAGTAATGCAGATGAGAGCCACTCAATATTTCATTGTGGTCTTCTTCTAGGTACGACTCAAGTAAAAAGAAAAGAATTTCAGATAAACACACTGAAATATTTTTGGAGTTTTTGTTTTTTCTTGAAGAAAGCAAATTAAAGAGGAAAAACAAAAAACAAGGAAACTATTTACACGGGAAAGCTCCCAACAAGTAAAAGAAGAGGCGAGAAATCTTTTTGGGTTTTCTTTTGATGCAACAATTTAACTAAGCTAGAAAGAAAAACTAAAAAGAAGTAGGAAATATTTTTGGATTTTCTCAAAGTTTTTCAAACACACAAGAAGAAAGCGGGAAACAAATCTAGCATGGATATTACAATGAAAAAGTATGAACACCGACAACTGGAATGAAATATGTGAACATGAATGTAATGTCAGTGGGAATACGTACTCCCCCAAGCTTAGGCTTCTGGCCTAGCTTGGTAATCACCATCCGTAGTAACCGTCCGGTCCCAAGTCATAGTGAGGCGGAGGCGGCACCTGAGCATCCCACCCCTGGGGCTCCTCCTCAGCAGCTGCTAGGTTGTTCCGGTAGGCTATAATGTCGTCTGGCATGATCCTGTATCTGTTCCTGGCAATAGAATCAAACAAAGCAGGTGTAGGCAACGGAATAATATCACGTGTTTTCTTGCTAAATACTAGGTTATAATGAATGTCACGGGGAGAATCGGTTACATCTAGGAATTGGTGAGCCTGTGGTGACTTGTGATCAAGGTAGACTCGGGATAAGAGATAATCATGTGGGCAAAACTGGACTCTAAAGTGGCTCGCTAGACGAGTAGCATAAATACCACCATGTATCTTTCCCTTAGTTTTGTTAAGATGTAAGCGTCGAGCAATAATAGCCCCCATACTAAAGGTGTGATCATCATAATGTGCACGACGTAAAATAGCAAGGTCAGGGGCACTGAGTGCACCGACCTTCTCCCTAGCGGTTAAACACTTAGCGATGACCAAGGCGAAATAATGTACTGAGGGAAACTCCAAACTGGTAGCAGTGGCACTCGAAATGCCTCTATCCTCACCCACGGTTAACGTGAGGAGAAAATCCTCAAACTCAGATGGCCTAGGTTCTCTCAAGTCCCCATCAGAAGGAATCAAACATATGTTGCAGAAGTCAGTTAGCGGCCATGTGTAAGTTTCAGCATAAAGATTAAACTGCACTTCAGGGGGGTTGTTTCTCCCTAGATAATGAAAGCTTTGCACAAAGGAATTTGTAAGGATGTGATATTGGTCACACTTAGCTGCGAGAAACTCAGTTAACCCAGCGTTCGCAACAAACTGAGCGAACTCTTGATGGAACCCGGCCTCCTCCATGAAGGCATCATGCGGCCATTCACATGTCCGCACCTCCACCTTCCTTGGGGTGTGAAGGTCATTGTCCAATGATTCCCCAATGACTCCCTTGGCATTTTTCTTGGAGGAGAACTTCCTAAAGATTTCCATTTTATTCCTATAAAAATTCTGAAAATTTTTAGTCCACAAAAATTTGTCAACAAAACTTTGTAAGATTGTTAGCAACTACTCCCAGGCATGCATAGAGGCCATATTGAGCATTCAAACTACTTAGAACTCTAAGAATTCAACATGCAAGCTCATCTATAGCAGCACCAAGAGTAGCTAACTACTCTAAAAATAACCCACAAAAACAAAAACTAATTGGAGCAATGGAGGAGTCACATACCAAGTAGCAATCCCTCCAAACAGTTTCAGAAACGGAGCTTCAAGTAAAGAGATTGAAATCCGCAGGTTTGAGAACAAGAACACGAAAATGGTGGTTGTGGTGATTTTTTTTCTGGAGGTAGGTGATGAAGTGGGCTAAAGAGATAAGTGAGGGGGCCCATGTGGGGGCCACAACCCACTAGGGCGCGCCTGGGGGTGCTGGCGCGCCCTGGTGTCTTGTGGGTACCAGGTGCACCCCCTCTGGTATTATTTGCACCAGAAAATCATAAATATTCGGAAAAAAATCGTGTTAAATTTTCAGAGCATTCTGAGAACTTTTATTTTTGGGTCATTTTTTATTGCACGGCGAAAACAGAAAACAAGATAATCATGGTATTTTATTTTATTTGACTAGCTAAAACAGAAAATAAAAGGTGGGAGCAGAGAGTTGTGCTTTACTAGATTCATCGACTTCATACCTCTCAAAAATGATCCATTAATAAGGTTGATCAAGTCTTATTAACAACCACTTCCGATTAGCATGAAACCGAAGAACTTTCGTAAAACACTAAGTTACCTCAATGGGGATGTGCATATCCCCAACAATAAGTATATCATATTTATTTTTAGCAGTAGGTAGAGGTAATTGAAAACTTCCAATAGTGATGGTCGGATATTCTTCAATAACATTTATACCATTCACTTGGAATTGCTTCTTCGGAAAGTGCACCGTATGCTCATTACCATTGATATGAAAAGTGACTTTGGTTTTATTGCAATCAATAACAGCCCCTGCAGTGTTCAAAAAGGGTCTACCAAGGATAATCAACATGTTGTCGTCCTCGGGCATCTCAAGAATAACAAAGTCCGTTAAGATAGTAACATTTGCAACAACAACGGGCACATCCTCACAAATACCGATAGGTATGGCCGTTGATTTGTCAGCCATTTGCAATGATATCTCGGTAGGTGTGAGTTTATTCAAATCAAGTCTCTTATATAAGGAGAAAGGCATAACACTAACACTGGCTCCCAAATCACACAAAGCAGTTTTGACATAGCTTCTCTTAATGGAGCAAAGTATAGTTGGTATTCCAGGATCTCCAAGTTTTTTAGGTACTCCATCCTTAAAAGAATAATTAGCAAGAATGGTGGAGATTTCAGCTTCCGGTATTTTTATTTTATTTGTGATGATGTCTTTCATATACTTTGCATAAGGGGCCATTTTTAAGATATCGGTTAAGCGGGTACGCAAAAAAACTGGCCTAATCATTTCGGCAAAGCGCTCAAATTCTTCATCATTCTTTTTCTTAGATGGCTTGGGTGGAAAGGGTTTTTGAACCCATGGCTCTCTTTCTTTACCATGTTTCCTAGCCACAAAGTCTTTTTTATCATGCCGTTTATTTTTAGGTTGTGGGTTATCAAGATCAGGAGCAGGCTCTATTTCAACATCATTATTTGGTTCTTTATCATTACTAGGTTCAGCATCATCGTGAACATCATCATTATCATTTTCATTATCACTAGGTGAATGTTCACTACCAGATTGAGTTTCAGTATCGTAAATAGAGACATCATTATTATCAGGAGGTTTTTGTGTCTCAGGTTCACTAGAGGTCCTATCATTTTTCTTTTTCTTTTTCTTCTTAGAAGGACTAGGCGCATCAGTATTAATTCTCTGAGAGTCTTGTTCAATTCTTTTAGGATGACCCTCAGGATAAAGTGGTTCTTGGGTCATTCTACCTCCTCTAGTTACTACTCTAGCAGCAAAATCATGCATATTATTATTCATTTCATCAAGCAATTCTTTTTGAGACTTAGCAACTTGTCCTAGCTGAGTTTGAACCATAGAGGCATGCTTTCCTACACCTCTAACATCATTACTGATTCTAAATAGCAAGTCACTCAAGCGAGCAATCATATCAGAATTGTATTTCAATTGTTTCAGAACATGGGCATTGAAATGATCTTGCTTCATAATATAGTTATCGAACTCATATAAGCATTGACTAGGATGTTTATTGTGAGGAATGTCACTTTCATTAAACTTTAATAAAGAATTTACCTCTACCACCTGTGGAGGTGGTGGTGTGTCAAGGCCATGTATTTCTTCAATAGGTGGCAAATTTTTAACATCCTCAGCTTTAATACCTTTTTCCTTCATAGATTTCTTTGCCTCTTGCATATCTTCAGGACTGAGAAATAAGATACCCCTCTTCTTTGGAGTGGGTTTAGGCGGTGGTTCAGGAAGAGTCCAATCATCATAATTCTTCAATATGTTATTCAATAATTCCTCAGCTTGTTCAACAGTTCGTTCCCTGAAAACACAACCGGCACAACTATCTAGGAAGTCCCTAGAAGCATCGGTTAGTCCATTATAAAAGATATCAAGTATTTCATTCTTCTTGAGAGGGTGATCAGGCAAAGCGTTAAGCAATTGGAGAAGCCTCCCCCAAGCTTGTGGGAGACTCTCTTCTTCAATTTGCACAAAGTTAAACATTTCCTGTAAGGCAGCTTGTTTCTTATGAGCGGGAAAATATTTTTCAGAGAAGTAGTAAATCATATCCTGGGGACTACGCACACAACCAGGAGCAAGAGTATTGTACCATGTCTTAGCATCACCCTTTAATGAGAACGGAAATAACTTAAGGATGTAATAGTAACGAATCTTCTCGTCATGAGCAAAGAGGGTGGCTATATCATTCAGCTTAGTAAGGTGTGCCACTACAGTTTCAGTTTCATAGCCATGGAAAGGATCAGATTCAACCAAAGTAATTAACTATGGATCGACAGAGAATTCATAATCCTTATCGGTAACAAAGATAGGTGAAGTAGCAAACTTAGGATCACATTTCATTCTAGCATTCAGAGTTTTTTCCTTATACTTGCATAGCAAATTCTTAAGATCGTTTCTATCCTTGCAAGAAAGAATTTCTCTAGTTATCTCTTCGTCCATAACATAACCTTCAGGTATCTTAGGCATTTCAAACTTAGGAGAGCTAGGACTAATAGGTGTTTCATAGTCATCATCAGTTTCATAAGCTTCATCAGTTTCAGCAATCTCATCAGTTTCAGTAGTTTCATTCTCTTTAGCTCTAGCAATTTGTTCATCAAGAAATTCTCCTAGTGGCACATTATCATCAAGCATGGTACTAGCATCATCATAAGCATCATTCATAGCAGAGGTAGCATCATCAATAACATGCGCTATATCAGGATTACTAGCATGTGGTGGTGTTGCAAGCTTACTCATAACAGAAGGTGAATCAAGTGCAGAGCTAGATGGCAGTTCCTTACCTCCCCTCGTCTTAGAAGGAAAAATCTTAGTCTTTGGATCCTTTAGATTCTTCATAGTGATCAATTGATATAAATCCCAAGTGACTCAACAAATATTGCTATGCTCCCCGGCAACGGCGCCAGAAAAAGGTCTTGATAACCCACAAGTATAGGGGATCGCAACAGTTTTCGAGGGTAGAGTATTCAACCCAAATTTATAGATTCGACACAAGGGGAGCCAAAGAATACTTGAGAGTATTAGCAGTTGAGTTGTCAATTCAACCACACCTGGAGATTAAATATCTGCAGCAAAGTGATCAGTAGCACAATAATATGATAGTTTGATAGCAGTAGTGATAGTAACAGTAGCGGTAACAGTAGTAGCAACTTAGCAAGAACAATAAGTGGAAAGCTCGTAGGCACTGGATCGGTAACTCGTTGGATGATATTCATCATGTAACAGTCATAACCTAGGGCAATACATAACTAGCTCCAGTTCATCAACGTAATGTAGGCATGTATTCCGTAAATAGTCATACGTGCTTATGGAAAAGAACTTGCATGACATCTTTTGTCCTACCCTCCTATGGCAGCGGGGTCCATAAGGAAACTAAGGGATATTAAGGCCTCCTTTTCATAGAGAACCGGAACAAAGCATTAACACATGGTGAATACATGAACTCCTCAAACTACGGTCATCACCGCGAAGTATCCCAAATATTGTCACTATGGGGTTGACAGATCATAACACGTAATAGGTGCATATGACTAGGCAAAATCGGATCAAGAACATAGATATAAAGATGATAACATAAACTGTTCAGATCTGAAATCATGGCACTCAGGCCCTAGTGACAAGCATTAGGCATAGCAAAGTCATAGCAACATCAATCTCAGAACATAATGGATACTAGGGATCAAGCCCTAACAAAACTAACTCGATTACATGATGAATCTCATCCAAATCCTCACCGACCAGCAAGCCTACGAAGGAATTACTCACTCCCAGTGGGGAGCATCATGGAATTGGCGATGGAGAAAGGTTGGTGATGACGAAGACCGAAGATTCCCCTCTCCGGAGCCCCAAACGGGCTCCAGATCTGGCCTCCCGATGAAGAACAGGAGGTGGCGGCGGCTCCGTATCGTAAAACGTGATGAAACTTTCTCTCTGATTTTTTTCTCCGAAAATAGAATTTATAGTGGCGGAATTAGGATCAGTGGGGCCATGAGGTGGGCACAACCCACCAGGGCGCGCCCTGGTGGGTGCTGGCCACCCTGGCCCCCCTCTTCGGTGGATTTTGGCTCCAATAATTCACATATATTCTGAAATAATTCTCCAAAAAGTTCCGTTCCATTCCGAGAACTTTTATTTCTGCACAAAAACAACACCATGGTAGTTTTGCTGAAAATAGCGTCAGTCCGGGTTAGTTCCATTCAAATCATGCAAATTAGAGTCCAAAACAAGGGCAAAAGGGTGAGGAAAAGTAGATACGATGGAGACGTATCACTCCCGTGCAACTAAGAAGCTAAATGTATCACCTTGGCCTAACGATCCCATTTTACCTACTCAGCATTTAGACTTTGAGGCCATGAAACGTCATAGGTTCCTTAAGGGCACAACCACTAATTATACTTACAACTTGTGGTTTAATAAAGATCCCGTTGTACCTGTTACTTTGCCTGCTCCTGCTCTCTTTGATTTTCACACTAGGGGAAGATACTATGTTCTTGAGAGCGAGGCTCGCGCGTACAATGCGGAGGTTGAAGCTGCCAGGTGGGCCGAGGAAGCTGCACCAAGAACCTCGGTGGGCTATCACTCAGACTATTATCCAGGCCGCGGATGGTGATTACCAAGCTAGGCCAAAAGCCTAAGCTTGGGGGAGTACGTATATCCACCGACATTATATTCATGTTTACACTTTTCATTCCAGTTGTCGGTGTTCATACTTATTCATTGTATTATCCATGCTAGATTTATTTTCTTGCTTTCTTCTTGCGTGTTTGAAATACTTTGAGAAAATCCAAAAATATTTCCTACTTCTTTTAGGCTTTTCTTTCTAGTTTAAATTGATTGTAGTATCAAAAGAAAACCCAAAAAGATATCCCGTTCTTCTTTTAATTGTTGGGAGCTTTCCCGTGTAAATAATTTTTCTCGTTTTTGTTTTTTCCTCTTCAATTTGCTTTCTTTAAGAAAAATCAAAAATTCGAAAAATATTTCAGTGTGTTTCTCTGAAATTCTTTCCCTTTTATTCGAGTCATACCCAGGAGAAGACCACGATGAAAATGTTGAGTGGCTCTCATATTCATTATTGTTGATCTAACAAAGAGCCCATGTTACTTTGTCTTCTCCTCTTGAATAAAATGTTTGCAGATTCCAGCTTAGTCCACGACACTCTTGCACTATTATTATTATTTTCATATCATTCGGTCGTGCAAGTGAAAGGCAATAATGACGATATTTGATGAAGTGACTGTGGCAGAGAAAGCGGGTATGAACTCAACTTGTTTTTGTTTTTGTAAATATGTTTAACCTAGTATCCATGATTTAGCATATTATGATCAAACATGTTTACAATGACAATTAGATATTATAGTTTCTCATGCCATGCTTAAGTAGCTAGGAGTGGATAATGATTTATCTTGGATGTCAACATGCATTAAAATGGTTGTGATGTAGTATGACGATATGGTATCCTCCTCTGAATGTTTCAAGTGGCTTGACTTGGCACATGTTCACACATGTAGTTGAATCAAAACCAATATAGCCTTCACGATATTCATGTTCATGGTGTCCATATCCTACTCATGCTAGTATTCAATGTTTATTAGTCATAATGCATGTTCATGACCATTTTCGCTCTCTAGCTGGCCGCTTCTCAATCTATTTGCTAGCCTTCACCTGTACTAAGCGGGAATACTGCTTGTGCATCAAAATCCTTAAACCAAAGTTATTCAGATGAGTCCACTATATCTACCTATATGCGGTATTACCCTGCCGTTCCAAGTAAATATGCATGTGCCACCTCTAAAAATTCAAATGAACATCTATTTTGTGTGCCTGGACCGCTCATGGAGCGACAGGGGGCGATCAGTATCTTCCATGTTAAGCGGGTTATTCTCATGATGAGTGTTTATTCACTCGTCCTTGCACGAGAGGGGCGGTAATAGGGACTCCCAGTCCCGAGATAAAATAATTGCAAATAATGAAACAAAACTCCCCCAGGAATGTTGTTGGTATGGACGGTACCCGTGGATTCGGCTAGCCGTGGAGTGTGTTTGTTGGTGGAGGGGGAGTAAACCTTTACTTTTACCGCTTGGCAACCGCCGCTAATGTGTTTAGCATGGAAGATATTGATAAATCTTGGTTGTAACGTTGACAGGAAGGGTGCGCTTCCCAAAATTATATCTATCTCTGATTTAAGCTTTGAGCTCTGGCACCTCTGTAAATCCTTGCTTCCCTCTGCGAAGGGACTATCTATTTACTTTTATGTTGAGTCATCACCTGCTCAAATAAGCGTCAGACCTAAGAGCACTATTGTCATCCTCATGCATTGTGTATATTTAATGTTGGATGCAGCATGACTAGATCTTTTCTACCATGAATTACAATGTTTAGTAACTGCTTGAACTTTGGAGGTGCTCTGCATTTATGTTTTGCAATCTCAGAAAGGGCTAGCGAGATACCACTGTTGTCATATTATATCATGATTGTTTTGACAAAGTGTTCGCATTTGAGATATTTTTATTATTGCTCGCTAGCTGCTTATGTCATTGATATGAGTTAATATAATTTCTAAGAGTTATTGCTGACATGGTTAGTCATAATCTTTGCTGAAAACCTGGGTGCTACTTAAGCATATATATGTACACAAGAACAAAAGAGTTCGTAAAAGTTTTTCTTTATCACTTTCAGTTTGTCAACTGAATTGCTTGAGGACAAGCAATGGGTTAAGCTTGGGGGAGTTGATACATCTCCGTCGTATCTACTTTTCCTCACGCTTTTGCTCTTGTTTTGGACTCTAATTTGCATGATTTGAATGAAACTAACCCGGACTGACGCTGTTTTCAGTAGAACTACCATGGTGTTGTTTTTGTGCAGAAATAAAAGTTCTCGGAACCGGACGAAACTTTTTGGAGATTTATTTTACAATAAATAAAAATTACTGGAGCCAAGAACCACCGGAGGGGGTGCCCTGGTTGGACACGATACATCAGGACGCGCCACCCCCTCCAGGCGCGCCCTCGTGGGTTGTGCCCACCTCGAGGCCCCACTAACCCTAATTCCAGCGCTATAAAATCCTATTTTTGGAGAAAAAAATCAGAGAGAAAGTTTCATCGCGTTTTACGATACGGAGCCACCGCCACCTCCTGTTCTTCATCGGGAGGCCAGATCTGGAGCCCGTTTGGGGATCCGGAGAGGGGAATCTTCGGTCTTCATCATCATCAACCCTTCTCCATCGCCAATTCCATGATGCTCCCCACCGGGAGTGAGTAATTCCTTTATAGGCTTGCTGGTCAGTGAGGAGTTGGGTGAGATTCATCATGTAATCGAGTTAGTTTTGTTAGGGCTTGATCCCTAGTATCCACTATGTTCTGAGATTGATGTTGCTATGTCTTTGCCATGCTTAATGCTTGTCACTAGAGCCCGAGTGCCATGATTTCAGATCTGAACCGTTTATGTTATCACCATTATATCTATGTTCTTGATCCGATCTTGCTAGTCATACGCACCTATTACGTGTTATGATCCGTAAACCCCGGAGTGACAATAGTCGGGATACTTTCCGGTGATGACCGTAGTTTGAGGAGTTCATGTATTCACTATGTGTTAATGCTTTGTTCCGGTTCTCTGTTAAAAGGAGGCCTTAATATCCCTTAGTTTCCTTATGGACCCTGCTGCCACGGGAGGGTAGGACAAAAGATGTCATGCAAGTTCTTTTCCATAAGCACGTGATGACCCACAAGTATAAGGGATCAATCGTAATCCTTTCGATAAGTAAGAGTGTTGAACCCAACAAGGAGCAGAAGGAAATGACAAGCGGTTTTAGCAAGGTAATTTCTGCAAGCACTGAAATTGTAGGTAACAGATAGTTTGATAGCAAGATAATTGGTAACGAGCAAGTAACGATAACGGTAAACAAGGTGCAGCAAGGTAGCCCAATCCTTTTGTGGCAAAGGACAGGTGTAGGATCACTAGAAGTGTGTGTCTAGAGGGAGGGTGAATAGACTACTTGCGCAAATTTAAAACCTAATCTTTTCCCAAGTTAATTGGTTGGCAGATTTTAGCAAAGATAGCAATCAAGTACACCCTACACATGCATGTCAACAAGTATGGCAGCGGAAAGTAAAGACATTGCACATGGAATCACATGGAAAGTAAAGTTGAGATAGAGAGATCAAATGCATGAGGGACACGAAGATTTTTCCTGTGGTTTTGATAGGTGGTGCTATCGTACGTCCACGTTTATGGAGTCTTCAACCCACGGAGGGTAACGGTCGTGAGAGTCCACGGAGGGCTCCACCCATAAGGGTCCACGAAGTAGCAACCTTGACTATTCCATAACGGCTTCCATCCACGAAGGACTAGCCTCACTATGGGTAGATCTTCACGAAGTAGGCGATCTCCTTGCTCGTACAAACTTCTTGGTTTAACTCCACAACACGAAGTAGGAGGCTCCCAAGCGACACCTAACCAATCTAGGAGGCACCACCCTCCAAAAGGTAATAGGCTCGATAATGATGATGAACTCCTTGCTCTTGTGCTTTAAGATGATAGACTCCTCAACACACAATCATTCTCTCACAGATTTGGCTTTGTAGAAGAGATTGATTGGGTGGAAAGCAACTTGGGGAGGCTAGAGATCAAGATTCATATGGATGGAGTGGAATGGCTTGATCTCAACACATGAGTAGGTGGCTCTCTCTCAAAAAATTGGATGGGGCAAGTATGGAATAGTTCTGAGTGCTTCTTTTTCGAGTGGGTGGTGGTGAAGGGGTATATATAGGCATCCCCCAAAATCCAACCGTTACACCTAAAGTGACCAACTCAGTGACACCGAAGTATAAAACTCGGTGGTACCGAGTTGCTCCAAAGGTAGCAACTTTTGAATCTCGATGAGACCGATACAGAAATCTCGGCGATACCGATTAGGTGACCAACGGTCAGTTTCCAAAACTCGGTGACGCCGATCCAAAATCTCGGAATTTTGGATTTTAAGAATCGAGGTAACAGAAAGTTGGCAAGCTGAACTCGGTGGCACCGAAGCAGAATCGGTTGCACCGATGTGCTAGGGTTTGGCATGGGTCTGTCTGAGGTGGGAATCGGTGGGACCGAGTGGAAATTGTTGGTAGCACCGATTTTCATGATAGGCTTGGACAAACTTATGTGGAAGAGTTTGTGGGTGTTTTTGGTGACTATCACTTGTGCACGTGGAGCATCTTGTTCACCAACAGTACCTTACCCCCTTTTAATAGTATTGGCTTTCCTATGGACTCAAAGTGATTTCTCACGAAGTAAAATGTAGAATCCTCTTGCTTGAAGCTTTGCCAATCCAATTCCTTGCATCTAGGCGTCTCTTCACAATCCTTTTTGCCAACCCATCTCTCTCTATGGACTTTCACCTGAAATACACTAGGTAGAAATATTAGTCCAAGAGACAATGCATGTTGTCATGAATTATCAAAACCACCAAGGGAGCACGTTGTGCTTTCAATCTCCCCCTTTTTGGTAATTGATGACAACATACAATCAAAGCTTCAAATAAAGATATGCATAGATATTATGAAGACTTTGAGAGACACATGACTTTGATGTTGCTCCCCCTAAATGTGTGCAATCCCTTTAAAGGATAGTTGCTTTGGAATGCATGGACACACATATAGTAGAAGAGATATGATGAGTCATGTGTATCTTGGCTATATACATCAAATATATATGAGTGAGGTGTATCCTTGTTCAAGACTTCACTCTTGCAAACAATATGTGCAAGAAGCAAGAGATCATCTTGAACAAAGATATGGTGCATATACTTACCTTGAGTTCTTGAGCATCCTAATAGCAGAAACACACTTGAGAAAACAATGTTAGGGAACACAAGAGTATTCTACAAATCAAAGAGCAATAGAACTCAACAGTACCAAGATGTGGAGAACATATAGAAGACAGTATTCCTTAAGATTGATATGTCTCCAAGAACATTTAGAACTTTCTCCCCTAGATATGAAATAGCAGGTCATCCTCTCCCCCTGAATCTTAGCATGTAGATATTGGGATTGGATAGGGTGAGACAAGTCTAACATGAGAATAACAAATAAGAGTATCAAATTGGAACCTTCTCCACCTACTTTGGTATTCTCCCATTGTCTATGTAAGCATAAGCTTTGATATTCTCCCCCTTGATTGTCTCTCCCCCTTTGCATTGAAGCATGTATCTCCCCCTTTAGCATCGAAGCTTTGGTATTTATCCCCCTTTGGCATTAATTTCCAAAAAGGTCCATACACAGGGTCAGACACAGGGATCATGGAGTAAGAAGGGATCCTTGAGAACAAGGGTCATAGAATGTAGGGATCATGGAAAGTTTAGAATCATAGAGAGCATTAAAACTGATGGAACATAGAGAATAGTTTCTCCCTCTTTCACCGAGAGCTTGTAAGACTTCTCCTCCTTTGAGTTAGGGATCCTAGAGTAAAGTTTCTCTCTCCCTTTTTTAAATAATAATAAGGGATCATCGAAGAAATGGAGAATTGCTAAGTTTAACAAAGGATAGAAAAGATAGCAAAGTCGGTGGCTCCGAGGCAAATAAGTCGATGGAACCGAGACGTGTATTTGCAGCCTATCTGCATGATCGGTAGAATCGAGTCATTTGAATCGGAGGCTCCGAGTAGTAAACATAAACTTGGCAATGTTTTAGAAACTTGCAAATGAGTTTTTGAAAACTTGTAATAAAATGTCAAAAAGATCTGCAAAGCAAATTCAAAAGACTTTTTACAAAGAAATATCAACTAGCGAAGATTTGAGTGGTTCCAAGAAATCTTGCAAATAAACAATGAACCAAACAAGATACTTAATCTAGATGATGGTCGGTGACTAGGTGTAACAGCTCGGAACTGACGCTCCAGAAGATTCCCCTTTTATTTCGAGTTTCGTCGTGTGTTCCTTTTGGTTTGGCATTGCATCATTGCATCATGTCGTCATGTCATTAATTTTGGCAATTCAAATAAATAAATTGTATGGATCTTTGATCCATTTAAATCGAGGGATATTCACATGGTGATTTCTCTTTATAACATATCCTCCCAATATTTTAGGGAGCTATAATAAATATTCCTTTTGAAATCACCCTCAAACATACTTGCAAAATATATGTCCATGCCTTCTACTCCATCTTGGCCTCAAACATCATTGCCCCTATTTCTTCTTGCATTTATCAAGGCTCCACCATATATCTCAACATTGTTGGACCTCAACACCCACTTCTTATAAACCTATTCGAATGTGATTCGAAGGAGTTTGTATTCAAAACCCCAACATGTCTCTTTGCAATTCTTCCAGATCAATCACATTTTCGCGAGTCTAGGGAAATCAACCCCATGCCCAAATCCTTTCTCTAACCTTTTCTTATATCCTTTTTTTCCCTATAATGAGAGAGAGGAGCTGTCAGGCCGGCCTGCTCCTGCGGCCAACCCATCCATCCGGCCCGGCCACCAGGCCCAAGACCCAGCCGAACCCTAGCCTTCTCGTTCCCCACTCGCTCGATCTCTCCCTCGTCTCCCTCAGCGCCGCCACAGCACACACAGCCAACGCAGAGAGGAGCGAGAGCCCGCACGCTGCGCCCGACTCCCGCCCCCATCTGCTCTGCCTCCGGTGGCCGAAGCTCGCCCCGCTCCTCTAGCCATGGCGCCGCCGCCGTTCCCCTCCACGCCACCAGGGGCTCGCCGCACCCAATCCCCACGGCGTCCCTGTGCCCCTCGCCTCCCATGGCGCTCCCGGCAGCCGTCGTTGACCTGGTTTGCCGGCGAGCCTCCCAAGCGTCGCCTCGTTCCGCTGTCGCCGCGTTCCCCGTCGCCATGGCCCCCATCTGCCTCTCCCATGCGCGTTCGCCGCTCTTGTGCGCCCCGGACCCAGCCACCGCGAGCACCTGCGCCAGCCGCTGCTCGAGCTCCGCTTGCTCCCGTGCGCCTCCGAGTCGCCGCGCCCTTGCCCGCAGCTTCGCCCTGCCGTAGTGCTCCAGCCACCGCGGCCCCACGTCGAAGCCGTCCGCGTAGCGCCGCCATAGGCTCCGCCGCCCTCCTCTGTCTAGGTCCGGCACCTGCCGGCTGGATCCGCCCGTCTCCATCACCAGCTGCGCTCCAGCGTCGCCAGAACTCGCTGCTGCCCATGGCCATCGACCGCATCGAGCCCCCCCCCCCCCCCCCCGTTGACCCGTGCACCACTGGACCGCTGCCTTTTGTTTGTGTCTTTGCCAAGACCACCGGTCAGAGACAAGACCCGCCGTGAGCACCAAGTGTTGATCGTCGACCACCCTGCGGACGTCAAGCCCTTGTTCGACTACGCTGCAAAAGTTTGAATGACTCCCGAAGATCTCGGATTCGTCAAGATCCTCTCCGACAAGTGTACATCTACCGTCGACGTGGATACGACAAGACCGCGTGAACCACTACTTCCACGACGCCCGTGACGACCTATGTACATCTACACCGCATCGACTCGATCCTCTCCGAAAGCACGCTTCGAAGGTATAACCCCTAGACGACGCCCGTGAACGAATGCATGTGTGATGTATGAGATGGACCGCATATTTGCACCATTTGCGATTGTCCGTTGCCCCTCGTTTTGCACCCTTCGACACATGGGACACCCGGTATCCGGGATCACTCCCAATCCTCTTGCATGTTCCGCACATCTCACTTGTTCATTTGCACCGACATCTCAATGAGTTGCCGGAACCGGATTGTTACCATGGCACCGTTTCCGTTTTCGCCGCCATGGTACCCCCTTTCTTTCCGCCTTGGCGGCAAATGCTTCACGTCGTGCTTAATGTCAACATTTTCATAAAAATTGCATGTAACTTGTAAATGTCATCCTCATGCATGTTAAAGCCTTAAAATATGTTGCATTACAATTGCCTAATGACTTGCTACACGGTTTCTCTCATAACTACATAACCGTAGCTCCGATGCAAATGTTTTATATATGTAATTTGACTAGAAAATCGTGTAGAATCTCATGGCACACTTTATTTTGCTGTTTAACAAATATAAAATATGCTTAGGACAGATCTGGACCAAATTCGTAATTTGCATATGAGGGCCTCATTTAAAATGCCTAGATGATGTAGTTGTTCATGCTTCACCTCTTTCCATGTTTAACACCATTTAAAATGATTGTTTGTTAAACAACATTAACCGTATTTCTATTAATATGGAGAGTTACTATTTTGTTATATGTATGCCCTCCTTCTCCATTTAAAATTGCATAATTCCATCTTCACCTTGTGCCATGACCATCCATGTTGAACAACCTTTAATATTGATGAGTACCTAAACGAGAGCGAACTAAATATTTGAATGTGGAGTTTCGTCAATATGCAACTCGTTGCATATTGAGCTTCACTTAATGTGTAGTAATTGTTTGTTGTGATTGCCATGCCATGCCTATTAACCCGGACATGCATCATACTTGTTTCCGCATCATGTCATGCATATATTGTGGTGTTTTTGTGTGTTGATTGTTGTTTCCGGATTGCTTCTTCTCGATAGAGTTCCGAAAGCGTTCGGAGTGTGAGGATTCGTGTGACTTCGTTGGCTCGTCTTCTTCACGGATTCGTTCTTCTTCCAAGCGGGATCTCAGGCAAGATGATCATTTCCCTGAATACCATTACTATCATTGCCATGCTAGATGTCTCGTTTCTATCGCTGTCTTGCTACCTACCACTTGTATGTCAAGCCTCCCAAATTGCCATAAAAAGCCTCTAAACCCTCCACATCCCAACAAAACATTGTTTGGCTATGTTACTGCTTGCTCAGCCCTTCTTATAGCGTTGCTAGTTGCAGGTGCAATGTTTCCGTGTGCCAACATGGATGTTTTTGTTATATCACAATATTATTGCTATTTAATTTAATGCACATATATACTTGGTAAAGGGTGGAAGGCTATGGGGACCCCCTTGATTTTCATTTTAGGATAAAACTTGTCTGGCAAGGCCCAACATTGGTATTACATTTGCCTAATAACTAATAAACCTGCATAGGGAGTAATTAACCCGAGGATCTTTAATCAACAACCCGGGCCAGTGCTCCTCATGAGTATTGGTCCAAACCGGGCGATGTCCGGCGCCCCCTGGTCACCCGGGGTTTCAGCCAACCCGACGTCTTGCCCATCTGGTACTGCCCTGAGAAAGAGATACGCGCGGCTCCTATTGGGATCTGGTCTGCCGGGCGGTCTTGCTGGACTTGTTTTACCTTTCTCGAACGTCTTGTGCGAGGAATTTCAAGAATACTTCGGGCTATCTCGAGGTTGCGGTTTTTCAATGGAATTGACTAGGAAGATCACGAGATTCGTGGTCGAGGTTATTCCCGCGGCGTGTGGTTAGTTTGTGATGGATGAGTTGGAGCACCCCTGCAGAGTTAAATCTTTCGGAAAGCCATGCTCGCGGTTACGTGGCAACTTGGAAACTTTGTTTAACACCCGGTCATAGCAAACTTGAAGTAAACTCAAATAAAATACACCAACCGTGTGCGTAACCGTGACTGTCTCTTCTCGTGAATTTCTGATCCGAGAGAGAACACGGTGGGGTTATGTTTGTTCGTAAGTAGGTGTTCAGGATTACTTAGTGATCATTACTAGTTCATGTCCGCTTATTCGACAATCATCCCCCTTTATTCTTGTACTTGTAAGTTAGTCACTCAAATAAATGCTTAGTGCTTGCTGCAGCCTCACCACTTAACCATACCTCACCCATTAAGCTTTAATAGTCTTGATACCCTTGGAAATGAGATTGCTGAGTCCCCGTGGCTCACAGATTACTACAACCACAGTTGCAGGTACAGGTAATGCGATGATTTGACGTGAGCGCGATGCTTGTTTGATTTGGAGTTCTTCTTCTTCTTCTTCGATCATAGGATGGGTTCCAGGTGGCAGCCTGGGATAGCAAGGATGGATGTCATTTCATCGTTTGTTTTCGTCCGTAGTCGGACCCTGCTCTTCTGTATGATGTTTGGGTATGTTATTGTATTAATGTGATATTGATGTAGCTTGTGGCGAGTGTAAGCCAATTCCATATACTCATCTCTTCTTTACATGTACTTGTAATGATATCCATTCTTGTGAAACGACGAGATGCGCTTCTATCCCTGTCGAGGCCCTCGTGCCAAAATAAGGATAGGATCGCATCTTGGGCGTTACAAGTTGGTATCAGAGCTTGTACCGACCTAGGAGCCCCCTTGATTGATCGAAACTTGGCCGAGTCGAGTCTAGTAAAAAACTATTTTGAGTCTAGTTATATCGGAGAGTAGGTTTCTTTTACTCCTCTTCTATGCTCAGGTGAGGTATTCGACTTAGGAATTTTGATTCTACTCCTCTTCTCGCTCAAATTTTTTTTAGGATCACGCGGGTATTTGGGAAACTATATGATGCCGATGTGAAGGAATTCTGTCTTGGTGCCTCCTGTTATCGAGGAGTAGAGCTCCGAGGGATTTTTGCACATCGTTATCATTCAGTTTTCTTAGTATCTCAGGACGAAGGATGTTCGAAATTGCTTCAATACTTTTCGTGGCGAGATAAGATTGGAGTCACCCAGTACTGGGGAGAGCATCCAGGGTACTGCCATGTTTAGTATCGTTGTGATTACGAATGTCTGAGGTAGACGAGTTTGCGGAGTTTCTTGGATTATGGTGTGGAAGGTTGCGGGTGCAGTTGTAGCTGATTACCTTGGGTACGTTCCTGGGTCCGCAACCCGAATCGCATAAACAAGAAAGACTTCGGAAATTCTTAGGTGGGAATTCAAGTAGTTATCTAAGATTATCCTTCCAGCAAATGCAAATGGGTTATGTATTTGCTTCCGGCTTAATTGCAAGCCTCATCCTTGGTTTTGTTTTAGAGTATGGTAATTCGAGTTGCTTCGATGTCAAGTGGTGATTCCATATCTTTTCTAAGTAGTGTTCTTCTATTTCTATGTGAATGGTAATCCTTTTGACAACCGGAGTTGTCTTGAAAATCTTTTCCATTCGGAGTGCTTCTCTTCAAGATAATTCTATCATTTTCAATATTGGCAAGATCAATCCTCTTATTTCTTTCCGGAGTTCGTCTCATCTGTCTCAAGTTGTCTTTGTTTTCCCCACCCTCCCACCCTTTTTCCTCAATGATTAAATTGTCATCCAAAGACCTTTCTTTTCATTCATGCTTTCGGCTATCTTTTCTTCCGTTTGATATCCGGTGATTCATGTGGAGATGCTCAAGTGATTCAAAGTTCATCGTTCTTCATTCCCATTTTCTTTTTCGGTGGATTCAATTCAATCTCTCGGTGTTCATCATATCCTTGTCATTCGTTATATGATTCCCCATGTTAGAATTCTTATCCAAGCCTCTCTTGCTTATTCATCTCTCTATTATATCCGGAGTGGCAAGATATCTCAGAAGACTTTCATTCCCAGTCATATCCTCTTAAATTATTACAAGGCTCTCATATCATCAAGTTTTCAATTGTACCAGTGCAATATCTCTTCCAAGCAATCGTTTCAACGGTGTTTTCTTTGAGTGGGCCCATATCCCACAGGTTTTTCCCCCGGGATCTTACCTGGCTCTTCTAATCTTTTCCGGAGATGTCCTCAAATTCTTTTTAATATGACGTAAGAATGAATTCCATCGGTCATATGCCTTCTCTAAGATCGCTTCTAAATCAGTTTCATCGCTGCCTTAATCTTTTCTTATTCATTATTCCGGAGTGCCTCGGTAATTCTTGGTGTTGTTTCTCGTCATCATTCTCAGCGTTGAAGACCGAAAGAGGTTTCTCTCAAATCTTGTTCCATTCTCGGAGATTCATGGCTTCAGCTTGTTATCCTTTCAAATTCTCTTTGATCATGGGTAATCCTTTCTATATCTATCCGGAGCAATTCAGAGTTGTTTTCATTTCTCGATCCTCCGAAGACCATCATTTAAGAAGATTTCGTCGTTCTCAGCTTTTAGCTTTCGTTCTCAAATTCTTCTCAATTGTTGCCTCTTCGTTCGTATCTCAATTATTCCGGTGCTTCGTTCAAGTTTTCTATTAGGCGAATCTTGATCTCTTCATTCTCATGTATTCCCATTCATTTCAATTCTCACCGGTGGTTCGTTCAAGACTTCTTCAAGTTTGTGCTCTTTTCTGGCCTCAATCTTTTCAAGAAGAATAAGTCGTATGCCAGATCCGTTGCTTGTCATCAATTTAACTTGGTGAAGGATAAGCATAACATAATTCTTATTCTTGTTTCATCAAATGATTTCAATCCTTCTTTCGGAGTTGTGCATGATATCAAATTCTGGATTTCAAGTGTTCTCATCTTTTCTTTTCCGGAGTTTCAAGTTTTCTCAAGTATCTCGTCGCGAAGCTTCATCCAAATCTTGCAAGGTCATAATCTTATTCTTTCCAGCCTTCATTTCTTTTGATCATTCTTTTGCATACGGAGGTTCTTCATGGTGGTTCATCAAATATTTCTTTCATTCTCAAAGTGTTCTTCAAGATTCTTGTGCTATCCTTTATCTTGCATTTCAAGTGTGATTCTTTCTCTCTATCTTGTGGGATGGTGTTATGCCATTCTTGATTCATGAGGAGTCTCGAAGAGAATTATCAAGAGTGAGATAATTAAATCCATCATTCCTTTCTTAGAGTTATCTTGGATTAGATTTCACCTAAAGCGTTTTCTAAGGATGTTGCTATCATGGTGCTTATCAATGATCCAAGTTCTCAATGTATCCTCTTGGTGATAGAAGTTTTCATCTCCTTGTTGATCTCAATCAAAGCAGTTGTTCTGCTAGTGGCCGGTTGTCACCTCATAATGTTCAGATGTGTTTACCATAGGCCCACAACAAGCTAAATCTTTTCGTTGTTGATTTTCCAATAACTCCGTCCAATCCTTCCTTGTAATGATGCTAGAAGTTGTCATTTTCTTTTGATCTAGCTTCTATTCTTTTGTTCCAGAGTCATGGAGATGTTGCTCTATTCGATCCATCATATCAGTTTGTCAAAATCATGTTCTTTCCTTATTTATCAATTTAACCGGAGTGTTGTGTTCTCATTTCAAGTTCTTTCCTCCTTATCAAGTTTCTCTTCTATTCCTACCGAGGTGCTGCCCAAATTTCTTGTGAATTCTTGCTTGTCATCATGTCATTCTTCCTCTCGTTGAAACCTTCAAGGATCTTTGGTTTCACTCGTTTGTCAATGAAGCAACTGAATTTGCCTCTTCCTCTCTTCTTCCTCTTCCCCTTCTCATTCTAAGATCTCGGGTCGAGATCTCTTGTAAGTGGAGGAGAGTTGTAACAGCCCGGAACCGACGCTCCAGAAGATTCCCCTTTTATTTCGAGTTTGGTCGTGTGTTCCTTTTGGTTTGGCATTGCATCATTGCATCATGTCGTCATGTCATTAATTTTTGCAACTCAAATAAATAAATTGTATGGATCTTTGATCCATTTAAATCGAGGGATATTCACATGGTGATTTCTCTTTATAACATATCCTCCCAATATTTTAGGGAGCTATAATAAATATTCCTTTTGGAATCACCCTCAAACATACTTGCAAAATATATGTCCACGCCTTCTACTCCATCTTGGCCTCAAACATCATTGCCCCTATTTCTTCTTGCATTTATCAAGGCTCCACCATATATCTCAACATTGTTGGACCTCTCAACACCCACTTCTTATAAACCTATTCGAAGGAGCTTGTATTCAAAACCCCAACGTGTCTCTTTGCAATTCTTCCAGATCAATCACATTTTCGCGGGTCTAGGGAAATCAACCCCATGCACAAATCCTTTCTCTAACCTTTTCTTATATCCTTTTTTTCCCTATAATGAGAGAGAGGAGCTGTCAGGCCGGCCTGCTCCGGCGGCCAACCAATCCATCCGGCCCGGCCACCAGGCCCAAGACCCAGCCGAACCCTAGCCTTCTCGTTCCCCACTCGCTCGATCCCTCGATCTCTCCCTCATCTCCCTCAGCGCCGCCACAGCACACACAGCCAATGCAGAGAGGAGCGAGAGCCCGCACGCTGCGCCCGATTCCCGTCCCCATCTGCTCCGCCTCCGGTGGCCGAAGCTCGCCCCGCTCCTCTAGCCATGGTGCCGCCGCCGTTCCCCTGCGCGCCACCAGGGGCTCGCCGCACCCAATCCCCACGGCGTCCCTGTGCCCCTCGCCTCCCATGGCGATCCCGGCAGCCGTCGTCGACATGGTTTGCCGGCGAGCCTCCCAAGCGCCGCCTCGTTCCGCTGCCGCCGCGTTCCCCGTCGCCATGGCCCCCATCTGCCTCTCCCATGCGCGTTCGCCGCTCCTCTTGTACGCCCCGGACCCAGCCACCGCGAGCGCCCGCGCCAGCCGCTGCTCGAGCTTCGCTTGCTCCCGTGCGCCTCCGAGTCGCCGCGCCCTTGCCCGCAGCTTCGCCCTGCCGTAGTGCTCCAGCCACCGCGGCCCCACGTCGAAGCCGTCCGCGTAGCGCCGCCATAGGCTCCGCCGCCCTCCTCTGTCTAGGTCCGGCACCTGCCGGCTGGATCCGCCCGTCTCCATCACCAGCTGCGCTCCAGCGTCGCTAGAACTCGCTGCTGCCCATGGCCATCGACCGCATCGAGCCCCCCCCCCCCCAAGCGCTGCGTTGACCCGTGCACCACTGGACCGCTGCCTTTTGTTTGTGTCTTTGCCAAGACCACCGGTCAGAGACACTGAGAATCTGAGGCACAACATCGAGACCCGCCGTCAGCACCAAGTGTTGATCATCGACCACCCTGCGGACGTCAAGCCCTTGTTCGACTACGCTGCAAAAGTTTGAATGACCCCCGAAGATCTCGGATTCGTCAAGATCCTCTCCGACAAGTGTACATCTACCGTCGACGTGGATACGACAAGACCGCGTGAACCACTACTTCCACAACGCCCGTGATGACCTATGTACATCTACACCGCATCGACTCGATCCACTCCGAAAACACGCTTCGAAGGTATAACCCCGAGACGACGCCCGTGAACGAATGCATGTGTGATGTATGAGATGGACCGCATATTTGCACCGTTTGCGATTGTCCGTTGCCCCTCGTTTTGCACCCTTCGACACATGGGACACCCGGTATCCGGGATCACTCCCAATCTTCTTGCATGGTCCGCACATCTCACTTGTTCATTTGCACCGACATCTCAATGAGTTGCCGGAACCGGATTGTTACCATGGCACCGTTTCCGTTTTCGCCGCCATGGTACCCCCTTTCTTTCCGCCTTGGCGGCAAATGCTTAACGTCGTGCTTAATGTCAACATTTTCATAAAAATTGCATGTAACTTGTAAATGTCATCCTCATGCATGTTAAAGCCTTAAAATATGTTGCATTACAATTGCCTAATGACTTGCTACACGGTTTCTCTCATAACTACATAACCGTAGCTCCGATGCAAATGTTTTATATATGTAATTTGACTAGAAAATCGTGTAGAATCTCATGGCACACTTTATTTTGCTGTTTAACAAATATAAAATATGCTTAGGACAGATCTGGACCAAATTCGTAATTTGCATATGAGGGCCTCATTTAAAATGCCTAGATGATGTAGTTGTTCATGCTTCACCTCTTTCCATGTTTAACACCATTTAAAATGATTGTTTGTTAAACAACATTAACCGTATTTCTATTAATATGGAGAGTTACTATTTTGTTATATGTATGCCCTCCTTCTCCATTTAAAATTGCATAATTCCATCTTCACCTTGTGCCATGACCATCCATGTTGAACAACCTTTAATATTGATGAGTACCTAAACGAGAGCGAACTAAATATTTGAATGTGGAGTTTCGTCAATATGCAACTCGTTGCATATTGAGCTTCACTTAATGTGTAGTAATTGTTTGTTGTGATTGCCATGCCATGCCTATTAACCCGGACATGCATCATACTTGTTTCCGCATCATGTCATGCATATATTGTGGTGTTTTTGTGTGTTGATTGTTGTTTCCGGATTGCTTCTTCTCGATAGAGTTCCGAAAGCGTTCGGAGTGTGAGGATTCGTGTGACTTCGTTGGATCGTCTTCTTCACGGATTCGTTCTTCTTCCAAGCGGGATCTCAGGCAAGATGATCATTTCCCTGGATACCATTACTATCATTGCCATGCTAGATGTCTCGTTTCTATCGTTGTCTCGCTACCTAACACTTGTATGTCAAGCCTCCCAAATTGCCATAAAAAGCCTCTAACCCCTTTACATCGCAACAAAACATTGTTTGGCTATGTTACTGCTTGCTCAACCCTTCTTATAGCGTTGCTAGTTGCAGGTGCAATGTTTCCATGTGCCAACATGTATGTTTTTGTTATATCACAATATTATTGCTATTTAATTTAATGCACATATATACTTGGTAAAGGGTGGAAGGCTTGGCCTTTTGCTCGGTGTTTTGTTCCACTCTTGCCGCCCTAGTTACTTGTGTACCGGTGTTATGTTCCATAATTGAGCGCTCCTAACATGCTCGGGGTTGTTATGGGGGCCCCATTGATTTTCGTTTTAGGATAAAACTTGTCTGGCAAGGCCCAACATTGGTACTACATTTGCCTAATAACTAATAAACCTACATAGGGAGTAATTAACCCGAGGATCTTTAATCAACAACCCGGGCCAGTGCTCCTCATGAGTGTTGGTCCAAACCGGGCGATGTCCGGCGCCCCCTGGTCACCCGGGGTTTCAGCCAACCCGACGTCTTGCCCATCTGGTAGTGCCCTGAGAAAGAGATACGCGCGGCTCCTATTGGGATCTGGCCTGCCGGGCGGTCTTGCTGAACTTGTTTTACCTTTTCTCGAACGTCTTGTGCGAGGAATTCTGAGAATACTTCGGGCTATCTCGAGGTTGCAGTTTTCCAGTGGAATTGTCTAGGAAGATCACGAGATTCATGGTCGAGGTTATTCCCGCGGCGTGTGGTTAGTTTGTGATGGATGAGTTGGAGCAGCCCTGCAGGGTTAAATCTTTCGGAAAGCCGTGCCCGCGGTTACGTGGCAACTTGGAAACTTTGTTTAACACCCGGTCATAGCAAACTTGAAGTAAACTCAAATAAAATACACCAACCGTGTGCGTAACCGTGACTGTCTCTTCTCGTGAATTTCTGATCCGAGAGAGAACACGATGGGGTTATGTTTGTTCGTAAGTAGGTGTTCAGGATCACTTTGATCATTACTAGTTCACGTCCGCTTATTCGACAATCATCCCCCTTTATTCTTGTACTCGTAAGTTAGCCACTCAAATAAATGCTTAGTGCTTGCTGCAGCCTCACCACTTAACCATACCTCACCCATTAAGCTTTAATAGTCTTGATACACTTGGAAATGAGATTGCTGAGTCCCCGTGGCTCACAGATTACTACAACCACAGTTGCAGGTACAGGTAATGCGATGATTTGACGTGAGCGCGATGCTTGTTTGATTTGGAGTTCTTCTTCTTCTTCGATCATAGGATGGGTTCCAGGTGGCAGCCTGGGATAGCAAGGATGGATGTCATTTCATCGTTTGTTTTCGTCCGTAGTCGGACCCTGCTCTTCTGTATGATGTTTGGGTATGTTATTGTATTAATGTGATATTGATGTAGCTTGTGGCGAGTGTAAGCCAATTTCATATACTAATCTCTTCTTTACATGTACTTGTAATGATATCCATTCTTGCGAAACGACGAGATGCGCTTCTATCCCTGTCGAGGCCCTCGTGCTAAAATAAGGATAGGATCGCATCTTGGGCGTTACACTAGGTCACCTATATTAGAGTATATTGACTTAGGAGCCAAGCAAGAATACTTGATCATAGGTCATACTCATCATTAAGCTCAAAATGGGGTTACCATTTTTTGATTAAGCATTTTAATGTTTTCATATCACTTGAGTTGCTTTATCTCATGACTTGGAGTAATGCTTTTTTAAGGATATGAGTACATACCTTTGCGTGATGTTGATGATGTAGCTTGTAGAAGAACTTGTTGTGGATGCTCGATGTTGATGAAGATCATCTTGAGTTGGGAGCAATCCTTGTTTGTTTTGGTTCTCTTTTCACCTACATGGGTTAGTCATGCAAGGAAGAACAAGATATATCCATTTGACATGATATCAATTGAGAATTAGCAAATGTGATCACATCAAATATATGTCAAGGATATGGTTGAGTTGTCTTCTTCCTTTCATCATCAAAGAAGAGTTCTGGATACTTGGTCATGACAAGATTGCTTATGATTGAAGTTGATGGCAATCTTGTGGAATGTAGTTCTTCCAAGTACCTACAAAAGATTAGTTGCAATACAAGGGAGCATATATTTCCATGGTATAAGATAGCATGTCAAGTGAATCATGGAAGTATCATGTAAGCTCATCCCCTAGCATGCAACCGAGTGAGTCTAGTTGAAGTTTGAAGCATCAAGGATGTTCAACTCACTCCTCAAGTGACAAAACACTTTCTCATCAAGTGGCTTAGTGAAGATATCGGCCAATTGCTTGTTGGTATAAACATGCTTAAGATTAATATCTCCTTTGGCAACATGATCACGAATGAAATGATGTCGAACTTGAATATGCTTAGTTCGAGAATGTTGCACGGGATTATGACCAATCTTAATAGCACTTTCATTGTCACAAAGTAATGGAACATTTTTCACATGAATTCCATAATCCTTAAGCGTTTGTGTCATCCATAGTAATTGTGCACAACATGATCCGGCAGCAATATACTCAGCTTCGATAGTAGATAGAGATACCGAGTTTTGCTTCTTGGAGGACCAAGACACAAGAGATCTACCAAGAAATTGACATGTACCCGAGGTGGATTTTCTATCAACCTTGTCACCGGCATAGTCCGAATCGGAATAGCCAACAAGGTTAAAGGAAGATCCCTTGGGATACCAAATGCCAAAGTTTGGTGTTTGTATCAAATATCTCACAATACGTTTCACGGCCAAAAGATGATACTCTTTAGGTGCAGCTTGATATCTAGCACACATGCAAACACTAAGCATAATATCGGGATGGGAGGCACATAGATATAACAATGAACCAATCATAGATCGATAAACCTTTTGATCAACCGGTTCGTCCTCCTTGGTAAGATCAACATGTCCACTAGTAGGCATAGGAGTTTTCATACCTTTACACTCTTGCATGTTGAACTTCTTGATCAAGTCCTTGGTGTACTTGGTTTGAGAGATGAAAGTTCCTTCTCTCATTTGCTTGATTTGCAAACCAAGAAAGAATTTCAGCTCACACATCATGGACATCTCATACTTCTCGGACATCAACCTTCCAAATCTTTCACTAAATTGTGGGTTAGTAGATCCAAAGATAATATCATCCACATAGATTTGGCACACAAATAATTCACCATTAACTCTTTTAGTGAATAAGGTTGCGTCAATTTTACCAATTTCAAAACCCTTTTCAATGAGAAACTTCGTTAAGCATTTATACCAATCACGTGGGGCTTGCTTAAGACCATAAAGAGCTTTACGAAGCTTGTAAACATGATTAGGTTTCTTGGGATTCACAAAACCAAGGGGTTGTTTGACATAGACCTCTTCTTCAATCTCACCATTTAAAAACGCACTTTTAATGTCCATTTGATAAAGAGTGATATCATGGTGATTAGCATAAGCAAGAAGAATGTGAATAGCTTCAAGTCTCGCGATGGGGGCATAGGTCTCACCGTAGTCCATACCTTCGACTTGCGTATATCCTTGGGCTACGAGACGCGCCTTGTTGCGTACAACTTGACCGTCTTCATCTTGCTTGTTCCGAAACACCCATTTGGTTCCAATGATGTTGTGCTCATCCTTGGGCTTCTCCACGAGTGTCCACACTTCGTTCCTCTCGAAGTTGTGAAGCTCTTCATGCATGGCGTTCACCCAATCCGGGTCTTCAAGAGCTTATTCAATCTTCAAGGGTTCAATGCTAGAGATGAAGAATAATGCTCACAAAAGTTAGCTAAGCGAGTTTTAGAGCGAGTGATTCTCCCGGTTTGTATGTCACCAAAGATTTGGTTTAGAGGATGGTTCTTGGTCACTCTTGCTCGAACTCGGGGTAGCTTCGGCTTGTCGGATGGTGGAGCTTCTTCATCATCATCATCTCCTTCATCTTCATTGTTGTTGAAGGTGTCGTTTCCTTGAGTTGGTGGTGAGGGAGGTTGTGGTGGATCTTCATGATGTACTTCCTCCTCTTCATCTTGTCGTGTACCACTTGTGGATGCCTCCATGTCGTGTTGAGGATCACCTTGACGTGAAGTAGGGGCTTCCACTTGAGTTGACGAAGTACTTTCCTTCACCTTCATGGGACGAATCTTGCCGATGGACAAGTCTTGGATAGCTTCCAAAGGGTCCTTATCTCCTACATCATTTGGCAATTGTTCGACTTGCGAACCATTAGATTCATCAAACTTCACATCTACCGTCTCTTCAACTTTTCGAGTGAAGTTGTTGTAGACACGGTAAGTGTGAGAGTTCGGTCCGTAACCAAGTAGGAATCCTTCATGAGATTTAGGAGCAAATTTAGTACGACGATGCTTATCAAGAATGTAGCACTTTGAGCCGAATACCCGAAAGTATCCAACTTGGGGTTGTTACCGGTGAGTAGCTCGTATGTCATTTTACCGAGAAGCTTGTGCAAGTAGAGTCGGTTTGTGGCATGACATGCTGTTTCTACGGCTTCTGCCCAAAAGTGTCTTGGCGTCTTGTATTCGTCAAGCATCGTTCTTGCCATCTCTATAAGAGTTCGGTTCTTCCTCTCAACAACTTCATTTTGTTGAGGCGTGTACGTAGCTGAGAACTCATGTGAAACACCTTCTTCGTCAAGAAAGGTATCTACATGGGTGTTCTTGAACTCCGATTTGTTATCGCTCCGAACCTTCTTGATCTTCACTTCAAACTGATTTTGCGCTTTGCGAACGAAGTTCTTGAAGATCTTTTGTACCTGTGACTTATCATCAAGAAAGAATACCCACGTAAATCTAGAAAAATCATCAACTATAACTAGACCATAGGAATTTCCACCGAGGCTCTTGTAAGCATTGGGACCAAAAAGATCCATGTGAAATAACTCGAGTGGTCTCCTAGTAGTCATGATATTTTTTACGGGATGACTTCCACCTACTTGCTTTCCAGCTTGACAAGCACTACAAAGTCTATCTTTGTCAAAGATAACATCTTTAACACCAAGTATATGATCACCTTTGATAAGCTTGTCTAGATTATGCATGCCAACATGTCCTAGTCTTCTATGCCAAAGCCAACCTTTAGAAGATTTTGCAATAAGACAAGTACGAGGTTTGGATCTTTTAGTGAAATCGACAATATATAGATCACCTCTACGGAAACCGGTAAAGACAATGTTATGATTATCTTGACGAAACACTTGGCAATCTACTTTCGTGAATAGCACATTAAAACCGAAGTCGGCAAGTCTAGATACGGAAAGAAGATTGTAGCCAAGGGATTCAACAAGCATGACGTTTTGAATAGAGCTATCATGGGATATGGCCACCTTACCAAGACCAAGTACCTTACCCTTGAAGTTGTCTCCAAAAGTTACATACCTTCGCAGTCCATGGTTTGGTGTGATCTCTTCAAACATCTCTCTATCTCCGGTCATATGATCGGTGCATCCACTATCGAGAATCCACTCTTTTCCTCTGGACATGTAATCCTTGAAGTTTGCATGAGACTTAGATTCTTCATGATCTTCTCATGCTCGATGTCGAACAACTCATCTTCATCATAGTAGCCATGTTCCTCATTGTCATCATCAAGTGGGAAATCCTCGTCATAAGAAACAAGAGATTCGTTAGGGTTGTGATCATGACAATGTTCAAGATTATGAATGCGAATGGCTTCTACAATGATGTTGTTGATAGTTATGACATCTCCTTTAGCACGCATGAGGTCTCTAAGCTCAAATAGATAATCATCAAACTTAGGATCAATAGGCATCATTTTGTGAAAGGCAATAGTTTTATGAAGAATTTCATCAAGATTACTCAATGAATAATTTGGATATCGTTTCTACAAATCATTCCACAAAGTATAAGCACATTCAAAATTCTTCATTTGATTAAGCACAATCCTAGGCAATCCTCTAATGATAAGATTAACAGTTCTAAGATTGCATAGCATATCAATTTCCTCTTTGTGTGTGGGATGTAAAGGATCAATGGGAGATACATAGGGGTTCTTAACATACTTGCTCAAATGAAATTCATTGAATAGCTCAAGAATCTTATATTTCCATTGACTATAGTACTCCCCATCAAGAATAGGCACTCTACAACTTAAACTCTCCAAACTAGACACATCCATCTTCCTCCACGGTGATGAAACCGATGCAATGGAGACCAATGCTCTGATACCACTTGTAAGATGACTAGAAGTGTGTGTCTAGAGGGGGGGGTGAATAGACTACTTGCGCAAATTTAAAACCTAATATTTTCCCAAGTTAATTGGTTGGCAGATTTTAGCAAAGATAGCAATCAAGTACACCCTACACATGCATGTCAACAAGTATGGCAGTGGAAAGTAAAGACATTGCACATGGAATCACATGGAAAGTAAAGTTGAGATACGGAGATCAAACGCATGAGGGACCCGAAGATTTTTCCCGTGGTTCCGATAGGTGGTGCTATCGTACGTCCACATTTAATCTACGAGGTGGTACTTTAATCTACGAGTCCAAGGAAGGAGAAAAGGACCAGTTTATTAAAAGACGCTCCATTTGGTTATCAGAGCATACGGGAAGAAAACCTTATGCTTTTAAGGTATGATATGATATTTATTCATAAACTAAATCATCCTTTTCTTTCATTAGTGATTGTCGTGAATTTACTGCTGATGTTTTTTATAATATAATATAATGTAGGACTCTCTTGTTCTCAAAGGCCCGAGCCGTCCCATGACTGCTTATGATGGGTGCTGGATCATTCAAATTGATGTTCCGGTTGAATCATCTTTCAAGCCTGAAGACCCTGAAATGCCCGGGAGAGTATTCGAGACCACGTTGTTTTTGGATGATGATTCCCTCGACAAACCCATGGATAGTTTGATTTCTATCAGAGGTGGCCTTGTGAACATCACATCAATGACTTTCAGCAATGCCGTTCACTCTTCAATCCGTTTTCTACTTTGTTCTCACCCCGACGGCAGTTTTAATGTGCACCCTAAGGTGGAGGGTGAGCTTGTATTATCTGTTGAAGATCATACGGTTGGCTTCACTATTTTCAAGAATCAAGTCGAGGATGGTGTTGTTCATTTCGTGAGACACGGTGGCACAGCAGCATTCGAACTTCCCTTGACTCGGCATGTTGTTGCGCTGCCTATAGGATCGCGTGTACGTGTCTTGGGGACTTTGAAACTAGCGACTTTGAAAGTGTTTGTAGATCAGTATCTAGTGCTCGACAAGAATGTCGTATGGGCTGGATGGACTGTGGAAACGGGCCTGTATGCTGCTATGCATTGAAGCAAGTTCTTTTCTCTAGAGCTCTAGTTATAGGAGTGCCTAATGGGAACTCTGGAACTACTGTACCGATTATTATTTTCTGGCCTGAACTTGTAGTAGTTTAATTAGCCCCATTGTAATTGATTTGGTGACCATGTGCAGATGAAATGATGCTCTAGTTAATACTAAAGAACCACCGTGATGAAAATGGAGCGAAAACATTCCGCCTTTTCGTAGGAAAAATGAAAAGAGAGGAAATATGAGATTTATACAAGGCTCAGACTAGGTATGAAAATGGAGCTAAAACTCTCCCCTTTTTCATAGAAAAAAATGGAAACTGAGAGGAAATATGAGAACTGAAACAGAAATTTGCAAAACAAGAATGAAAATGAATTTTATTTATGCGGAAATAAAAACAAAGATGGAACGATGTTTTTTGATGGAACAAACATAAAAACGTAACTTTCATTTATGTCAATATGTAATTTCCTTTTTTACTATATAGGCTTCCTTGTAGACCAACCAGCAAAAACATACAATGACACAATCAACAGAATGGCCGAACATGTGCAAACTGGAGTAATGCAGTAGCTGAACACCACCAATCTCCTACAGGTCAATTTGACAGAGCGGATACTTCACCAAACCCAGAGCCGCTCACAAACCAAAACAGACGAATAATCAGGTGCACCACAGAGTTGGCATTGCCGCGCAGAAAAAAGAACTAAACATACCCAACGCACTACTTGATGTACAAGGTGAAAGCGGAACAGAGTTAGAAATGAAGATGTGTATTTCAAGAATATACATGAAAAAACATAATGCTGAACTTCCATCCAGCACCAAGGAAGGAACTAGTGCGGCTGTGTCTGTACAGGAGATATCGATGTACATGCGTTATATGACAAGAAAAACAAGAGTGAAGAACACAAGAGCGCAAGCAATAGCATTTCCGGTGGCAGAATAAAAGTAGCCTAGAACTGAACAAGGAAAATCCCATCTTGGGCTCGGGTGTGCGCTGCTTTGTACACTCAAAAAGGGCTGTGCACATAGAAGACAACTAAAGCATTCCTTCTTTGCTGCTGGCTATAATTGGTCTCAGTAATGTGTTGCCAGTGATAACCTTTGTTGTCGCAACCAGGAAGTCATAGCCCATTCCTTCCTGCGGTAGACAAGAGAGACAGGACATGGCATGTAAGAAACTCGAGTCTATGGCAGGATTTTCCTGAAATAAACTGTAGTGTGATACTGTAATGTCAAGCTGCAAGCAAAACCTCATCTACAGAGTCAAACTCAGACCCCCAACAATCACTTTGAAAAACCATGAAAGAGAACTAGACATGAAAAATAGTGAAAACAGTGGAAGAAGTAGAAAGGAACTGGAGCAAACTCTTTCCATTTTTATTTTCCAAATTTGGAACTCCAAAATGTACCGAATTTGTAGCATCTTGGGAGTCCATTTCCTTTCACATCTGAAAGAAAATGGAAATCAATTTGCACATACGTACCTGTGCACTAAGAAATCGAAGTGCAGCAATCTCAGCAGATGTTACACCACCAATAAATACAACCAGAACCAGGGAGCGATGACCAACCCTAGAACAAACAGACATTTATAACAAATCCAGGTGAAGAAAAACTTGGCGATGACACTGCTATCAAGCACAATAGGGGAAAACCATCTAGTTAAACCAGCCATACGGTTCTGGCAACAAACATCTTCGATTAACAAAACAGTGCAATTCTCGGCTTCTCCAGGGGACAAAAGTCATAGGGGATGCAATGTCAAATGATAGTATTAATAGTACTAATCTTCTCTGTCTTTTTCACCTTGGTTTCATGTCTCCCTAGTTTTACTCTTCACGTCCTCCCCTGGACTCTACATATAATCTCTTCTCCAAGATCTGTTACTTTATGATCACACACCCTCAGTGTGTGATCACACAGCAGACATATCATATAACAGACATATCATATAAGCTCACACAGCAGATATATCATATAACTTAGGATCAAACCATGTGGAGAACACCACAATTTTGACAGTCTAACTCTCGACACATGAAAAATACTTGCTCGGTAAGATCATGAAATAACATGGGAACTGGTATATCAGATCAACAAACAATGCCGGCACCTATTATTCGAGCAAGTTTACGAAGCAAACATGATTGGGGTAACCAGACCCTTTCCATTTCTAGCATTCATAAAATGTGGCAACAACAGTTCACATCAAGGTAATTTACCTGTCGGTACTCTGTTGTGACCCGGAACCTGGTAGTAATTCTGATGAACTAATGGTCGAGACACCCTATATGAGTAAACTGGATCAATATCTTAAGAAAAAACACTCGATATCCCCAAAAGTGAAATTCAATGTAGACAATATTTGCTCACTCTTTTCAAATCCATATGAGGACCTGGCAATAATTTCAACAGTTCTTCAATAGATCGCCTGCACAATGGTACACAAATTGATATTGGAAAAAACATCTTAACCTGTGGCACCTTCTAACCCTTCAATACTGGTCTTTCAATCAACCACTTGCCTAACATTAACATCATAGATAAGAAAGTCGATACGACTTGTTATAAGGGAGAAGTCATACACAGATGAATCAAACAAATTGGCACTGCCAACTCTTTTGCTACGATGTATTACGAAACAAGTAATTAACGAGCTCCCCAAAACTACATTCCATAAGGAATGAATAAGTAAGCTTGGAAGTTCATTCGTGGTGTGGGGAATATCATTTGAGAATGACACAGGTGCAAAGAAGGGACACCATTATTTCTCACCGTGTATAAAGTTCTGTTGCAGCTAAAAGTGCAGAAAAAGGGAAGTTTATAAATAATGCCTACTTTCTGTAACTCAGAGCACACTAGAGATGTTTACAAGGGTTCTCTGTTTGATTTTTTTGGCTTATTTTCTCAAAAAAGGATCTATCTCTAGGGAAATTATTTTCTCATGCAAACTACAGTCTAACTAGCATGAATATTTAAAAAAAAGGATATACTTACCATCCAGACCTCACTGCATGCTGAACAAGGCGAATACTAAGAGGTGCATATCCAGCAAAGATGTATGCTATATCATCAGGGCTGAGATTGAAAACATGAACATTTTAGCAATAGTTATGATCAAGATAACTTGCGATCACAGTTAAGTATGGAAACTTAGTAACAAATGCACAACAGGCAGAAGAATGAATGTTCCCAGAAGTGCTACGAATATTTTCCATAACATGGTGAGGGAAAATGAACAACATTTCAACATATTCAAACACTCACAAAAAATACACCAAACAAGTTTCAACAAAGCATATGTCATGAATCTTAATTGGGAATATGGAATTTAGCATTTTTCTTCATTCATAGAATTTTTATTTATTGAAGAAACTAAAAATGAGAAAATTCTTTTGCATCTCACAACAGCTCAAGACTCCAAAAACATTTCAGTTAGAGTCAAAGTCATTTGCAGATCAGTATGGGTAATTTTTAAGAACATAAATTAGCCAGTTCTGAAAATAAACAAAAATTCATTAATAAACTACACCTTCTAAAAGATGAAAAAATTGTGGAGATTAATTCAGCATAAAGTTTTATAAGTGAAACTTGAAAGAGAAGCCAAAGTAAATCTGAAGTTTATGCAGTTAATACTTTTCAGGATCCTTTATATCAACTATAAGCTGGAGAGCTCTGCTAATAACAGGCCAATTAGTCCTCGATTCCTGCACAACACAATAATATATTATAGAAACTGATGCGAGAGGACCTGGAATAAATAACAAGATAAAACATCATTGAGGAGCCGCTTAAGGATCTGAAACAAAAAGAAAACCAAGTTGAGAGAAACTACTTTGACTAACCTGCCTTTTAACAAGGCCAGCTTTTTCCAGATTGCATAACAAGGGCATGTGCTCAAAGCCATAACTGTGCAGTATTTCCCGCCTAGAAAAAGCAGAAACATGAATCAAGACTATAACATACATTTTGTATGTCGCAAATTTGTAAAGTGAAATTATACATGGAGTTTAAACACAAAGTATCATGAAATCCCAGAAATACAGTGATTTATAAAGAAATATAAGAATACCTCAAGTAGTCAAAATTCTTCTTCGGCAACCCAGCATTTGTAAGGGAAAATAACACTAGAAGGCGAAGTACAGTTTCAATAGGCTCTTGCTTCTGTATAATCTCCTCAATGTACTCATAACACCTAGGCATGGTTAGCTTTGTTTAATATTTCAACATAGATCAGAGGAAACTAATTGACAGCAGCTTGATATCCTAAAGGCCAAAAACAAGGGAGTGGATTGCACAAAATATTTTGGGGGAACCTTTCTATATGCCACTGGCAAATATTGAATCTTCTATCGGACCTATATTATTTTGGCATTAGACATGAAAAAACTTACAGTTTCATACCAGTATGGCAATTGGTAGGCTAAAACAGTACCAATTAGCATTTTTCCGTTTTGTACCCTTTGCATGTTAGTAAATCAGGAAATGACAGCATACAGTCATCTAAGTTACTAGACCGACAGACACATGGAACCACAGCAAAGCAACAAGCTAACGTTGAGCCAAGAAAGCACGAGAAATCCAAGTAGAAAATCAACGAAGAACTTCCACCCTTTAGAAGGCAAAAGGATAGTTCACGCCTCCGAAAAGGCTCCCACCTCCATTCCCCACCCCACCACCACATGGCTGAACAGGTTTAACCCTATGATGTGTCCATCCTGTTAAGCTTCATGCACTAGCCGCCGTAACCAAAAGTCCGAACTGATGGAAAGGGCTAGGCAATCCACATATACACTTCAACACCCCCTCTCACGTGTGACGCGGAAAGTCAATACGTGGACAAACTCAGAGGTATGGCTCAAGAGGCCTATACGTGGATAAAGGGAGGCAGCATCAATGTTTTAGATAAACTGCGAAAGCCAGGACTTGAACACAAGACCTTAGCTCTGATACCATGTTAAGCTTCATGCACTAGCCAACGTAGCATCCGAATAGTCCTGAAGCTGTAAAGAACAGACGGTGAGAGATCGTGCCCCGAAGATATCGGAGAACACGAAGGAGGTGACTATAGTGAACCGAAGTGGGAACAGAGACAAACTGACTCAGAATATGAACCGGATAAGAGATATCCGGATGAGTGACAGCTAAATAGACAAGATCCTAACAAGGTGACGATAACGCGTTGGATTAGACAAGGGGTCACCATCAGTATCACGGAGGTGAACATTGAGCTCCATGGAAGTCTCAACAATGCGCTCATCAGTAAGAGCAGCACGAGCAAGAAGGTCCTGCATATACTTTTCCCGGGATATAAAAAAGCCATCAGAGGTAGAAGAGACTTCAATCCCAAGAAAGTAGCGAAGAGGTCCAAGATCAGACATAAGAAACTGCTCACTAAGACGGGCCTTTACAAAGGCAATATACTCGGGGTCGTCGCCAGTGATGATCATGTCATCGACATAGAGAAGAAGAGTCTGTCCACGAGGTGAAAGGTGGACAAACAACGCTGGATCATGAGCACTCGCTGAAAAACCAGCGGCAGTCACCACAGAAGCAAAACGCTCAAACCAAACGGGAGGGGCTTGCTTAAGGCCATAGAGAGAGCGACGAAGACGACATACCATGGCATCAGGAACAGAATACCCAGGTGGTGGCTGCATGTATACCTCCTCACGCAACTCACCATTAAGAAAGGCACTCTTAACATCAAGCTGAGATACAGACCAGTGGCACGCAGAGGCCACGGCAAGAAGTGTACGAATAGTGGTCATATGGGCCACATGAGCAAAAGTCTCGTCGTAATCACGACCATGCTCCTGCTGAAAGCCACGAGCCACAAGACGAGCTTTGTAACGCTCAAGAGAACCATCGGAGCGAGTCTTAACCTTGTAGACCCACTTACAAGTGATGGGACGGACACCTGGAGGAAGAGAAACAAGATCCCATGTACCGGTGCGTTCAAGAGCAGCAATCTCCCGTGCCATCGCAAACTGTCATTCGGAATGAACAACCACCTCACGATAAGAAGTCGGCTCAAGAACAGCAGCACCAGCGGTTGGAAAACCAAGGCGATCAATAGGCGGAAGCAGACGAGGACGCAAGCCATAGGTAGGCTGAGACGAGGAGGACGACACATCAATAGACGCATCCACATTACGTGAACGACGAGTATAATACTGAGGAAAAGATGGAAGAATACGAGGAATCGTCAATGTAGAATCAGGGGATGGAGACGAAGAAGTCACCGGGGATGAAGGTGTAGAATCCGGTAACATGCAAGGTGAGGAAACCGTGGGACATGGTGGCAGCGAATCGGCAGGAGGTGGAGAAGCAGAGTTACCAGGACGGATAGACAATGGCTCAACGGGGGTGATAGGTGTGTCAGGAAAAGTGAGGAAAGAGATATCCTCCACTGAAAAGGTCGAGGAAGATGGACGCGGGTAGAAGGGATGAGACTCATCAAAAGTCACATCCCGAGAAATAAGCATCCGACGACCGATAGGATCCCAACAACGATATCCCTTATGCTCATCACTATAGCCTAAGAAGACACACTCAACAGACTGGCGGTCAGTTTGGTGCGTTCACGAGGGCAAGGACATAGCAAACGCAACCAAACAAACGAAGCGTCGAATAATCAGGAGAACGATAAAAAAGACGCTCGAAAGGAACACCACCCTCTAAAGCAGCGGACGGCTGAAGATTAATGAGATAGGTGGAGGTGGAGGTGGAGACAGCCTCAGCCCAAAAATGAGGCGGAAGAGAGGCGGCAATCATCATCGCACGAGCCGTCTCAAGAAGGTGACGATGCTTGCGTTGAGCCACACCATTCTGAGCATGAGCATCGGGACAAGAAAACTGAGCAAGAGTACCCTGCTCAGCAAGAACTCCACGCAACATCTTGGAGATATACTCTCCAGCAGAATCAACACGAAACACACGAGTAGGTGTAGAGAACTGTGTGAACCGTGGCAGCAAAACGCTTATAGATAGATAAGACCTCACTACGAAAAGACATGAAATATATCCAGGTGTGGCGAGAGAAATCATCTATAAAGAGAATATAGTAGCGATGACCCCCTTTCGAGGCAAAGGGAGCTGGACCCAGACATCAGAGTGAACAAGGTCGAAAGGACGCTGAGATACAGTGTCGCTATGAGGATAAGGTAACTGGACCTGTTTACCAAGCCGACAACCCAGGCAGTCTAAAGACACACCGCCAGAGATAGATCCAAGAAGACCACGTCGAACTAAGGATGAGAGACAAGAGCCACACAAGTGACCAAGGCGATGATGCCACTGCTGAAAGGAGCTGGTAGACAAGGCAACAGAGGAGGAGACTGGCGGCAGTGGCAGCAAAGGGAAGGTGAAGCCAGTCAAGCTCCCAGAGGCCCTGGGAGTCACGGTGCCGGGGGCCAGCACCAAGGAGAGCACAAGTATGACGATTTAGAACAGAGCAAGAGTCAAAGTCGAGAATGACCCGACAACCAGAGTTAACAATCTGACCACGGAACATGAGCTGCATGGTTAGTCGAGGAACATGAGCAACATCAGGAACATGAAAGGACGAAATGCTAAGAATGCCTCGGCCATTAACCGGAAGGAAGGTACCATCGGTCATAAGAACATGAACCGGGAAATCGAGAGGTCGAAGAGAAGACAAGGTGGATGAATCACGAGTCATATGAAAAGATGCTCCAGTATCAAGAATCCACGGAGATGTACCTGTCTGTGTAGAAGGTGGTCTCACAATGCCCGAAGAGTCAGTACCAGAACCAACAGAACCCATCGGTGAAGAACCAGAGGATGCAGCAGGCATCGAAGTCGCGTAATCTCCTGCTCAGTCAGGGGCGCAACTGAAGAGGTCAATGTAGGTGCACCCGGCAATAAAGAGCCTGAGGCAAGTAGCAGATCGTGAAGTCGCACAATCTCCTACTTGATGAAGTACGGTGTAGCACGACCAGAGCCCGAAAGAGGAGACGAGGGCGCATGCAAACAAGCCCCAAGTGCCAAGGGAAGGCGCGTGTGCGAGATGGAAAGGGCTAGGCGATCCACATATACACTTCAACACATCCCACCATACAATAGCTCATCCAAAGCACAGGCATACCACTACCCAGCAGAATCAGCGAGAATGCATGAATTGTTTATATTTTCAAACTGAAAAGAACATAGAAACAGTCCGATAGGCCATAGGGATAAAATGTGTGCTACTCCTAGAAACTAGATATACAAAGTTCCAATAGCACCCTCTGCCACCAAGGAGTAGCTGCTGGTGGCAAGGAGGGCCATTTTGTGTGGCGGTCAGAAACTTGAGAATTAATTGCACAGAAGTACCACAATTGAGGCATTACAAGCAGATTGGTACCAAGATTGGTAATTTTTACATGTCAGTACCAAGTCTGGGGCAAGTCGTTGCAAAAAGGTCTAAATCGCGTGTAAACACGTATTGACGGTGTATCTGACCGACGGGGCCCGCCTGTCAGGTGCCCACGTGGCATGTTTTTTCCGCAAAAACCCCTTGCTTTATACTTAATCATATAAATGCTCTTTATTTTACAGGAAAAAAAATCTCTCCCTTTGACCTTCGCCTCCCTGTTGTCGTTGGCCTCCGCCTTGCCGCCATTGCCCTCGCTCTCCCCGCTGCCGGTTTCAGCTCCACCTTGAGCTCCGGCTACGGCTCGGGCTGGGGCGGGTCGTCGAGCCTGGTGCGGCGGACGAGCGAGCTGAGGTAGCGGCTGCGGCGCTCGAGCTCTTCCTGGGCCGGGTCCATCTTGCCTCAGAAGTTCCTTCCGGCGAGATGGGTGTAAGGTGTTGACCGGTCGCGGCGCGGACGGCTGGGTGGTCAGCAGCGATGGTGGCAGGGGGGCATGGCTGCGAGTGGTCGGGACGGGCTAGTGGTGGCCGGTTGGGGTTTCTTGGGGATTGCCTTGCCCATCTGATCCTCTTACCCTCGCAGCGGTAGCCGTTTAGCTCGTCTAAGCTCGTCCCCGGCGTGTAGCTTCGCCCTCTTCCTCCTAATCAATCCCCAAGTGGAGTAGTACCAGCAAAGCAGAGCAGGTTCCCTCCCCTCCTCTCTTTCTCTGTTTTATGCAGTTTCAGAAAAGTACTCCTAACACTGTCAAACTAAGGCTATGTTTAATCTGTACTTTCAGAAAAGTTTCAGAGATGAAATGGAGTACTGGTTATGTTTAAATCTGTACAGGGAGATGACCATATTTAGATTCACCTCTATACCGGTTAATTCACTTGCTCCTAACACTGTCAGACTAAGGCTAGTCTTCCCTGTGCATAGAAGTTTCAGAAAATTCAGAAGTTTCCTGGAGTCGTGTTTGGAGAACAACAGTAGTGCTCTTGTTTTCTTGAAGTAGTGCTTGCAAGCAGTCTTATCATTGTGTTGTGTAAACAAGAACACCTCCAGTAGCTAACAGATTGGTTGCAAGCAATTGCTATAGCACAAAATTAACCAATCAGTTAAAACACAAAGCTGATGTGGAGTCATTTACATGCAGTTTTAGGACTTGCTGTTGTTTTCTTCCAATCAGGAGTAGCAAGTGCAGCAGTACTAGTGCACTGCTCTTGTTTAGCAGGAGTAGCGAGTGTAAACTTGCAAGAAATTTAGTGCTCTTGTTCAGCAAAATCTTTTGTTAAAACTAAATGAATCTTTTCAGTAAAACTAAATGAATCTTTTCAGTAAAACTAAATGAATCTTTTGTTAGGCCCAGCGAAGCTGCACGCGCTGAGTTCCTATTAAAAAAAATATATATGTAATAACTATTAAAATACGCAAATTATATGTTGCGAGGCTGCGGGAATCGAAGCAAATATTGTGTATCCTCATTATATTATTTAAATACGCAAAATATAAAAAAAGTATATGCCCAACAAACATTTTTTTCTTTTCAGTTACTCGTATATTGATTTTTTTTAAACACACGGTTACTTAAAAAAATTATGTAATACATTTAATTTTTTTGTGTAATCATAATAAATTGTAGAAATACATTAAAACTGTTTAAATTTTATTTTCAAAAAACCAAGTTGTTTCTTGAAATGCAAAATGATTTTACACAATAATATGTAAAAATGTTCATCATAACTTAAGAAAATTACTTATTAATGTATATATCATTGTGTAATCAACTATTAAATAAATATTCATCATATCTATATTTTCCTGAACATTTTTTGAAATACACATTGTCAAAACAAATCATGTACTAAGAAAATGTTCACCATCAATTACAAAAACTTCACCACGCATTATTTAAAATGTTCTTCATATCTTAAAAAAAATCAACATACGTTACAAAATATTTCAATTTGCATTCAAAATATGTTCATTGTATATTACCAAAAGTTTTTTGTATTAAAAATATCTTCATCTTTTGTAAAAAGAACCTGGGAAACGAACAAGCTCATAAACGCGAAACGGAAAAGCAAAGCAGGTCTCGCCAGGCCCAATTACCAGCCCATTGTATATAGGCTAAAAGAGTGGATGCATGTATTCTAACGCGTGCGCCCCCTTGGCGTGTTGGTTTCGACGCCGCACCTCTGTGCGCGAGGTCTCTTGTTCGACTCCCGCCGAATCCTGTTACTTTTATTTTATTTAATTGTTCAGTTCGACGAAAACTTTCAAAAAAGTCCGATTTGGTGTTGAAAAATTACGAACGAAAAAAATTAGAGATTTTTTTTCCTGTAAAATAAAGGGCATTTATATGATTAAGTAAAAAGCAAGGTTTTTTTCTGGAAAAAACATGCCACGTGGGCACCTGCCAGGTGGGCCCCGTAAGTCAGATACACCGTCAATATGTGTTTATACGCGGTTTAGACCTTTTTGCAACGGCTTGCCCCAGACTTGGTACTGACATGTAAAAATTACCAATCTTGGTACCAATCTGCTTGTAATGCCCCAATTGTGGTACTTCTGTGCAATTAACTCGAAACTTGAGCACAAACACCACAGTCCCAGCATGCAGGACTCAAGGATGCCTGGACAGTTTGCACATGGAGGAGCACCAAGGTAAGGCGGATGTAGGAGGAGTAAATCCTCCCTCCGACGGGAAGTGGACGTGGCTATGGCAGTGGTCCAAAGACGAAGGATGCTGCAGCTTGCAGATTGGTTCATTGCTTCCTTTCTTCAGATTACTTAGACCTGACCATCACGCCAAGGATAGGGGATCACCAAGTTTGAATCCTTCCTCTCTTCTACTGTTTCAGTGGAGTTCACCACCTGAGCCCAAGCAGCCACCCAGGCTTGCGAAGCCATGGCTCCGCCAATGACCCTAGCTCTTTCTCGTCTCCTCGCTGCTGCCACCAGGGGCAACGGAGCTTCTCGCGCCCCTCCAACATGTCATCGCGCAAGGGCTGCCCCGAATGCATAGTGACAGGCGTATCTTGGCAAGGGTGCAGCAGCGACAGCCCTAGAATCAGACAAGCCAGGGCTGGGCCCAGCAGAATCGTCCTCATGCGTGCAAGACGACAACAAGTTCAAAATTCTGGATGGTTCAGGTGGATCTGCAGCCAATGTGGGACTGCCACCCGGTGCCGATAATGGGAACACAGATCCTGTTGAAGCACCACATGTTGCCCCGACAGCTTTGGGGGCCTGGTCCACAGCCAAGAACTGACTTTTCTTCCTTTTACTCTTTCTCTGACACGACGATGAGATTGGCGGGGCCCACACTAGCTTGGCCATGTCATCATCTCCTTCCTCAGGGAAGGTATGGACGGTGGCGCCGCCGCGACGCGGGGGGCGGGCCATGCGGAAGCGACGGCCACCCCATCTGCACGGACAACACGGTTTCCGACACACCAGCCCAAGGCGACCATGACCATGCCATCCGCACGCCTAGTGGGCTGCGCATCAATGTGTCGGCATTTGCGGCCACGGCATCACGCACGTCCAGGTCCAGAGCCATGGCCAAGGCCATTGCCGGCGCTAGCACCACCGTCGCGATCAGGGTCAATACCAAGGGGGCGCCAAGGGGCAAAGCCCTGTCAACCTCAGCGTGGACAAGCATAATGGAGATGGGATACGTTAGCGTCCTGATGATGGCGCGCCGGAGTCGGCGCGGGAGGGGATCTGCTCAACAATCTCTAGAGTAGCGGAGTGGCGGATGATGGCAGATGACGGTAGGGTCGTGTGTGCGCCCTGACAGCTAGAAGGTGGAAAGGTCTGCCTGGGAAGGCATGTGCGGGTGGAGACGCTCGATCCAACAGCTTGCTCCAAGGATGTGCTCAACCGTTGAAAGGTGTCATGGTTGGGCGAGGTTGCGGTAGAGCTCGAGCTCGACGCGGTATCGAACTCGCCGGAGACGGCATGAGCGAGCTTGCTCCAAGGACGAAGCGAGAGAGAGAAGCATGGGTTACGAATTTAGTGGTCACCGTCGAGGCGGTTCTTGGTGAGCTGGGAGCCGAAGAGGATTAAGAAGTCCTCGGGATGGTGGGTGTGGACAGTGAAGTCGCCATCAACGAGCTCGAAGGAGTTGAACAGCACCTCGACAATATCTACGGCGGACACGTGTTGTGTATTGTCGATGATGGAGCCACCATCGCGCAAGCCAAAACCTCCGCCGCTTCCTCCATCTCAACGGTGCACGACATGATGATTCGCGCTAGCTCGGCGGTCACAAGCGCTACCGAAGTTGCGAGAGAAGGCGGGGGCTAGGGGCGGCCTGGTGAGAGGGACCTCTGTAGCAACGGGCTCGCGCGGCCAGGAGCAGCATGGAGCTGTCCTTGGTTGGCCTCCCTGCGATGAGGGTCGCAGGAGCGGGAGTCATGGCCAGAGACAAGGCAGCGTCGGCACTTGATTTCGCTGGTGCAGTCACGCAGACGGTGGTGGTGGTCAAGGCAACGAAAGCACAACCCTAGGACCTCCGGCGAGGGGCTGGCGATGCGGGGAAGGGCTGGGCGTAGCGATCTAGCATGGACGGCAGTGTCGGTTCCTGCGACGCGACTGCTAGAAGCCGTCGGCGTCCACCATGGCGCCACCAGAGACACGGTGAACCTCACAGCAAGGTCCCAAGCAAGTCTTGGCAGGCAGCCGGGAGGGTAGGAGCAAGTGCAGGAGACATCATCCCTCCAGAGGCTGGTGCTCAAGGGCTCAGGGTTGTTCTACCCTCAACCTGGGATGTTCACTAATTTTCTTTCATCTTTTTGCACCCCGCACCTCCTCTGAAGATTGTGACTGAACTTCTACCTTCTCAATGAAAAGAAACGCGGGTCCTTTGCGTATTCACGAAAAAAGGGAGGCATTGTGTTTAATTAGTCAAGTAATGAGAATGTCCAGTTCAATTCCCCAAAGTTTGTGTCTCTCGTCTCAAGAATACTACTCTTTTTCAACCCAGCTGAGAAGTCAATGATGCTAGCTTTATATATCCAGTTATTACCTAGCCATCATAATGCATATAGGGAACATAGAAGCTTCCACAGTGGCATGTAAGAGAATCACCCCTCTTTTCATTATACAGCTTGCCAAGCAGCTAGAAATATCCATGCAGAGCCACATGGCAAAATCGCCTCAACACCCGACAATAAGACGTTATTTGATCTGATGCCAAAAGTTTAGATGGTAGAATACATAGTTAGGAAGCTAAGGGAGTTAAAGTAACCAGCCCGAAACTTCAGGGTGCAAAATTGATTATTCAATAAAAACAAGCATAAAGAAAATAGTGTTAATAAATAATACCCCCTCCGTCCCATAATATAAGATCATATTACATCCAATATGTGAGTATATTTGATGTAATAAGATCTTATATTATGGGACTGAGGGGGTAGAACTCAAGGAGCATTGAATTAAGAGGGAGGAATAAACTATAACAAATGCACAGAAAGTAACTCAAAGAAAACTGAGAAGTTTCTAAAACAAACTCACGTTTCATAGGTCTGCGCCTCCAGTATTATTTGCTCAATCTCTACTCGGGCATGAAATGCGGGTTTTGCCGCAAATGATTGCAAATGTTGTGCCAAATTAACATGCCTCTGAATCATACAATGTGTCATAATTAGTGGAAGCAGAGGTAAACAAACTTAGGTAGTATTTAAGTAACTCACAGCTATCTCCGGTAGTGAGTGTAATCTCTTCACAAAATCCTTCAGCTCAGAAACCGACTGTGACTGTTTATGAAAAATATTTAGATAACTTCCATTCAAGCAACAAAGAAACCAACTAGAATACACATGCAGATACTTTGGATGCTAAACAACAAATTCCCTAGTGGTATATCCAAAGTATGTAGTTCTCATAAAAAGGGACAAACTTATAATTTTATCCTAAAACTTGTGTTCATCACTCCTTACCCCAAATGTAACGTCAGCATCTCCAAATACAACAATTCAAATTTAGACAAATCATTCTATCAAGTATACGTGAGACATGTCCTCCAAATATCCAAATCGAACGGTTCAAATTTTGACCAAACATTATGTGAAGTATAAGCGAGGCATGTTCTCTGAATTTCCACATAAAAAATATTGAGTAAAGATTAAAGAGCTGCCAAACAGGCAATATATGATAGTTCTGAAGTTAACAGTACAATATTTTCATATTGTACATGCTTAGTGGTCCTTTTTCTTCTTCAAAACTGTCACATCAGATAGTTCAATTCATGCCAATGTAATCATATTTACACTACGGAAACATATCGTTCGAAATGGATACGGACTCTTGTTCTGAATATGACAACAGATGAATCATTAACCATATTTCAAAATAACTGCAGCAACAGCAACCTGTCAATGCAAACACCAACAACAAAAATGATGCCTAACTCTAAAAAAATTTACTAAATGAAAGCTTTTATTACCACTGGCCTCTGCATCCTAAGATGCATATAACCAATAACCAATAACCTTACTACATTGTTTATTACAAAGAAATCAAACTTTGATCTTGCCAAAAAGAGGGTAAGATCAAAAATTATAGAATGACTAAGATGAACTCTCAAACTATGACCCTATATAACAAAACAACTCCATGTCAGCCCAGTATCTCAAAAAAAAATCAATCATAAAGTGGTTATTTATACAAACAGGGATTCAGTCAAATTTCTCAAAGAAAATCAGCTGAAGATGGTGCTCCTTATACACTAACACCATATTTGGAACCTTTTTATTCAACAGTATTGTGAAGGATTCTAGATAAGCCTATCCATCCTAGTCTAACATATTAACACCATCATATGCATGAGACACATACTGAAGGCACTAGAGTTTGAGAATGAGTCAATGTTGTTCCGAATTTGAACGTTTGAGGCCAAACCTGCAATTGACTCCAGGCACTGGTAATTGAGCTATGCTATAGCATTTTCAGGCACCATAAGAAGGGAGGCACACTAAGGGCCAGTTCTTTTGGGCGGCTTAAAAAACAAGCTGCCTCTCCCCAGCTTAAAAAATAAGCTGTCCCCTAAATTTTTTGAGGCTTCTAGTTATCCCATAACTAGTTTAGAAGCCCCAACTAATAAGAGAGGTTGCTTATGGGAAAAGCTGGGGAGGAGACGGCTTATTTTAAAGCTGCTAAAAGAATTGGCCCTAACACATCTATGACCGCTATACCAGATCTAACGAGTCACTAAGGAGTAAGCATGACGCTGGAGCTGAATTGAAAATAGAAAATACGACGACATGTAATCCACCTTAGAATCTCAAATACTGAAACACAGAAAGTAGATGCCCATAGTGAACCAAGGTGGGAACTGATCATGGATGAGAAAATCTGGTGGGGGCACAAGCGGAGGTGGCAGACCGCACGCGAAGAGGTTGGCATGGTGGATGGGCTAGGGGTTGCTTCGCTCTTGATATCATGCTAGCTTTCGGGGAAGAGAAGTTATCGCTATATGCATTGTATTGTATTACAACAACAACAACAACAAACAAAGCCTTTAGTCCCAAACAAGTTGGGGTAGGCTAGAGGTGAAACCCATAAGATCTCACGACCAACTCATGGTTCTGGCACATGGATAGCAAGCTTCCACGCACCCCTGTCCATGGCTAGTTCTTTGGTGATGCTCCAATCCTTCAGGTCTCTCTTTACGGACTCTTCCCATGTCAAGTTCGGTCTACCCCGGCCTCTTTTGACAATATCAGCACGCCTTAGCCGTCTGCTATGTACTGGGGCTTCTGGAGGCCTGCGTTGAATATGTCCAAACCATCTCAGACGATGTTGGACAAGCTTCTCTTCAATTGGCGCTACCCCAACTCTATCTCGTATATCATCATTCCGGATTCGGTCCTTCCTTGTGTGGCCACACATCCATCTCAACATGCGCATCTCCGCCACACCTAACTGTTGCACATGTCGCCTTTTAGTCGGCCAACACTCAGCGCCATACAACATTGCGAGTCGAACCGCCGTCCTATAGAACTTGCCTTTTAGCTTTTGTGGCACCCTCTTGTCACAGAGAATGCTAGAAGCTTGGCGCCACTTCATCCATCCGGCTTTAATTCGATGGTTCACATCTTCATCGATATCCCCATCCTTCTGCAACATTGACCCCAAATATCGAGAGGTGTCCTTCTGCGGCACCACCTGCCCATCAAGGCTAACATCCTCCTCCTCCTCGTGCCTAGTAGTACCGAAAGCGCACCTCATGTACTCGGTTTTAGTCCTACTAAGTCTAAAACCTTTCGATTCCAAAGTTTGCCTCCATAACTCCACATCGTCCGCAAAGAGCATACACCATGGGATATCTCCTTGTATATCCCTTGTGACCTCATCCATCACCAAGGCAAAAAGATAAGGGCTCAAAGCTGACCCTTGATGCAGTCCTATCTTAATCGGGAAGTCATCGGTGTCGCCATCACTTGTTCGAACACTTGTCACAACATTATCGTACATGTCCTTGATGAGGGTAATGTACTTTGCTGGGACTTTGTGTTTCTCCAAGGCCCACCACATAACATTCCGCGGTATCTTATCATAGGCCTTCTCCAAGTCAATGAACACCATATGCAGGTCCTTCTTTTGCTCCCTATATCTCTCCATAAGTTGTCGTACCAAGAAAATGGCTTCCATGGTCGACCTCCCAGGCATGAAACCAAACTGATTTTTGGTCACGCTTGTCATTCTTATTAAGCGGTGCTCAATGACTCTCTCCCATAGCTTCATTGTATGGCTCATCAGTTTAATTCCACGGTAATTAGTACAACTCTAAACATCCCCCTTGTTCTTGAAGATTGGTACTAATATACTCCGTCTCCATTCTTCTGGCATCTTGTTTGCCCGAAAAATGAGGTTGAAAAGTTTGGTTAGCCATACTATCGCTATGTCCCCGAGGCCTCTCCACACCTCAATGGGGATACAATCAGGGCCCATCGCCTTGCCTCCTTTCATCCTCTTCAAAGCCTCCTTGACCTCCGACTCCTGGATTCGCCGCACAAAAAGCCTGCTAGTATCAGCAAAGGAGTCGTCCAGATCAATGGTAGAGCTCTCACTCTCCCCATTGAACAGCTTGTCAAAGTACTCCCACCATCTATGCTTAATCTCCTCGTTCTTCACCAGGAGTTGATCTGCTCCGTCCTTGATGCACTTGATTTGGTCAACATCCCTCGTCTTCCTCTCTCGGATCTTGGCCATCTTATAGATGTCCCTTTCGCCTTCCTTCGTGTCTAACCGTTGGTAGAGGTCCTCATATGCCCGGCCCCTTGCTTCACTCACAGCTCGCTTTGCGGCCTTCTTTGCCATCTTGTACTTCTCTATGTTGTCTGCACTCCTATCCAGATATAGGCGTCTGAAACACTCTTTCTTCTCCTTAATTGCCTTCTGGACATCATCGTTCCACCACCAGGTATCTTTAGCTTCTCTTCTACTTCCCCTGGACACTCCAAACTCCTCTGAGGCCACCTTACGAATGCAAGTCGCCATCTTCATCCACATGTTGTCTACATCACCTCCTTCCTCCCAAGGGCCCTCCTTAATGACCCTCTCCTTGAACGCCTGAGCTACCTCCCCCTTGAGCTTCCACCACTTCGTTCTAGCGACTTTGGCACGCTTGTCCCGCTGGACACGAATCCGAAAGCGGAGGTCAGCAACCACAAGCTTATGTTGAGGGACAACACTCTCTCCAGGTATCACCTTACAGTCTAGGCATGCACGTCTGTCTTCTCTTCTCGAGAGGATGAAATCAATCTGGCTAGAGTGTTGCCCACTACTGTAAGTCACTAGATGTGATTCTCTCTTCTTAAAGAGGGTGTTAGCTATGATCATGTTGTAGGCTAGCGCAAAGCTTAAGACATCTTCTCCTTCTTGGTTCCTGATGCCATAGCCAAAACCCCCATGCACCCCTTCAAAACCTGTGTTAGATGTGCCCACGTGGCCATTGAGGTCTCCTCCTATGAAGAGCCTCTCGCCAATCGGTACACTCCTAACCATGTCCTCTAGGCCTTCCCAGAACTCCCTCTTGGTGTTCTCATTGTGGCCTACTTGTGGGGCATACGCGCTGATAACGTTGAGAACTAAGTCCCCAACTACCAGCTTGACCAGGATAATCCGGTCCCCACGTCTCTTGACGTCTACCACTCCATCCTTGAGGCTCTTGCTGATCAAGATGCCTACTCCATTTCTGTTTGCAACCGTCCCCGTGTACCACAGCTTGAAGCCGGTACCCTCCACCTCCTTCGCCTTTTGTCCCCTCCATTTGGTCTCTTGGACGCAAAGGATATCAACGCCTCTCCTCACCGCGGTATCAACTACCTCCCGAAGCTTACCTGTCAGAGACCCTACGTTCCAGCTACCTAAGCGAATCCTCCTAGGCCCGGCTAGCTTCCTTACCCTTCGCACTCGTCGAGTCAAATGCGAAGACCCTTGCTCAATTTCCACTACACCCGGGCGCCGATGTAGCGCGCCACTAAGGATGCGACGACCCGATCCTCGCTCACTTGCCACCGTATCCAGATCAAGATACGGCGCGCCACCTGGGGGGTGACGGCCCGGCCCTTGCCCATTTTCCACCACACCCGGGTTCCGATGTGGCACGTCGCTGAGAGGGTTACGCCCCAACGAAAATCTTTTGGGTTTCATCTCCATAAGAGTGGCTGAGTTTTGACGTTGGCTCGCCAAGCCTATCACAACCCTCCTCCTTTATCCGGGCTTGGGACCGGCTATGTTGAGACAACATAGGCGGAGTTGCATTGTATTGTATTAAGCATAGTTAATTTTATACAAGAGCCACGGGCCACATGGACCTAACCTACTGCTAGGTGGACCTAATCGACATTCATGACAAATATTAAAAGATAATACATACTAAGAATACACAACATGATGCAAAACTCTTTAGTTCTTACACTCACATTCGTTGATTTTACTTCTGCGTAATCTTGCTGAATAGACGTTGCCTTTTGGCGGACGACCTGCAGTCAAAACAATTTGCAATGACCAGAACACGATATTATTTATGGCTGCTTGCATAACAACCGGAACAACAACATTAGTGCAAAGCTCATTCACACAAGATAAACAAGAGGTAAAGCCAGTGGAGTGAACCTGAACTACAACATGCAAGTTGAGGTCTCGAATCTCCTTGTACAACTTATCACTGAAAAGAGAAGAACAGCGACATAAATTTATAGCTCCAAATCCATGCATGCTTATGTACATAGGAGCATTGCACATGCATAACTTGCAATCTAAGAAGGTTCGAAAATGTATTTGTATATATGCAAAATTTGAGTATTCAGAAATGCACTACAAAATTAAAACCAATATTGTGGGATGACAATGGCAATAATATACACGTATAGAGGAAACTTCAAACAGCAAAGCAACAATTCTTGCACACACAAAAATGTTGGACGCCACATTGTTATAACAGTGTTCATTGTTTGTTTTCCCAGATAGTACATACCATAGTTTACCTTGAATTGAGTGGAACCTTGACCTTTTTTCCATCTTGTTGAGCACCCATAATGCTGGCGTCAACTTCCACAGATCCATTATGAATTTCCAACATCTGTCGAATAAAACATAATCGCACGATTCGTTCAAAGCTACTTTAAATTTAGATTCGTAATGGAAATGCAGTGGCGGGATGGTAGAACTTCAGTTCATTTTGGTTGCACTGATTTAGGCAATAAACATCGCACAACTGCCATTCATGCAGCGGATACACCTGAGTTAATGTTGCTCCAGAATCATACAAACAATACCGATAAAACCAAGACCGACCCAGCCAATGAGCTAAAATCTTAACACCCTGCTGCAAAGACGGGTATAAGTATGCAGCTGCATAGGCGTTTCCACTTGGTCTAAGATTAACGAGTTCACCATTTACCAAATATCATTGCACCCTGCTCGTTCTAACACAATTAAAACTAGTGTGATCACTGCTACCATTGCAATGCATATAACCTAGTAAACTAGGAGGGTAAAAGAGTAAACAGGGGAAGTATCTACTTGCATTTCACATCTCCTGTTCAAGACAACAATCCAAAGCAAGGTGGACATTACTTAAAGCTAGATATTATCACAGTTAGTTCAGTCAGGATACGACATTCTGTATGCAGCTCAACTCCAGTAGCCATCTGGATAGACCAATATTAAATGACAAATCAGTAATTCGATTAGGACAACAATAATGTGTAGGAACCCCTCCATCCAGGGTAGATGTTTCTGGCATACAGTTCAGTATACACCTTTGACCATATTATTCCAAAAATCATTTGAAAAAGAAATCCACCAACAAAGGCCAGTCTAAACAACTTTTGTGTACATTAGTCGTCAAATTCACAGCAGTTTGACTGCATACATTTTGAAATGACATCCATTTTGGAACTAGGGTAGTAAACATGAAGGCTCAAGGAACCATTACCAGGTAACAACCAGAGTTTTAGGTGGCCTTAGATGGCATCCTGTGATTTCCATCTGCAACTCTATGGTTTTTAAAATTTACTACACGTCATTGGTAGAGATTAGGGAGGTGTGGACCTTGGGACTACAGCCGGACGGCAGCGACATTAGGGTGGATGGCAACAGCCGTATGTATCAGCTAGTGTAGATAGCTATCACGCAGTTATGCATAGAGTAGATAGTTATCAATTAGAGATTGAGTTTGTTAGTATATAGCCAGCAGCCATGTCTGATATCTTCCCATCCAAACAATGAGAAATCAATCTATTCCTTCCCAAATGTATCTCCCACCTATGATCTAATCGCTTCCCCAATCAGGCTGACTCCATTCGGACACCCTCCCGGCGGTGTTTACCCCGTTGTGTACTGTGGTTCAAACATACATACTGCTGAATTCATTACAAGGCCTACACTGCTGCACGCATGATCTGGTGGAGGAGCCACAACAAAGATGGAGGGGGCAATAAAAATGTCTTATTTTGACAGGCAAGGAACACAAACTGTGTGGTGTCATCAACCCCAACTTAAGAGAAAGCAATACTAGAAAGCCAGGAACATGCTAGCTCGTAGAGTCGTACGTTCACATGTTATCAATCAAGATTCAACAGAGAAAGCTAATAGATCAAACACTTGTGACTTATAAGTAATGCCAGTATCGAAAACTTCATGGCGTACCTCGTCTAATAGACCTTCATACGTTAGCTGAGAGCACATTGGTGTCACCATATCCACCTGAATGAATAAAAGAAGATGCATTCCAGAAAAGCAGAAGACATCAAAAGAAAATATATCACACATTCACACCTAAGATCACTATAATTTATATAAAACTTTGATCACTTCAAAAAATAGTGAAAAGGTTCATATATGCTGAGAAAAGCAAGAAATGATCACAAAGTGTACAACAGAAAATTACCTCTCTATCTAGCAAAATAACGGTGTCTATCTCTGGAATCCCCATCTAAAAGCACCATAAAGTAAAAATTAGGCAATCAGCTGAATTTAGAGATCTGAGTCATGAAAGGTTGAAATCAAATGGCATTACATTATCCATGCTGACCGGGTCTTCGAGTTGCATATGGTTCAGCAATTCTGCAGCTTTGATTGATGCTACACCCTTGGCTCTAATATTGGGGATAACCCCGAAGGCAAACTGGAAAAGAAACCTTATACGCGTAAGAGCAACACTTTATAAATTTGATGGAAGCCAGTTTCCCACATTGAAATAGGGTGAAAGGTTTTCTAGTAAACGAAAGATTGTGTCAAAAAACTTGTAAGATTGCAGATGCGGAGTTGGTAAGTAATATGCAAACGTCAAGTATAATGGTCGATCGCAACTTAGTCTATCCATAACAATATTTCGGCCATAAACTAATGAATCACAAATGGAGTAATCATTAATTCAAGTACAAAACATTCCAAACACAGGAAGGGAAGACATACACACATACCTCTAACTTATGGATAGCTTTTGCAACATGCCAGACAGAACTTGGATCTCCTTCAATAAGGCATTCCTGAAAATCATAAATGCTCCAATGAAACCCATAAAATGTTAGAAAAATATGCTACACCAATTATGTAGCTGTACCTGCAAGGAATAGTCAAGCTCCAAAGAAAGGACATCCTCGTCCAAAGGAACTAGATACAAGGGATATTCTCCGATTGTCAACTTTTGATGAACTTTCTCTTCCTCCAGAATCTGTGACAGCAAAAAAAAAAAAAGAGAATTAAATTAAAGATGCCTTAGTGCAAAGAAAAAATTTATGGAGTGGATTCCTGGATTCATGTGTCCTAGGCTCCTAGCTCACAAAATTCTGAGAACAATAGCTAAGCATGTGTTTGGGCATCCGCGAGTTAAGGGGAAGAAAAACTTGCCAGGATAAGATTACTACTATCATCAAAACAACAGGACAGTATAATTTTTTGGCACCTGAAAGTATGTACATAGTATAATAATTGCATACGGGCTATGAATGATGTATTTGCCAATTTGTAAACATTTATTTATTCCACAACGAATATTACAACTCGGAAAAAATCTATATTGAGTTATGATTTACAATTGTCTGTGACATCCATAATCAGATATTTGGTCATTAGCATTGCAGATACATGACAATTCAGGGGAGATTACAAAAGATAGGTTGGAATTTATTTATTTTATTATACATACAGATAGTTAGCATTCCTGGATCCTCTTCTGGCTAGTCAAATCCGATACTCCTTTATAAATACCAAACAATAGTGACGAAGTTCAAGAGAAATTGAAATATGTTATCGCAAGTTTAAACGCTAGAAGATCATAGCCAGCATTATGACTTAGTGTAAATGCATAGCTCAAGCTTCTCAACTTTAATTGTCAAAACAACACAGCCAATGGATCACGAATTAAAGTAAAAGGGCATCAGCTTTATATAACAGTGAAGCAGCAGGCAAGCTGAAATCCTTGAGAAGCTCATTCAGATTGTAAAGAAATATTCATATGAATAATCTGTAACAAAAGTTCCATCCTACGGTAAATACTGTACATGCCACTGGTATGGATAAAACTGTATTTGGGAAGAAATAATGAAAAGATTTATGGTGTTCAGATTGGAAAAACATTTCAGGCTGGCAAGCATCATCAACAATGAAAAGAATATGTGTTCAGTTAATACCTGTCATGTCAACATTTTAGTACATAAGGTCGTATTCATTGGCATCATGTCTAATAAACCTATTGGACTAAGAATTACAGGAATACACTCGGGAATACTCTGAAGGACTGATTCCGTCTTGCCAAACTAAACCTAGTCAAACAAAGCTTAACTATAATCATGATATCTACTAGTGCAGATTTCACCCATACAAGATGGAATTCCATTCTTTCTGTGTAGTAGTAATGTATGAGATCAATAAATTCCACAATACACACATGACATCCATACAGGACAATGGTGATTGTGTTTGAGTCATCTCTTACTGTATTGAGGTCTATAATTATCGAATTTCGCATGAGTCTCACAAATTATTCTACCATACTAGAATTACAAGTCCAAACAAAATAATAGAACATGCATGTACATTAATGGAAATCAAATATACAGAAGCCAAAATACCTTCTCACAGGCAACTACACGGCGTGGTACAAAATAGAGGTGGTATTCCCTCTGGAGTCCTTTGGATTCGTCATTCTTAATTTGATTAGCCACAAATTTCATGAAGTTCAACTGGGAGCGAACAAGATACACCACTTTGGGGCATTCCGTCTGCAGAGGGTCAGCAGAGAGGATCCGCAGCTCCGTGCCATATTCCTAATCAACATAAAAAAACATGTCTGAGCTATCCAAGTTGAAACAAAGAAAGTAACTGCAACATGGCTTTACTCTTTTGTTTATGTATGAAAGGTATTTGAAGGAATATTCCCCTAGCACATCCCCAAAGTTCTAATTATGTATTAAGATATTAATTAGGGACATGAAACGTATCGCTTATTGGAAGCAAACGCAGAGTTTATCACCAAACCTTTAGCACCGAGGTCTGCAGGATCAGCGAGAGGGTACCCGCAAGCTTCGGATCAATGACCAGACACTTCTTCCCCCTAATCTGATACACAAGGAATTCAAACTCTTCAATGTCAACAAAAGTACATAAGATTGCGACAGGGAGCGCAGGAGGAGAAACGCACACTCTTGATTATGCTGAGAAGTTCCTTTTGTGACTGCTCCCTGGAGGCCAGGGTTAAAACAGAGTAAGAACACAAGTCAAGATTTAGAGGAAGAGACAGTAAGTGAGTAATATCAGGATAAGAGACCTGAGGGCAGTAAGATTGAGAGCGGCGTTATCGAGGTTCGGAATCTGTGCCATTTGGCCCACTCAACACCTTCATATTTCACGAATACATCAAAAGGATATTCTTCTTAACACATGATGTTCTTCTTAGCATACGTGAGTAATTAGATAGCATATCGAAAGACAGCGACAAAAGCAGAGTATACAGGAAAATTTCTAAAAAGGGTGAATGAAAAGTATTACACATGATGTTCACAACTTATAGATGGCATCCATTCTGCTCGAAGAAGTGAAATAATTAACATCAAAACCATCCTCCAATCCCCTAACAGAACATCCCAATGTAGCTATAGTTCACACAACCAGAAGCAAACTATACATAAGTACTAGACTAGAGTAGAGTTGGAACAAGTAACAGATCTAAGGTCTGGAACAGCATTGTTGCGTTCCAAAGGCCAAAAGCTTAAACTGCCCAGAAAATCTAAGAAAAAGTTGCAAAAAGACAAGCATAATCATATGCGGCTAGTGTTCATTCACTTGGCATACACTTGACATGAACCCAAATTGCCTACAGAAGATTTGCTAGCATGACAGCATGACACTTGCGATGTAAGGCTGATTCATTCACACAAAGTGTCAACTATTCATCATTCGCCCAGGTTCGTTGGCATGAGATGCAATTTCGTGAGACTCGCCCACTAGGAACAGGGTGGGTAGCGCGAAAGCCACCATCCATCTCCTGCGACGGTGAATCCATCATCCCAGATCCATCCCCAAATAAACCGCAGCACGCGAGATCGTCCAAATCGGGGAGCTAACCAGAGGCATGGGGCACCGCACTTGAGAGAGGGACGCTCACCTGAGAGGGCCCTCGCTCCTCGATCCGGGCCGCTGCTGCCGGTCGCCGCCTTCGCGGAGGGCCGCGAGCTGGAGTCGTCGAGTCGAGTCGACGGCGGCGAGGCGAGGAGAAGGCGGGTCGGGGACGGGGCCGCGCGGGAAGAGTGGAAGGAAGGGACGGGGCGGGTCGGGACGGATGGTGGAGGAGCTGCAGGGGGGCGGAGAGCGGCTGGCGGGAGGGAGGGCGGAGCTCCGGCGGGCCAAGAGGAACGAGCTCCTCTGATGCGTAGCATCCGACGGCAGGCAGCTTGTTTGCAGCCCACGAACTAAAGTTCACGGGCCGTGGCCCAGTCACTGCTCGCTCGTGCTTTCTTTTTTTTCTAGCTAGCACCGACGGGCAACGGTCGTACTGGGCCGAACAGGGTACCCGCAAGTACAAGAGCCGGGCGAAACTATGCCTCCGCCACCAGCCACGGTTCATCTAGAAGCGCATCAATCAAATATACACCACGCAGAACCAAAACACATACATAGGCCACAGAACCCGTCGTCCCTCGTATATCTGCAGTACTACTGCTGACGAACAACAATCAGGACCCAGCCATGACGAGCACCGCCGAAAGAATTTCCCGCACAGTTCACCGAACAGACAGGCTCCGATCCCCCCCCCCCCCCCGCCCCCCCTGCCAAACTCCCCCGGATTCTACCAGCAACAGCAGCAGCCAAAACCAGTGAATCTCGCGTCAATCCGACCAAACCCCCTACCTGGATCTCAGACCATGCGTCGCGCCGACCGAGCCACAGCCGCGCGAATCCCACCGGCTATACCCGAATTCCAGACCTCAAACATGACCCAACCCCTATGGCATCCACCCGTGTTTCGATCATCCATCAGCACCTCAAAATTCGCGCAAGTAAAGCAGCATGATGCACAGCTGTATCGCTGCAGAGTTCATCACAGTGGATGAGTTCACCCGCCCCACCACCCAGTGGCGTAGTCAGGCCCCGGGCAACAGGGGCCTTGGCCCGGGGCGTGGCTGTAAGTTCCTTCGTTCACTGTAGATAAAATGACACTGTTTGGTACTGTTTTCTACTGTAGCAGTCAAGTTGGACCTGGGCGTGGAGCTAGCCTGGCTACGCCACTGCTACCACCCACGGCTGCACTAGAATCATATCGATCAAATATATACCGCCCAGACCAGAACACACAGCCGAATTCGCCTGAATCTACGACACGACTGGTGTAGTGGCCGCAGCGCCACCACCAGCATCGCGGAGCGAATCCCCCGCACAATTCACCGGCCAGACGCGCCCCGATTCCACCCGCCTACCCCTGCCCGGTCGGCGACCAAGGCCGGCGAATCCCGCGCCGATCCGACGAAACCCTCTCCCCGGATCTCAGACCGCGCGGCGGCGGCGACCGCGCGAATCCCGCCGGCTAAACCCGAATTCCACAGCCCAACAATCGCCCAAACCCCTCCCGCGCCGATCCTACAGAGTCCCCGGCCGGAATCGGATTCCGGAATCGCGGAGAAGGGAGCAGGCCACGGCGTGTCGGAGCGAATCGCGTGGCGCGAGTACCTGGGCGCCTCTCGGCATAACAACGCGCCGCCGCCGAAGGACGCGCCCGCCGCCGTGGAGGGATCCAGCGTGGGGGAGGGGGTCAACACCGCGGCAGCGCGGCGGAGGGGAGGTTGCTCTTCTCTGCTCGGTGGGAGGTGGATTGATTTTTGGGGAAATTGGCTGCAGGACACCGTTATTATCTGCCTTTTGCCACAACACACTGAAAAAGACTAGCTTTGCCCAAAGCCACTACAATTCTTCTTTCCTTTGCCACGGGACACTTCAGCCTTTCTAGTATCATTTTCTACTCAAACAGGTGAGAGAACATTATAAATAAGACACTCATACCCCTGTTGCTCAACCAGACCACATCACTTGAGTTTCAGCCCCTAGACACGTACAGCAAGCACCAAATCAACATAACAACAGACTCATGTGAATAACATCACAGTTTGGTTCACCATCAGTAGTTGGTTCGGCAAAAGCAATAGCAGATTCAGCCACATTTGGCAATATGTTTGCTACCAAAATACAAACAATACAAGTTCACAATCAACTATTACTTGTGAATAACATCGCAGGCTACATTGCCTATTTTTTTTTTTGCCCTCACAACCTTCAACTTCTTAGCCTTGCCCTTCTCATTCCGATCATTGGCGTCAGATGGAGAGAGTGCTGGACATGCAACTGGCTCTATATATGCGCCTTCAAGATCCAACAATCTCTTACGGCTGTGACATGAGATACAAGCATGTCAAATTGAGATAACAAGAAGTAATACAAACTAGTTGAAACTAAGGAAATTGTTGTCATACTTTCTTGTCATAGGGCTTGGTGTACAAACAACATCAGTTATAGTTCTAGTTGGTGTAGCAGCAGCTGGAGATGCAAGTAGCTCCACGGAAGTGCCTTCAAGCTCCAACAACCTCTTACGGCTATATTATACAAGCATGTCAAATCAAGTAAGGAAGCTAAAATGATGAAAAATATGAAAATTGCAATTGTACCTCCTTGTTAAAGGGCTTGGTGTAGAAACATCAGCAGTGATAACTTTAGTTGGTGTCGAAATAGCAGTTGTGGATTGCACTACAGTAACCTTTTTCTTGCCTCTTTTTCTCTTAGGCTTTGGAGGGGCAGGTGGTGGTGCATCAGAATCATAGACAAACTCATTGCATGTTTTCTGCATATGTCCAAGTTGCTTGCACCTTTTGCACTTTGTTGTTCTCTTTCCAGAACCTCCTTCTGCAGCTGACTTGTATCTTCTATTCCTTGGTCTCCCGGCTGCTCTTTTCAAAATTGGAGGCCACAGCTTGAACCCGGGGTTGATTTGAGGCCACTGCTTTCTATCGGTCATTGGCTTAATAGACGTCGCATAGGCTTTCTTAAACTTTGCCACAGAGTAGTATTCATGGACGTAGTTTTCAATCTTATTCCCTCGAATTGAAGTGATAACCTTCATGGCATGTGTGCATGGTAGTCCAGTAATTTGCCATCGCCTACAACTGCACTTTATCTCATGAAGATCAACACTTTGCCTCCAAGGAACTAGATCTTTGGTAACACCTTCAACTTCAGCTAACATTTCACTGTCTTTGCCACCATCTTTGTGTGAATACCTGAAGGTATAGGGAAGTCCCCTACTCCTTGCATTGAGGTCCTTTATGATGTTGGGCAGAATTTTTTCTATAAGCTTCTTGGCAACTTTTCTTCTCAAGTACATTATTTCCATGCATAGCTGTCTTATCCTATCCATCAGATCAATTACATGTAGGGACTTTTCATGCCTAATCCAGCTGTTGAATGTTTCAGCTATGTTATTTGTTACATAGTCACATTTGCTTGTTTCAGAGAACAAGTGCCTTGTCCACAAATGCTTGTGATTATCATGTATCCACCTCATGGCTTCAGGACAAGCTTCATACATCAGATTGCAGTGCTGTTCAAACCTATGACTATGGAAAGCTCTACATGCTGGCCACAAGTGCTTTTGGAAGACCTCACCTTGGAATCTTTTCTGAAAGTTAGCAACTAAGTGCCTCATGCACTCCCTGTGCTCAACCCCATGTTTGAAGACTTGAGTAACAGCAGAATCAATACCTTTGCCTGCATCTATTAAGATAACTAGGCCTGTAGGGGACCCAATAGCTTGGTGAAGTCTGCGGAAAAACCAAGCCCAATTTTCTTTTGTTTCCGAGCCAAACACGCCATAACACACTGGAAACATCCAATTATTCCCATCAATAGAAGTTGCAGATGCAAGTTGACCCTTCCATTTTCCAGTCAGATGTGTGGAGTCCACACCAAGGACAGGCCTGCAGCCAGTCAAGAAACCATCCACACAGGCTTTGAGGGCAACAAACATTCTAGTAAATCTCATCTTTTCCCCAACTTGCTCAAATTCAATGTCTAACAAACTGCCTGGGTTAGTCTTCTCCACCTCAGCCTTAAAACTGAAGGCATGCTCAAAGCTGTCATCCCACTTCCCTTGCAGTTCGTCCAAAGCCATTCTTCTTCCATCCCATACTACCCAATTTGATATCTTCATGTGATATCGTTCTTCCAGCCTTTTCCGCAATGCTACAGCACCAATTGTAGGGTCATTCGCAAGCAAGTTAATAACCCTATCCCTGACCCAATGATTGTTTGTCATTATGTTTTTCTCCACTTGACCGGTGCTAGCACAAGTATGTTCCTCAGATATCTTCTTTATCTGCATTAAATGAAATAAAAATATATATTAATACTAAAAAAGCAAACGCAAAAGAGGAAAAACTAAAAAATTGTAGTAATACCTTCCAAGTCCTTCCATCCTGCAATTGTGATGCATGTATTCGCCACTTGCACCCTTCAGCTTGGCAATTCCCTCTATACCTTTTTGATTCAGAATATGGTGCTGCAATTTCATATTCACGTAAGATTGCATATTGCCTAATAGCCTTCTTAAAACTATCACCATCTGCAAAAGTTACCCCAACTTCTATTGTTGGATTTTCTAAGTCAGTTGCATGCACCATTGTCTTACAACCCTCTGTATCATCCACAACTAGGTCATCCTCCAAACCAACATAATGTACACCATCATCTGATTCAGAATCGGATGAGTCAGAAAGCAAAGCCTTGTATGGATCTTCATCATTCAAACCAACATATTCAACATCATCATCTACCCAAGGAACATCAGTACTCTTCTGAACTGGAGAGTTAACAATGTCAACTGGAGCATCTAAAATAACCTCACTAGCTGGGGCATCAATGCTTGCCTGCAGTGGGGCATCAATGCTTGGCTGCAGCACACAAGGCATGCTCTGCAGCCGTCCAATATCATCCAGAACACTTGTATCATCATTTTTAAGAACACAAACTTGCAGTGGGAGCTTTCTTATCTCCCAGTACATGTCAATTGCATTAAGCAAATTCTGGTCAGAAGTAACCTCTTCATAGCTACGACTCTCTTTGTCCCAATAAGTCACACGCAACTTGTGGTTACATCCCAGCTTAATATTTGTACCAACATCATCTTTCAAATCGGCCCAATTAGTGCTATCCCTGTCTAAAACCTTAGCAATGCGGCAAGCAGCACAATACTGGCGAGTGCCATCATCTGTCAATTTCACATAGGCACCTACATGTACAGCAAGTCTGTAGGATGAACTGGGATCCATCCTACACAGAAAAAAGTCACAAAAGAGAAGTGGAATCAACATCCCTCTTTTGCTCGCAAATACGCACCCATGAGCGCATCTAACTCGCATCCCATGTTAACCCTAGTTTCAGTAGGTGGAAGACTTACCCGTCGGGAACCCATGAGAGGTCGAGCTGTTCCGGCGGGGGTGCCTTACTGATGGATTGCCCGGCCGCCATCTTCTATCTTCCTTGCATCACGGGAGGCGGTGGAGAAATAATGGGCGGCGGCGGCGGCGCAAGTGCGGCGGCTGCGGGGGCACAAGGGAGTCGGCTGTGGCCAAGGGGCAGCGGCCGCGGAGGGCCAGGGGCAGCGGTGGCGGAGGGCCAAGGGCAGCGGCAGCCGAGGCTCAGGATCAGCGGCGGTGGCGGCTGGCGTTCGTGGTGAGGGATGCGAGCGAGGAGGGGATCCCAGCGATCCTGTTCGTGCGGCTGGTGAGGGATGCGAGCGAGGAGGGGCAATTTGGACAAATCCTTGTCCCTTTCGTCTGAAGTGTCCCGTGGCAAAGGAAAGGAAAATCGTAGTGGCTCTGGGCAAAGCCAGTCTTTTTCAGTGTGTTGTGGCAAAAGTCAGATAATAACGGTGTCCTGCAGCCAATTTCCCCTTGATTTTTTCCCCTCTGCCTCTCTCGGTCGGTCTGCCTCGGGGACGCGTGTTCCCTCTTCCTCTCGTTATTTATCCCGTCGGTGGGTCCGACGTGGCGGGCGGGGCGCTCTTTTACGCCCGGGCCCCTGGCGAAGTAGATTATTGCGGAACAGGGCTCCCCGTGGTTCCTTTCCGCCCACGACGAGGACGATCGAGGTGACTGGAAGGAAAGTGCCACCGATATTTTCTACTCTCGGGGTTTGAACGAACGAAGGAAAGATCTGCTGTTTGTTTGTTGGGAGTGCCGACGAACGCCCGCCGACTAGCGTGACAGTAACTTTCTAATTGTTAGGTGAAGGATCATCATCAAATAATGACTACTAGATAATGTTGATTAGTTGTTATTTTTAAGTATTTTTGTAATAAGTAAAAATTACAATACATTTATACGATCATTAATTTTATGTGAAGACATGTGTATTCATCGTGTGTTACATTCGCGAGTTTTTTCATTTTATTTTTGGAATTTTGGAATCATAACGTTTCAACTTTCACCGGTCAAACAAGAATTATGTCTTAATCTAAAACAAATTATTACATTGAAATCATTGAGCATGGCACGCATTTAAATCTTCTGGTAAAAACAAAATACAAAGTTCATGTGTTTATTATAATTTATTATGATACGTGTATTGCACGTGCACGTTTACTAGTTGTAAATAAAATCGGATTAGATTTACCTATATTTTGCATGTTTAATGCGTATATGATGATACCAAAAACAAGCAAAATATAAAGGGCGTTCTCACTTCGTTGTTTTTGGATTTGTGTTTGCGCCGTAAAAGGAATTCGAGTGGATGAACATTTCGGGGCTGTACAATGGAAAGGAATCGTTGTGTGTAATGGCGGTGGCTTTTAACCTACAAATCAAACAACCCCATCTTTAAAGTAGGATTTCTTTTTTTTAACATAGTATAGACGCAAGCGCTCATATACACGCGCATACACTCATCCCTATGAACGCACACACGCACAAACTATCCTTATGAGCACCTCCGAAAGACTGAGCCGTCATATCATCTTGAGATTTCGCCCATTTAAGCGCATTTGCCTTTTGCCTTTTTTTCGATGGAAAAAGGAGTTCTATTAATCAAGCGGCAAGTAAGTCTGAATTATTGAGGTCTGGCACATCTCTAGGTCCGGACCCTAGCCAGACGGCGGTGCATTTCCCCCTTCTACCAAAGCTGGCCATATAATGGCCTACATTATTTTGCTGCCTTCTAATGTGCTTGACTAAAAACTCCCGTCCACAACGAACCCTAGCTTTGATCTCCTCGACAAGCATGGCATGCTCTGATCTCTCAATGTTATTACCTCGGATGGAGTTGTGTGGCCTCCAGGCAATCCATTCGGGCTATTATTGGTAGTTGCGTCCACTCGGTAGCTAGCTGAGTCCCCTCTCGGCAAGCTTCAACTTCAGCCTGCTGTGGCGATGTACATGACTTTAATTAGCTCCCTGCAAGATCACATGATGATCGCACCTCCGTCGTCCCGCAAGGCCATTTCTAGCGCCCGCCCACTTGATAGTCTTTGCCTTTAGAGAGATGAGAGAACCAAAAAGAAAGATGGACAATATATTGACAGTATCATAATCAAATAAGAAAGAGATGGGTTTATGGTATGAAATTTCTAAGAAACTACTCCATATATATGACTAAAGGAAGGCAACAATTACCATTGCGATAAATAGATCATGCCATACACATAATAATATGTCCCATTATCAGCTCGTTGTTAACTACTCCCTCCGTTCCAAAATAAATGTCTCAACTTGATACTAACTTTAGTATAAAGTTGTATTAAGGTTAAGACATTTATTTTAGGACGGAAGGAGTAGAATATGACCTTTCACTTAAAAGATGAGTATGTCTGGGTGAGAAACACAAGATGCCTAAACTCACTTTTTTTTATATCTCTAGTTCTTTGGGGTGCAACCACTTGCATTAGTCGTGTGGCCATGGCCGACTGCTCTTACAATACCAATTTATATATGCTACGAATTATACCAAGATCGAATTAGATAACAAATAGCTTGGTACACACCAAACCCACAAATATCTCCATGTTCAAAATAAATAAATAAAGGACAAAAGATGCACATGAATGTATAGTGCGGCAGTTTATTACTCCCTCCGTTCACTATTATAAGATGTTTTACATTTTTTCTAAATTGGATGCACGTGAACACGGTTTAGTGTACTTGTTCACTCATTTCAGTCCGTATGTAGTCCGTATTGAAATACACAAAACATCTTGTAATTTGTGAAGGAGGGGGTAGTTTAATCACATGGCATTGTCCATTTATCTTTGGAAAAAAGATGTCACTGTCCCACCATGTACAATTTCGTCCGAGAGCGGCACCACCATTTTCCAATAATGGCGAGTGGTCCATGCCCACCTTGTTTAAGCCGTTTGACCGTGCGATTAGGAATAAGAGTGCAGCTTTGATCCGATCTTAATAATTCCAAGACAACAACATGCATATGTGCGCCAACTTGTGCAAAGATATTTTGTGTCAAAAAAACTGAGCCATTCATTCATTCATGCTTGCGTGCGCCCGTCGATCGGCCCGTGGCTCTACAATGTAGATTGATTATTTAAAAGTATGAATGATTTGACGAATAATCAAACCCGATTTCCTGGTAAAATATTTAGATGGCGCCATCGTGCCGCGATTATTGATGGATGGAGCCGGCCGGGGGGGAATTAGTGTTATCCTGACCGGCTTAATTAGGTTGTGAAGGTAGAGTATTAGGCGCAGTACATGGAGGCATAGTTGGTTTGGTTTGGTTAGGTTGGGTGATGAGGCGATGAGGTTGCTAGGCCTGGCTGCATGCCACCGCGGCAACGAGTGCGTTGCCGGTTTTTTTTTTTTGAACACAGTACAGACGCAAGCGCTCATATACACGCGCATGCACTCACCCCTATGAACGCACACACGCACACCCTAACCCTATGAGCACCTCCGAGAGACTGAGCCGGCATATCATCTTGAAATTTACGAAGTCACCGTAGGCACCTCGTCATCGACGGGAACGTCTCCTCCCACTGAATGCGCATCGCCGGAAATCCTGAAATAATTTCAGGAATAAATGCGAGCACCAGGATTTGAACCCTGGTGGGCTGGGGATACCACAGTCCCTCTAACCATCCAACCACAGGTTGGTTCACAGTGCGTTGCCGGTTTGAATCTCTACTCCTAAATCTCTCAGTTGGTAGTCTCCGTTCCACGGTTAATTTTCGTCCCACCTCTCCTGGTTTATTTTCGTCCTCCCTCCCACCTCACAGGTAGACACGTCGAACCAAAAAAAACTCGCATCGATGCCCCCACGCAGTCCAGGGGCAAACCTCCCCTCGCACCCAAGAAAAACGGACGAAAAAAAAACCTACGAAATAAAACCTACGAAAATAAACCAGCGAAGAAAAAACCTCCCGTCGCTCCCTCTCGCACGCACGTACCAGCGAGGCCTCCTGCCCTCTAGCGAGAACCACTCGCACAGCAGATCGTTCGCCGCCGCCCTCCATCCCTTCGCCACCGCAGATCCATCCCTTCGCCGCCGCCGCCGCTCCATCCCTTCGCCGCCGCCGCCGATCCTACGCCGCGGCCGATCCCTACGCCGCGGCGGTGTTTCCCGATCCGGAGAGAAGGCGTCCTCCGATTCATTCCTCCTCTGCACAGCCGCCCTCTTCTCTCTCCCCTACCCAGAACCCCGCCCTCTCCCCCGCCGGCGCCGCCCTCCACTCACCTTCTTTCCTTAAAGCGGGGAGGCCCCAGATCGAGTCGAGCAAGTCAGCGGGGCGGCGGCCAGATCCGCCACAGCCACATCTCGTCGAGATGGGCCGCACCGGGAGAGGTAGATCGAGGGGGCGGGTTCTCTCTCGGGACGCCGCTCCGACCCGATCCGTTGCAGATGCTGTTGGTGACGAGGCTCACCGTGTGCGTCTTCTCTCTCGGGACGCCGCTCCGACCCGATCCGGTGAGGAGGCAGCCTCTGTGTGTTACTTCTCCGGCGACGACGCGTTGGACCGAAGGCCAGGCTGGGAGTTACACGGAAGCCTCGTCACCAACAGCATCTGCAACGTCTCGGAGGGGACAAGAACATCGCCGACATCTTTTATCAATGGTACGATTCCTATCAGGCTGTACGAGATTTTTATACAAATCTTTGAAAATCTGACAATGTATGGGATATCCGCAAAATGAACGGTCTGTGTGTCCATTCATAAGTAAGGATTGGGAGAGTTTGCACCTGGGGCAGAAGAATTAGGCAATTGCTCACTTCAGCGTCATGTTTTAATATTGTTGTCTTGGAACTAGAAGTACTGGAGGGCTGGATAATATTGACGCTAGCTGTCCAGCTACTGATTCCAACAACTTGCGCTCCAATGTACTTTTTTAATCCTTATGTTTGCACATAAATCACATTGCTTGAGATATCAGCACAAGCAATTGTAACTGTATTCTCTCATTTGTATGACATTACAGCCAACATTTAACACCCACTGTTCGTAATATATACAGGACGGCCACTGACTAAATTCTGATATATGGAATCCCGCAATCAGTTCTGCAACTTGAGCAAGGTATGCGGCCATCTAACTTAATCCTTTCATACAGTAGAAGATCTATCCTACAAACATACATCATCTACTTTTCTGAATTCCACTGGCATCCCTTAGCTGCGTTTGTGGGTCAAAAACATGTGCATACTACACTTTGCGCAGGCAGCAACCCAAGAGAATATGTTGCTAGGTGTTATGTACCTAATAAACATCTGATAAAAAGAGGCATTTTCTTTCATCTCGATCAGAACACTAACAATGCTATTTGGTGCTCTTTCTAAGCAACTGTATGTTCAAGAATTGATCCAAATTTAAAGGATAAGAAAGTTTACATTCTCTCATAGGGATAAGACCAAATGAAGTCTGATCAGGTTTGCTGATGTGTTGTTCGTAATATTGAAACAACATAATCGAGGAGTGAGTCATTCTCTCATAGGGATTTATTTGCCTAATTGTAGAATTCCAATTGCTTTTGGATTTGTGTGATGCAGCCTACATACTCTCATCACCCAGTAACATATCTATATCAATTACTGCATTTGGCCTGGTTTATAATATGCATACTTACTGAAAGTTTCATTGTTAAATAGGAACATAGATTACATTTATAGATGATAGATATATGTAATTGTGTGCTGCATTCTCGCTGCTTCCAGTAGATGTACTATCTTTTCAGAGCTCACCTAAAATTTGCAATGTTTAAATTTTTGGGATAAAAATACAACTTTTTTAAAATAAGCCAATATAAAGTGTGCGTGCAGGTTGACTTTTAAAACATTTTTGCTGACAAGAAGCTTATCAGTTGTAATCTTTAGCACCTACATAACCTGATGGTCCTGCAGTGACTTGAGATTGGTGATTAAAGAAACATGGGTATCAAGCATATTAATGTGGAAAGTAGATATACGATATGTTATAAACGAGAAGACAAGTAAATATTGGGTGTGAAAGACCAGAATGATTTTTTTTACTAGCATATGAATTATTGAATTTAATCTGGTATTCAACCCCGCAAAATTAGATTTAATTCATGCTCCTACACCATTACTTACCTCTACTATTAAAGGGGAATTTGACAAGTAATCAAACAAGTCAGCACTATCACTCACTAGGTAGGTTATTTAAGATGTTTCCACATCAGAATCTTTGCACGAATTTCTCGATCGTTCGATCCAGTTTGTTGTTGCAGTACAATGCTTTTCTATTTTCCTTATGGTGCAATCTTCGTTGATTTGGAACGACGGGGCTTTCCATTAAACTAATTAAGTCTGCCAATGACCATGTGAAGTTCTGGCTTTCATTCGTCTTTTTTCATGGCTTCCTTTCCTGGACTGAATTGGGGCATTGTATCTCGCTAACTGTATGTCAGAAATTAGGAAGGGAGGCTAATGTGTCAGCCATGTGTGTCTCTTGCAGCACAAGAAGCGGCACCAGCGGAAGGAGGAAGAGGAGGGGCGGAGACGGAAGTTGTAGAAAATATTTACATCTAGAATGCCAAGCATATATCATTAGATTCATTATACGAAGTAGTTTCATATTTTATATATTTGGTATTGTAGATATAAATTGTTTTCTTCATAAGCTTGGTCAATATTTGCAAGGTTTGACTTTAAAAAAAAAAATACACACTACATTATGGAACAGAGGAAGTACTATTTTTGGATTCATGGGAACAAGATGGATGAGCTAACCATTGTTGTTTTACACCAGTACAACTGCTCTTGAGAGGTGGAGCATTAAAGAGCAAATCAACTGGGCTTAGGCCTTCGTGGCTTCGTCCCTACTTTCTACTGATCCATGCCAACTGCGTTATTATTTACTTTGGAAAGGCCTAGATATATTTCACATTTAACAAAAAAGTTCACACTGCATTTGTCCGTACAAAGTTATGTTTTGTTTTTCATTATTTGTTTCTGTAACTCAGTTGTTTCTGTAACTCAGTTGTGGACTTTTGGGACTTATTTGCCGAACTGGAGTTAGTACGTGCATGGTGCGTGCTAACTACTCTTGCATTTCAAAAAAAAAGTGCTTTTACAGGCTTTGTACTCCATCGATACACATGTGGCTTATGTGCAGGATAGATAATGTTTCATTGGCAGCGCAATCTTCATCATGAGAAAAACTTTTTCCTTCATCGGCATACAGGGATATATTCTTCAGTGGAGATTCAGCTACGATACATATGCATTTCCCGTATACTTCAGAGATTTTTTCTCTCAAGGGAGCTGCGTATTTTTTTTTGAGAAAGGGAATTACACATATTGGTTGTTGTCATGGTATTAGCCACCTCTATTGTGCGTCTCAATTGTTTAAATATTGGGCATAGACTATCATGCATCAGTTTTGTAGAAGTTTTTTGCCTCCAGGAATATAATGAGAAATATTTATCGCAACTAACCTTTGTTGAGCATGTGTATTAACACTTTCCTCTTCTCCTATTAGAAGTAATGATCTGCACCAAAGCAACCATCATGTATATTGATACTATGCTAGAAGGCCACCGAAGAATTTTACAGAACGAGAATATGGCGTGCACAATATCTTTAAGATGACTTCTCTCATCATCTGGCATGCACTTTTCTGTTTTACTTTAGGGCAATGGCCATGTATGCAAGGGATGCAATTAGGCTGAATAGTTTTTTCTAAACTTGTTCAAGATCCCAGCATTAGAGCATCTCTAACAGACCCCATATTGCGCGGACCCTTAAAGTAGTTATAAGGGCCAGGAAAAACGTGTTTTAAGGGCTGATTTTAGCTGCGGCCGAATACCTGTAAAAAAGATCATTCTCTAAATATACCAACTTTATTAAGCAAGGCCCACAGCTAGCCCACTTTTTTTTCTTGGCCATCCTCTTCAGACGGAGATTCGTGGCGCTGAGGCGGCCGACGCGACGCGAGCTTGCGGTTGTGCTTGTGCCCGCCGAGGGGCGTGGCTCCCGCCACTAACTCGTCGGGCGGAGGGGATGATGCGGTGGGCCGTGATCTTATCCCATGGGCGTGGCTAGGTTTCGGGCTGGGGAATTGAAGGCGCGAGGGTGGCGGAGGCGGCAGCAAGGAGGGCGGCCAGGCTGCGCTCCAGCAGGAGCAGCAGCAGCTGCGGCCGGTGGGCAGCGAGGCGGCCGAGATGCCGCCGACACCGCTGCCGCACGCCCGCGAAATCGAATGATCTGAGCACTTCTCCTTCTTCAACTCGATGGGCACCGGCCAGCGTCGACATGTCGCGCTCCGAGGCGTCGAGGCCTGACAGCGTGACCCAGCAGTAGCAACGCTGCCTGGCGGACCAGAGGGTGGAGGAGCTCAGTGAGGAACTGCATCAGCTCCGAGGCTCAACAGTCTGTTGCCGACGCGGGGGGCGGCCGGGGCGGGCGGCGGGCGGCCGCACATGGTACCGTAGAATGAGACGCGAAAACTGTGTTTTTACAGATCGGGAGGAGCTTTTTATCGCACCCCTTAAAAAATTTACAGGTCAAGGGTGTATAAGGTGAAAACTGGCGGTTATTTTATAGTTCGGTGGGTTATAAGGGGTCTGCTAGAGATGCTCTTAGTAATATACTCCCTCCGTTCCGTAATGAGAGTATTTGTTATACATTATTGCTGAGAATCAAGCATTTACTCTTTTTGAATAATATTAAGTTTTAATAGTCCATTTCCTGTATTTCCAAGGGCTGCAATAGTGAGATAAAGCAAGACCAACACCTTGTTTGTCGCAACAAGATCAAAAATTCTATACATATTGGAGAATTCTTAAATTCGTCTATATGAACAACTTGTTAAACAATGTCGCCTGATGTGCCCTATAAGAATATGTTATGCACAACTGATGTTGAACCATTAGAAGTATGTTTCCCCGTTGCAACGCATCGGCACTTAACTGTATGTTTATATGTTCAATTTTGTAGATCATATATCAAAACTCATGGCTTTAGATGATGCTTTGAAAATGTCGATTGACAAAGTCATTGACGTAACTATGATGGACTAGACTGAAAACTCATTGAGTTTTATTAAAAAAAATACTGGTATATGTATATGCAATCAGTCCTCATGAGACGGCTACTAGAGCGCTAGAGCCATCTTGAGAAGGCAACACACTCAAGATCGAGAGAGAGTGAGGGAGAGAGGGGGAGAGATTGAGGGAGAGGGAGGGAGGAAGGGGGAGAGAGATCTTGTTGGTACACATTGGTAGGACAACAACGTTATGAAACATAAATTGGATTTGGTGATAAGTCATCATTGTGTTTGTACCCAGTCTGTCAGACACTATAACTTTCATGTTGAATGTGTTGTAGAAATGTTCTTTGATAAATATGGTTTTAGCTCTTGATATCTTAGTATGGTTGTAAATTTATCTTTTTACATATCACTCCGAGAAACATTTTTAGTTAGGAGAAGGAAAAAAAACACATTAACGGTAAAAAAAAAGTCGTCAATGTAGCCCGTAGCAACGCACGGGCGTTCTACTAGTGGTTGTGTTGGTTGGGGTTGGCCCGCATGATTAGTTTGGATCACCACCGCTTTACAGTCAGGGCAGCGCCACCGCTGCGCATTTCCTCTTGTTTATAGCTTCTCGTATCTGGAACTGATTTCCATTGTTTTTTAGTGGAATTTCCATTGTTATTATATACTAGTACTACTGTACTATGCCAGTTAACACGAGGGAGAGGCCTGTCTGCTTTTGGAGCTAACTGTTAAGAATTATTTAACATATTTTATTTCTGGAAGGAGCACATGAATTCTATTTAAGGCACGGCGAGATCGTCGGTTACAGCACGGGTTACATAATTCATTAATTTGGGTTTCTATTTAAGGGGTTGGAAGGGAGTGGGGCGTTTTGGAGGACGAGCTCCATGGAGCTCGTTTTTTTGAAAAATTCAAAAATCATATTTTTAAGTTTCAAACAATTCTGAAAAAAATCATACACGTTCATATGGATGTGTTTTACATGTGTGTAAAATCTGAAGATGAAATACATTATGGTGCGAGCTACACAAAAAAGACAAATTCCTCCATTTTTCGGCGAACAGTGAATGTACTGTTCACCCTTTCAAAAAATACGGTTTTGTCTTTTTTGTGTAGCTCTCACCCTAATGTATTCCATCGTCAGATTTCACACACATGTATTATACATCCGTATGAACGTGTATGATTTTTTTCAGAATTTTTGAAACTTAAAAATATGATTTTCGAATTTTTCAAAAAAACGAGCTCCATGGAGCTCGTCCTCCAAAGAGCATTTTTGGTTGGAAGGGAGTTATCATGGTGGGGGAGTATAAAAACCGATAAATAAACAACGAAGTGTTGGGCCGATGACCAGTTGCATGAAGCAGAAGGTCGATAAAGGCGATGACGGGGACACGATGTGGTCATCGAGCAAGCAAGCTTCCGAAGCGGTGAGGCGCACACTCGTACGGTCATACCATGCCGTCGTGGGAAAGACAAGAGAGAAGTGGTTGCGGTGGTATATTCGAGAGCTCCTCGTTGGCGCCTGACTGCTAGCGCTCACATGCTCCCCTGGTGGGCCGTGGCCCCTGTAGCTCGCTCCACCGGTGTTGTTTCCATCCATCGCTCCCGCTCGACTTGCCAACTAACCATTTGATCCATCCATGCTTGCTAGCGTTTTTTCCCTCTTGCGAGCACATATTGTGAAATGTTTCAAGAATTTAAAAAATGTTCCCCAATTCAAGATTTTGAAAAAGGTCGTCAAATTGAAAAAGTTCATGAATTTTAAAAATGTTCACAGAATTGAAAAAAGTTCATGATTTTTGTTACGATTTTTTCCCATGAATTTGAATAAACTCAACTTATTTTTATAAAAAATCATAAAATTGAAAACAAGATCACAAAAAAGTTAGCAAAAACTAGAAAAAGTTTGCAGATTTGAAAAGAGTTCACTAAAAAAGTTAGCATAACTGAAAAAGCTGTGGATTTAAAAGAAGTTCACAATTTGAAAAAAAGTTCATGAATTTGTAAATAATCTATGTTTTAAAAAAATTCAAGCATTTGAAGAAAAATAAAAACTGAACAAAATTCGGTTAAGGAAAGCAGGAAAAAAGGACTGAAAACTTCCACAAGCTCTCAAAAGAGGGACGAGAAGTTTCTAGAAGCTTCACAAGACCCGGACGAACTTCCCCGCTTCCTCACTTACATGGGTCGGCCCGTTTAGAACGAGTGTGATCGCGTGCGTGCTGCGTGTTCTAGTTATCCTGGGACTGCATAGCTTGGGATTTTTGACAACGTCGGTTGTATGCATCATGGTAACCGAGGCACACATAATTTAGACTAGATACTTGATCGATTATCCCACGGATAAACTCTCGGGAAGGTGGCTAATGCGTTATGGTTAGAAGAAGTGATGTTTTTTCAACCTTGATTACAAAAGTACCCTGTAGGCCAACGTCTATATCTATACCTACCTACTAATAAGGAAGGTGATATTTTTGATTTGGTCCATCAACAAGAAATGTTTATCCATGTCTTTCTTCCAACAAATTTCATACGTTGTCCGTTTCAAATTTCCTACGCCGCCCGTTCACCCACCCGCCTCTCCCTCACGCACGTTAAAGTGAGAAGGAACCCACGAACGATTAACCTTGGAAAAAAAACAGCTCACTAATCATATTAATCTATATCTATACCAATACCAACTAATAAAGTATCCATTGCTTCTGCCCGCTCACCGTCGCTAATTTTGCATGAAAGCCCCAGTCCGTAGTCAAAACACCCTGCAAATTAGAGTAATCAACCCGTAGTTTCTTTCCGAGGAAAATTGAAAAAAAAAGGGTTCGCTCCGGTAATTACTAGGCCACGCATATATTTTGCTGGGCTTGCTTCTTTTATGGGCTCTGTGTGAGCCTTCCTGATCAACTAAAAATATTTAGTCCTCTGTACGACTCAAACTCGGGACCTGCTGCTTCCGTCCCGACATCTACTACCACCAGAGTCTACTAATGATTGTGTGAGAAACCAGCTTGCCGTATCAACAAGCCGCTTGGAAAGTCATTAAAAATAGGGCGATATGTGGGTCCTGAACCTGTGTTGATGAAAAAAAAGTATCTAGAGACGGGGCTCCATAGAACATGCACAATGTCAGGGGTTGGATGCAACAGCTGGCGTCCAAGGTGGAGAAGGGCACCAATGACAATGTGACAAGTTTTGCAATCCACAAAAGTGAGCATGAAAAGATTTCCTACGTTTTTTATTCGGGATCCACGCCTAGCACCTGAAGCATGTGCTGACTTACAATGTGATGTCCGTATGGCTACATGATCGAATCGTGTCCACGGACGATGCATGGTCCACTAAGCGCACTAATGACAACGAGCAAGTATACTATGAGCACGGGGTGGCGGGCATTAACTTGCGCAACCTCATCTCCGCAACATGCAATGTTTTTTCTCTCCCGTTGAGACGCATGGCCACGTTTTCAAATATTAATAACATACCATATGCAATCTCAATGAGGAGAGGTCCGTCTTTTCCAGATACATCACCACAACCTGCTCCCTAGTCAAGTCCATAGTTGTTCGTCTATTTTTGGTTTCTTCGCCCGTCCTTTTTCTGCGTACGTCGTCGAGCGATTCTTCGGGGCGCAGTTTGATTAGGATTTATGTCTTCTTCTGTTTTCCGTATGTCCTCCCGCGCTGCAGCTTCCGCCTCATATAATTGCTCTCCTTCGTGACATTCACCCATCGTAGTTTTTTTAAAGAGCCTCATCGAAGTTAGTCCATGTCCATCCGTTTGAATCTCACTATTTTGAATCCCCACACCCGATCGATCGCAAGCTGGAGCCCCCAACACCTTGATCGATTGCAAGAGAAGCGGAAGGTACGTGGGATAATAAGGGAGATATATCACCATCCTTGACCGGTTCACCCACGATTGGAGGTGGGGGGGGGGGGGGGGGCGAATGCCCCTAGCCATAGAAGAACTAAGGAAGTGATTTTGTATGGGGCTTAAAGTAATGAAAATAGAGTCGTCTGTACCTTAAACATGGCCAAGCGGAAGATTGTTATCCATGCTTTTCGGCGACTATCAAGGGCATGGGCGACTTCCTCGTCATGGTTGGCACAGACGTACCATGGCTCCGTATTGACTCTTGACCAAAGCACATCAGCATGGCAGAGAGAATGTAAGCTTGCTCTGTGATCACCTCATCTCTTCCTGAAATTATTCCGTCTGCAACACGTCGGTCCAGCCCAGCCCATCAGAAAAGATTTTACCTAAAATTTACGACTAGTTCTTGTACAGACACTAAACGCATGCTTGTTGAAAGTATGATACCCTTATTGCGGGTTAAAGTTTGATACTTGTCATGTGGAACAGTTAGAGAATATATGAAAGATAACATATTTAATTTGAGGCCATAGTTCTGTGTTATCTTGGCTCACAGGATTTATCGTTGATAGCAGAACACTGAGATCCTTTACTTTACTTTATTCAGAACTTTTGTTTTGACCCTTTCGAAGGATCAACTTTTGTTTTGACCCTGTGGTCTATGGCCACCTCAACTGTGATAGTTCTCTTTAAACTCCAGATTTGAGCAGTGATCCCTTCATATTCTATTTCTTTAAACTATGGGTGATTCTTCTCTTCCATGCCTTCAACTTTCCGACTTCCTACACAGGACAACAAGGAGAGACATTACCACCGTCGACTGGTTCGCCCACATCCAGAGGCGGGGGGGGGGGGGGGGCATGGCCCTCAGCCATAGAATAATTAGTGTTTTTTTCTTATGGGGCTTAAAATAATAAAAATACAGTCATTTATCCCTCAAACAAGTATTCCGTGGTTTGCCTCCTGATACGTCTCCAACATATCTATAATTTATGAAGTATTCATGCCATGTTTACAATAATTTTATATGATTTTGGTATGATTTGATTAGAACTAACCCGGACTGACGCTATTTTCAGCACAGCTACCGTGGTGTTGTTTTTGTGCAGAAATAAAAGTTCTCGGAATGGGCTGAAAATTTACGGAGAATATTTTTGGAAAATATAAAAAATACCGGAGCAAAAAGATACCGGATAGGAGTCCCGAGGAGGCCACAAGCCTAGGGGCGCGCCCCCCCTAGGGCGCGCCCCCCTGGCTTGTGGGCCCCTCGAGCACTCCCCTGACGTGATTCCAACGCCAAGTACTCCTAAAAATCGAGAAACCTCCAGAAAGAAACCTAGATCGGGAGTTCCGCCGCCGCAAGCCTCTGTAGCCACGAAAAACCAATCGGGAGCCCGTTCCGACACCCTGCCGGAGGGAGAAACCATCACCGGAGGCCATCTTCATCATCCCGGCGGTCTCCATGACGAGGAGGGAGTAGTTCACCCTCGGGGCTGAGGGTATGTACCAGTAGCTATGTGTTTGATCTCCCTCTCTCTCGTGTTCTTGAGATGGCACGATCTTGATGTACCGCGAGCTTTATTAATATAGATGAATCATATGGAGTTTTCCCCTCTCTATCTTCTTGTGATGAATTGAGTTTTCCCTTTGAAGTTTACTTATCGGATTGAGTCTTTAAGGATTTGAGAACACTTGATGTATGTCTTGCGATGGGATATCCGTGGTGACAATGGGATGTTCTATTGATCCACTTGATGTATGTTTTGGTGATCAACTTGCGGGTTCCGTGACCTTGGGAATCTATGCATAGGGGTTGGCACACGTTTTCGTCTTGACTCTTCGGTAGAAACTTTGGGGCACTCTTTGAAGTTCTTTGTGTTGGATTGAACATGATGAATCTGAAATTGTGTGATGCATATCGTATAATCAAGCCCATGGGTACTTGTGGTGACATTGAAGTATCTAGGTGACATTAGGGTTTTGGTTGATGTGTATATTAAGGTGTTATTTTAGTACGAACTCTAGGGCTGTTCGTGACACTTATAGGGATAGCTCATACGATTGATCGGAAAAGATAACTTTGAGGTGGTTTCGTACCCTACAATAATTTCTTCGTTTGTTCTCCGCTATTTGTGACTTTGGAGTGAACTCTTTGTCGCACGTGAGGGATTTACATATGATTCAACTATGTTAGTATTGTTGAGAGAACTTGCACTAGTGAAAGTATGAACCCTAGGCCTTGTTTTCAAGCATTGCAATACCGTTTTTGCTCACTTTTGTTACTTGCTACCTTGCTGTTTTTATATTTTCAGATTACAAAAACCTATATCTACCATCCATATTGCACTTGTATCACCATCTCTTCGCTGAACTAGTACAATTTACCATTGTATTGGGTGTGTTGGGGACACAAGAGACTCTTTGTTATTTGGTTGCAGGGTTGTTTGAGAGAGACCATCTTCATCCTATGCCTCCCACGGATTGATAAACCTTAGGCCATCCACTTGAGGGAAATTTGCTACTGTCCTACAAAACTCTGCGCTTGGAGGCCCAACACGAGTCTACAAGAAGAAGGTTGCGTAGTAGACATCAAGCTCTTTTCTAGCGCCGTTGCCGGGGAGATCTACATCAAGCCTACCAAGTACCCATCACAAACTCATCTCTTGCATTTACATTATTTGCCATTTGCCTCTCGTTTTCCTCTCCCCCACTTCTAAAACGATTTTCAGAAAAAACCAAAAAGATTTGCCTTTTTATTCGCCCTTCTTCCGTTCGTCTTTTCGTTTGCTTTTTGTTTGCTTGTGTGCTAGATTGCTTGCTTTGTCACGATGACTCAAGAGAATACCAAGTTGTGTGACTTCTCCAATACTAATAATAATGATTTTATTAGTACTCCGATTGCTCCCGCCACTAGTGCGGAATCTTATGAAATTAATGCCGCTTTGCTTAATCTTGTTATGAAAGAACAATTTTCCGGCCTTCCTAGTGAAGATGCCGCATCCCATCTAAATACTTTCGTTGAGTTGTGTGATATGCAAAAGAAGAAAGATGTGGATAATGATATTGTTAAATTGAAGCTATTTCCGTTCTCACTACGAGATCGTGCTAAAACTTGGTTTTCATCTTTGCCTAAAAATAGTATTGATTCATGGAATAAGTGTAAAGATGCTTTTATTTCCAAGTACTTTCCGCCCGCTAAGATCATCTCCCTTAGGAACGATATAATGAATTTTAAGCAACTTGATCATGAGCATGTTGCACAATCTTGGGAGAGGGTGAAACTAATGATTAGAAATTGCCCCGCGCATGGTTTGAGTTTATGGATGATTATACAAATTTTTTATGCGGGATTGAATTTTGCTTCTAGAAATCTTTTAGATTCCGCCGCGGGTGGTACTTTTATGGAATCACATTAGGAGAAGCTACTAAACTCCTAGATAATATTATGGAAAATTACTCTCAATGGCATACCGAAAGATCTCCTACTAGTAAAAAAGTGCATGCTATTGAAGAAATAAATACTTTGTGTGGGGAAGATGGAGCATAGCCAGACCATATGATTTTGTAGGGATAGCTTTCTGAGGCCATGTTATTTCGAAAGTACACAATTGCCTTGTTAGTATGCTTGAAGTATTATTGTTTTTATGTCAATATTAAACTTTTGTTTTGAATCTTGCGGATCTGAATATTCATGACACAATAAAGAATATTACATGGATAAATATGTTAGGTAGCATTCCACATCAAAAATTCTGTTTTTATCATTTACCTACTCGAGGACGAGCAGGAATTAAGCTTGGGGATGCTTGATACGTCTCCAACGTATCTATAATTTTTGATTGTTCCATGCTATTATATTATCTGTTTTGGATGTTTTATATGCATTAATATGCTATTTTATATTATTTTTGGGACTAACCTATTAATCTAGAGCCTAGTGCCAGTTTCTGTTTTTCGTTGTTTTTGAGTATTGCAAATAAGGAATATTAAACGGAGTCCAAACGGAATAAAATCTTCGCGATGATTTTTCTTGGACCAGAAGAAACCTACCAGACTTGGAGATGAAGGCATGAGACCTGCCGGGAGGTCACAAGCCTGCAGGGCGCGCCCTAGGTGGGGGGCGCCCCCTGGCTTGTGGCCCCCGTGCAGGTCCTCTAACCCTATTCTTCGGCCTATAAATTCCCAAATATTCCCCCAATACCAAAAAGAGCCACGAAAATACTTTTCCGCCGCCGGAAGCCTCTGTTCCCGTGAGATCCCATCTTGGAGCCTTTTCCGGTAATCTGTCGGAGGGGGATTCGATCACGGAGGGCATCTACATCAACTCCATTGCCCCTCCGATGATGCGTGAGTAGTTCACCACAGACCTTCGGGTCCATAGCTAGTAGGTAGATGGCTTCTTCTCTCTCTTTGTTCTTCAATACCATGTTCTTCATGATCTTCATGGAGATCTATCCGATGTAATACTCTTTTGCGGTGTGTTTGTTGAGATCCGATGAATTGTGGGTTTATGATCAGATTATCTATGAATATTATTTGAATCTTCTCTGAATTCTTATATGCATGATTTCATATCTTTGCAAGTCTCTTCGAGTTATTGGTTTGGTTTGGCCAACTAGATTGGTAATTCTTGCAATGGGAGAAGTGCTTAGTTTTGGGTTCAATCTTGCGGTGTCCTCACCCAGTGACAAAGTAGGGGTAGCGAGGCACGTATTTGTATTGTTGCCATCGAGGATAAAAAGATGGGGTTTTCATCATATTGCTTGAGTTTATCCCTCTACATCATGTCATCTTACCTAATGAGTTACTCTGTTCTTCATGAACTTAATACTCTAGATGCAGGCAGGAGTCGGTCGATGTGTGGAGTAATAGTAGTAGATGCAGAATCGTTTTGGTCTACTTGACACGGACGTGATGCCTATATGCATAATCATTGCCTTGGATATCGTCATAACTATGCGCTTTTCTATCAATTGCTCGACAGTAATTTGTGGAGGAGATATGCCCTAGAGGCAATAATAAATGTTATTGATTATCTCCCTGTTCATAATTAGGTTTATGTTCCATGCTATAACTGCTATGGTTCTCGAGTCTACAATAACCACGAGGCTCGGAGGAAGACTCATATGCACGTGTGGAATAATAAATGGTAACACTACTGGAATCAGGGTCTTTGCCGTCTGCCATAGCAGACGGCAAAGGCCTGCCTGGCGGATGGCAAAGCCTTTGCCGTCTGCCAGCAGACGGCCAACAGTCCGTCCGAACAGCTGCCGGCAAAGGCCACTTTGCCGTCTGCCGGCAGACGGCAAAGACCCTGGACGGCAGACAAAAGGTACCAGCCCCGTTAGGGGGCTAACGGCGCTCTTTGCCGTCTGCCAGCAGACGGCAAAGAGCTGCAGGTGACGTCAGCTGACGTCAGGCGTCAGCTGGGCCAGCGCAGGCTCTTTGCCATCTGCTCGCAGACGGCAAACAGGCCAAATAGGCAGCCCAGATTGCACAGGCTGCTGCCACGTGGCCTCTTTGCCGTCTGCTAGCAGACGGCAAAGTGGCTATATAGCCCCTGTTTTTACTGTTTTCTCTTATATCAATTCATTTGCACTGAAATTCACACACATATATATATATTCAGAATCACATAATAAGGCAAACATTATGTCTAGTCCATCACATAAAATGTCTCATCCACCACATAATAAACAACACATATGCAAATAATATGCAAGCCATATGGATATGATCATCCAACACATACCAAATCAAAACATATGCAAGTCTCATCCATACATATGCAAGTTTCATTCATCTATACATACATATGCCAGTGTCAATTGTTGATCCTACAAAATCAAAACAAAATGGAAGGACAAGGACTCCATGAACGCAAGCTTCCGTGAAGTGAATCAAATCTGCAAAATGGGAAAGAAGGAAGTTAGAAGAAGAAGAAGACTAGAAGAAGAAGAAGAAAAAGAAGAAGATTGTCTCTTTCTTTTTCTTCTTCTTATTGCTTACTTGTGTCATTTTAGAGCTAACCTAGTTAAATAGGCCATTTTGACCTAAATATGCTAAGTATGTCATAAATGAACTAAATAAGCTAAGTATAGGTCATTTCAGAGCTAACCTAGGTAATTATGCCATTTTTGAGCTAATTAAGCATATTAAGTCATTTTGGAGCTAAATAGGTCATTTCTTAAGCATATTATGTCATTTTTGAGCTAGCTAAGCATATTGAGTCATTTTGGAGGAATAAATGCTAAGTATAGGTCACTTTAGAGCTATCCTAGGTTAAATAGGTCATTTTTGAGCTAATTAAGGTTATTATGTCATTTTTGAGCTAGCTAACCATATAAATTCATTTTTGGAGGAATAAATGCTAAGTATATGTCATTTTAGAGCTTTCCTAGGTTAAATAGCTCATTTTGGAGCTAAATAGGTGATTTCTTAAGCTAAGCTAAGTATAGGTCATTTGAGAGCTATCCGTGGTAAAATTGGTCATTTTGGAGCTAATTAAGGTTATTATGTCATTTTGGAGGAAATAATGCTAAGTACAGGTCATTTTAGAGCTAAATATGTCATTTCTTAAGCTAAGCTAAGTATAGGTCATTTGAGAGCTATCCATGGTAAAATTGGTCATTTTGGAGCTAAGTAAGGTTATAATGTCATTTTCGAGGAAACTAAGCTAAGTATACGGCATTTTGGAGATAAATAGGTCATTTCTTAAGCTAAGTACGCATTTGTTATGCTAAACACTTGCGAAAACTTACCGTCATCACGGAGGTGTAGTTGTAGGTGTAGTTGTAGGACCGGTCGCGCCAGTGGCTGACGGAGGAGGATCGGTCGATGCTTGTCGGGAGTTATGCTGCACCAAAGATCATTTCCAATGTATCGTTAGCATGATGCAACTCAAATGTGAAGACTAGTAACTAATGACCATTCAAATGAAACTCACCGTGCCCGCCGGAGCAATGACTGGCATCGGCGGAGGGGTCGTGCCGGTCTTCTCGCACAGGGTCTGCACATTTGGTTTTGATGAGTCAGTCATATTATATACTACTGTAAGGAACATTACGTGCATGATTTGGCTAATATGCAGAAGAAACTTACCGCGAACATCTCGTATAGGGCCCAGTTAGCCATCATGTTCCGGTTCCTCTCCTCCTCCAACGCATTAGCCGTCCTGTCCTCAAGCTCCCTCTCCCTCTCCTCCGCCTGCCGGTCCCTCTCCTCTAGAAGCGCCTGGGTCTTCGCTCTCTCTGCCTCAATAGCAGCCTGCAACACCACTCGTTAGCATTGTAATCATCGACGGCCGCACACACAATGTAATGAAGGAAAGGTATATGAGTCCGTATAACTAACCTTGAATTCGAGCTCCACTGGCCGTGCACGAGGCAATATCTCAGGATCGGAGCTGGTCTGGCGCTTCTTGATCTGCGGGAAAGTGCTAGTACAACGTATCAGTCCATTCCCAATGGCTAACGAGCCATGCTGCCTCCCGCCACCAGATATCATCACCAGCTCTGGATCAAGAGGTTGCTGGCTCGGGTTAAAGTCCGGCCCTTTCCTCGCCTTCCCCTCGTCTCTGTACCTCACAAGCTTGTGGTGGGAGGCGCGGTTGCTGAATTTATATGGATCATCGAGGTCAGACTCAGAGAATGCCTTGGCCTTCTTGTACGAGGCAGTATTGGACATGGCATAGAGGTCGAACAGCTGTGGCACTGGAGCCTTGTTCTCTCGCGCCTAAAAGAGAGGAACAGAGTATTAGTTGAGGGCTCAAGCTAGCATGAAGAATAAATTTGCATGAATCATGAAGCAAACCACATACCCAGTTTTCCCCGTACTGATGTAGGTTGACGCTGCCTAGATGGTGTGGGACACCTCTCATTTTGCCACGCTTGTCCTTTGCAGTGTCGTGGGTGGAGCACCATTGGGGAGAGCACCACTCATCCACCAACGCCTCCCAACAGTCCATCCTATCCGCACACCATCTCGGGGGCACCTAAGTTAAGCAATAGAAATTTGAGCGCTACGCCTACGAATCAAATCAAGGAAACTAAGTACAAGGTCTTAAGAATAGGTAATTACCTTCATGTACTTCTCCTTACTCAGAAACTTCTCGCGGCACTTCTCTCTTTTCCTCCTAATACCAGCCGAGGCGAAGTAGTCTCGAACAGCCTGCGTCTGAGCCTCGTGCCGAAAGTTTTGAAGTAGGCGCCTGCACTCGTTGTCGATAACCCGAGCCGCGGCCTCCTCCTGTCCCTCAGCACACCTGTAGAAGGTCTGCAATAAAACAAGAAAACACGGATTAGTACAATCACTAGGGTTGCCAATCAAAGAAGGAAACACAACGTAGACGGCAAAGGAGAAATTACCCAAAACGTCTGGATCACAATGTCGGCCACCTTGTGGCACTCGACATCGCCGATCCTATGCCCCGGCAGGGCCGGGGCAGCCAAGTAGTGCTCCCAGGTCATTCCTAGCTCTGGAACCCGGCCCTCACCGGGCAACGTGACCCACCCCGGGAAGCTCTGGCGACAAATCACACCAAGGACACCGTTGGGCCTGCGGACATGAGGCTCGTGTGTCCAAGACCTGCAGTATGACAAGGCCAACGCATTAGATATTCGAAGAAACGTGAAGGCAAAAGGTTAAAAAAGAGTAAATGCACTTACTTGTCCCCGTCAGGCGCAATCAACCACCTCTGGTCGGGGGTCGCCGGGGTGGGCGGGAGCTTTGTACCACCACGCTGGTAGACTTTGCGCCCCTCAACCCACTCACCCTCGCTATAGCTATCAGAACTATAGCCACCCTCAGCACGGCCACTCGACTCCGTCGAGTCCGCCCATGGGTTCCGCTGCGACTCAGCGTGATCCCTGCTGAGCTCCGGATTCTCGTGGGACGGAGTCTCGTGGGACGAAGGCTCGTCGGCCCGACGCTCGTCGGCCCGACGCTCGTCGGCCCGACGCTCGTCGGCCGTAGGCGCGTCTGCCATAGGCTCGTCGGCCCGAGGCTCGTGGACCGGAGTCCGAGACGGGTCCACCTCAGGCGGCTCCATCTCAGACGGAGCACTCCTGTGGTCGGGTGAATCAGCTGGGGGTGGCGGCGAGGAAGGCGTAGTAGCAGCCTTCCTACCTCTCCCGCCGCCATGTCCACCTCTACCAGCCTTCTTCCCCCCCGACCTCTCCCGGCCGAAGAAGAAGCGACCGCCGGTGGTGTCTGCATACTGAGATCCAGCGCTCTCCGGAGGCTATGGGGTGGAATGGAACTACCCCTCCCACCACGCGCCGAGGTAGGAGCCTCGGAGCGCTCTCGACCCGCGCCCACCATCTGTCAACACCTGCAATGACAAAGAGTAAACGAAATTAGTACAACATAAAAAGAATGAATACCTGACATGAATAATATGTATTCCCTCCGTCCCAAAATAAGTGACTCAACTTTGTACTAACTTTAGTACAAAGTTGAGTCACTTATTGTGGGACGGAGGGAGTATATAATTTAAGTGTATCATCATCATGAACATAATAAAAAATTGAATACCTAAAAAATTGAATACTTAATTTAAGTGTCGGGGTGTCGGGGTGTCGGGGTCGTGGTGTCGGGGTGTCGTGTCGGGGTCGGGGTGTCGGGGTGTCGTGTCGGGGTCGGGGTGTCGGGTCGGGGTGTCGGGTCGGGGTGTCGTGGTGTCGGGGTGCCGTGTCGGGGTCGGGGTGTCGGGTCGGGGTCGGGGTGTCGGGTCGGGGTGTCGTGGTGTCGGGGTGTCGTGGTGTCGTGGTGTCGGGGTGTCGTGTCGGGGTCGGGGTGTCGGGTCGGGGTCGGGGTGTCGGGGTGTCGGGGGTGTCGTGTCTGGGTGTCGTGGTGTCGGGGTGTCAGGGGTGTCGGGGTCGGGGTGTCGGGGTGTCTGGGTGTCAGGGGTGTCTGGGTGTCGGGGTCGGGGTGCCGTGTCGGGGTTGGGGTGTCGGGGTGTCTGGGTCGAGGTGCCGTGTCGGGGTCGGGGTGTCGGGTCGGGGTCGGGGTGTCGGGTCGGGGTGTCGTGGTGTCGGGGTGTCGTGTCGGGGTCGGGGTGTCGGGGTGTCGTGTCGGGGTCGGGGTGTCGGGGTGTCGGGGGTGTCGTGTCTGGGTGTCAGGGGTGTCGGGGTGTCGGGGTCGGGGTGCCGTGTCGGGGTCGGGGTGTCGGGGTGTCCTTTTCTTTTATTTCCTATCTTTCTTCTACTTCTTCTTTCCTTTTTCTTCTTCTCTTCTTCTTTCCTTTTTCTTCTCCTAAATCTTACTCCTATTACCTAAACTAGTAAACGTGCACGTGCACCGCACGTCTTGTGAAGAAGACTTGATTTGCTCTCTCCTAACCTCTCTCTCTAAGGCTATAAGACATGGTTTGCTCTCTCCTAAACTCTCTCTCTCTAAGGCTATAAGACATGGTTTGCTCTCTCCTAACCTCTCCCTCTAAGGGGATAAGGGCGGAGACAGTTTGCCCCCTCCCTTTGTCATCAAGATAGTGGGTCCTTGCCTCCTCGACGCCACCCCAAAATAATATACCGTGCTCTCCTCCCACCTTCGTCGTGTTGTAGTGAACCCAAAAATTATTGACAACTCACCGTTCATGTCATATTTCTCTCTTATGGGGGAAACTACAATCTATTTATTGTTTATGTTGGGAAGCAGACAAAAATAGTCCAGCTGGGTTATGCTGTTCACTGCCTATTTTGAGCTCCAGAAAGACAGACTAAGACAGCTCCAGTCATAGTACCAGCATATGCTCAATGATCCACAAAATGATGTAACCAAGGGCATATGCTCACCCACGAACGCAGGGGCGGAGCTCGTCGAACGCACGGGGAGGTCGTCGAACACCAGACCCTCGTAGCAACGAAAGAACTGCACATTTAAATCCACCCGATCAACACAAATATATATGATGTTTTTCTTAACAAAATCGGGAAATATACTTCCTAACTCATAATTCACAAATATATGACCCCGTCGGCCTCTGGAAGGCCGAAGAGCACCTTTTCGGTCAACAGGAGGCCGAAGAGGTGTCGGGGGTCGGGGGTGTCGTGTCTGGGTGGCGTGGTGTCGGGGTGTCGTGGTGTCGTGTCGGGTCGGGGTGTCGTGTCGGGGTCGGGGTGTCGGGGTGTCAGGGGTGTCGGGGTGTCGGGGTCGGGGTGTCGTGTCGGGGTCGGGGTGTCGGGGTGTCGGGGGGTGTCGTGTCTGGGTGTCGTGGTGTCGGGGTGTCAGGGGTGTCGAGGTGTCGGGGTCGGGGTGTCGGGGTCGGGGTGCCGTGTCGGTGTCGGGGTGTCGGGTCGGGGTCGGGGTCGGGGTGCCGTGTCGGGGTCGGGGTGTCGGGTCGGGGTCGGGGTCGGGGTCGGGGTGTCGGGGTCGGGGTGTCGGGTCGGGGTCGGGGTGTCGGGTCGGGGACGGGGTGCCGTGTCGGGGTCGGGGTTTTTCCTCTTTTTTTCTTTTCTTCTTCTTCCTCTTCTTCCTTTTCTTCCTTTTCTTTCTTTTTTTTCCTTCTTCTTCTTCTTCTTCTTCTTCTTCCTCCTCCTTTCCTTTTTCCTCTTCTTCTTCTCCTCCTCTCCTCTTTTTTCTTCTCCTCCTCCTCCTAACCTAATTAACCAAATTGATGTCGAAACCAGTAGCATCTAACTAATTAACCTACTCAAAAAACCTAATTAACAACATCTAACTAATTAACCTAATTGATGCATCTACTATCTACTAATAGTAGCATCTATATATATCTATAATCATGATATTAAAAAAAAGGAAAAAAACAGAAAAACAGAAAAGAAAAAAAGGGCAGAGGTGGGGGAGCTCACCGGAGGGGGTGCCGCCAGGGGGGTGCCGTCGGGGGGGCTCGCCGGGGGGTGCCGCCGGGGAGGGCTCGCCGGGGGGGGCTCGACGGGGCGGCGGCGCGTCGCCGCTGCGGCAGACTACGGGGCGGCGGCGCGGGGCAGCGGAGGTGCGGGGCGGCGGCGCGGGGCAGGGCGGGGCGGCGGCGGGGGCAGGGCAGGGCGGGGCGGCGGCGGGGGCGGCGGGGGCAGGGCAGGGCGGGGCGGCGGCGCTGAGACAGAGATGGAGAGAGAGATGTGTGTGTGAGAGAGAGAGGCTTTGGGCGCGGGGGCGAAAATTAAGTCCCCCTCTTTGCCGTCTGCTGGCAGACGGCAAAGAATTCTTTGCCGTCTGCCAGCAGACGGCAAAGACGGTGACCGTTAGCCCGTCCCCGCCGTTACACTGTGGGCCCCCCTCACCTCTTTGCCGTCTGCCAGCAGACGGCAAAGAAGTGGCCCGTGTGACCTGGCAAGTGCAGTACCCCGTGGGGCCCACTTTGGTCTTTGCCGTCTTCTGGCAGACGGCAAAGAACTCCTTGCCGTCTGCCAGCTGACGGCAAAGAAGTGCAGATGGCAAAGACCCTCTTTGCCATCAGCATGTTCTTTGCCGTCTGCTTTATAAAAGCAGACGGCAAATATCCTCTTTGCCATCTGCCAGCAGACGGCAAAGAGCTGGCAGATGGCAAAGACCCTGATTCCAGTAGTGTAAAATGTATTCCTAGTCTGGCCTCTAAGACTAGCTCAAGTGTTGCATGATGGTTCTGTTTTCCTAATCATGGGCATGTCTATGCCAGCAACTTTGAGGGCACAATGTTAGAAGAACATTTGTGTTGAATCGACCCAAATTGATGTTATGCTATGAGATACATTCGTCACAAGTTAAATGGTTAATAACACAGAGATGGTTAATGTTTGCATGATTCCTCAGACCATGAGAGTATCGAGTTTCTTCATGCTTGATTCATGAACTTTGGGGTTTGTTAAACGTCATCCGTAAATGGGTGGCTATTACGGCGGCTTACGGGTTCATGAAAAAGTATGTCAAGTAACTTGATAGCTCAAGATTGGGATTTGCTCCTTCGACGATGGAGAGATATCTCTGGGCCCTCTCAGTGTTATGGTATCCATCATCGTCTGGCCAGACACTTTGTGATTTGATCACGGGGATGCCGGAACACGGGAACGAGAAAAGAGAACAATACCGGTAACGAGGTAACTGGCATAGTGGACAAGTTGTTGATCCACGGGGATGCCAACATGTCTCACCTCGGGTATTTGTAACATATCGCGAAGCAACAGGAATAGCACACGGCAACTGGAGGTTCACTCGAATATTCATTCGTGTGGGTATATGGGTCAATATGGGTGTCCACGGCTCCGATGTTGATCATTGATCGGAAGGGGTTCCGGGTCATGTCTATACTTCACCGAACCTATAGGGTCACACGCTTAAGGGTCATCTATCTGCAGAATACTAGACAGGGAGTCTGAGAGAAAATCACCGGAAAAGTTTCAGACACCGGAAAAGTTTCGGACAGCGGAAAAGTTCCGCAGAGAGAACACCGGAACAGTTTCGGTAAAACTGAAAAGTTGTTTTAGGGGATACCATTAAGTCAAGTTGGTTTTGGCACATGCCTGATAATTCTTGGAGGGTGCTAGAATCATTCCGGAAACTTCTGGGAATTTTCCGGAAGAAAAACCGGAAATGTTCCGGAGCTGCCGGAACCACTTCACATGCTTTTCGCAGATGAATATCACTAATCCGGAATTGTTTCGGAACACATTGAAAATTATTTTAGTGGGTACTGGAAATGTTCTAAGCCCACATAAATATTTTCAGTTCGAACGGACGCTGAAAAATGTCGTCGTGAATAGTGAAAGTGCTTTTTGGGATATTTTTGGAAAGTAACCTTTTGGGATATTTTCCCAAAAGGCTTCTAGAAGGGATGGATGGATGAGGACCCCCTTTGGGGGGCCCCACCAAGAGGGTGGCCAGCCACATGTGGTGCTCCTCCATGGAGCACCACTTGTTGATAACCCACAAGTATAGGGGATCGCAACAGTTTTCGAGGGTAGAGTATTCAACCCAAATTTATTGATTCGACACAAGGGGAGCCAAAGAATATTCTCAAGTATTAGCAGCCAAGTTGTCAATTCAACCACACCTGAAAGACTTAATATCTGCAGCAAAGTATTCAGTAGCAAAGTAGTATGGAAGTAACGGTAACGATGGCAAAGTAATAGTAGCAGTGTCGTAGTGATTGTAACAGTAGCAACGGAAAAATAACTTAGCAAAGATCAATATGGAAAAGCTCGTAGGCAATGGATCAGTGATGGATAATTATGTCGGATGGCATTCATCATGCAACGGTTATAACATAGGGTGACACAGAACTAGCTCCAATTCATCAATGTAATGTAGGCATGTATTCCATATATAGTCATACGTGCTTATGGAAAAGAACTTGCATGACATCTTTTGTCCTACCCTCCCATGGCAGCGGGGTCCTATTGGAAACTAAGGGATATTAAGGCCTCCTTTTAATAGAGAACCGAACCAAAGCATTATCACTTAGTGAATACATGAACTCCTCAAACTACGGTAATCACCGGAAAGAATCCCAGTTATTGTCACCCTGGGGGATGCGGATCATAACTCGTAATAGGTGTCTACAACTTGCAAGATAGGATCAAGAACACATATATATTCATGAAAACATAATAGGTTCAGATCTGAAATCATGGCACTCGGGCCCTAGTGACAAGCATTAAGCATAGCAAAGTCATAGCAACATCAATCTCAGAACATAGTGGATACTAGGGATCAAACCCTAACAAAACTAACTCGATTACATGGTAAATCTCATCCAACCCATCACCGTCCAGCAAGCCCACGATGGAATTACTCACGAATGGCGGAGAGCATCATGAAATTGGTGATGAAGGATGGTTGGTGATGATGACGGCGTCGATTTCCCCTCTCCAGAGCCCAAATCAGGCTCCAGATCTGCCCTCCCGAGGAAGAACAGGAGGTGGCGGCGGCTCCGTATCGTAAAACGCAATGAACTCTTCTCTCTTATTTTTTTCCAGCCCTAGGGGGGTGGGCGCGCCCCCTGGCTTGTGGCCAGGTGGTGGCCCCCCTGCAGTTGATTCTTTCGCCAACATTTTTTATTAATTACAAAAATATTCTCCGTAAATTTTCAGGTCAATCCGAGAACTTTTATTTCTGCACAGAAATAACACCAAGGCAATTCTGCTGAAAACAACGTCAGTCCGGGTTAGTTCCATTCAAATCATGCAAATTAGAGTCCAAAACAAGGGCAAAAGAGTTTGGAAAAGTGGATACGTTGGAGACGTATCAACTCCCCCAAGCTTAAACCTTTGCTTGTCCTCAAGCAATTCAGTTGATAAACTGAAAGTGATAAAGAAAAACTTTTACAGACTCTGTTTGATCTTGCTGTTGTAAATATGTCTAACTTATGTTCAGATTTTCAGCAAAGATTATAGACTAACCACATTTACAATAACATTTAGGTCTCACATTTACTTATATCAATAACATAATCAACTAGCGAGCAATAATAATCAGTCTCGGGTGACAACAATTTTATCAAAACAATAATGATACAATATGACATAATGGTATCTCGCTAGCCCTTTCTGAGACCGCAAAACATAAATGCAGAGCACCTCTGGAGAACAAGGACTGACTAGACATTGTAATTCATGGTAAAAGAGATCCAGTCATACTCATACTCAAAATCAATTAATAGCAAAGCATACAAATGACGGTGATGCTCTCTAACTGGTGCTTTTATAAGAGGATGGTGACTCAACAGTAAAGTAAAATAGATAGGCCCTTCACAGAGGGAAGCATTGATTTGCAGAGGTGCCAGAGCTCGAGCTTTTAAAACAAGGATGAATAATAATTTTGAGAGGTATGCTTTCATTGCCAACATAACAACTAAGAGATCTCGATATCTTCCATGCTAGATACATTATAGGCGGTTCCCAAACAGAATAGTAAAAAATTTACTCCCCCTCCACCAAATCAATCACACTCCACGGCGGGCCGAATCCACGGGTACCGTCCATACAAACACAATCCTGGGGGAGTTTTGTTTATTATATTTTGATTTGAATTTTGAGCATGGAACTGGGCATCCCGAATACCAGCCACTTTCTCGTGAATGATAGTGAATCAACACAAATCGTGAGAATAACCCACCTAGCATGGAAGATACTGACAACCCCCAGTCACTACATGAGCGATTTGGGCATACAAAACGGAATATTTATTTGAAGGTTTGGAGAGTGGCACATGCAAATTTACTTGGAACGGCAGGTAAATACCGCATATAGGTATGTATGGTGGACTCCTATGGAACAACTTTGGGTTTATGGAGATGGATGCACAAGCAGTATTCCCGCTTAGTACAAGTGAAGGCTAGCAAAAGACTGGGAAGCGACCAACTAGAGAGCGACAACAGTCATCAACATGCTTTAAGATTAACCAATATTGAATGCAAGCATGAGTAGGATATAAATCACCATGAACATAAACATCGTGGATGCTATGTTGATTTTGTTTCAACTACATGCGTGAACATGTGCCAAGTCAAGCCACTCGAATCATTCAGAGGAGGATACCATTCTATCATACTACATCACAACCATTTTAATATGCATGTTGGCACTCAAGACAAACCATTATCCACTCTTAGCTAATTAAGCATGGCATGAGTAACTATAATCTCTAATTGTCATTGCAAACATGTTTCATCTATAACGGGCTGAATTAAGAACGATGAGCTAATCATATTTACAAAAACAAAATAGGTCGAGTTCATACCAGCTTTTCTCCATCTCAGTCATTTCATCATATATCGTCATTATTGCCTTTCACTTGCACGACCGAACGATGTGAATAATAATAAGAGTGCACGTGCATTGGACTAAGCTGGAATCTGCAAACAATAACTCAAAGGAGAAGACAAGGCAATGTGGGCTCTATGATAGATAAACAATTATGCATATGAGAGCCACTCAACATTTTCATCGTGGTCTTCTCCGTACGACCCAAAGAAGAAAAGAAAACTATTTACACGGGAAATCTCCCAACAAGCAAAAGAAGAACGAGAAATCTTTTTGGGTTTTCTATTAATACTACACTAAACAAACTTGAAAGTAAAGCTAGAACTAATTTTTTTGGATTTTCTCAAGGTTAATTAAACACATAAGAAGAAAGCGAGAAGAAGAAATAAACTACTATGGATAGTACAATGAAAAAGTATGAACACCGACAACTGGAATGAGTGTGTGAACATGAATGTAATGTCGGTGACAAATACGTACTCCCCCAAGCTTAGGCTTTTGGCCTAAGTTGGTCTAGGGCCACGGCTGGAAATAACCCTCTCCTGGATACTCCGGAGGATACTGAGGGTTCCACTGATTAGCGACCTCCTGTGGCTCCCACTGAAAAACCGGAGCCTGATATGGATCAAGGGCTCGTGCCGGCTCAGGTGCTGGGGGTTGCGACAAACCCCAATATGGGTAGATTTCGTCGGGCATAATAGTGTACCTGCCTGGATGGATATCGAACAAAGAAGGAGCAGGCAGGGTAATAATCTCGCAAGTACCCTGACTAAATACTAAGTTGTAAAGCAGCCTTTTATCATTATCTTTCTTAATAAAATCATGTGCTACCATACTATTATAATCTAAATGTCTTGTAGGAAGCAGCATTTCATCTTCCTCGTCAAGCCTAATAGGTATCTCAAAGTGTTTAGCTAAACGAGACGCATAGATACCTCCGAATATAGGGCCCTTCGAACGGTTTATGTTCAACCGTTGGGCCACTATAGCGCCTAGACTAAAAGTTCTATCAGCAAGTAAAGCATGGCGCAGAATAGCGAGGTTGGGGGCACTAAGGCTTCCACTCTCACCGCGACCAACGAGACATCTCCCCGCAAATAATGAATAATAGCGTAAAACAGGAAAATATACACTAGCCGCTCTTGCCTTTGACACCCCTCTCTCTTCCCCTACAGTGATTGCGGCAATAAAATCCTCCATGTCTCTAGGACGTGGTTCACTGATGCTGCCCTCATGAGGTATTTTGCAAACATTGCAAAAATCGTAAAATGACATTTCTTTAGGCACATTATATAAATGAAATTCTACCATGGGAGGATTCTTCCTAGGATAAAAATGAAAATTTTGCACGAAAGTATTAGTAAGTAGGAGATACTGTTCACACTTATCGTTGAGGAAGTCGGTGATGCCTGCATTTTCTGCTAGATGATAAAAATCTTCATAAATTCCGGCCGCCCTAAAAAATACTTCACTTGGCCATTCACATGGACGAACCTCCGCGGTACGAGGGATATTGTATTTAGGCTTCTCACTTTCTTTTTCTTTAAAACCTCTGCTCGAAGAGCCTCTTAACAATCTTCTCATCATCTCTTTTGCTGCAAATTAATTCTGAAATTTTTGGTGACTCCAAATAAAAGTAAACAAAACTCAATAAAACTCATAGCAACTACTCCCACAAGTACCTAGAGGCTATATCATGCATCAAAACTACTTGGGACCATATAAATTTGACATGCAAGCTAAAGAACAAGGTCACCACAGCAACAAAAATTTGCAATATATAAAGCACTAGAACAAAAACTAATTGCACCATTGGAGGAGTCACATACCGATGAGCAATCCACTAAAACAGTTTTGCAAATGGAGCTTTGAGCAAGGAGATCGAAAATGGCAGCAAAATGAGCTAGAACACGGGTTTGAGCAATGGTGGGATTTTTTCTAGAGGAAGACGAAGTGGATGGGTGCTGGAATAAGTGAGGGGGCCCCACGTGGGCCCCACAAGCCAGGGGCGCGCCCAGGGGGGGTGGGCGTGCCCTGCAGGCTTGTGGCCCACTGGTGCAGCCCCCTGATGCATACTCAGTGCCAAAAATTCTTAAATATTCTAGAAAAAAATCATACTAAATTTTCAGGGAATTCTGGGAACATTTATTTTCAGGTCATTTTTCTATTGCACGGGTAAAACAGAAAACAGGAGAATAATAGCATTTTTACTCTATTTAATCTAAATAACAGAAAGTGAAAGTTGGGTACAGGAAGTTGTGCCTTCTAAATTCATCCATCTCATGCTCCTCAAAAGAGTCCATCAATAAGGTTGATCAAGTCTTATTGACAAGCTTTTTCCGAAGGACATGGAACCGGAGAACTTTTGAATAACACTAGGTTACCTCAATGGGGATATGCATGTCCCCAACAATAAGTATATCATATTTCCTCTTGGCAGTAGGTAGAGGGAATTCAAAGCCTCCAATAATAATCGTTGAAACCTTTTCAATTGAATTGATACTATGAACTTGAGGTTGTTTCTTCGGAAAATGTACCGTATGCTCATTACCATTAACATGAAAAGTGACATTGCCCTTGTTGCAATCAATAACAGCCCCTGCAGTATTCAAAAAGGGTCTACCAAGGATGATCGACATACTGTCGTCCTCGGGAATATCAAGAATAACAAAGTCCGTTAAGATAGTAACGTTTGCAACCACAACAGGCACATCCTCGCAAATACCGATGGGTAAAGCAGTTGATTTATCAGCCATTTGCAAAGAGATTTCAGTAGGTGTCAACTTATTCAAATCAAGTCTACGATATAAAGAGAAGGGCATAACACTAACACCAGCTCCAAGATCACATAGAGCAGTTTTAACATAATTTCCTTTAATAGAGCATGGTATAGTAGGTACTCCGGGATCTCCTAGTTTCTTTGGTATTCCACCCTTAAAAGTATAATTAGCAAGCATGGTGGAAATCTCAGCTTCCGGTATCTTTCTTTTATTTGTCACAATATCTTTCATATACTTAGCATAAGGAGACATTTTCAGAATATCAGTTAAGCGCATACGCAAAAAGACAGGTCTAAGCATTTCAACAAAGCGCTCAAAATCCTCATCATCCTTCTTCTTGGATGGTTTAGGAGGAAAGGGCATAGGTTTCTGAACCCATGGTTCTCTTTCTCTACCGTGCTTCCTAGCAACAAAGTCTCTTTTATCATATTTCTTATTCTTAGGTTGTGGGTTATCAAGATCAACAGCAGGTTCAATCTCCACATCATTATCATTACTAGGTTGAGCATCAACATGAACATCATCATTAATATTATCACTAGGCTCATGTTCATTACCATATTGTGTCTCAGCATCAGAAATAGAAATATCATTTGGATTCTCAGGTGTATCTATAACAGGTTCACTAGCAGCATGCAAGGTCCTATCATCATTCTTTTTCCTACTCTTACTGGAACGAATAGGTGCATCAGTATTAACTCTCTGAGAATCTTGCTCAATTCTCTTAGGATGGCCCTCAGGATACAAAGGTTCCTGAGTCATTCTGCCGCCTCTAGTCACAACTTTAACAGAAGGATCATTGTTCTTACTATTCATTTCATTAAGCAAATCATTTTGAGCCTTGAGTACTTGTTCTACTTGGGTAGTTACCATGGAAGCATGTTTACTAATAAGTTTAAGATCATTGACAGTTCTACTCAAATAATCACCCAAGCGATCAAGCATGTAAGCATTATGTTTCAATTGTCTACTAACATAAGCATTGAAATTTTCTTGCTTGACTACAAAGTTATCAAATTCATCCAAGCATTGGCTAGCAGGCTTATTATCAGGAATATCTCCTTCATCAAATCTACGGAGAGAATTTACCTCTACTACCTGTGTCGGGTTATCAAGACCATGTATTTCTTCAATAGGTGGTAGATTCTTAACATCTTCAGCTTAAATACCTTTTTCTTTCATAGATTTCTTTGCCTCTTGCATATCTTCAGGACTGAGAAATAGAATACCTCTTTTCTTCGGAGTTGGCTTCGAAGGTGGTTCGGGAATAGTCCAATCATTATCATTACTCAATATATTATTCAATACTAGTTCAGCTTGTTCAACAGTTCGTTCCCTAAAAACACAACCAGCACAACTATCTAGGTGGTCCCTAGAAGCATCGGTTAGTACATTATAAAAGATATCAAGTATTTCATTTTTCTTGATAGGGTGATCAGGCAAAGCATTAAGTAATTGGAGAAGCCTCCCCCAAGCTTGTGGGAGACTCTCTTCTTCAGTTTGCACAAAGTTAAATATTTCCTGCAAGGCAGCTTGTTTCTTATGGGCAGGAAAATATTTTTCAGAGAAGTAATATATCATATCCTGGGGACTACGCACACAACCAGGAGCGAGAGAATTAAACCATATCTTAGCTTCACCCTTTAATGAGAAAGGAAACAACTTAAGAATATAGTAATAGAGAATTTTTTCCTCATGAGTAAATAGGGTGGCTATATCATTCAATTTAGTAAGATGTGCCACAACAGTTTCAGATTCATAACCATGGAAAGGATCAGATTCTACCAAAGTAATTAACTCAGGATCGACAGAGAATTCATAATCCTTATCAGTAACAAAGATAGGTGAAGTAGCAAACTTAGGATCATATTGCATTCTAGCATTCAAAGATTTTTCTTTCCATTTGCGAAGCAATTTCTTAAGATCATCTCTATCCATACAAGCAAGAAAGTCCCTAGCTACCTCTCCTTCCATAACATAACCTTCAGGTATATCAGGCAATTCATATCTAGGAGAGCTAGGTCTAGCAGGTGTATCATAGTGTTCAGTTTCAATAATTTCATCAGACTCAGAAATATCATCAGTTTCAGCATTGACTCTAGCAATTTGTTCATCAAGAAATTCACCCAGTGGCATAGTATTATCAAGCAAAGTATCATCATAAGCATCATGCATAGCAGAAGTAGCATCATCAATTACTTGTGACATATCAGAATTATTCGCAGGTGGTGGTGTCGCAAGCTTACTCATAATAGAAGGTGAATCAAGTGCAGAGCTAGATGGCAGTTCCTTACCTGTCCTCGTAGTTGAGGGGTAGATCTTGGTTTTAGCGTCTTTCAGATTTTTCATAGTGATCAACAGACATATATCCTAAGTGACTCAGAGAATAGAGCTATGCTCCCCGGCAACGGCGCCAGAAAAAGGTCTTGATAACCCACAAGTATAGGGGATCGCAACAGTTTTCGAGGGTAGAGTATTCAACCCAAATTTATTGATTCGACACAAGGGGAGCCAAAGAATATTCTCAAGTATTAGCAGCTGAGTTGTCAATTCAACCACACCTGAAAGACTTAATATCTGCAGCAAAGTATTCAGTAGCAAAGTAGTATGGAAGTAACGGTAACGATGGCAAAGTAACAGTAGCAGTGTCGTAGTGATTGTAACAGTAGCAACGGAAAAATAACTTAGCAAAGATCAATATGGAAAATCTCATAGGCAATGGATCAGTGATGGATAATTATGTCGGATGGCATTCATCATGCAACGGTTATAACATAGGGTGACACAGAACTAGCTCCAATTCATCAATGTAATGTAGGCATGTATTCCATATATAGTCATACGTGCTTATGGAAAAGAACTTGCATGACATCTTTTGTCCTACCCTCCCATGGCAGCGGGTCCTATTGGAAACTAAGGGATATTAAGGCCTCCTTTTAATAGAGAACCGGACCAAAGCATTAGCACTTAGTGAATACATGAACTCCTCAAACTACGGTAATCACCGGAAAGAATCCCAGTTATTGTCACCCTGGGGGATGCGGATCATAACTCGTAATAGGTGTCTACAACTTGCAAGATAGGATCAAGAACACATATATATTCATGAAAACATAATAGGTTCAGATCTGAAATCATGGCACTCGGGCCCTAGTGACAAGCATTAAGCATAGCAAAGTCATAGCAACATCAATCTCAGAACATAGTGGATACTAGGGATCAAACCCTAACAAAACTAACTCGATTACATGGTAAATCTCATCCAACCCATCACCGTCCAGCAAGCCCACGATGGAATTACTCACGAACGGCGGAGAGCATCATGAAATTGGTGATGAAGGATGGTTGGTGATGACGACGGCGTCGATTTCCCCTCTCCGGAGCCCAAATCAGGCTCCAGATCTGCCCTCCCGAGGAAGAACAGGAGGTGGCGGCGGCTCCGTATCGTAAAACGCAATGAACTCTTCTCTCTTATTTTTTTCTCCCCGAATAGGAATATATAGGAGTGGAAACGAAGTCGGAGGAGCAACAGGGGGCCCACAAGCCACAGGGGCGCGCCCCCCTGGCTTGTGGCCAGGTGGTGGGCCCCCTGTAGTTGATTCTTTCGCCAATTTTTTTTATTAATTCCAAAAATATTCTTTGTAAATTTTCAGGTCAATCCGAGAACTTTTATTTCTGCACAAAAATAACACCAAGGCAATTCTGCTGAAAACAGCGTCAGTCCGGGTTAGTTCCATTCAAATCATGCAAATTAGAGTCCAAAACAAGGGCAAAAGAGTTTGGAAAAGTGGATACGTTGGAGACGTATCACTTGTTCTTTGGCTTTCCCCTTTTGCCCTTGGAAAGTGTTTCCTTCATGGGCATTTTTGGTATTTTGAAATACCCTTCCTACCCCTTGGTTTTCCTATAAATAGGAGGTGAGGGGGCTGCCCAAACCTCATCCCTTGCTCTCATACACATGCCATGATGTTATCTGGCTTCTCTCTCCCTCCCACGAAAAGAGTTTCGTAGAGCCGAAAGGCTGTCTGGGTTCCGGCAGGAACTAGTTCTGGACGGCGAAGCCCTGCTGGATAGATGACACCGTATGTGTGTAACTCTATAGAGAGATCATAGTTTCGGTCTTAGTTCGTGAGTGCCTCCTGAAGGGCTGTCCGTGTGACCGTCCGACTTTCGGAGTGCCTCCCGAAGGGCTGTCCGAGTGACTGTCCGAGTTTCGAGGGTCCTCCCGAAGGGCTGTCCGAGTGACTGTCTGAGTTTCGATGGTCCTCTCGAAGGGCTGTCCGTGACACCGTCCGGGGGACTGTCCGACCGCCTCCCGGAGGGCTGTCCAAGGGGCGGATGAGGGTATACATCCTCGCGGTTGGGAGGTTGTAAATCCTAGCTGCGGGGATCTGCACCGCCAATCGTCATCGACTCTACTTCCGCTGCGCTACGAGTCGGTAACGAAAAAGATCAAACCTTGTATGCAGTCTCCATAGTGGTCCTGGGCTGGTGCGTAGGTCGAAAAATTCTTGTTTTCTGCTGCATTACCGAAGAGTGGCATCAAGAGCCGTGCTATGCGTAGATGCAAGTTGCGATCTAGAATACATAGAGATGTATGGGTGTTGCACAATATAATTAGGTAGTAGATGAGTTCTATTACTGAAAATTATTTGTGCGGGTAGCAGATGAAATCTGTTACCCGATGTTCTTGTTGCTTCCCTGGAATTTGCATATTTCTGATCTTGATAACAGCATGGTGGAGTTTCAATGTTCTAGCAATCCGCGATCCTGATTGATCAACGAAGTGCTAACAGTTCATTGAATTCCACCATAGTTAAAAAGAAAGATGAAATTTCGTAGACGAAAGGGCAATGCAGATATGATCTGCACGGGGGTCATGCGTATGATGAAGTTTAGTATGGGGCTCGAGATTTTATTATCTCGTGTTTCATACACCCCGCAATGTTAATCTAGCGACTTGGATTATCATGCTTGATGATGGACGTTGGTAGCTTCGGTTTGTTTCAAAACCTTAGAAGCCACGTAAAACAAGTTTTTGCATGAACCGATTAGAGGCGTCTAACTTGGTTTTGTAGGATGGTTTGCGTGTGCATATGATGTGGTATAGCAGTGCTCATATTAATTTAATTATGTATGAGATGACTATATGATGTAATATTAACATGACCTGCGTGTCATGATTCGGCATGATGGCTGGAGCCATATGATTGTCACTTTAATGACCTGCGTGTCAACCTTAAGTAATGCACTTATTTTATTAGCTATAGAGATAGCAATATTATCTGGTGCATCGACAAGGTGGTGGCAATCTTCGCGAAGGTGAACACCGACGCGAATGCCGGAGACGAAGAAATGAAAGACTTCTCCGTCAGAAAGGGCTATACCATATCATGCTATTATGAATTGCCTGAGATGTTTATCCCTTATGATGCACCCTTCTTGATTGCGCAGTAGTCGCTTTTTATTAGGTTGATCTCTCACAAAAATATCAAGTAGTTAGTGTTCTCCCAAGTGTAGCACCGTCACAGCACCTAACTCTTCGGGGCATCACATGATCTCCATGGGTGCGAACGATTAGAGAAGTGTGAGGCGGGTGAGTTGAGACCTCGCAGCGAGATCACTTGGTTGTCTTGATGTTCAGGCTCATGAGCTCGGAACACGCCCATCGAAAGATGAACAAGAATCACATAGAGATGTGATTGGCAAGTTTGCCTACCGATTGAAGTTCGCGCCATTTGAGTTCATCTCGAACCGTGGCATTGAATTGAAATGCGGGTCTTGTATCACTCACAATCAATTATGAGAGATATTGATTTGAGTGGGAGCGCGCTGTTGAGTTAACTTGTTTAATTCTCAGTGCAATTAATTATGAACTCTGTCTAAGTGTGTTTTGCATAATAGTTGTAGAATAATGCCTCGCATTTCCACCTTCCCTATTAAAATTGAATAGCTGTTAAATATTTGGTTAAAACTTTATGGTTGGTAACGTAATGTGAGGATTGTCCTCAAGAGTGCCGAGAAGGACTTTGTCCTATCGCATGCTTTTGGTATTCTCCCGCTGATGCTATGGATGATGTGACTCTCATCCTTCGATCCAAAAGCTAAAATTCCGTTACGGTCAAGTGAAATATGTTTGCCTCCATGACACCTGAACTTCGAAAGTTTGGATAGCTATGTGATATTCATGGAATCTGAAAATCATTTTCAGAGACAAACAAAGGCTAAAAGATACGAGATATCCAAAGCCATGTTTGTTTGCAAACTATTAGTAAAAGTGTTTACTGGGCATTTGACTGTTAGGAAAGGGATCCAGAAGAACGCCTGTCATATGATATGAAGGTGAATAAAACAACAACTTAAAGAGAAAGGAAGTGTCCGAAGGGTGTTAGTGAAACTTTTCACGCCTAGGAAATCCGGGGCTAACGCCACTCTTAAGTTGGGTGCTTCTTCTGAGAATAGGAGAAATACTGAAAGTTAAACTGTTAGAAGTATGAAGGCATAAGGAAAGAAGACTGGAATATCCAGCTCATGTATGAATGTCATACAAGTTTTTGATGTATAGAAGGCTGGTCAAAGATATAGTTCTTGGGAATTATGGTTAAACATGTTAATCACTGATTCTTGGGTATTGTGAGTTAATCACAAAGATACCCGCTCGATTGCATTCTGTTGCAACTCGATGTAATAACTACTATGGCCTGAAAGACTAGCCATGAATGAGGTTTTGATACACGCTGGGAATATAGTAAATGGTACTATACTTTCCATCGGTGTATTACCATATGTATTTATTTTTATAAATCATTTTAGAGTTTTACACACTCTAGCCCATTGCATAAAGTATCTTGCAAGAAGGTTGTTCATAAGAGAACTTTTAATGTTCAGAGTTATGAATAACAAAAGGGCCATAATTTCATTATGAATGAGAAGTATGTTATGAATATTGATAATAATACATTACCTCTGTATTTACTTTCATAATTCATTTAGAGTTTCATACACTCTAGCCCTTTGCATAAGGTATCTTGCAAGGAGGTTATTCATAAGACAACTTTTGATGTTCGGTGTTATGAATAACATGAAGGGCCATGCTTCCATCCAGGATGGGATGTATGTTATGAATATTGATGGTAATATGATACATCCATAACACTGACGCTAAATGTCGCAAGACTAAAAGAATACCACATATGTGTGGCACTGCATTTGGTCACATTGGAGAAACCCGCATGGAAAATTCCATAATGATGGATTTTGAAGTCATTTGATTTTGAATCATCTGACACTTGCAACTTTCCTCCAACAAACTTATTGGTGATCATACATTTTGATGTGTGTAGTTCAATAAATGTTGTTGCAAGTAGTGGATTTATCTATCTTCAGAAATGATTCAAGTAGATATATTGATATTTACTTGATGAGACGTAAGTCTGGATCTTTTGAAATCATTCGAAAGGTTTTCAAAATGAAGTAGAAGTTATTGTAACAAGAAAATTATGTTTCTGCAATTTGATTATGCAAAGGAATACTTGAGTTACAAGTTTAGCGAATGTCTGATGAGTTGTGAAAGGGGTTTCATAACTTGCACCTCCCGGAACACCACTGCAAGTGGAAAGTCTGTGAAGATGTAATCGAACCATTCATGACGTGGTAAGATCAAAGATGACATAAATAAATTTGCCATTATCCCTTTTAAAGTGATGCTTTAGAGACTGCGGCTTTTACACTGAAAAGAGCTCCATCGGGTCTGTTGAAATGACGCCATGGTATGGTACGCCCAACCATGTTATATCTTTTCTTAACATTTGGAATATGGGGCTTGTGTAAAAGGTTACAAACCTATTCCAAATCAGACAAGTGCTACTTTTTAGGTTATCCCAAGTCATTGGGTATTCCCCCACTGATACGTCTCCAACGTATCTATAATTTTTGATTGTTCCATGCTATTATATTATCTGTTTTGGATGTTTTATATGCATTAATATGCTATTTTATATTGTTTTTGGGACTAACCTATTAATCTAGAGCCTAGTGGCAGTTTCTGTTTTTTCCATGTTTTTGAGTATTGCAGATAAGGAATATTAAACGGAGTCCAAACGGAATAAAATCTTCGGAATGATTTTTCTTGGACCAGAAGAAACCTGCCAGACTTGGAGATGAAGGCAGAAGACTTGCCGTGGCGTCACAAGACACTAGGGCGCACGCGCCCTAGGGGGGGGGGGCGCCCTCCTGGCTTGTGGCCCCACGGCAGCTCTCCTAACCCTATTCTTCGGCCTATAAATTCCCAAATATTCCCTGGATACTAAAAAGAGCCACGAAAATACTTTTCCGCCGCCGGAAGCCTCTGTTCCCATGAGATCCAATCTTGGAGCCTTTTCCGGTAATCTACCGGAGGGGGATTCGATCACGGAGGGCATCTACATCAACTCCATTGCCCCTCCGATGATGCGTGAGTAGTTTACCACAGACCTTCGGGTCCATAGCTAGTATCTAGATGGCTTCTTCTCTCTCTTTGCTCTTCAATACCATGTTCTTCATGATCTTCATGGAGATCTATCCGATGTAATACTCTTTTGCGGTGTGTTTGTCGAGATCCGATGAATTGTGGGTTTATGTTCAGATTATCTATGAATATTATTTGAATCTTCTCAGAATTCTTATATGCATGATTTCATATCTTTGCAAGTCTCTTCGAGTTATTGGTTTGGTTTGGCCAACTAGATTGGTAATTCTTGCAATGGGAGAAGTGCTTAGTTTTGGGTTCAATCTTGCGGTGTCCTCACCCAGTGACAAAGTAGGGGTAGCGAGGCACGTATTGTATTGTTGCCATCGAGGATAAAAAGATGGGGTTTTCATAATATTGCTTGAGTTTATCCCTCTACATCATGTCATCTTACCTAATGCGTTACTATGTTCTTCATGAACTTAATACTCTAGATGCAGGCAGGAGTCGGTCGATGTGTGGAGTAATAGTAGTAGATGCAGAATCGTTTCGGTCTACTTAACACGGACGTGATGCCTATATGCATAATCATTGCCTTGGATATCTTCATAATTATTCGCTTTTCTATCAATTGCTCGACAGTAATTTGTTCACCCACCGTATTATTTGCCATCATTAGAGAAGCCTCTAGTGAAACCTATGCCCCCCGGGTCTATTTTCCATCTTATACTTTCAGATCTAAAACCAAAAATACCAAAAATACCTTGCTGCATTATTTTTACTTTTGTTTTACTTTCCGTTCAAGCAATCTATCATATCTATCTCTATCAGATCTCATCCTTGCAAGTAACCGTGAAGGGATTGACAACCCCTTTATAGCGTTGGGTGCAAGTGTTTGATTATTTGTGTAGGTACACCTATTGGGGACTTGCTTGTATCTCCTACTGGATTGATACCTTGGTTCTCAACAACTGAGGGAAATACTTATCTACTTTGCTGCATCACCCTTTTCTCTTCAAGGGAAAACGAACGCATGCGCGAGAAGTAGCACCCACCACTATACCGAGGCAAATAGGTTTGCCACAAAGAACGGTATGCTTTTAAAGAGAATAGTTCTTACAAAAGGTGAGTGGGAGGACAGTGCAACTCGACGAGATAACCAGTATCTTCGTCATCAGGTCAAAGGAAAGGAACCTTGGAAGTGATTCCAGAGTTTCCTACTGCGACTGATACGGAAGTCTCTGCAATAAAATGTATGGACTTCGGTCGAACTTGCAGCTGAACCACGTAGGCAAGGCTCGTGCAAACCTCACAGGTGCGCAAACGAGATATTGTTCTTAGACAACAGTATCCCTACGATACACAAGGAAGCGTTGATGGGCCCTGACTTCGGAATTGGCTAAATGCCAATACAATCCGAGATAGTTTCCATATAAGTGATTCAAGATTAAAATCTTGATACACCTTTCGGAAGGCTTAGAGTCTAACGAATACTTATGGAACTAAAAACTGATACGGATAAAAATGTTTTATCCATAAAGCTCGACTTGTTGAAATAACAAGTTCAAGGAGTTGACTACGATGAGGTTGTTTCACCGTAGCGATGCTTAAAGTCGGTTCGGGTTGAACTAGCAATTAATACATATTTCAATCATGAGATATGAAACATGGATGACGAAAGGATTTCCATCTGATGGAAATGTAACCAAGGACTTGCATGTGTTACAGTCCAAGGTATTTTGTCAGTCCAGAGGATGCTAGTAAGTATGCAAACTTCAGAGTTCCAGCAATGGACAGAAGAGAGCAAAATGGAGTTGGAATCTTCGTGTTTTGATGAAATGGTCGAAAAGGGTTTTTGACTTCATCAATGGGTAACGAAGATGCTTGTGATTCAAGAAAATAAGTGGGAGCATAATAATATTTCTAAAAACCTTGTGTGCTTGACACATTGTTAATTGGAAATAAATTTCTTGACACGAATTAGGACTTCATTTGAAAATAGTTTTTTCGATGAAGTGCTTGGGCTAAATAGCCTTGATAATAGGCACGATGATCTATGGAGATAGATTTACCTAATGGGTCTAAGCAAAGATACATATTGACAAAATGCTAAAACCTTTTAGCATTAAAAAACGTCAAGGAGTGATTCTTGCCGAAGTCACATGGAAAGAGTTTTTGCAAGACTTGGTGTCCCAAAACACTGATGAGCAAAATACATGATGGTGATTCCACACACTCTTGTGTTTGGATTAATCATGTATTCCATGGTATGTAAAAACAACCAGATATGTCCAATACTCCAAAGTTGTTGCGAGTATAGATACCAAAGTGATCAAAGTACTGATCATGGGACAACAGTGAAAGATGTCATTGAGTACTAGAGCAGTACTGATGACATGTTTTCTCGCAAGCAGAGATTATGAAGTGCTCGTTGTAAGTAATTACATCGATACAGTCTTCATCAATGCTCCACGCAATTTTCGATTTAAGTTAAGGGTTTTGTGTTATACACAACATGGTGGCACGGTAGTTGGAAATTGTTCCAAACAAGATACTGTGGCGAATTCTATAACAAAGGCTAAGTATGTTGACGCTTTAGAAGCGACAAAGAAGTTGTTGAATCATATAGTTCATTCATGAACTTAGTATGGTTCCAAGATGGCTTTGGTCTATGGGACACTATTGCAAATAGTTTCTCCATAGCTCAGTCTGAGGAATCAGGTTTCGACCAATGATTCACACATATGCAAAGCCAAGTCCACACAAAATATGAATTTTGTGAAAGCGTGAAAATGCAAGGATATGCAAAGTTACACACGGAGCTGAAGTCGTCAGATCCGTTGGACATCAGGCTATACCACATGCGAAGCATATTTTACACCAGTGTGCCACAGGTGTAAAGTGCATTAGCATTAACAAGATTATTGACTCTAGTGCAAGTGGGAGTCTGTAGGAGATATGCCCTAGAGGCAATAATAAATGTTATTGATTATCTCCCTGTTCATAATTAGGTTTATGTTCCATGCTATAACTGCTATGGTTCTCGAGTCTACAATAACCACGAGGCTCGGAGGAAGACTCATATGCACGTGTGGAATAATAAACGGTAAAATGTATTCCTAGTATGGCCTCTAAGACTAGCTCAAGTGTTGCATGATGGTTCTGTTTTCCTGAACATGGGCATGTCTATGCCAGCAACTTTGAGGGCACAATGTTAGAAGAACATTTGTGTTGAATCGACCCGAATTGATGTTATGCCATGAGATACATTCGTCACAAGTTAAATGGTTAATAACACAGAGATGGTTAATGTTTGCATGATTCCTCAGACCATGAGAGTATCGAGTTTCTTCATGCTTGATTCATGAACTTTGGGGTTTGTTAAACGTCATCCGTAAATGGGTGGCTATTACGGCGGCTTACGGGTTCATGAAAAAGTATGTCAAGTAACTTGATAGCTCAAGATTGGGATTTGCTCCTCCGACAATGGAGAGATATCTCTGGGCCCTCTCGGTGTTACGGTATCCATCATCGTCTGGCCAGACACTTTGTGATTTGATCACGGGGAGGCCGGAACACGGGAACGAGAAAAGAGAACAATACCGGTAACGAAGTAACTGGCATAGTGGACAAGTTGTTGATCCACGGGGATGCCAACATGTCTCACCTCGGGTATTTGTAACATATCGCGAAGCAACAGGAATAGCACACGGCAACTGGAGGTTCACTCGAATATTCATTCGTGTGGGTATATGGGTCAATATGGGTGTCCACGGCTCCGATGTTGATCATTGATCGGAAGGGGTTCCGGGTCATGTCTATACTTCACCGAACCTATAGGGTCACACGCTTAAGGGTCATCTATCTGCAGAATACTAGACAGGGAGTCTGAGAGAAAATCACCGGAAAAGTTTCAGACACCGGAAAAGTTTCGGACAGCGGAAAAGTTCCGCAGAGAGAACACCGGAACAGTTTCGGTAAAACTGAAAAGTTGTTTTAGGGGATACCATTAAGTCAAATTGGTTTTGGCACATGCCTGATAATTCTTGGAGGGTGCCAGAATCATTCTGGAAACTTCTGGGAATTTTTCGGACGAAAAACCGGAAATGTTCCGGAGCTGCCGGAACCACTTCAGATGCTTTTCGCAGATGAATATCACTAATCCGGAATTGTTTCGGAATGCATTGAAAATTATTTTAGTGGGTACTGAAATGTTCTAAGCCCACATAAATATTTTCAGTTCGAACGGACGCTGAAAAATGTCGTCGTGAATAGTGAAAGTGCTTTTTGGGATATTTTTGGAAAGTCACTGATGACCCACAAGTATAGGGGATCTATCGTAGTCCTTTCGATAATTAAGAGTGTCGAACCCAATGAGGAGCAGAAGGAAATGACAAGCGGTTTTCAGTAAGGTATTCTCTGCAAGCACTGAAATTATCGGTAACAGATAGTTGTGTGGTAAGATAATTCGTAACGGGTAGCAAGTAGCAAATGTAACAAGGGTGCAGCAAGGTGGCCCAATCCTTTTTATAGCAAAGGACAAGCCTGGACAAACTCTTATATAAAGCAAAGCGCTCCCGAGGACACATGGGAATTTCTGTCAAGCTAGTTTTCATCATGCTCATATGATTCGCGTTCGTTACTTTGATAATTTGATATGTGGGTGGACCGGTGCTTGGGTGCTGCCCTTACTTGGACAAGCCTTCCACTTATGATTAACCCCTCTCGCAAGCATCCGCAACTACGAAAGAAGAATTAAGATAAATCTAACCATAGCATGAAACATGTGGATCCAAATCAGCCCCTTACGAAGCAACGCATAAACTAGGGTTTAAGCTTCTGTCACTCTAGCAACCCATCATCTACTTATTACTTCCCAATGCCTTCCTCTAGGCACAAACAATGGTGAAGTGTCATGTAGTCGACGTTCACATAACACCACTAGAGGAGAGACAACATACATCTCATTAAAATATCGAACGAATACCAAATTCACATGATTACTTATAACAAGACTTATCCCATGTCCTCAGGAACAAACGTAACTACTCACAAAGCATATTCATGTTCATAATCAGAGGAGTATTAATTATCATTAAGGATCTGAACATATGATCTTCCACCAAGTAAACCAACTAGCATCAACTACAAGGAGTAATCAACACTACTAGCAACCCACAGGTACCAATCTGAGGTTTTGAGACAAAGATCGGATACAAGAGATGAACTAGGGTTTGAGAGGAGATGGTGCTGGTGAAGATATTGATGGAGATTGACCCCCTCTCGATGAGAGGATCGTTAGTGATGACGATGGCTTCGATTTCCCCTTCGGGAGGGAAGTTTCCCCGGCAGAACAACTCCGCCGGAGCCCTAGATTGGTTCTGTCCAATTTCCGCCTCGAGACGGCGGCGCTTCGTCCCGAAAGCTCCCTTCTGATTTTTTCCAGGTCAAAACCCTCCATATAGCAGAAGATGGGCACCGGAGACCTGCCAGGGGGCCCACAAGCCACTAGGGCGCGCCCTCCAGGCTTGTGGCTGCCTAGTGGGTCCCCTCTGGTATTTTCTTCGCCCAGTATTTTTTATATATTCCAAAATAATTCTCCGTAAATTTTCATGACTTTTGGAGTTGTGCAGAATAGGTATCTCAGATTTGCTTCTTTTCCAGTCCAGAATTCCAGCTGCCGGCATTCTCCCTCTTCATGTAAACCTTGTAAAATAAGAGAGAAAAGGCATAAGTATTGCACCATAATGTGTATTAACAGCCCATAATGCAATAAGTATCGATATAAAAGCATGATGCAAAATGGACGTATCAACTCCCCCAAGCTTAGACCTCGCTTGTCCTCAAGCGAAAGCAGAAATCGATAAATATGCCCACATGTTTAGAGATAGAGGTGTCGATAAAATAAAATACGGACATGAAGGCATCATGATCATCTTTAGAACAGCAACATATATTGACATATAATTTCTTATGCTGAAGTAACAATTCATTCACAAGGTAAAGTATGAATCAAGAACTCTATTGAGAACCAACAAACTATGATCTCAGTCATTGAGGCAATTCCAATTTATCATAACATAGGAAAGAGTCAATATAAGAGCTTGTAAAGCAATTCCACATACTCAATCATCTTTTAGTCTTTCATAATTGCTAACACTCACGCGGTACCTATGAGGTCAAAGTTTCAATCGAACACAGAGAAAGATAGGGGCTTATAGTATTGCCTCCCAACTATTTACCTCAAGGGTAATGTCAACAGAAATAACTCATGCTCACCCACTTCCGAGTGGATATATGTGTCTAGATCATTCCCCAACACATGACGCTTGCCAAAAGATATAGGCGAAATAAAGGAAGTGATGAAGATCACCACGACTCTTACATAAAGGTAAGTACTAGAAAATAAAAGTAACAGATAGGCCCTTCGCAGAGGGAAGCAGAGGTTGTCATGCACTTTTATAGTTGGATGCACAATCCCTTAATGCAAAAGAACGTCACTTTATATTGCCCCTTGTGATAGAGAACTTTATTATGCAGTCCGTCGCTTTTATTTCTTCCATATCACAAGTTCGTATAAAGTTTATTTTCCTCACACTAATAGATCACACATATTTAGAGAGCAATTCTTATTGCTTGCACCGATGACAACTTACTTGAAGGATCTTACTCAATCCATAGGTAGGTATGGTGGACTCTCATGGCAAAACTGGTTTAAGGGTGTTTGGATGCACAAGTAGTATCTCTACTTGGTGCGGAAGTTTGGCTAGTATGGGGTGGAAACAAGCGTCACATGTTGAAGGATCTATAACTGTTAGTGCATCGAGTGCCCCTTAGTGATTTTGGTGTATTGAAGACTTATAGGTTAAGAGACTGATGCGTTTGTAAGTATACACATGCTCTATAAGTCGCTGAGGAGTTTGATACATTCGGAGATTATCGACCCCTAAAAATGTATGTCTTCAACTGAAGACTTTGGTGAAGACTTTGGTGAAGACTTTGGTATTCCTGAAGACTTTGAAAAAGACGAAGTTGGTGTGACCTTGAAGATATGTACGAGGACTATGAAGCGTGAAGACTTTTGTTTTCGTAGTTTCATTTCCTTTCTTTGAGTCATAGGAAACACCGTACTGTTAAAGGGGGCCGAGGTAATACTAAGGAAAATTTCCAACTGATGCTCAACTCAAAAGCCTCAACCTAACCAATCCTTCGAGTGAAGCCTTTGGAAACCTCTTGCAGTTCAGTCAAGTTCTTCAGTGACAGAGACGATGATCTTCTGGTCTCTGAGGAAATTGGTCTGACTGAGGAGTTAGGATTTCGCCAGTGCGAATTGCCTACAAGTGAGGAATATGATAAGCGTGAGGACTTTCATAGTTCGAAATTCTGACCGTTGCTGTGCTAAGTGCCAGCTGTCCCCAATCATCATATCCACATAACGGTCATATCATTGGGGGCATTTATGTCTTATCATGTCAGGTTGCTCCCTGGCTATAAATAGCCACCCCCACAACCACTAGCTGGTTGGCTGCTCCGAGAGAGAACTGACACTTGTCATTTGAGAGCATCCCATTCCTCGAGGACTTTGAGAGAAAATCATCCGTGAGGAAAAACCCCAAACCAAACTACCAAACCCAAAAACCCAAAGTGATTGAGCATCACTGAAGAAATTGTTCCTGTGTGGAACCGACGCTTGTTACCTTTGAAGACTGTGTATCTTCCAGACGGTTAGGCGTCATGGTCTAGTGCATCCTGCAGTCAATTGGGGATCACGAAGTGACCTTGGTCTAGAGCATCCAGCAGTAAATTGTGGATCGCCGGGTGACCAGTTTGTGAGGGTTTTGGAAGTCTACCCTGAAGACTTACCACGAGTGTTGGGCGAGGTCTGTGTGACCTTAGCTCAAGGAGAATACGGTAGGGACTGTGTGTTCCGGGACTGTGTGTCTTCTGGTTTAAATACCAGGCCGCTCCAAACCAGACGTACGACTGTCACAGCAGTTGGAACTGGGTCATCAAATCATTGTCTTCATCGAGCTTCCTGGTTCTATTTCCTCAACCCTTTCATTTCCTCATATATGTGTTGATGAAATTGATCGTTACTGTTTGAAGAATTTGACTGAAGACTTTCTCAATTTCCTCACCTCAAATTCTTCAAGTTACCTTGTTCCTCTCCTGCGCATCCTGTATCATGCTACCTGTAATCTGTGCATGCCTTATTTCATCAAGATGACTATGCCACTGCTATGTTCCGCGTGCAACTGATTACTTATTCCGCTGCAAGTTATTCATCACATTTCAAATTCCTCAAGTTGAAATTCCTCAGTGATGAATTTGTAAAAATCGCCTATTCACCCCCCCTCTAGTCGATATAACGCACTTTCAATTGGTATCAGAGCAAGGTACTCCCTTGTTCTGTGTGATTTTGGTTTAACCACCTGGAGTTCTAGTTATGTCGACTGCAGGTATGATCAAGGTTTCCGCAGGCTGTCCTACCTTCGATGGGATGGACTACCCCTACTGGAAGAACAAGATGCGCATGCATCTTGAGGCTATTGACAACGATCTCTGGTATGTTGTGGAAAATGGTGTTCCCCGCACATCTCCGACTGTTACTGCTGCTGATGCGAAGAAATTCAAGCAACTCGATTCACAAGCGAAGAATATCATCTGTGGCCATCTGAGCAAAGGTCAGTATGGCAGAGTGAGTGCTTTAGAGACTGCTAAGCTTATCTGGGATAGGTTGTCCAAAGTCAACGAAGGTGTTTCCACTCAACGTGACTCTCGTGTTGATGTTCTTCGCAATCTCTTCAACCGCTTCAAAAGACTCGACAATGAGAATGTTTAGCAAACTTTTGATCGTCTCACTGATATCTCCAACGAGCTTCAAGCACTGGGTGCCACGGATATCACTGACCACGAGGTGGTGAAGAAACTGCTAAGATCTCTTGATTCCTCATTCGATACACTGGCTTTGATGATTCAAGAACGTGGAGACTACAAGTCACTTGATCTTGCTGATATACTTGAGAGACTCAATACTCATGAATTCCAACAAGCTGAGAAGAGAGATCTCTATGGACCAAGCTATGGAAGATCTCATGCTCTGAAGGCAAAAGCAATTTCCTCATCCGAAGACGAAGATTCTGATAGTAGCATTGGTGATCCTGAAGAACTGAGTCAGGAGCTGGCAATGCTCGTGAGGAAATTCCAGAAGTTCTCAAGGAAAGGCCAATTTGGAAAGTCATCAAAAAGTAGTTTGAGGAAATCAGATTCCTCAAGCGACTACAAGAAGAGAACTTGCCACAAATGCAAGAAATCTGGTCACTTTATCTCTGACTGTCCTCTCTGGGAAAAAGAATCAAAGAAGAAGAAATACAAAGACTACAGTTCTGATGACTCGAAGAAAAAGAAGAAATCTTCAAAGTCCTCAACTTTAAAGTCTTCATCTGCAAAGTCCTCATCGCACAAGAAGAAAGGTTCCAGAAAGGCTCGGGCTTTCATTGGCAAGGAAATGGACTCCGAAGAAGAATCTGAAGAATATGAAGAAGAGGAAGAATCTGAAGAAGAGTCAGACTCTGGTGTTACTAGCCTTGCTCTCGCTACTGCTTTCGTCAGCAAGTCCATCTTCAACGATGAAGAAAATGACCACTCCAACGACTCTGACGTCAGCAATGATGAATATGCTCCCACTTACTGCTTCATGGCAAAAGGTTCCAAGGTACACAAGCATCACTCTTCCTCTGAATCAAGTGAAGGTGAATCTGATGAATATGTGAAACCTAGCTATGCCAAACTTGCTAAAATTGCCACTATGCAACAAAGTGCACTTGAAAAGCTTCAGAAATCGCTAGACAAAAGCGATGATCTGTTGAATGAGGAAGTGGATCGGACTCAAACTCTGTCTGATGATCTCAAAAGTCTTCAGACAAAGTATGATAACCTTCAGAGTCATCATAATGCTCTCCTAGTTGATCATGAGAAGCTTTCTTATGAATTTCTTCAAAGAAAGCAAGATCTTGAGAAACTAAGAGTGGCTCATGAGGATCTCCAAAGGGAAAACGATTCCTTACTGGCTCAACAGATCAGTACCGCTCAGGAAGAATTTGTTCCACCATGTATGAAATGCATCGAACGTGAAACTGCTAATTTTTCACCTGAATGTTCAAATGCTTCTATTACTGCAAATTCTTCAACTGTCCCCGTGGTCACAAATTCCTCATCTGAGGACACCACAAGTATCACTGACGAAAATACAGGGTTGAAGGAATTGTATGTGACCGGCATGTACAAAAGTCTCAAAGGGCATCAAACCCTTTGCGATGTGCTCAAAAAGCAGATTCTGAACAGGAACCCTAGGAAAGAGGGAATTGCATTTGAGAGGAAACTCAATGCTGATGGATCCTACTGGACACCTGAGCAGTACCCCAAAACTTCATGGGTTGCTGCAAAAGGACCTCCTGTGGATCCATCCACTTTATCTGGCTTTACTTGTGAAACTGCATATTCCTCTGATGAGTCACTTGACTCCAACTACAAATTCTTCAAAAATCAGAAAGGTGAAGTATTTGCCAGATTTGTTGGAATTAACTGCAGGAACGGTTCACCTATGAGGAAAATCTGGGTTCCTAAGAGCTGCCTGGAAAATCTTCAAGTGAATGTCCTCACGACATCACCCATGAGGAATCCCAGATCAAATTCCTCATATGGACCAAAGTCTTCACTTGGACCAAATTCCTCAAATGGTCAAAATTATCATTCTCGTGCTAATGCATCTGTTTCGCAGGGAAAATCTAAGAGTTCTGAATATGTGCATTATTCTTCAAATCACTATGTTCATAAGTCCTCGAAGAATTTCTCTGCTTATTCATATGAGTACTCTAACCCTAGTCCTGTGAAACGAAGTGCACTAGCTTCAATGCCTCCCTTCTCATATGGAGCTCACAGAATGATGAACTCTTTGCCACCCCTCCAGATGTGGGTGGTGAAGAAATTGAACTAATTTCTTATGCAGGGTCAGGTCTCCAGACGAACTTGAACGTCTGATGAATTTGCTGGAGACCTGAAGAAAATGCTTGAAAGGACGCAAGCTAATCATGCAGAAATGAATTCCTCATTTCTCACGTCCTCACACTGCTTTACTTACTATGTTGTGTGATGAAATTCTGCCTGATGAAATTGATGTCATATTCTTCACTCTGAGGCATATGAGTTCGTAAGTTGTACTAATTCATCTGCAGGATGAAACTCCAAAAACTACTGAGTGGTTTCTCGACAGTGGATGCACCAACCACATGACTGGTGACAAGAGTCTACTGATAAATATGCCACTTGCCCCATCTCATCTGAAGCATATCACCTACGCTGACAAAGGAAAAAGCAAGGTATTGGGTCTAGGTAAGGTTGCAATTTCCATGGACCGTCACATGGACAAGGTGATGCTTGTCGAATCCCTTGGGTTCAACCTCATGTCTGTCTCAATGCTTTGTGATCTTGATATGGTCGTCATCTTTGGAAAATATCGTTGTGTTGTCGTCATGGAATCTGACCATTCCAAAGTCTTCGAAGGCTTTAGGAGAGGAGACTTGTATATTGTTGATTTCTCTACAGGTCCTCAGCCTGCCACGTGTCTACTTGCAAAATCCTCAGAAGGCTGGCTGTGGCATCGACGACTTGGACATGCTGGTATGAGGAACTTGCACACGCTCGTGAAGAAAAAGCACGCCATTGGCATTGAAGGTGTCAAATTCCTCAAGGATCACCTCTGTGGTGCTTGTGAGTCTGGGAAGATGACCAGATCCAAGCATCCCTCGAAGACAATCATGACCACGACTCGACCTTTTGAATTGCTTCACATGGATCTCTTTGGCCCCACTCATTATTCCACTCTGACAAATTCTTCAAGTTTGTATGGCTTTGTCATTGTTGATGATTACTCTCGTTACACTTGGGTGCATATTATTCTGTACAAGTCTGAAGTGCAGGATGTCTTCAGACGATTTGCTTCAAGGGCCTCAACAAATTTCGGCGTCAAGATCAAGCACATCATGAGTGATAATGGGACTGAGTTCAAGAACACCAATCTTGATGAATATCTTGATGAACTTGGTATTACTCATGAGCTATCTGCCCCATATACTCCTCAGCAGAACGGCGTCGTGGAGCGCAAGAACAGGACTCTGGTTGACATGGCTCGCACCATGCTTGATGAATACAAGACCCCTCGTCGCTTCTGGCCTGAGGCAATTGATACAGCATGCCACATCATCAACCGGGTTTATCTTCACAAATTCTTCAAGAAGACATCATATGAACTTATGACTGGCAAGAAACCCAATGTAAGTTATCTCAAAGTCTTCGGTGCAAAATGCTGGATAAGAGATCCTCACCACAGTTCTAAATTTGCACCGAAAGCACATGAAGGTTTTATGCTTGGTTACGGAAAGGACTCGCACACCTACAGAGTCTTCAACACCCACCATCAAATGGTTGTTGAAACTGTAGATGTGCGGTTCGATGAAACTAATGGCTCGCAAAGAGAGCACCTGCCTTATGTGACAGATGAAAAGTCTCCTGAGGAATCCATTAAGTTGAAAGCTACTGAAGATGTTGTCCCCACTGAAGAAAATCCTCAACTTACTGAGGAAATCATTCCAGCAAATGAGGACACTCACGCTGATACACCTGAAGAAAATGGTGGTGAAGAAAATCCTCAGCCACGTCAACCTGCCCACCCAAGAGTTGCAAATGAAGTGCAGATTGACAAAATCATCGACAACATAAATGCACCAGGTCCTCTCACTCGCTCAAGAGCTTCACATCTAACTAACTTTTGTGGGCATTTTGCTTTTGTCTCTATGATAGAGCCCACCAAAGTTGATGAAGCTTTCATGGAGCCTGAGTGGATTCAAGCTATGCAAGAGGAATTGCATCAATTCAAGCTCAACAATGTGTGGGAACTTGTCAAGCGGCCAGATCCTCGCAAGCATAACATCATAGGTACCAAGTGGATCTACCGCAACAAACAAGATGAAAATGGCCTTGTGGTAAGGAATAAGGCTCGTCTTGTTGCTCAAGGCTACACTCAGGTTGAAGGAATTGACTTTGATGAAACTTTTGCACCTGTTACTAGACTTGAAGCTATTCACATATTTCTTGCTTATGCTAACCATCATGATATCACTCTGTATCAAATGGATGTGAAAAGTGCATTCCTCAATGGTAAGCTTGAGGAAGAAGTATATGTTGCTCAACCCCCAGGTTTTGAAGACCCTAAACATCCTGACAAAGTCTTCAGACTCAACAAGGCCCTCTATGGCCTCAAGCAGGCCCCTCGGGCGTGGTATGATACTTTGAAGGAATTCCTCATGAAGAAAGGCTTCAAATCCGGTTCACTCGACCCAACTCTTTTCACTAAATCCTATGACAATGAACTATTCATATGCCAAATATATGTCGATGATATTATATTTGGATGTACTGACAAACGTTACAGTGATGAATTTGCCTATATGATGAGTGAAGAATATCAAATGTCTATGATGGGAGAGTTGAAATTCTTCTTAGGTCTTCAAATTCGTCAGCAAGACAATGGCATCTTCATCTCACAAGAGAAATACCTCAAGGATATATTGAGGAAATTCAACATGCACGAATGCAAAGGCGCCAAAACTCCAATGCCTTCTAAGGGCCACCTCTGCACTGACGAAAATGGTAAAGATTTCGATCAGAAGGTATACCGCTCCATGATTGGCTCCTTATTGTATCTATGTGCATCTAGGCCTGCTATTATGCTGAGTGTTTGCATGTGTGCCCGATTCCAAGCAACACCGAAGGAATCACACCATAAGGCTGTGAAACATATTCTTCGATACTTAGCTCACACACCAACGCTTGGATTATGGTATCCCAAGGGCTCAAATCTTCACCTCGTCGGATACTCAGATGCTGACTATGCTGGAGATCGTGTGGATCGCAAGTCAACCTCAGGCACATGTCATTTCCTCGGACGATCCTTAGTCTGTTGGTCCTCGAAGAAGCAGAACTGCGTGTCACTTTCTACTACTGAAGCTGAGTACATTGCTGCTGGTTCATGTTGCGCTCAGTTGCTGTGGATGAAGCAAACCCTCAAGGACTATGGCATCAAGGTGAAGAATGTGCCTCTCTACTGCGACAATGAGAGCGCTATCAAGATTGCTCACAACCCAGTTCAGCACTCCAAGACCAAGCACATCCAGATTCGTCATCATTTTCTTCGAGATCATGTACTCAAGGGCGACATCTCCATCGACCACATCCCCACTGAAGAACAACTGGCCGATATCTTCACTAAGCCCTTGGATGAAAAGAAATTATGCAAGTTGCGGTGTGAGCTAAATATCTTAGAATCTTCGAATGTTATTTGAAAGGACACACATCCTAACACTTATGCAAAATTGATGACTTTGATGTGCAACACACGAAGTAACGTTTTTCTTCAATCAATGAAGAATAACTCTCTAAGTGTGAAGAAATTAACGAAGAATTTGATTCCCAGAACCCTACGACAATTGTACGCGGTGTCTGAAATCATCACTCTTATACGGTGGGTCACGCCACCAACAATAGTTGAAATTCTTCAAAGTTGAGTTTTTCATCATTTTGCAAATTCCTCAAATTTTCAAATTCCTCAAGTTTGCAAATTCCTCAACTTTTCAAATTCTTCAAACTATGAAACTGAAGTTCTTCATTGACTATATATATATATATTTAAGTTTTCAATGTCCTCAACAGCATTCACTTATTGCTAATTCTTCAAGTTGATTTTCATCTAAGTGAATGTGATCGGACCCGTTCCCCCTCTATGCTAAACTCAACCCAGTCTGTTCACAAATTCTTCATATGCGTTCTACTTTGAAACTCGTTCAAAGTCTTCACTGTATCCTTGACAGCTGAAGAATTTGCGAACGGAAACTTTAAAATATTCACTATCAAATTTTTCGGCGCTTCCCGCTCAAACCGTTCCGATTCCCGCGACTGGATAAGCCACGATCCCCCACGATCTCCACTACTCAGGTCGTGGGTGACACATGTCGCATGGAGAGTAAGGGTCAGGGGCAATCTGGTCCAAAATCTTCGGGCCGATTCGTTTTTTACTACCACTATAAATACCCCCTCCCCTTCACTGTGCTCGAGTTACTCCTCACTCCATCTCTCCCGAGCTCAGACCTAGCGCCGCCGCTAAAATCATCGCCGCCGGAGAGGAAGAGCTTCACTGCCTCGACCTCGCCGTCGCCGTACTTGCATCGGCCGCGGAAGTCTTCACCCCGCCGCCGCTGTAGCTGTCTTCCTCTGCCAAGCTAGGGCGTGGGAGATCTGAACGGACGAACTTCCCAGATTTCATTTCACTGTTCGTCGTGTTCTTCATCAGGGTAAATAAAATCTAATTTTACTGCCCTTGTTTGATCTTCATTTCTTCCACAAAATCCTCAAAAGTGTTTATTCTTCAAGAATCGTCTTCTTAAACACTTCACATGTTTCAATCCCTTGATGTTTTTCTCTAAGTTATGATTTTCTTCAAGATTCCTCAATTGTGTGGATCTACATATTCGCACAACTCTAGAACCTAAGACAAGTACACTTAGTGAAATTCCTCAAGACATCTATGGTCAAAATCCTCAACTTGATGTATTTTGAAAAATTTCTGAGAACGCATATGACCTCTTCAAATTCCTCGCACCTATACTCTGTTCACAGGTACCAAAATGTCTGCTGATGAATCACTAGGTTCTCATCAACTTAACTCATTTGCAGCGTTTCTTGAGGAAAAACTGTGCACATCATCAGAATCATCAAAAGTTCAAAGTCATCAAGTGAAGAAAATGGCTGATGGCAAAAGACCTCAGAAAGGTGGAAAGAAAGCTGAACAGAACACTGCTTTTGAGATACCTGAGGATTTGTATGCTGGGCAAAGCATCAAGTCGTTGATCCCACTAGTGTTGCTCGTGGTGAAGACTTTCCAGATGTATGGGCAAAGCATCAACTAAAGCTTCAGAGGACTGCCAAAGCTGCAGTGAAGAAATTCAATGAAGATTCTGCTGCTGCTGCCTCTGCCGGAGCTTCTGATAGTGCTCCCAAGAAATCAATGGTGAAAAAATCTGCTGTGAAATCAAAACCTTCAACTCCAAAGTCTTCACAGCAAAATCCTCAAGCAAATTCTTCAAAGGCCACTGAAATGCCTTCTGTTGCTGCACAATCATCAGCTGCTGCCACAAAGTCCTCAACTCCTGTACATCTTGCAACATGTCAAAGGACTACTGGCTTGTCAATTGCTTCAGGGCTCTCTGCAAGTTCCTCTGCCCAAGCACAGTCATCAACCAGCCATACTTTGATGAAGCTGAAAAGAACTGCTGGACGAGGTCAGAGACCAAGTCCTCACAAAAGGCAAGTTACTGTAAATGTACCCTCAGGGTCTGAGGATGATGATGAGGCTACTAATGAAGAATTAGAAGAAATCATCAGAAACAGTCAGCAAAAGGCTGCAATTGCCAAGGGCAGCTCAGTTCCTCTTATGCTGGATCCAAAGTTAATCCTCAACTTCATTGACATATGGCATGAGGATCCCAGCACTCCACTTTCCTCACTGAAACTGCCTATTGCTGTGGACCACGTCCTCACACACTTTATCGCTGAAGAAAAATGGAAAAGAGAACAAGCTCAGAAAGCCAAGAGGAGCAGGGCCAGAAAAGAAAAATTTCTGAGGAACAATGTGATGAATTTGACTCCAAATCAACTCATCACTGTTCAGTCTGAAATTCGTTGTCTCACTGATGAACAAGAAAAGTACGATGCTGAATGGAAAGGCTCCAAAGTAAGATTTGTGAGGGCAGCCCAAGCTGCAATCAAGGAACACAACTCAAAGGTTGCCGCTCAATCGCAACCGCAAATTCCTCAGGCTGAAGAATCTGCTCAGCCTGCTGAAGAAACTGCACACGCAGCTGAAGAAATTCAGGCTGCAGAAGAACCTGTCAGGGCAACCTCCACTGTTGCACCTGAAGAAACTGCCAGGCCAGTTGAAGCTTTTGCTGCGCCTGATGAAAATGAGACCACTAGGGCGACTGCATCAGTCGTGCCTTAAGAAATTGCTCCAACTTCACCCTCAGCTGAAACTGCAAAGTCCTCTAGGGTGAAGAACATCAACCTTCCTTCTGCATCAGAAGCGAAGAAAACAAAGGCTGCGGAGAAGGCTGCACTAAAGAGAAAATCATCAACTTCAAATTCCTCAGCTGTAAAGAAGTTGAAGACTATGCCAAGTTCCTCAACTGAGCCTATTGATGCAACCCCAATCTCCTCAGTGCCTGCTTATGAGATAGTTCCATTTGGTACTGACTATGTAGTTCCAAATGATGAAGAAGAAGATCACTCTGCTGCTTCCTCAGAGCAGATTGATGAAGAAATTGAAGTGGAAGCAAAAGCTTCAACTCCACTGGTATCATCGCCCCTGCCTCAGTTGACTGCTGAAGAGGCCGGCGCTGAAGAAATGGAAGAGGATGTGGACATTGGAAACACAACACCTCTTATCAATGATGAATATTGGGAAGCTGTACACCCAAATTCACCAATGACCACTCCACTCACTCAAATTCCTCAGTCTCCAGCCCACACCGAAGAAATTCCAGCTGCAACAGCTGAAGAAATTGCTGCTCAAATTGGAAATGAGGAAACTGCTATTCAAATTCTTCAATCTGAAGAAGTTCCTCCTGTGGAAGTTATGGGCCGCTTCAAGCCAAATCTTCAGCCTAAGCCCAAGATGCCTTTTAAAAACTCGAAGCGCCCCAAATTCATCAAGACCAATTTCTTCAACGAGCACATTTTCTTCAACGGACCAAATCCATATGATTCTGCAAGGGCCGGTCGCACCAGATTCTGGACACCTACACAGATGAATTACTATGCATCAGTCCTGTTTGACAAGGAGAAAGTCTTCGAGCATCGACAATTCCTCATGCGGACATGGAAACTATCCCATGCTTCACACCCGTGCTCGCAGTCCTTCATGATGCAGGAATTCTTCCATTCTGCGTGGACATATGTGATTGGAATGAAGAGCTAATTCTTCAATTCTATGCCACCTTGCACATCACAGGTGATGCCTCTGACATCAATTCTTGGGTCTTGGACTGGATGACTGGATCTACACACTACACTGCTCCAGCCTCTGAACTACTTCGGTCAGTCCCAATACCAATTCCCTCAGAAGGAGCAAGATGCCTGTTTGATGAACCTGCTCTGCCCAATCATATGATGCAAGTGCTGATGAAGCCTTTGGCTCCTGGCAAACCACAAAGGACCACCTTCCTAGTGAAGGATTTGCTCTATGTGCCCATGACAGTTTATCGCATTCTGACCAAAACCCTCAGTCCTCAAAAGGGCCACAATTCTGAAGAAGAAGAAGTGGAGAGAATCATGAAGAACTTGCTATTCAACATCATTCATGGGATTCCCATAAACTACCATGATTTCTTCATGAGGACTTTGGCAAATGCTGCTTCAGCCCCATTTGAATTGAAGCCTTACGCTCCCTGGATCATGAAATTCATCAGATCAAGGTCTTCAATTCCCTTCAAGGCTGACTTTCAGAATCACTTCAGCTTTCTGCCTCCTATTGATGTCCTCAAGAATACATTTTCCTCTGTTGCGGGTAAAGGCAAGGCTGTCATTGATGAAGGTACTCGTCCATTGGATGGTCAGTTTCGCAAAGCTGCATCATATTCCACCAATGATGACTCTGCTACCCAAGATTCTGCTGCAAAAGCCTCAGCACAAAATCATCAAGAAACGGCCCCTCGTGTGATGACTGATCGAGAGCTTCTTCTAAGTCTTTATCAGAAGATTGATCGCAATCACAAGTGGGTAAAACGTCAGTTTGGTTCACTTCTTCGAGACATGACTGTCACGCACAACTCTGTGAGGAAGAACCACTATTATCTTCATGAAGTCTTTGACCGTACATGGGCCATCTTGTCTCACGTCAAGACTCCTGAAGAACTCAAGGAGATGGAATTTCAGCAAGACTTTGATTGGTCCATCCCTCCAAGGAAGAAATGGAAGAAAGTTCAAGTTCCTCAGCTGGTTACAAGCTCATATTCTTCATCACGCCAGGCGGATGAAGCTGAGGATATTGATGACACTGCTGCAGGCCCGGCATCAACAAACGACCCCGACAACGCTGGCGCTCCTCCACCACCTACAAGTTGAAATTCTTCAGGGGCGTTAGTCCTCACTTTTTCATCCCTTTTGGTCTTCGATGACAAAGGGGGAGAAAATTTGAGTTAGTCTTCAAGCGGGTCTCTATATATGGGCTGTTTTTGTTTAAGTTACAACTCTCGCTCTTCTGAAGCTTTTGTTGGTTGAGTTGTAAACTTAAGTCCGATGGTGGTCTGATGCTTTTGAACTGCTTTCCGCATGCTATTTCCTCAAGTTATCTTAATGCACGCATGCTGAATTTCCTCAGACCCCATTTTCCATCATGCATTTCAATTTCCTCATGATATATATTAAATGCGTGTATGGATTACAAGATATAGGGGGAGTTCTCCATGTTTTTAACCTGCTATGTGCATTTGCAGTTCAAAGCAAATTCCTCAAATATGCACATCTTCAGGGGGAGCTCTTCTATATCTTGCAATCAAATTCCTCAAACTCTGTACTTACACTCCATATTATTATCCCCGTTGAAAACTTAACCTATTTGTCATCAATCACCAAAAAGGCGGAGATTGTTAGTGCATCTAGTGCCCCTTAGTGATTTTGGTGTATTGAAGACTTATAGGTTAAGAGACTGATGCGTTTGTAAGTATACACAGGCTCTATAAGCCGCTGAGGAGTTTGATACATTCGGAGATTATCGACCCCTAAAAATGTATGTCTTCAACTGAAGACTTTGGTGAAGACTTTGGTATTCCTGAAGACTTTGAAAAAGACGAAGTTGGTGTGACCTTGAAGATATGTACGAGGACTATGAAGCGTGAAGACTTTTGTTTTCGTAGTTTCATTTCCTTTCTTTGAGTCATAGGAAACACCGTACTGTTAAAGGGGGCCGAGGTAATACTAAGGAAAATTTCCAACTGATGCTCAACTCAAAAGCCTCAACCTAACCAATCCTTCGAGTGAAGCCTTTGGAAACCTCTTGCAGTTCAGTCAAGTTCTTCAGTGACAGAGACGATGATCTTCTGGTCTCTGAGGAAATTGGTCTGACTGAGGAGTTAGGATTTTGCCAGTGCGAATTGCCTACAAGTGAGGAATATGATAAGCCTGAGGACTTTCATAGTTCAAAATTCCGACCGTTGCTGTGCTAAGTGCCAGCTGTCCCCAATCATCATATCCACATAACGGTCATATCATTGGGGGCATTTATGTCTTATCATGTCAGGTTGCTCCCTGGCTATAAATAGCCACCCCCCACAACCATTAGCTGGTTGGCTGCTCCGAGAGAGAACTGACACTTGTCATTTGAGAGCATCCCATTCCTCGAGGACTTTGAGAGAAAATCATCAGTGAGGAAAAACCCCAAACCAAACCACCAAACCCAAAAACCCAAAGTGATTGAGCATCACTGAAGAAATTGTTCCTGTGTGGAACCGACGCTTGTTACCTTTGAAGACTGTGTATCTTCCAGACGGTTAGGTGTCATGGTCTAGTGCATCCTGCAGTCAATTGGGGATCACGAAGTGACCTTGGTCTAGAGCATCCAGCAGTAAATTGTGGATCGCCGGGTGACCAGTTTGTGAGGGTTTTGGAAGTCTACCCTGAAGACTTACCACGAGTGTTGGGTGAGGTCTGTGTGACCTTAGCTCAAGGAGAATACGGTAGGGACTGTGTGTTCCGGGACTGTGTGTCTTCTGGTTTAAATACCAGGCCGCTCCAAACCAGACGTACGACTGTCACAGCAGTTGGAACTGGGTCATCAAATCATTGTCTTCATCGAGCTTCCTGGTTCTATTTCCTCAACCCTTTCATTTCCTCATATATGTGTTGATGAAATTGATCGTTACTGTTTGAAGAATTTGACTGAAGACTTTCTCAATTTCCTCACCTTAAATTCTTCAAGTTACCTTGTTCCTCTCCTGCGCATCCTGTATCATGCTACCTGTAATCTGTGCATGCCTTATTTCATCAAGATGACTATGCCACTGCTATGTTTCGCGTGCAACTAATTACTTATTCCGCTGCAAGTTATTCATCACATTTCAAATTCCTCAAGTTGAAATTCCTCAGTGATGAATTTGTAAAAATCACCTATTCACCCCCCCTCTAGTCGATATAACGCACTTTAAATAACCATATAACTTCTATTCGGAAATAAGCAAACATAACTCATTATGTTGTCTTCCTTGTTCAACATCAACTTCTTAGCATAAAATATTTTAATGAGTGCTCACAATCATAAAAGATGTCCAAGATAATATATTCATATGTGAACCTCTCTTTCTTTATTACTTCCTTTTAATTGCCACAATGACCAATAGCTATGTTTGTCAACTCACAACAAATTTCAATCGACATACTTCTTATATGTGAAGTCATCACTCCCCATAAGATCATCATATATACTCTTTGCTTTTATTCTATACTTCTTTCTATTTCTTTTTCTCAAGATCATAGCAAACAAGCAAAGCCCTCAACTCAAAACTACTCTTTATTATATAACTCTCGGACTTGCTTACATAGGGGGAACATAAAGCATAACTCAAAACTAGATCATGCTAAAAACTTTATTCTACTAGATCAAGATATAACCAAAAGGATCAAACTAAGAAAAACGATAAAAGTTAAAGATGTGATGGTGATACGATACCGGGGCACCTCCCCAAGCTTGGCACAAGCCAAGGGGAGTGCCCATACCCATGTGTTTAGTTGTCTTGCTTCGGAGGCGGTGATGTTATATTCTTGGCGATGATGCCCCTCAGAATGCGATTCTCCTCCTCGAGCTTATTATTTCGCTGTCTGAGATCAATTATTTCCTTGCGAAGTTTTCCAGTGACAGTTAGAGCTCCCATAACCCATGGATGTTTCATTGTTGCGGGAGAAGAAGCAACACTCTTTTTCATATTTTCATAAGTAAGAAATTTAGCATTGGGAGGAATAACCGAATCCGGAATTGCTGAGCTCTGAAGTTCTTCCAACAGGGCTCCAGGTCGTAGACGAGAGGTAACTTCTTGGTCTTCCTCCATGGCACCTATCCTCTTCAAGTCGGCCTCCATCTCTTCCTCAGTGGCCTGCCCGAAGTGGTTGGCTTTGCTGAAAGCTCCGGCCCCCGGTGTCAGGTGAGAGGCACGACTCTCCCCAACCGACTCTTGCGAAGACATCTTGCTCTAAATCTGCTGCAGAAACAGCTCAAAACGAAAATAGGAGGTATTGTCGTGATACGAAGGTCAAAACCTTAGGGAGATTATATAATGATTTTTTACCGACCCGAAGGAGTATACCACAAGAAAACGGAGTCCGGATGGTACACGAGGTGGCCACAAGCCACTAGGGTGCGCCCAGGGGGGTAGGGCGCGCCCTCCTGGCTTGTCGCCTCCTCGTGCACTTTTCGGACTACTTTAAATTTTCCTAATTTTTTAAATATTCCAAAACGGAGAAAAAATGCTATTGGAAAAGTTTTGGAGTCGGTTTGCTTACCGTACCACATACCTATTCCTTTTCAGAGTCTGAAACGTTCTGGTAGGTCTCCCTAATGTACTCCTCCGGAGTTATGGTATTGATAATATTGGTTTCAACATTTATGGGAGTACCTGAGATATAATGTTTGATTCTTTGCCCGTTTACCACCTTCGGGTTTGTGCCTTCGGCGTTGTTGATCTTAATGGCACCGTAACGATATACTTCCTCGATAATGTAAGGCCCTTCCCATTTAGAGAGAAGTTTTCCTGCAAAAAATCTTAAACGAGAATTGTATAGCAAGACATGATCACCTACATTGAATTCACGCTTTTGTATCCTTCTATCATGCCATCTCTTAACCTTTTCTTTAAACAACTTGGCATTCTCATAGGCCTGGGTTCTCCATTCATCAAGTGAGCTAATGTCAAATAACCTCTTCTCACCAGCAAGTTTGAAATCATAGTTGAGCTCTTTAATTGCCCAATAAGCTTTATGTTCTAGCTCTAGAGGTAAGTGACATGCTTTACCATAAACCATCTTATACAGAGACATACCCATAGGGTTTTTATAAGCAGTTCTATAAGCCCATAATGCATCATCAAGTTTTTTAGACCAATTCTTTCTAGATCTATTAACGGTCTTCTGTAAGATCAATTTAATTTCTCTATTGCTCAATTCTACTTGACCACTAGACTAAGGGTGATAAGGAGATGCAATTCTATGATTAACATCATACTTAGCAAGAAATTTACGGAAAGCACCATGAATAAAGTGTGAACCACCATCAGTCATTAAATATCTAGGGACTCCAAATCTAGGGAAAATAACTTCTTTAAGCATTTTAATAGAAGTGTTATGATCAACGCTACTAGTTGGAATAGCTTCTACCCACTTAGTAACATAATCAACAGCAACTAGAATATGAGTATACCCATTAGATTGTGGAAAATGTCCCATATAATCAAAACCCCAAACATCAAATGGTTCAATAACAAGAGAGTAATTTATAGGCATTTCCTGACGTCTACTAATCCTATATACCTAAGAAGTTCACCCCTACTACCTTATTTATCTAAACATGCGGCCTATCCACCTAAGCAGTCTGCCACATCAGCAGGTTTAACTCCTTTTTGCTACAAAAAAATGTTATTTTTTTTCCTAAAAATTATCATCTCTATGGCACCCTGTCTCCAGAAGTTATTTTCTCCACCACACGGTTGGTCTCCTGTGTTATTGCCCGCTCTCTTCCGGGCTCCTCGGTTCCACTCACGCCAAAATCCGAAACGCACGCTGTGGTGGGGAAAGAAGGTCGTCTTCCGAGCACGCTGTTCTTCTTCTACCATTGCCTCTATCGATCTCTACATATTCCGCTGTCGGCCAAGCCTTCGAGGGCTTCCGCCACCAGTTATTTGTTGTTGCTTTCAACCTGGATCCCCATGGTCGCCACCGCCGTCGGCTCCGTTGGTCTGCTACGGGGTGCCGGCGTCCTCCTCCAACATCATATGGATTAGAGGTTGGGACTCTCCTCCCTCTCAGTTTCCTCAGATCTGCGGTTATTTTAGTTGGCTTGGTTGGAACTCTGATTTGTTTTTGCTGGGAAAGCTCTTTTCTGTCCACAATCGCCTCCTGTGTGGTAGCAAGTCCGGTCAGTCCCCCTCTTCTCTCTCTCTCTCTCTCATGTTAGATTAGTACGAACAAGTACACTGTTGCTACAGTCATGTATCTTTCTCTTTCTCATGTTTGATTAGTAAACAAATTATCGATATTCAGTTGAATTATTATGATTGTTTTGTAGGATCAGAGGATATGGCATAGTCCAATTCATTTTCAGGTACGTTGTTTCCTCTCATGTTTGATTAGTAAACAAAAATTATCGGTATTCAGTTTGAATTATTATGATTGTTTTGTAGGATCAGAGGATATGGCATAGTCCAGTTCATTTTCAGGTACGTTGTTCCCTGGCAGTGTTATCCCATTGTAAACGAGATGGGTTCGATATAATTGCCGAGTGATACAGTGATTGACTTTGTTGTTCTTTCCCTACAAATGGTCTACTGTTTTCACATACGATCATCTAACTCTGATGAACATACTTGCATTCTCTGAAATTCGAGATAACTGTATGGTGTAGAGACTTTTGTCGTGCAGTACTTTGCACACAAAAGCACGTGATAAGGAATTGCAATACAAATTTTCTCAGATCATAGATTGGATGTCGGTCCTGATAACTCCATCTTTCTCGCAAAAGAAAAACATCACAGCTCCACCGCAACAATGTAGAGTGTATATCTGACTTTAATTATTAGTAAATCAGATCGTTTTTATCTGGACTGGTCCAATTTTTTATATAGAAAATTGCTAGGCTTTTTCTTAACCATGGCTTGCATTGGGCTACCTCTATTTTACACTAGGGCGGTAGGGAGTTCTTCACATGAACGTGCATTAGTTAAGATTGCACTACTTAACTGTCTTTCTTTGTAATGTTACATCTGCAGTCCTCGCCGTCGCCTGCGTCTCTGCCGCTCCAGTCATCCGTGACACCCGATTCGCCATCTTCTCCTTGGCTGCAGGGCTCTGCCTTGCTCAGGTTCGACCAGCACACCGTTCTGCTGACTGCCGTCCATTTGCAATGTCCTAAACTCCAATCTTCCATTGGCAGAGGTACAGTTCAACATGATTCCTGATTCATAAAACTCCTCTTCACCATGTCGAAGAGCTCTTTCTCGTCTCCTGCTATCGGTCTGAATCTTCCGTCCGTATAGTACAAGTCGACCTGATTTGGCATATGACCATTCACCACAGCCTTCAATCCGCCTCCACACAGTCGACTCGCCTCTCAACTTTGTTTAAAACTTGCATGGACGCTGCAATCTATCCGCAAACACGGCATGCTCCAACCACGAGTACCTGTATCACATGCCTTAAAAAGCTTCTCAACATGTATGTGTGTTGCAGCCAGAAATCCAAGTCTGTAAGGCTAATCAAGCCCAGAACAGAAACGCATGGACATCAATTTAAGCAGTCCTTGATGCGGCCACCCATTGGAGACACTGTAGCAGACTGGTAATGCAATACTTCCCAATCCTGGACACCTTTCGAGTTTGTCGCCTGCGAAACTCAGGCAGGTAATACCAAACATTAACTCACATGCTTTATTCTTGGCTCTGCTATGCCTTCTATGTAGCATTTGAGGTCCTTTTTGTGTTATCATAAACAGAGGCGGTGTAATCTCTTTTAATCGTCTACCTTTTGTAAGCATCAGGTTGCATATATCCTTTATGTTTCAATGCCATTCTATTTTTTGCGGATTGTATTAATACTCATCCCCTTTCCAGTTCCCATCACGAAATTTCCTGCCAATATTGCATTGCAATTTCGTTGAGATGGAGGGCTAAGTCTCTGTCCTCTGAGCTGTTTGATGAGAGTTCCTGCCAATCACAGATGCCTATTTGATTTTTTGTATTTGTGGTTCCTCTTTCTGCTAGATGTTTTGGATGAACAAATGCTTTCATGCAGTATGTTTGGTTACTTGACAACTGAAAGACCGGTAATATTGATATTTCTGGAAAGGAAAATGAAAATATTTGTATTGTGTATTGTTCAATCTCATGAAAAATGTTTAATTTATCTCAGAGACAACATAATTAACAAGTATATTCAAATTATCATCAGTTCATTTGTGTAATTATCATATTTTTATTGCTACAATTCCCGCAGCAACGCGCGGGGTGTCATCTAGTATTACCAATTCTTTGACATTCATCACAAGACAGGACAAACTTACGAGCATCCTTGAAGAGAGTAGGCCAATAAAAACCAGATTGTAATACCTTGTGTGCAGTTCTATCTCCAGCGTGGTGTCCCCCATAGGCCTCGGAGTGACACTTGCGTAGGATCTGTTCCTGTTCATGCTCAGGTACACAACGTCTAATAATACCATCTACTCCTTCTTTATAAAGGTGTGGATCATCCCAAAAATAATGTCTTAAATCATAGAAGAACTTTTTCTTTTGTTGGTACGTGAAACTAGGCGGTATAAATTTAGCAACAATGTAATTAGCATAATCAGCATACCATGGAGCATTACGCGAAGCATTTATGACAGCTAATTGTTCATCAGGAAAGCTATCATCAATAGGTAGTGGGTCATCAAGAACATTTTCTAACCTAGACAAGTTGTCTGCTACAGGGTTGTCAGCACCCTTTCTATCAATAATATGCAAATCAAATTTTTGTAGCAGAAGAACCCATCTAATAAGTCTAGGTTTAGCATCTTGTGAAAGACATATCTTTTAGACCGTAGCTCCGTTTGAGATGTTCCATATATGTAAATCGACTAGAATGACGTGTAGAATTGCATGGTATACTTTATTTTCCTGTTTAACAAATATAAAACATGATTAGTTCAGATCTGGACCAATTTCGAAATTAACATATGGGTCATTTCGGAAATGCTATATGTTGTTTCCGGCCTCATTTAAACTTGCCTAGATGTGTAGTTTACTTATGCTTCACCTCTTGCAATGTTTAACAACATTTAATATTGGCATGTACCTAACGAGAGTGAACTAAATAATTCGAATGTGGAGTTTCGTCAATATGCAACTCGTTGCATATTGAGCTTCACTTAATGTGTAGTATTTGTTTGTTGTGATTGCCATGCCTTGCATAATTAAACCGGACATGCATCATGTTGGTTTGCGCATCATGTCATGCATATGTTGTGGTGTTGATCATGTGTTGATTGTTGTTTCCGGATTGCTTCTTCTCGATAGAGTTTCGAAAGCGTTCGGAGTGTGAGGATTCGTTCGACTACGTCCCGTTCGTCTGCTTCATGGACTCGTTCTTCTTCCAAGCGGGATCTCAGGCAAGATGATCATTTCCCTGGATACCATTACTATCATTTCCATGCTAGATGTCTCGTTTCTATCACTGTCTCGCTACCTACCACTTGTATGTCAAGCCTCCCAAATGCCATGATAAGCCTCTAACCCCTCCACATCCCAGCAAAACATTGTTTGGCTATGTTACCGCTTGCTCAGCCCTTCTTATAGCGTTGCTAGTTGCAGGTGCAATTGTTTCCAGCTATCACAATATTATTGCTATTTAATTTAATGCACATATATACTTGGAAAAGGGTAGAAGGCTTGGCCTTTTGCTCGGTGTTTTGTTCCACTCTTGCCGCCCTAGTTACTTGTGTACCGGTGTTATGTTCCATAATTGAGCGCTCCTAACATGCTCGGGGTTGTTATGGGGACCCCCTTGATTTTCGTTTTAGGATAAAACTTGTCTGGCAAGGCCCAACATTGGTACTACATTTGCCTAATAACTAACAAAAATTGCATAGGGACTTTCCGGACCCCGTGGATAATTAATCAATAACCCGGGCTAGTGCTCCTCATGAGTGTTGGTCCAAACTAGAGCCGTGTGCGGGGCCAACCCGGGGCAACTCGGGAGATGTCTATCAGGCCACTATACGCTGTGCTTATCCGCCGTGTCCTGAGAACGAGATACGCGGCTCCTATCGGGATCGTCGACACGTCGGGAGGTCTTGCTGAACTTGTTTTACCTTTCTCGAATGTCTTGTGCGAGGAATTCCGAGAATACTTCGGGCTATCTCGAGGTTGCGGTTTTCCAGTGGAATTGCCTAGGAAGATCACGAGATTTGTGGTCGAGGTTATTCCCGCGGCGTATGGTTAGTTTGTGATGGATGAGTTGGAGCACCCCTGCAGGGTTAAATCTTTCGGAAAGCCGTGCCCGCGGTTAAGTGGCAACTTGGAAACTTTGTTTAACACCCGGTCATAGTAAACTTGAAGTAAACTCAAATAAAATACACCAACTGTGTGCGTAAGCGTGACTGTCTCTTCTCGTGAATTTCTGAACCGAGAGAGAACACAGTGGGGTTATGTTTGTTCGTATGTAGGTGTTCAGGATCTCTTAGAGATCATTACTAGTTCACGTCCGTTTATGCGACGATCATCCCCCTTTATTCTTATACTCATAAGTTAGCCACTCAAATAAATGCTTAGTGCTTGCTGCAGCCTCACCACTTAACCATACCTCACCCATTAAGCTTTAATAGTCTTGATACCCTTGGAAATGAGATTGCTGAGTCCCTGTGGCTCACAGATTACTACAACAACAGTTGCAGGTACAGGTAATGCGATGCTTTGACGTGAGCGCGTTGCTTGTTTGATTTGGAGTTCTTCTTCTTCTTTGATCATAGGATGGGTTCCAGGACGGTAGCCTGGGATAGCAAGGATGGATGTCATTTTATCGTTTGTTTTCGTCCATAGTCGGACCCTGCTCTTCTGTATGATGATTGTATATGTTATTGTATTGATGTGAATTTGATGTAGCTTGTGGCGAGTGTAAGCCAATTCCATATACTCATCTCTTCTTTACATGTAATTTCAATGATATCCATTCTTGCAAAACGACGAGATGCGCTTCTATCCCTGTCGAGGCCCTCGTGCCAAAATAAGGATAGGATCGCATCTTGGGCGTGACAAAAAGGCTTGGGAAGGAGTTATAAGTCGACGCCATGGCAATGCGGGAGAGTGAAAAACCAACATTAGTCGAGCTGGCCAGATGTCGAACAACAGGAAACGAAGGGATGATGACGGGGACACGACGTGGCCCGACCGAGCAAGCAAGCTTCCGGAGCAGCGGGACCCATACTCGTCCCATGCCATCATCAACATCATGGGCAACACAAGTGGCTACGATGGAATATGCTTTATTCTGTCCTCTCTTTTTTTGCGAAGGCCATCATGGCTAGATTTTTTTTGAATTTAGCTTTATTAGTAACTTATAAAATAACATTACATTGTCCACGAGCTTATCGACCAAGATGACGATGGCTTGGAGGCTCATCCATACACACAAGCGAAGTCTTATCGCAATAACCATAATTAGCCAGCACATGAGTCTGCATTATTATTACTAGCAAAAAGGCCCGTGCGTTGCCCGAGGGGCCCACAAGCCATAGGGGCGCACCCTAGGGGGTAGGGCGCGCCAGGCTGGCTTGTGGCCACCCCTTAAGGCGGTTGGTGCCCTTCTTTCGCCGCAAGAAAGCTAATATCTAGATAAAAATCGTGTTAAAATTTAGCCCAATCAGAGTTACGGATCTCCGGGAATATAAGAAACGGTGAAAGGCCAGAATCTAAAAGGCAGAAACAGAAGGAAACAGAGATAGAGATCCAATCTCGAAGGGGCTCTCGCCCCTCCGCCGCCATGGAGGCCATGGACCAGAGGGGAAACCCTCCTCCCATCTAGGGGGGAGGCCAAGGAAGAAGAAGAAGGAGGGGGGCTCTCTCCCCCTCTCTTTCGGTGGCACCGGAATGCCGCCGGGGCCATCATCGTGACGGTGATCTACACCAACAACTTCGCCGCCGTCATCACCAACTCTCTCCCCCTCTATGCAGCGGTGTAACACCCCTTCTCCCCACTGTAATCTCTACTTAAACATGGTGCTCAACGCTATATATTATTTCCCAATGATGTATGGCTATCCTATGATGTTTGAGTAGATCCGTTTTGTCCTATGGGTTGATTGATGATCATGATTGGTTTGAGTTGCATGTTTTATTGGTGCTGTCCTATGGTGCTCTCCATGCCGCGCAAGCGTGAGGGATCCCCGCTGTAGGGTGTTGCAATGTGTTCATGATTTCCCTATGGTGGGTTGCTTGAGTGACAGAAGCATAAACCCGAGTAGGTGGGTTGTTGCATATGGGAGTAAAGAGGACTTGATACTTAATGCTATGGTTGGGTTTTACCTTAATGATCTTTAGTAGCTGCGGATGCTTGCTAGAGTTCCAATTATAAGTACATATGATCCAAGTAGAGAAAGTATGTTAGCCAATGCATCTCCCTCATATAAAATTGCAATAATGATTACCGGCCTAGTTATCGATTGCCTAGGGACAAATAACTTTCTTGTGACAAAAAGCTCTCTACTAAAACTAACTTAGTTGTTTATTTATCTAAGCAGCCCCTAGTTTTTATTTACGTGCTCTTTATTATCTTGCAAACCTATCCCGTTACACCTACAAAGTACTTCTAGTTTCATACTTGTTCTAGGTAAAGCGAACGTTAAGCGTGCGTAGAGTTGTATCGGTGGTCGATAGAACTTGAGGGAATATTTGTTCTACCTTTAGCTCCTCGTTGGGTTCGACACTCTTACTTATCGAGAAAGGGTACAATTGATCCCCTATACTTGTGGGTTATCAGCTACTATTACCTTGCTGCCTTTATTTACCTTTTATTTTATTTTGCAATGTACAATATTCTACAATTATCTACACAACTCATTTGCTTGCAAATAACGAGATCAAGGGGATTGACAACCCTCTTGCCCGCGTTGGGTGCAAGTTGTTTGTTCATTTGTGTGCAGCCGCTGAAGACGGTTGAGGATTAATATTCCTATTGGTTCGATAAACCTTGGTTTCATAACTGAGGGAAATACTTACCCACTTTGTGCTGCGATAACCCGTTCCTCTTCACGGAAAACCCAACGCAGATCACGAGTATCAGAGGGGACAAGGGCTGTGACCCAACCCTACCCCTTGCCTCCTATATATAGTAGAGGATAGGGTGAAGGCTGGACACTACAATCCCACGCCCCGGTGGCAGCCCTCCCTCTCCTGTTACTCCGTTTTCTCCTCAGATCGCATCTACGGTAGCGCTTGGCGAAGCCCTGCCGGGATTGCATCACCACCATCTCCACCACGCCGTCGTGCTGGTTGAGATCCCGTCTACTTCTCCTCCCTCGCTTGCTGGATCAAGAAGGAGGAGACTTCATCGAGCCGCACGTGTGCTGAATGCGGAAGTGTTGTTCGTTCGACGCTAGATCGGGACGGATCGCGGCGTGGCTTGAGACCGCGTCGGTATTTCCCCAAAGAGGAAGGGATGATGCAGCACAACGACGGTAAGTATTTCCCTCAGTTATGAAACCAAGGTTATCGAACCAGTAGGAGAACCACGCAACACTATGTAAACGGTACCTACACACAAAGAACAAATACTTGCAACCTGACGCGTAAGAGAGGTTGTCAATCTCTCCATGGTAAAAAGATAGATTAGGTTGTAATAGATTGGATAGATAGATCGCACAAGAACACAAAATAAAAGAGGCAAATAAAAAATGCAGCAAGGTATTTTTGGGTTTTTGGAATAATAGATCTGAAACAAAAAGGGGCAAAAGATAGATCGGAAAGCAATATGTTGGAAAAGTAGACCCGGGGGCCGTAGGTTTCACTAGTGGCTTCTCTCATGAGTATAGCACACGGTGGGTAAACAAATTACTGTTGGGCAATTGATAGAAGATCAAATAATCATGACGATATCCAAGGCGATTGATACGTCTCCGTCGTATCTATAATTTTTGATTGTTTCATGCCAATATTATACAACTTTCACATATTTTTGGCAACATTTTATATGATTTATTGGACTAACCTATTGATCCAGTGCCCAGTGCCAGTTCCTGTTTGTTGCATGTTTTTTGTTTCGTAGAATATCCATATCAAACGAAGTCCAAACGCGATAAAAATTTAGGGAGATTTTTTTTGGAATATTTGTGAATTTTGAGAAGTGGAATCAACGCAAACGGAGGCCCACAACCCCCACGAGACACCAGGGCGCCCCCCAGGGCCCAGGCGCGCCCTGGTGGGTTGTGCCCAGCTCGTAAGTCGGTTGGAGCTCTCCTTCGGGTGCAAGGAAGCTAATTTTTGGATAAAAATCCCCTCTAAATTTCAGCCCGATCGGAGTTACGGATATCCGGGAATATAAGAAACGGTTTTCGGCCAGAAAACAGGAACGCGAAACAGAAGAGAACAGAGAGGGAGATCCAATCTAGGAGGGGCTCCTGCCCCTCCGCCGCCATGGAGGCCATGGACCAGAGGGGGAACTCTCCTCCCATCTAGGGGGCAGGCCAAGGAAGAAGAAGAAGAAGGAGGGGGGCTCTCTCCCCCTCTCTCCCGGTGGCGCCGGAACGCCGCCGGGGCAAGCAACGTGACGATGATCTACACCAACAACTTCGCCGCCGTCAACACCAACTTTCTCCCCCTCTATGCAGCGGTGTAACTCCCCTTTTCCCCGCTGTAATCTTTACTTAAACATGGTGTTCAACTCCGTATATTATTTCCCAATGATATGTGGCTATCCTATGATGTTTGAGTAGATCCGTTTTGTCCTATGGGCTAATTGATGATCGTGGTTGGTATGAGTGTATATTTTATTATGGTGCTGTCCTACGGTGCCCTCCGTCTCGCGCAAATGTGAGGGATCCTCACTGTAGGGTGTTGCAACGTGTTCATGATTTGCCTATGGTGGGTGGCGTGAGTGACAGAATACACAGACCCGAGTAGGTGGGTTGTTGCATATGGGAGTAAAGAGGACTTGATACTTAATGCTATGGTTGGGTTTTACCTTAATGATCTTTGGTAGTTGCGGATGCTTGCTAGAGTTCCAATCATAAGTGCATATGATCCAAGTACGGAAAGTATGTTAGCTCATGCCTCTCCCTCATATAAAATTGCAAGAATGATTACCGGTCTAGTTATCAATTGCCTAGGGACAAATAACCTTCTTGTTTGACAAAAGCTTTCTACTAAACAACTAACTTTTATTATCTTGCTTTTTACTCGTAGTTTTATTTCCCGCAAAGTACTTCTAGTTTTATTCGTGCAAACTATCCTATCACCTACAAAGTAGTTTCATACTTGTTCTAGGTAAAGCAGACGTTAAAGTGTGCGTAGAGTTGTATCGGTGGTCGATAGAACTTGAGGGAATATTTGTTCTACCTTTAGCTCCTCGTTGGGTCCGACACTCTTACTTATCGAAAAAGGCTACAAACTATCCCCTACACTTGTGGGTTATCAGCGATGATCATTATATAGGCATCACGTCCAAGATTAGTAGACCGAAACGATTCTACATCTACTACTATTACTCCACACATCGACCGCTATCCAGCATGCATCTAGTGTATTAAGTTCATGGAAAAATGGAGTAATGCAATAAGAACGGTGACATGATGTAGACAAGATCTATTCATGTAGGAATAGACCCCACCTTGTTATCCTTAATAGCAACGATACATGCGTGCCTCGCTGCCCCTTCTGTCACTGGGAGAGGACACCGCAAGATCGAACCCATCACAAAGCACCTCTTCCCATGGCAAGAAAAATCGATCTAGTTGGCCTAACTAAACCAAAGATTCGAAGAAGAAATACGAGGCTATAAGTAATCATGCATATAAGAGATCAAAGAAGACTCAAATAATATTCATGGATAGAAACTGATCATGAACTAAAAATTCATCGGATCCCAACAAACACACCACAAAAAGTCATTACATCAAATAGATCTCCAAGAGACCATTGTATTGAGAATCAAAAGAGAGAGAGAGAGAGAGAAAGCCATCTAGCTACTGCCTACGGACCCGTAGGTCTATGATGGACTACTCACGCATCATCAGAGAGTCACCAATGAGGATGATGAACCCCTCCGTGATGGTGTTAGATTGGATCTCGCGGTTCTGGAACTTGCGGTAGCTGGAAGTATTTTTCGTCGACTCCTCTAGGGTTTCTAGAATATTTGGGTATTTATAGAGCTCAGAGGCGGTGGAGGGGGTTCCCGAGGCGGCCACAACCCACTAGGGTGCGCCCGGGGCCTTTGGCGCACCCTGATGTCTTATGGGCCGCCTGAGCTCCCTCCTGGTTACTTCTTTGGCCCACTGGCTTCCTTCTGGTCCAAAAGAATCTCCAAAAAGTTTCGTCGTGATTGGACTCCGTTTGGTACTGATATTCTGCGAAGTAAAAAACAAGCAAAAAACAACAACTGGCACTTGGCACTATGTCAATAGGTTAGTCCCAAAAAATGATATAAAGTTGCTATAAAATGATTGTAAAGCATCCAAGAATGATAATATAAGAGCATGGAACAATAAAAAATTATAGATACGTTGGAGATGTATCAGATCGCGATTGGATCGTGAAGACGTACGACTACACCAACCGCATTATATACGCTTTCGCTTAGCGATCTACAGGGCTATGTAGATACACTCCCCTCTCGTAGCTATACATATCCATGGATAGATCTTGCATGTGCGTAGGATTTTTTTTTGTTTCCCGTGCAACGTTCCCCAACAAAGGTCATCCACTTTGAGGGAGAATTGTTGTTTGTTATAAACCCTTGCACTTGGGGGCTCAATGCCTTCCTAGCTAAGAGGAAGCATTCAACAGTATGTCACACTTGTGAAAATCTAAGAAAAAATGCTCGCGTCCACAAGTTTGGGGCCTTGCCACCCAACAAGTTGTAAGCTTCTAAGTTTTGATCCGTCAGCTTGTCCCTGTTCAAGCTCCACTTATCCAAATTTGTTGACCTAGCAATGACCTACAAAGTATTCTTAATTGTCTCACATCTAAACTTTTGATGGAAGTTTTGATATAGATGTCTAACACAAAGTATGTGTTCTGCATCTGCCAAGAACTTCTCAAGAACTTTGTTTTAACTCTACAAAAATTAGTAAAACAGTTGTTACCACGAAGAACTTGGCACACACCAATTAGTGCAAAACAGTTCATGTAACGAGATCTAACTAAACACAAGTGGCACACACATTTTTCTTATCACTCATGATAGTAAAATGGTGATGTGTTAATGATGTTCAAGTCATGCTTGAGAGTAGTGAGAACCCATCCCATGAAAACGTGGACTCCACTTCTACTATACCCATTGCAATTGGGAAGATGCAATAATTTAGGTCTATTCCATCAGTTGTAAGATACACACCTTTGTACTTGCTCTCCAAGTGACACCCATCAACCAAAAAATTGTCGTGCGCCGCTTCAAGAAACCTCTTTTGCAAGCATCATAGTACTAATATTTTGATGACAGGTGATCCTTTGGATCTGGGTCATCCTTTTCCTTTGCCTTGGTTGTGTAAGGAATACATTGTCTCACCGGATTACTTCTCCTTAATTCATGTCCATAAACCCATAGCACAGTATACTGTGTTGCCTCAGTCATGCTCTCCTAGCCTTGCCTCGCTACATTCTGATAGGACAGAGGTTGAACTGCTTCTAGAATTTCCTTCCAAATGTTCCGAGATCCATTATCTTGTTATCTTTGAATTCTTCTAGGAATATTTATGTCAGATATCTAAAGACAAGCGTGTTCTCCATTGTACCCCCTTATAACAATGCTTCCAGTTCTGTTGTCTTTCAAAGCTTTGAGCTTCCAAGAACAATCTGCTTGACACACACAACATTCAGTCACTCTGCCTCATTTCTTGGGACGTATATGTGATACGTCTCCAACGTATCTATAATTTTTGATTGTTCCATGCTATTATATTATCTGTTTTGGATGTTTTATATGCATTAATATGCTATTTTATATTATTTTTGGGACAAACCTATTAATCTAGAGCCTAGTGCCAGTTTCTGTTTTTCCTTGTTTTTGAGTATTGCAGATAAGGAATATTAAACGGAGTCCAAACAGAATAAAATCTTCGGAATGATTTTTCTTGGACCAGAAGCAATGTACCAGACTTGGAGATGAAGGCAGGGGAGCCGCCGTGTGGCGACAAACCACAGGGGCGCGCCCTAGGGGGGGGCGCCCCCTAGCTTGTGGCCCCACGGCAGCCCTCCTAACCCTATTCTTCGGCCTATAAATTCACAAATATTCCCTGGATACCAAAAGGAGCCACGAAAATACTTTTCCGCCGCCAGAAGCCGCTGTTCCCGTGAGATCCCATCTTGGAGCCTTTTCCGGTAATCTGCCGGAGGGGCGATTCGATCACGGAGGGCATCTACATCAACTCCATTGCCCCTCTGATGATGCGTGAGTAGTCCACCACAGACCTTCGGGTCCATAGCTAGTAGCTAGATGGCTTCTTCTCTCTCTTTGTTCTTTAATACCATGTTCTTCATGATCTTCATGGAGATCTATCCGATGTAATACTCTTTTGCGGTGTGTTTGTCGAGATCCGATGAATTGTGGGTTTATGATCAGCTTATCTATGAACATTATTTGAATCTTCTCTGAATTCTTATATGCATGATTTCATATCTTTGCAAGTCTCTTCGAGTTATTGGTTTGGTTTGGCCAACTAGATTGGTAATTCTTGCAATGGGAGAAGTGCTTAGTTTTGGGTTCAATCTTGCAGTGTCCTCACCCAGTGACAAAGTAGGGGTAGCGAGGCACGTATTTGTATTGTTGCCATCGAGGATAAAAAGATGGGGTTTTCATCATATTGCTTGAGTTTATCCCTCTACATCATGTCATCTTACCTAATGCGTTACTCTGTTCTTCATGAACTTAATACTCTAGATGCAGGCAGGAGTCGGTCGATGTGTGGAGTAATAGTAGTAGATGCAGAATCGTTTCGGTCTACTTGACACGGACGTGATGCCTATATGCATAATCATTGCCTTGGATATCTTCATAATTATTCGCTTTTCTATCAATTGCTCGACAGTAATTTGTTCACCCACCGTATTATTTTCCTTCATGAGAGAAGCCTCTAGTGAAACCTATGGCCCCCGGGTCTATTTTCCATATTGTATTTTCATATCTATAAATCAAAAATACCAAAAATACTTTTCTGTAATCTTTTTACTTTTAGTTTACTTTTCGTTTTAGCAATCCTATCTACCTATCTCTATCAGATCTCATCCTTGCAAGTAACCGTGAAGGGATTGACAACCCCTTTATAGCGTTGGGTGCAAGTGTTTGATTATTTGTGTAGGTACATCTATTGGGGACTTGCTTGTATCTCCTACTGGATTGATACCTTGGTTCTCAACAACTGAGGGAAATACTTATCTACTTTGCCGCATCACCCTTTCCTCTTCAAGGGAAACCAACGCATGCTCAAGAAGTAGCAAGAAGGATTTCTGGCGCCGTTGCCGGGGAGATCTACATCAAGCCTACCAAGTATCCATCACAAACTCATCTCTTGCATTTACATTATTTGCCATTTGCCTCTCGTTTTCCTCTCCCCCACTTCTAAAATGATTTTCAGAAAAAACCAAAAAGATTTGCCTTTTTATTCGCCCTTCTTCCGTTCGTCTTTTCGTTTGCTTTTTGTTTGCTTGTGTTGCCATGTGCCTTCTATTTGCTTGCATCTTCGCTTGCTAAAAATCTATTGATATGGATCCTCATCCACTTGCTAATATTTTCAAAAGGCCAATTTATGGTGAACCAATTGCTAGTGAGTTGAGTGCACTTGATTATCTCTATGAAGTTTTGTTTGAAAATCATGAATCTGAAAATTTTGATGGAGTGTTGAAAGAAGAAATTTATAAGTTGATTCATGATAGATCCTTGATTGAAAAGCATGATTGCAATGATATTGTTATAAATTCTATTAATATCAATTGTGCTAATGATATGCAAACCCACAAGCTTGGGGATGCTATATTTGATGAGTTTGCCATGACCACTACTTATTGATTGGGGTGATAATGCTTCTTATGATCTTGATAATTTATTTAATACTCATGATGAATATGATATTGAAAGTGGGTTTGGAAGAGTGTCAACTTTAGGCATTATTGATCCCACTATTTTGGAGAGTGTTCAATCTTATGAATTTTTTGATAAAAGTGGGTTTGGAGAAGTCATGACTTTAGTTAATGATAATCCCACTATTTTGGAAGAGTGTCAACTTTGCATGCATGTGGATCATGAAGAGAAAATTTTATATGATAGTAATATTGTTGAATTACTTCATGATGCCACTGAAATTCATTATGAGGGGGGAACATGTGCTTGTAGGAATTGCAATAATATCAAGTTTCCTCTCTATGTGTTTAAAGTTTTGAAGTTATGCTTGTTTTGCCTTCCTATGCTAGTTGATTCTTGTTCCCATAAATTGTTTGCTCAAAAAATCCCTATGCATAGGAAGTGGGTTAGACTTAAATGTGTTTTTCATGCTATTCATGATGCTCTCTTGCATATTTCAATTACTACTTTTTTATGTGAGCATCATTGAAATCGTTATACCTAGCTAGGGGCGTTAAACAATAGCGCTTGTTGGGAGGCAACCCAATTTTATTTTTATGATTTTGTTTTTGCTTCTGTTTTTGAGTTTTCCACACATTATTACCTCTGTAGTAATTGTGTTTTCTTGTTTAATTTAGTGTTTGAGCCAAGTAAGACCTTTGGGATGGTCTACGGTGTTTGTGATTTGATTTTGCTGAAAAACAGAAACTTTTGCTCCCAGTCCAGGAATTTTGTAAATTCACTGGAACGTGTTTTTGATCTGAAATTTTTACACACGATTGATATACAAATTTCCCTGATTTTCCTAAATTTTTAGAATTTTTGGAGTTACAGAAGTATTCGAAGTCTATAGATTTCTACAGACTGTTTTGTTTTAGACAGATTCTGTTTTCTTTGTGTTGTTTGCTTATTTTGATGTATCTATGGGTTGTATCTGGGGGTATGAACCATGGAGAAGTTGGAATATAGTATATATTACACCAATATAAATAAATAATGAGTTCACAACAGTACCTAAAGTGGTGATTTATTTTTCTTATACTAACGGATCTCACGAGTTTTCTGTTGAGTTTTGTGTTGTGAAGTTTTCAAGTTTTGGGTAAAGATTTGATGGACTATGGAATAAGGAGTGGCAAGAGCCTAAGCTTGGGGATGCCCAAGGCACCCCAAGCCATATTCAAGGATACCAAAAAGCCTAAGATTGGGGATGCCCCGGAAGGCATCCCCTCTTTCGTCTTCAATCCATCGGTAAATTTACTTGAGGCTATATTTTTATTCACCACATGATATGTGTTTTGCTTGGAGCGTCTTGTATGATACGAGTCTTTGCTTTTTAGTTTGCCACAATCATCCTTGCTGCACACATCTTTTGAGAGAGACACGCTGAATCGTGAATTTATTAGAATACTCTATGTGCTTCACTTATATCTTTTGAGCTAGGCAATGTTGCTCTAGTACTTCACTTATATCTTTTTAGAGCACGGTGGTGTTTTATTTTATAGAAATTATTGAACTCTCGTACCTCACTTATATTATTTTGAGAGTTTCTTTAAACAGCATGGTAATTGGTTTAGGTTATGAATTTAGTCCTAATATAATGGGCATCCAAGAGGGATATAATAAAAACTTTCATATAAAGTGCATTGAATACTATGAGAAGTTTGATTCCTTGCATATAGTTTTGAGATATAGAGATGGTAATATGAGAGTCATGCTAGTGAGTAGTTGTGAATTGGATAAATACTTGTGTTAAAGTTTGTGATTCCCGTAGCATGCACGTATGGTGAACCGTTATGTAACGAAGTCAGAGCATGATTTGTTTAATGATTGTCAACCTTTGTGTGAGGGTCGGGAGCGTGCGATGGTTAACTCCTACCAACCTCTCCCCTAGGAGCATGTGTCTAATACTTTGCTTCGATCACTAATAGACTTTTGCAATAAGTATGTGAGTTCTTTATGACTAATGTTGAGTCCATGGATTATACGCACTCTCACCCTTCCACCTTTGCTAGCCTCTCTAGTACCGCGCAATTTTCGCTGGTGCATCAAACCCACCTTCCTCAAAACAGCCACCATATATTTCCCTGAAAACAGCCACCATACCTACCTATTATGGCATTTCCATAGCCATTCCGAGATATATTGCCATGCAACTTCCACCGTTCTGTTTTTCATGACATGCACCATCATTTTCATATTGCCTTGCATTCGTAAGCATTCATATAGAGTCATATTTTGTTCTAGGTATCGAGTTGTAAGTAAATAAAAGTGTGATGATCTTCATTATTAGAGCATTTGTCCCGTGAGAGAAAAGGATGATGGAAACTATGAATCCCTCACAAGTTGGGATGAGAATCCGGACTTTACAAATAATAAAAGAGGTCAGCGAAGCCCAAATAAGAAAAAAAAAAGGCCAAAGATGCCCACCAAAAAAAAAAGAAAAAAAAATGAGAGAAAGAGAGAAGGGACAATGCTACTATCTTTTTCGACACTTGTGCTTCAAAGTAGCACCATGATCTTCATGATAGAGAGTCTCCAATTTTGTCACTTTCATATAGCTAGTGGAATTTTTCATCATATGCACAACCACTTAGTTTCTTTTTGAGCTTTCATACACTTATAGCTCTAGTGCATCCGTTGCATGGCAATCCCTACTCACTCACATTGATATCTATTGATGGGCATCTCCATAGCCCGTTGATACGCCTAGTTGATGTGAGACTATCTTCTCCTTTTTCCTCACAACCTCCACCATATTCTATTCCACCCATAGTGCTATATCCATGGCTCACGCTCATGTATTGCGTGAGAGTTGAAAAGGTTTGAGAACATAAAAGGTGTGAAACAATTGCTTGACTTGTCATCGGGATTGTGCATGATTTAGATACTTTGTGTGGGGAAGATGGAGCATAGCCAGACCATATGATTTTGTAGGGATAACTTTCTAAGGCCATGTTATTTCGAAAGGACATAATTGCCTTGTTGGTATGCTCGAAGTATTACTGTTTTTATGTCAATATTAGACTTTTGTTTTGAATCTTATGGATCTGAATATTCATGCCACAATAAAGAATATTACATGGATAAATATGTTAGGTAGCATTCCACATCAAAAATTCTGTTTTTATCATTTACCTACTCGAGGACGAACATGAATTAAGCTTGGGGATGCTTGATACGTCTCCAACGTATCTATAATTTTTGATTGTTCCATGCTATTATATTATCTGTTTTGGATGTTTTATATGCATTAATATGCTATTTTATATTATTTTTGGGACTAACCTATTAATCTAGAGCCCAGTGCCAGTTTCTGTTTTTTTCCTTGTTTTTGAGTATTGCAGATAAGGAATATTAAACGGAGTCCAAACGGAATAAAATCTTTGGAATGATTTTTCTTGGACCAGAAGCAATGTACCAGACTTGGAGATGAAGGCAGGGGAGCCGCCGTGTGGCGACAAGCCACAGGGGCGCGCCTTAGGGGGGGGGGGCGCCCCCCTGGCTTGTGGCCCCACGGCAGCCCTCCTAACCCTATTCTTCGGCCTATAAATTCACAAATATTCCCTGGATACCAAAAGGAGCCACGAAAATACTTTTCCGCCGCCGGAAGCCTCTGTTCCCGTGAGATCCCATCTTGGAGCCTTTTCCGGTAATCTGCCGGAGGGGGGATTCGATCACGGAGGGCATCTACATCAACTCCATTGCCCCTCCGATGATGCGTGGGTAGTCCACCACAGACCTTCGGGTCCATAGCTAGTAGCTAGATGGCTTCTTCTCTCTCTTTGTTCTTTAATACCATGTTCTTCATGATCTTCATGGAGATCTATCCGATGTAATACTCTTTTGCGGTGTGTTTGTCGAGATCCGATGAATTGTGGGTTTATGATCAGCTTATCTATGAGTATTATTTGAATCTTCTCTGAATTCTTATATGCATGATTTCATATCTTTGCAAGTCTCTTCGAGTTATTGGTTTGGTTTGGCCAACTAGATTGGTAATTCTTGCAATGGGAGAAGTACTTAGTTTTGGGTTCAATCTTGCGGTGTCCTCACCCAGTGACAAAGTAGGGGTAGCGAGGTACGTATTTGTATTGTTGCCATCGAGGATAAAAAGATGGGGTTTTCATCATATTGCTTGAGTTTATCCCTCTACATCATGTCATCTTACCTAATGCGTTACTCTGTTCTTCATGAACTTAATACTCTAGATGCAGGCAGGAGTCGGTCGATGTGTGGAGTAATAGTAGTAGATGCAGAATCGTTTCGGTCTACTTGACACGGACGTGATGCCTATATGCATAATCATTGCCTTGGATATCTTCATAATTATTCGCTTTTCTATCAATTGCTTGACAGTAATTTGTTCACCCACCGTATTATTTTCCTCCATGAGAGAAGCCTCTAGTCAAACCTATGGCCCCCGGGTCTATTTTCCATATTATATTTTCAGATCTATAAATCAATAATACCAAAAATACTTTTCTGCAATCTTTTTTACTTTTAGTTTACTTTTCGTTTTAGCAATCCTATCTATCTATCTCTATCAGATCTCATCCTTGCAAGTAACCGTGAAGGGATTGACAACCCCTTTATAGCGTTGGGTGCAAGTGTTTGATTATTTGTGTAGGTACATCTATTGGGGACTTGCTTGTATCTCCTACTGGATTGATACCTTGGTTCTCAACAACTGAGGGAAATACTTATCTACTTTGCCGCATCACCCTTTCCTCTTCAAGGGAAACCAACGCATGCTCAAGAAGTAGCAATATGTTCTCTCTATTTTTTACTATGTACGCAACAAGTGCATCTCTTAGCTTTCTCATTTATCCAAATACTAACCTTACCATGAAGATTGCCGCTATCCATCCCTAGATTAAATTCCCTGAATCTACACTGCAAGTTCTGCAAGCTCCTCTCTGGAAAGGTTTAGGTCATCATCATCCAAGGGGTAATCTTCCTCACAGATATCTTCTTTGTTGTTAATTGTTGTCATTCAGTACCACATCCACATTTTGAGAAAATAGGTCATCGTCCCCATCTTCAAAATCATAGTCACTCTCATAGAAATCATAGTCAGTTACAATGTCATCTTGTCCTTTTCCTGTTCCCGCTGCTTCTCCTATAGTCCTACTTCCCCTGTTTCCACCACTTCCTCTGCATCCCTTAGTTCCTACGTCTCGCTTGCATTTGCACCATTGCCATCAGAAGTTCCCTCTCTAGACTGACATGACCCTGGCATTTTTCTAAGTGCCATAAACCTTGGCATTGGTAGGCATCCATTAAGTATGACATCATCATACAATGTTTTGATCTTGGGTTTCTCATCCACTAGGACCTTCGATGTCTTGACTTCTCCGCTTTCACTCACCATTGCAGCCATTGCTTCAACGTAGTCCACACATACAAGACATCAACTATGTCCTTCCCAGGCAAGCACTAATACAACTTGATTAAGGGATCTGTTGGGTCATAGTCCAACCTAGTCAAGTAGTACTCGACCGTCCCCACTAACCATGTCTCTGCATGACGGTAGTGAAACACATCATGTGTGCATCCAATGTATGATATGTTTGTGCCTTGTCCTATGTAAACTTCATTATGCTCAAACTCAATTGAAAAAAATAGACGACTTTCTTCTCCATTAGTCAGTGCACAAATTGGGAATATGCAATTCTTAATACACAAAATAATTACTTCTATGTGCAACATGTAATGTAAATCACTACAACAAAACCCATTTTATCCATTGAACACATGAACTTACAATGTGCTGAACATATGAACATGTACCACAACATCTATTGTAAAACACTACAACATATGAACATATGAAAATGCACCGAACATAGTTTAAACATATGAACTACAAATCGTTATAACTGACAATGCGCTCAACAAATATATGAATAAAATAAACCATGCACTGAACATCACCTGAAATGCACTCCTTTTCTCATATTACAACAACTAAAATCCACTCTTTTATCATATTATAGCAGTTTTTTTCTTCAAAATCCACTCAATACCAATATGCATATAACTGAATAAATGTCATTCCAAGATCTAAACTTTCAAACTAAACACAACAACACACAAATGTTCTCCTGAAATCCGCATCACACTCTCCAATGTCTTGACTTCTTTGCTTGCACTCACCATTGCGACCATTGCTTCAACATTTTCCATACATACAAGACCATCCAGTAAGTCCTTCCCCGGCAAGCACCAATACACCTTGGTTAAGGGATCTGTAGGGTCATAGCTAGTCCAACCTAGACAAGTAGTACTTAACCGTCCCCACTGACCATGTCTCTACGTGACAATAGTCAAGTACATCATGTGTGCATCCAATGCATGATCTGTTTGTGCCTTGTCCTATGAAATTTTCATCATGCTCAAACTCAACTGAAAAATGGATGACTTTCTTCTCCACTAGTCAGTGCACAAATTGGGAAGATGCACTTCTTAGTTCACGAAACAACAACTTCTAAGTGCGGCATGTACTGTAAATCACTATAACAAAGCCCAATTTATCTGTTGAACACAATAACTTACAATGTGCCGAACATATGAACATGTACCACAACATGTATTGTAAACCACTACATCATATGAACATATGAAAATGCACTAAACATATTTCATACATGTGACTAAAAATTATTATGATTGAGAACATGCTTAACAAATATGTAAATAAAAAATCATTTCAGATATGAACTACACATCTTCATATCTCACAATGCAGCCATATGCACGACAAGAGGACTAAACTGAACATCATCTGTAATGCACTCTTTTCTCACATTACAACAACTAAAATCCAACCTTTTCTCATACCATAGCACAAAAAATCAAAATCCACACATTATCAATATGCATATAACTGAATAAATGTCATTGCATTTATCCGAACTTACAAACTAAACACTATAACGCACAAATGCTCCCCCAAAATCCGCATCATACTCTTCTAAATGAGCCAGCTTTCCCTCCCAAATCCCCTCAAAACATCACCTTCATTGATGCCTTCGAAACTACCTTCTTATACCCCCAACCCCCTCTGTTAAATGCCCCCTCCCAAAACATCACATAACCTAGCAGTTCCTCCCAACTAGTGCTACCGATACACACACGGACCAGCTAAATGTTGGCCAAAAATTTCAAGAACAAGAGATGATTATTGGTGGCTAAAAATATAACAAAGCGGGCGCGACGGTACACGACAAACCAATTCGCCCATGGAATACCTACATAACATATTCAAGCGGAACTCTGCTGGTTCCCGAAGACGCGGGTCCATGCCACCCTCGATCGTCGGCATCGAGCTCCATGACTGCGTCGCACCTGGGTCGCCTTGGAGACGTCGAGGCGGGGGAGGAGACAAACAAGCAGAGGGGTTGGTAGGGGTTTGTCGGCCCTCGAGATAGTTTTCCAAATTCCTGCGCGGTCGAGGACCTAAAGTATAATATTTCTGCAACTCAGGGTTTTTTATGCATAATTACACATGTGGTATGTATTTGTACAAATATGCTATATATCAGTGGTGGTGTTTTGACTCATATGTGTAGAGACACCTATTATATATAACATTTCAATATGTTAAAAAAGTCTGAACAATAATTTCGCGTGTACATCCGGACATTCTATGAGCCTGCTTGGGACTGCCCCGCTCCATGAAATTCAGCTCCGCTCTTGAAAACGTAAGCCAAACGGGATAGCTCCACGAAATGCCACTCCGCAAAAACACTAGAATCTGGGGTACAACTCCTTATTTTTTGTGAAGCTCTCTAGGAGGTGCTCCATAAAATTGTAGAAGATGGAGTTAGAAGGAAGTTACCCACCACTGCCACCAGCAAGTGGATACCCCTTTGTTCCCCCTCTCGTCCAATCAAATAGATCCTTTCCACCAAATTTTCCATTCTTGAAGATGGAGCTAGATGAAAGCCAAACATTCTCTTTGAAAGAGTTACAACAACTGTATAAAACTGCTCCGAAGTGAATTTGGTGGAGCGAAACTGATTTTGGAGTAGAGCGGTTCCAAACATGCCCTATATTCGCACACAAAAATTCGCAAAGAAATAATATTTTTTGTGGCATTTATAAAAAAGAAAAAAAAGTCTAGTGAATAGTTATAATCAAGCATCGAAAATTGTCTTTTTCACACAAGCCACAAAGAATGTCTTTTTTCACTGTGCACGAATATATCATGTCCGGATGTACACATATGATTTTTTCTCAAATATTTAAACATTTTAATATATATATTTAGAAAATTGATGCATCTACACCCGTGGGCCAATTGTGAATGCGGTACAGTTTAGGGGCCGCTTGGTTGGGGTTTTAAGTTCTTGTATGACTGTGTTCCCACCAGGACAAGTTAGAGCAGTTTAAACCATCTAGAGGGATTCGGTAGGGAGATCCTATTTCCCCTTACCTTTTCTTACTTGCAGCAGAGGGCCTTTCGTGCCTTTTAAAATCCAGTTCTTCGTCATCATCACTTGGAATTAAGGTGGCCCATATAGCTCCTGTTGTAAGCCATCTTCTGTTTGCAGATGACAGCCTGTTGCTCTTTAAGTCTAGTGTGGAGGATGAAAATCTTGTATCAAACCTACTGAATGTTTACTGCTCGGCTTCGGGACAACGTGTGAACAATGAGTAGTCCTCGATTTATTTAAGTAAGGGTTGTCTCGATTCTATCAAGCTGGAAGTGAAGAATTGCCCAGATGTGCACAATGAGTAGCTGAATGAGAAATACTTGGGCTTGCCAACAAAGGTGGGACAATCCAAGAATGGTTCTTTCAAGTATCCGCGAGATAGAGTTTGGGCAAAAGTGAAAGGATGGTTGGAAAAACTTCTGTCTGTAGGAGGGAAGGAGGTACTCATTAAATCTGTGGCACAAGCAATCCCGGTTTTTTCTATGTCCTGCTTCAGACTCCCGAGAGGTTTGTGTGAAGGTATAACATCTATCATTCGCCAGTTTTGGTGGGTAAGCAAACAAGGGAAGAGAAGGCCTTGCTGGGTATCATGGGACGTCATCACAAGACCAAAAAATCTTGGCGGTCTTGGGTTTAGGGACATGGAGATCTTCAACCTCGCCTTACTATCGAGGCAAGCTTGGCGGCTGCTACAGGAGCCTGACACGTTGAGTGCACAGATTCTGAAATCACTTTACTATCCGGACACTTCCATCCTAGAAGCCGAGCTTGGATCCCACCCATCCCAAATTTGGCGTGTTGTGATTGACGGAAGAAACATCCTGAACCTGGGTATTATTCGTTGTATTGGGAATGGCGCTTCCACAAAAATCTGGGGACACAACTGGATCCCTAGAGATGGTCTTTTCAAGCCAGTCACTTCCCTAATCGCTAATCCGCCGCAGCTGGTGGCTAAATTGATCGATCAGACAAGTGCTGAGTGGAAGGAGGAACTTGTTCGCCAGGTATTTCTCCCGATTGATGCGGAATCCATTCTTAAAATCCCCATCTGTATGCGTCAAATGGAGGACTTCTGGGCCTGGTCGGAAGATACTAGGGGTCATCACTCCGTCAGAACAACCTATAATTTCATATACCGAGTGAAGATGAGCCGGGAGGATTGGATTGATGGAGCTAACGAATCATCAAATCGTGCCAATGAACACCAAGGCTGGGCGTCGGTGTGGAAGCTGCAGGTACCATCAAAACTGAAGATCTTCACTTGGAGACTAGCGCAACATTCGCTTCCCTCGAGCGACGTCCTTCACCGGCGGAACATGTCCCCTACTCAGGTATGTGCGGTGTGTGGAGCCGAGGATAGCTGGAGACATGCGCTACTGGATTGTACGCTGTCGCGAAGTGTGTGGGCGCTGTCCAGTGATGACTTAGTCCAACACATGTGCATGAACAAGGACGAGGATGCCAAGGGTTGGCTGTTCGCCATGAGTGACTCTCTTCCGATGCAATATTTCACGCTGATGATCGTGACTCTATGGGCAATATGGCATGCAAGACGGAAGGTTATTCAAGAAGGAATTTTGCAGACTCCATACGCAACACATTCTTTTGTTGGTAGGTTTCTTTCAGATCTCCAATGCCTCTCTAAACCGGCTGTGAAAGCAACCATATCCTCTGCGCCTCGACCAACTGGTTGGATTCCACCGGCGGAGAACCACTACAAGATCAACACGGATGCAGGGGTGTCAAGAAGGGGTGGCATGGGGGCCGTTGCAGCAATATGTCGTGATGAGGTGGGCAATTTCCAAGGTGCATCCTCAGTTTTGTTCAGAAATATTGATGATCCTGAGACCCTTGAAGTACTAGCGATCAGAGAGGCTATTGGATTAGCAAAGGACCTGTATATTCACAAAGTTTCGGTGGCTTTTGATTGCAAGAATGCTGCGGAAGCAATTAAGAGGGGAACATCGGCGTCATATGGAGCAGTGGTGCTTGAAATTAAGGAGTCGTCTAGGTCTTTTATTTCCTGTATTTTGTTACATGAGTTTAGATCCTCGAATGTCGAGGCCCACAAGCTAGCAAAGCATGCTTTATCACTAGGGACCGGCCGTCATGTTTGGTTAGGCCACCCTGGAGATTTTTTTTCCGTCCCTGTAAACTGTGTGACGGTTGAATACAAGCTTTGCGAGTTTGCCTAAAAAAAAGTACTAATTGTGGTATTTTTTAACTAAAAAATAAAGGTAAATATCTTTTTGTCTACCACAACTGAATACACGACTTGGGTAAAAAAAAGGAATGACAGCGGGCCCACCTGCAGGGAGATAGAGCCGGATTTGTAACTACCCAAGCGGGGCCCAGGCGCATAGAGAGGAGTGCGAACAGGAACGGCCTGCCAAGCAGGGCCCAGACGCATAGACAGAAGGGGGCTCCCGCCTCCCGCCATTTCCATTTCCCCTCTCCCGCGTCAAGCTTTTTTACCGCCATTTTCTTGGCGCCAACGCCCCTCTCTCTGCTCGATTTCCCGCCACGCGCGCCTCTCTCCCACCTATAATCCCCCGCCCCCCTCTCTCTCTCATCCATTCCCATCACCACCGCCGCAATCCTCCCTCCTCACCTTCATCCAGATCCACAGAGCGAGCGAGCGAGATCGCCGGATCAACGGTCGAGGAAGAAGAGTGTTTACCCGGATCTCAGCCACAGTCACCATGGTGGTCGCGCTCGGTCCGGGCAGGTTCTACGGCGGCGGCCTACCGCGCCCGCGCGTCTTCCCCGGCGACCGCGTCGACCCTCCGGCGCCCGTCACCGACGCGCTGCTCTGCTGGGCGCGCGACGCGCACTGGTCCATGGGCGGGCTCGGCGCCAAGCGCCTCCGCCTGCAGGGCCGCATCGAGGGCAACCTCGTCAAGCTCCGTCGCACCGCGCGCCGCGACGCCAGGGCCTCCGCCAAGTCCTGCAAGGCCTCCAAGTCCTCTAAGGTCCGCGCCGCGGGGCACGGGCCTTCCCCGGTCACACTCGACGACGCGCTCGGCTCCGACGATGACGACTCGGAGGACGAGGCGGAGGTCGCGGCCCAGGAGAAGGCGCTGCGGCGTGAGGTCGTCGATGACGACGAGGACTCCGAGTCCAGCGAGTCGGAGGGGGAGGAGGTGCCGCTCGTGACCATCGCCGCCGCCGCCAAGAGGAAGCGCGTCAGGAAGCTCTCCGACGAGTTCGACCGCATCGCCGCCGCGCAGCTGGAGGGCGGCGGGAAGAAGAAGCCCGCGGCCGCCGCACCGGCCAAGGCGCCGCTGAGGAAGAAGGCTACGGCAGCGGCGGCTCCTGCTCCGGCCGCTGAGGCACCAGCGAAGAAGTCGCTGAAGAGGAAAGCTGTGGCCGTGGCTGCTGTGGCAGCGGCGTCGAGGACGTCGCCGAAGAGCAAGGCTGCTGAGGCGCCGGCGGCAAGGAGGACCTCGCCGAGGACGAAGCACTGATGGATGGATAGGTGCTTGTTTCCATGCGCAGTTCCTCTTCTTTTCGTCAGTTCGGTGGCTGTAGCTGTAGAGGTTCAGGTGTTATATCGGAGGTGCAGCGTGCCGTGTATTCGTCGAAATGCTTGAATGCAATCTAGTGTCATGCTTCTTTCTGTACATGAATCAAATCCCTCAAATGTCTCTGGTAAACTCTGATTTGTCTTGAAATAATAGTTCCTGTACTGGGATCTGTAGGTCTTCCTAAAACCTCAATTGATGTACTGAGGCGTGGTCTGGAGGTGCTATTGCTGAGATATGAAAATCCAGTGTCCATGTTTCTTTTCGACAAAAGAATCAAATTCCTTAAGAATTGTCTGATCGACCCTGAAAATAGTATGTTCCCGTACTGTGGTCTTAAGTAAAACACTGAAACAATTTAGCACTTCCAGTACTGTGATCTGAACATCTTTGTTGCTGTTTCTTAGATTTTGTTTATCAGTTCAGTTGATACTATGATGTGAATTGCAAAATGAATTCAAGTGCAATTCCCTATCTGTTCTTTTTTAGAAGTCATCTGTTCTTATGGCTACTGAGATGTGGAAATGTTCCATTCTTGCTTATGTTTGATGCTTCTTCTATTAATATTATGTTTGCCAAGGTTGAGGTGTGATCTTTGTTGAAATGATGGAATGAAAAATCATGTCATGTTTATCTTAATCAAATCCCTACAAAAATATGCCCAATCAAACATTGATGGATAGGTGCCCCTTTCCATTTGCAATCCCTGTTCTTGGTTCGTCAGATCGGTGACTCTAGCGGTGGTGGTCTGATCTTGGAGGTGCAGCGTGCTGTGTATTCGTCGAAATGCTTGAATGCAATCTAGTGTCATGCTTCTTTCTGTACATGAATCAAATCCCTCAAATATGTCTGATACAATCTAAGTTATCTTGAAATAGTAGTTGCTGTTCAGGTATCTGAAAATCCTCCTAAAACAACAATTGCTGTATTGAGGCGTTGTCTGGAGATGCGATTACTGAGATGTGATAATCTATTGTCCATGTTTCTTTCCATATCTGAATCGAATTCCTAAGTATCGTCTGACCAGCCCTGAAAATAGTAGCATGTTCCTGTACTGCGGTCTGAAGTAAAAAAAAACTTTGAAATAATTCAGTCCCTGTACTGTGATCTGAAATATCCTGAACTAATAGTTCCTGTACTGAGATCTGAAAATCTTCCTAAAATAAAAATTGAGGTGTCGTCTTGGAGATGCATTGTTGTGTGTTCATCGAAATGTTGGAACTAAGTAATGCCATGTTTCTTTCTATATCTTAATCAAACCCCCCCAAGTATTGTCTGATCAACCTTGAAAGAATATAGTAGTTTCTGTACTGAGATCTGAAAGTGTCCGATGCTGTTTCTTACATTTTGTTTAACAGTTCACCTGAAGCTATCATCTCAACTGCAAAATGAATTCAAATGCATTTCTCAATCTGTTGTTGGTGCTGAGATATGAAAATATCGCGTTTCTTGATTATGTTTGATGCTACTTCTAGTAACATTTTCTTTGATCAGTTGAAACTAGTACCATATGAATTGCAATCTGAATTAATATGCAATTACCAATCTGTTCTTGTTGATACTAGTACATGTTAAAGATTACAATAAGAACATAGAACGAAAAGAATGGTACATCCAGACCATCAACTATAATTGGGTGTATATCTGTATCTAGTGAGCAGGGACTCATTCCAAGTCCACTGCTATTAGTTTATAAAGCCGTAAGGGCTAGGCGATCATGCCATGGTGTCGGAGGCCATTCGTTCGATCTCCTCTATCAGCCTCTCCTTCTCTTCCGCCATGTCCTCATTTTGCTTCTGAAGATCTTCGATCTGCTTCGTCTGTTCTGAATCCTTCCTGCAATTAGATCAGACATTTGGGATAATTGGGCAATCTGAAGTAAAAATCAGGCTAGTGACTTGAGATTGTACTCACCGGTTCATGAATGACAAGTTAAGCTTTAGTGATCTGACCTCCTTCTCTAGGTTTTCGCAGCGCTTAAGCACCGCCTGCATGTCGGTTGGTATTACTGGGGTGGAACTTCTTTCCTTTGCTTCTGCCATTCTGAACCATAAGAAGTTATTAATAACATGATCCAGGTTCTGGTGTTCAATATGAAATGGTCAATGAAGTCTATATAACTTTGATTAAGAGGAGTCCTCAAAGTATCATTCGGATTACATAAATTGGTTCTTGCCTTTTTGTAATCAATCATATTAGCAGGAAAACATATTACATACATAATAACCAAATTGTATAGACATACTTGCGTGTGCGCTCAACCCTGCGTTTCTTCGTAGGATCTCCTCTATCAACTGCAAAAGTTAACTAGTTAGAGCTTTCAGTGATTAAATAGCAGATGACGTCGTACTATGCAAGGTGGAGCACATTGTCTTTTAAAAGCCCCGTGTTTCATCTAATCTACAAACATGTGCCTAGAAAGAACCTTTTGCAGTCATCATATAAATGCCGAAGATTTGGTGCCAAATAGGACATCTTGCTGTTTCATTTACCTGCTTGTTCTGATGAGATGGATCCCATTCGTGTCAGGACCACTCTCTGTCAATGAGTAAAATGAACAGATTAGCATATGCCATGAGAGGAAATTTTTGACATTTCTGAAATATGAATCAGGTATCACCTTTCTTTCATCCTTCAAATTATCTTTTAGTACCTTCTCTCTGTAATCTGCGCATTGTTGACATTATACATTCAGTTTTATTCACCCATGGCATGATGATAATGACAATTCTATAATAGATCTCAAGAAATATGTCACATCCATTGTACTGCCGAATAGAGCTTGGCAATAAGTGTATTGTCGAAGTACCTTTGCCGTTTGATCTGCAGTCAGCTGTCCCATTTGCAACATTTTTTCTAGGGCTCTCACACACAGACAATGATTGCCCCATAGGACGTAGCTCATCACATACTTCAAAACCGGCTGATTGAGCCGTCAGAGCATTAGATGATCCACTCTGTGAAGGTTCGCGAGACGCTGCACTGATCCAAATCTGGCTTGCAGGAGCAACAAAGTTCTCGGCGTTTGGTTCCATGGGCCTCTCGACTTCAGGAAGCATCAGGGAGTCCTGAACATGTCCATTGGTCACCAAGGGGAACATGTCTGTTCCTCCAAGAATGTTGTGGTTAAACTGCTGGTTGTCGTAAAACCCAAAAGGATTGCCATGTGCCATGTCTCTGTTTGCAGGGCTACTGAGCTTCTTACGCTCGAGCGTATCCTTGAGCATGCTCACCACTGATGTAACAGTATCCTGCGCAAGCATATGAGGATTGTCCAAAGGGGACGTCGATGAACATGAAGGAGATACAAATGTTGAAGTCTGAAGTGGAGTGCTACCCATTGGGGCACTGTTTGCTGCATTTGTGTTGGTAAAATCTAGTCTCAATTGGTTTGCTGCTCTCATGGTTCCTGTAGTTATTGGTGACACATTACTTTGCATTGCAGCATACCGCTTCCTGCAAAAGATGGCCGCGTTTGAGAAATAATGGAATGAAGAATCATAAAGTTGTGGTACAGAAGGTAACAATGCACATGTAATTGGTAATTCAATTCATGCCTCAGTTCTGAAGATCTGCTTCTAGTCATTGGTTGAGTGCAGTGAAACCAGGTCTGCTTATGAACAAATACCGCCTTTTACCCATTAGAATTTTATCCATGTAGCTGTAATAATCAAGTAACTGGATGATGGGATAGCTAACCTTTGCCAAAAGTAGATCACTGGCTTGCATCCCTTTCTCTGCTGCATTCCTGGTGTACGATAAGTAAACAAGTTGGTATCGCTTTAGATTGCATAAATCCCTGACCATAAGATGATGCTGGTTCAAGATACATTACTTGAGTGGTTGCTGGTTATGGTTGCTCGCATATTCAGGAGGAACTGCACAATTCTCAGGGATCAAGTTGTCGGCGAGGTAATTTTGTCGAGCAATGTCATGTTGCTGATTAGGAAAGGCACCTGTTTCTGATGACAACCTGCATAGATATAAATTGTTATGATGTAGCACTAACAGTCAGTTATGGCCTGCAGTGTCATGCTAATGTCTCTCGGTGCAAAGTTCAGCATCATTTGCCTGCTAGATAGAAGAAAAAAGTTTCATGGACATGCATAATTACAACAAAGCATGACTAACGTGTGATTCCTAACCATTGCTTGTGTTTGTATTATCTTCTTAGGTGCTTACTGTATTGACGCGTGTAAGATTTGGGTGCCTAAGGTTATATACTTTCTCTTGATTCAGCTTCTTTTGCAAAGCCTTCGTGACATATTCAGTTGCTGAAATTGATTTATATAATTTTCACTTTATGTAACACAGTTATTTATTCATCAACTCACACCTGCACATATCACCCAATACAATTAACCCTGCACTCTTTATTAGCATCATACCTAGATGGTTGTCGAGGCCGATTATTCAGGTGACTAAAGCCTGGAATCTGTGAATAAAGAATCAATAACTTTAGGTGATAGATTTCAAGCAAAAAGATCAACCTGGCATAATAAATCATCAGTATGAACTCCAAAAATATTCTAGGATTTCACTTTTTTTTCGATGTAAATTTGAACAATAAATGACTAGCGAGTGATCTTCTTAAGTGTACGAAATTTTCTTCTGAACAAGATATATGTTTCACTTTTCATGCACGGAGAGTAAAAAATGGCAAGAAACTTCAACTTCTTTTTCTCGAAAAGGAGAACATGTCAAGATGATGCTGGTCTTACAATCCGAAAACCCCAAAAGAGCGACCAGGAAGAACATAAAGCAAATGAAAAGCAAAAGAAAGTGCTTAAAACTTTCGGAATTCTTGCCTCTCCATTCATCAGCCAGCTGTTGAACAACTCCTCGCTGTCTTCTCTGAAGCTCTGTGACATGTTTCTGAACCCCATCATCTCCATGCTCGGCGGCGCCGCCACTCCAATCGAGTTCTCCATCACCGCCTTGAGGAAGATCTCCTCGCTGGTGTTCCTGAACAGGTCAGACAGACCCCGGCCCTCCATCTCCATGAACTCCTCCTCAGTTCACCTCACCTCTGCCGATGATTGACTGAAATAGTTGCTAAAAGCTGTCTTTAGTACTAGTGCACTTGTAATGTGTGAACTCAAGCAACCATAGTGGAACAAATAAAATATTGTAAAATAGAATCCCACCTAAAACACTCGTTAAACTAAGAAACGGTACTTGGCAGAAGAACTCAGGCACACAAGACACTACGCTAATTTAAAAATTGCGATAGCCTGACACTAAACTAACTGATTGAGGTATCTTCCCTGTAGTCAGAGGCAAAGATTCCATCCTTCTCATTTTGTCTCATCAGTGGAAAGAAGCGGGCTCCGTAGAATTTGTCTGCTTAGACGTCGAAGAACAGGTGTACCCTAGAAGGCTTACATCAGGCCGGTATGAACACAGAAACTGCACACTATTTCAAAAAGGATGCTCTTGATCATGGTCTGCAAAATTGCAACACAAAGGTCAGACAATCTTCTATAGGTGCTCTTGGAATATTCTTTTTAAGTGATAGTTTTTTCTCCAAGTCATCAAACGTTTCTATGCTTAGTATTATCATTGTGCTCTTAATTTTTCTTTTGCCCAACGGTTTAATAAAATAGTAACTTGCTGCCAGGGGGTGACAATATCAACGATGACGCATGCTGACATAATATAATGCAGGATTTGCTAGAAGTGGATGGCCAGTCCCCAGGACCTCATCACAGGCTTACAAGGTAAAGCAACTCTCATCTTGTTTAGTCGTTGATGCGTGTTGGTTGACGCCTCGACGGTGATGGCCTTCTGGACATTTCTGCTGCCACTGTCAATTACTTATTATTGCTACTAACTAAATCACAACTATATGATTGGATGGGCAATCAGCAAACGCCCTGCAAATTGCCTGTTTTAAAATTAACTGTAGACATATTAACTGATGCAGAAGAAAGTAATAACATGGTTACGCTCACTGTCAAAGTAAACGTATGATATTACACTGATACTGACCTTAATGGCCGCATTTCCGTTTAAAGGAGAGCTTTGACCAAGATCTCTATTTACTGTCCGTCCAAATACATCCATCACTGATGGTGAGACTTCTTTAGGTGGCATGCCAGTGTCACCGGCGATCGATGCTGCGGCGGCTGCAGAAGAGTATCATAGAAACAGACCTCACCTATGTTTGTAATAGCTGTTGTCCATTGCTGTGATCGCTGGCAGCCGACCCTGCCAGCGCACGGACGCGCTTCGCCGCCAACGACCCAGGATGATTGAAGAAATCTTTTGGCAGAAAATTTCTTACCGCTGGAGAAATCTTCTGAGCAAGTGATGCAAGAACAGGTAAGAAAAACTGGAATACAGAGTTCAGGCAAAGATTCCATCCTTATCATTTTGTCTCATCAATGGAAGAACTGGCCTCTGAAGAGCAGGTATGAACCGAAAATTGTAACACAAAGATCAGACAAATATTGTATTGGTGCTCTGGGAATATTATTTCTAATCACTATTTTTTTCTCCAACATGTGAAACGTTTCTATGGTTAGTAGTACAGCTGCATTCTTAATTTTCCCCAGTGGTTTAATATAATACTCCCACCGTCCCAAAATAAGTGTCTTAAGTTTAGTACAAAGTTGAGACAGTTATTTTGGGACGGAGGGAGTAGTAACTTGCTGCTAGGCAGGGGTGACAATATCAAAGACTCATTGATGATCCATGCTGACATAATATAATGCAAGATTTGCAAGAAGTGGATGGCCATTCCCCAGGATCTCATCACAGGCCTAAAAGGTAAAACAACTCTTATTACCACTAACTAATTCAACTGTAAAATTTTAAAATTCTCCCTGATGTGGTAATGCATACATCATCATTTCACTGACGATTGGGGTGTAGGAACCTCCCCTGCAAACTGCCTGTTTTAAAATCAACTGCAGGAGTGTTAACCGGTGCAGAAGAAAGTAATAACATGGTTACACTCACTGTCAAAGTAAAAAGTATAATTGCGCAGATAGTCTGACACTGACCTTCAACGGCCTCATTACCGTTTAGAGAAGAAGAGTTTCTGACCAAATATCTCCTTTGACCGTCCATCCAGTTCAGGCACATCGATCACTGACGGTGATGTTTCGTTAGGTGGCGTGTCGGCAGTGGCGGACCTAGGAACGCGGCAAGCCCCAGGCCGTCCCAGGCCAGCTTCAAGCCCTGTAAACGAAGGAAGCTGACTCCACGCCCCAGGCAGCCGCCCGGGCTGCCTGGGGCCTAAATCCGCCTCTGCGTGTCGGCTTCATTGGCGATCGATGCCGCGGCGGCCGCAGAAGAGCACCGTGTGTTTGAAAGCGAAAGCTCGGCTATTCATGTTTATTAATTATAGCTGGCCCCCATCGCTGTGAACGCCGGCACACTGACGGACGCGCTTCGCCGATGATGACCCGGGACGGTTGAAGTGATCTTGTTGCAGAAAGTTTCCCATGGCTGGCTGGAGAAATCATAAGAGCAGCAGGCGAGATGCAAGAATAAGCGAGGGAAATTTCTCATGGCTGGCTGGACTGGAGACATCTTCGGTGCAGGCGATGGAAGAACAGGCAAGGGAATCGAATCAGTTTTAACCCAGCCCCCTAGCAAATAAATGTTTTATGTTATGGATGTTTGGGATACCCAAACCCCCATAATCTTTTTTCATAGCAACTAGAGGCCAGTTGGCTACATGAATTTTCCTACGCCCCTAAAAATCATCCCATAGGCAGTTAGCCATTTGAGTATTCATACGATCCACAACCTTCTTAGGAAATTTAAGAAGGAAAGGAGGTAAATAGGAATGTTAGCCAAATAGGCTTTGATCAATATGATCCTGCCTACATAAACAAAGGAGCTTTCCTCTCCATATAGCTATCCTACATAGGATGTAATATGTGAGGGGCTGAGTATCACTCCTAGACAGCTTGCCTTGATGGAGAGGTATGCCCAAATATTTAACAGGGAACACCCTAGAAAGCTTACACCAGGCAGGTATGAACAGAAAAGCGGCATGCTGTTTCGAACGGATGCTCTTTCGATCACGGTCTGCGAAATCGCAACACAAAGGTCAGACAAATCTTCTATAGGTGCTCTTTTGGAATACTCTTTCTAAGCGCTATTTTTCTTCTCCAATATGTTTGTACGCTCGCAAGTATCATTGTATCCTTAATTTTTTCCCCAGTGGGTTAATATAATAGTGACTTGCTGCCAGTAAGTGACAATAGCAATGCCTCATTGATGATGTATGCTGACATAATATAATGCAGGTTTTGCAACAAGTGGATGGCCAGTCCCCAGGATCTCATCACAGGCTTGCTTCCAAGGTAAAACAACTCAGTCTTTTGCTGCCACTGTCAATTACTCATTATTACTACTAACTATTTCAACTGCAAAAATATAAAAAAAATCTTCCTGATAGGGTAGCAGGAAGACCACCGCAAATTACCTGTTATAAAATCAATTGCGGGAGTGTTAACTGGTGCAGAAGAAAGTAATAACATGGACATGGTCACACTCACTGTCAAAGTAAAGGTAAAAAGGTATGATATCACAGTGACACTGACCTTAATGGCCCCATTTCCGGTTAGAAGAGGAGGGGTCTGACCAAAGATCCCCCTTGACCGTCTCTCCAGTCCAGGTGCATCCATCACTGACGGAGATGTTTCATTAGGTGGGCGTCATCGGCGATCGATGCCGCGGCGGCCGCGGAAGGGCGCTGTGTGCCAAAGCGAAACCTCGGCCGTGTATGTTTATTATAGCTGGCGCCCGTCGCTGTGACCGCCGGCGGCCGACCCTGCCGGCGCTCTGAAGCACGCGCTTCGCCGCCGATGACCCGGGACGGTTGAAGAAATCTCGTCTCAGAGAGCTTCTCACGGCTGGCTGGAGAAATCTTCAGAGCAGCAGGCGAGATGCAGGAGCGGGCGAGGGACATCTTCAGTGCAGGCAAAGGAATCAAATTGGATTCGGTAAAAAAAGTCTCCGATCTTTGCTGCGGCTGGGAGCCGGCGTTCTGTTTTCCGCTAAAGAGTGGGTAAAGCGGAAAAATCGGATTACGTCTTCAGCTGAGAGTTCTTGTTCGCTGGGCCTATTTGAAGATGTAATGGGCTTCATTCGGCACTGTTTTCTGTCCTCTGCCGCAGCTTTAGGCCCATCTGAGCCCACCGAGAAGCAACATCAGTCCACACCCCAAATCCCCGCCGCTTATCCCCTCCTCTGCTTCGCCTCCTTCCTCTCCGTCAGCCACCTTCCTCTCCCCAAGCTCGCGTCCGTCCATGGTGTTCACCGCACCGGTAGGGGTGGGAGGCGGCCCCCTCTCCCTCGCCATCTCCGCCACCTCGACCTCCAGCTCCGCCCCCTTCCTCCTCCGCGCCGGCGGTGACTCCCCGCAGCGCGGGAGGCTCCGCCGCCTCGCCGCCCCACAGAGAGGATACGCCAGGGTAAGCGCTGCACCCCAGTCGTCCCTCCCCTCTCCCAATACTCCTCATGGCATCTGTGATTAGAATCCGGAGCGGTTGAATTCGTGGCGACCATCAAGCGTGCTCTCTCAATGTTCTGGGGTCAGCTGAGACACCTAGCTTTTGCCTTTTGGGGTTGGCATATCAGTAGTTACGATAGCTCTCTGTGTAGATCTCGAAACATGCACACTCTCTGTGTAGATTAGGTTCTGTTGTAGTATCATTTTTTTCAGACTCCAGTCATCCTACCCTTTCAGGCCTGTGTCACTGTGTGGATGTTTTATTTGGACTGTCTGTACATATGTGACTAGGGAGATAGCCGGAGGAGATGGGATTGCCACATAACTCGCTGTGCCGGCGAGGTGGATGTGGTGACCGAGGACGATACGGCGAATGTTGCTGCTGATGCCACCGCGGACCAAGCTGCCGATGATGCCGCCGATGTGCTCGAGTCGTTGAACCCTGACGACGTTGATTCAGTTGCCTGGATAAAGCAGCAGCCTCTCCCTTATCCTGCAGTAAGTACAGAGGTAACGATTCACAAACATTGGTGCCGAGACTGGGGTGACGGAGCTGGGATTGTGATGCAGGATGCTCTGGAGCCATACATAAGCAAGGAGACGGTGGAGCAGCACTGGGGAGTTCACCAGCGCGGGCATGTGGACAGGCTCAACGGCATGATCGGCGGCAGCGAGTGGGAGCGCATGTCGATTGCGCAGATGATGCTCGCCTCGTTCAACGAGGGCAGGGAGCCACCCCATGCTCCCTTCTTCCATGCCGCACAGGTAGCATTTCCATAGTGTTTGGAACCATCTCTTGGCGGCTTGCGTAGCTTTTGATCCCTAATTCTTGGGCCATGCTATGTAGGTATGGAACCATGATTTCTACTGGCGATCAATGAAGCATGGCGGTGGAGGCAAGCCCCCGGAACGGCTTCTGAAGTTTATAAACAGGGACTTTGGATCCTATGACGGCATGATCAAACAATTCATGGATGCTGCACTAACTCAGTTCGGTTCTGGATGGGTTTGGCTTTCTTGTAAGTGACGCTAAAGTCCTCTGTTGTTAGATTTGTGTACCAGTTTCAGAACTTGCTCCAAGTGGTGTGAATGTGATGAACTGAACTCTGCTCTGTAACTGGTTCTAGACAAAGGGAGCAAGTTACCTCATGTGAATTCAAAAAGCCCAATCCCATCTGACAATTATGGTAGGCTGGTCATCTCAAAGTCTCCGAATGCTATCAATCCTCTTGTCTGGGGCCACTCCGTGAGTATTTACCCGCAACTATTTTTCCCTACATCATCTTGCAGTATGTACTGCGTACTTCATTTGGAAGCTTTGTATTGCCTCTTGCTATTTGTTCCGATGACAAGAAGATATTTCCATTTAAAAAAACATCTATTGTCTGTTTCCCCTGTGCATACTATATATTCTACAGTGATCTGATATTTTTATCTGTCTATTCTCGTTGGCAGCCACTCCTTGCGATTGATGTTTGGGAGGTATGTATGCATATTTCATTTTCTTTTCCATGCATTTTCCTTCATAAAAGTTAACTTTGCTAACCAGTTCTCTGTCTTGGGAACAGCATGCCTACTACCTGGATTATGAGGTTAGATGTCAATGGTGCTCATGATTTCTAGTGGTTATATTTGCCATATTCGCCACTTAGTCTGTTCTTGTTACATGACTGCAGAATCGAAGGGCTGAGTATGTCTCTGCTGTTCTAGAGAAGCTCGTGTCATGGGAAATGGTGGAGTCCAGGCTCCGGAAAGCTGTTCTGCGAGCAATAGAAAGAGACGGTCACACCAGCCCGAAGCAACGAAGGAAGCAACTTCTGTCCCAGGCTAAAAGCCGCGTTGGGGATGCCAGCTCCAACGGTGAGGCTAGAAGGCGACCAAGAAGTAAGGACCAGCAGGCCCCTTCCAGCGTGACAATGGTATCAGCAGGTGAGGCGGTACCGAACTGAGCCGTGAGCCCATGAGGTTGGCGGCTAGTAGCATGGGCAGGCAGCTAGAGAAGCATGTCCGAAATCCTCTAGAACGGTAGTCTCTCAAGAATGCGTGCATCGCCCTGGAGGCGTCACTCTGCTTCCTGGTGACCGTTGTAGCACAATTTGCACGCCTCAGTTTTTGTCAATGTTTGTCTAATAGGAGTACTGTAGTATGCCTGTGCCACTTGAGCAACAAGCAACAATGCTGGATAGGCTAAATTTTGGTAAGTAGCCTCAGGGTTTGGTGTCATGTATTGGTTCAGAGATAGGCTTAGGAAATAGGCACTTGGGACTGGTCTTTTTAGAAGTGGAAGCAGAGTTTCTGTCCCTGTTTGGATCATACATATCAGTAATTTCCTTTTGATGCCCACAAGATTGTTCCTCCTAATGAGTCCAACTGAGAAGAGGAATCATTTGGTCCATCTCTATCTAGCTATATTACCACCAGTTGTCTGTGATATGGATCCATGCATACATCCATCCACGTTGATCTATCCAACCTATATTCAAGCAAGCAACCCAACAGAGGACAGGATTCATTTGGCTGGCAAAAAGCGAACAGGATCCTTTTGGCCCATTAATCCCTTCTATCTGATTGACGATATATTTTTGTGCGAAATCTTAGTTTTAAATTGTAATGTTCATTTGAGTGGGATCTATTTCCTTTTTTGTGTGAAATTTTAGTTGGGTCTGAAGTGTGTGGATATTTATAGTTGAAATTACCATTTTTATGGCAGGGAAAATGTTTTCTATTTGAGATGTATGCCACAGTTTCATATATCGAGCAAAAATATGTAAAAACATTGCTGTATTGTAAATCTCTTTTTCATTTTTTCTCTCCATATGTTTCGTGTGATATATGCATTTCTGTTCTCTATATAATTTAAGATACGGAACCTACTTTGCATTATTAAAAAAATGTAAGCTATTCAAAAATTATTGGATGCAGGAAATAATATGCACAAAAAAATTCTTAATTTTAGACATTAATTTGTTTTGATTCGTATCTAAAAACATCTGTTTGAAATTTCAACACGTCAACCATCTCACCGTTGAGGCGTATTCATTTTTGGACGGTGTCCGCTTCACAAAGCTTTGATGATTCCCCGGCGTACCCATCACCGTCGAGTCCATCGGCAACACCATCTCGCCGGGACTCGGCGACATTCGTTCATCGACACGGCGCCACCTAGTGCGTCGCTCGTTCTACCTACACCATCGGCGGTGCCTGGGCGAGGCACCACCGCATCGCGAGGGCTCACTTGCCGTCGTCTCGCGGGTCCATGGGGGCGCCATGGGCTTGCCGGGACTTGGCGACACGGTTCGTTCGACGCGCTGACGAGGCGCGGCGCTCGACGAGTCACGACGACTCGTCGTAACTTCGGTGGCGGACCCATTATCCGGCCCATTATCCGGCAGTGGTCGGGACACGCTTAGGCGTATCTCGCAGCCTCCCTCTTCTTCGGCACAAACACGTGTCACACGTGCCGGGGTTCGCTCATGTCGAGCGATGCCCGGTCCGGGCGTGATCCCCGACGCACCCTCCACCGTCGAGTCCTTCGGCAACACCATCATGCCGGGACTCGACGACGTCCGTCGTTTGACTCAGCGCCATCTAGTGCGCCATCCCTTCTACCTCCACCACAAGCGGTGCCTGGGCAAGGCTCCACCTCATCGTGATGTCTCACTCGCGGCCGTCTCGCCGGCCCATGGAGATGCCATGGGCTTGTCGTGACTCGGCGACACGGTCCGTTCGACGTGCTGACGGAGGCACGGCGCTCGACGAGTCACGATGACTCGTCGTAACTATAGAAGCGGACTCGACATCACCGTCGACACTCTGTGTCGGCACCGAGCGCTCATCGGCGTGTGGCACATCTGTCGCCGCGGCCTTGCCACGCGGCGCGAGGCGGCGATTCCTTTGCCGTCGGAGGCGGCACATTGGGTCGCTTCAACACACAAGGCGGCGACTTCCTCGCTAATGGCGGCGGCGCATGCGGTCATCTACTGATGTGCGCACATCTCGTGCGGCCTCCTGTTCTTCGGCACACACGCATGTCATGCACACTGGGGGCCGCTCACGTGTGTAGCGGGTTTCGGTCTGGGTGTGTCACATCCGGCGACGGCCGGTGTCAGGTGGCGACTTCCTCCGCCATTGGCGGCGGTGTATGCGGTCATCGACGGACGTGTGCACTTCATGTGTCGCACGTTGTCCGATTCATTTTTCTCCTTCCAACATCTACTCCCGCGGGGCATACCCCTCGCACACCCGGCGACGTCCTAGCTAAGCCCAACCATGCATGCTACCTCAACAAATACATCGACGCCGCTCGAGACCGACGAGGCAAGACGGCGTAGGCGGGTGTGGCCGGAGCAAAGGCCACGGTTCCGACGGCGCATGTACCACTTAGTACATGACTCTGCCACCGCCACACACACCACCAACACCATGCATGGAGAATGCGAAGAGAAGACCTAAGACGACGACTGCGCAGCTTAATCGGAGGTGTCTCGCGGTACTATCCGCGGAAGTAATTAACCGGGGGCTTTCTGAGCCCCCCAGGAACCAGGAGACCATGATCGTTTGATCACTTGGCCGCGCCAACAGGCCCCTCTTTCTTTTTCTCTTTCTTCCTTTTGTATTTGTGTACTTTATACACGGGCACGCACGCAACATTCTTTTTCTCGGAGCAAAGAGAGATAATAATATAATAATAATAATAATTATTTTTATTATTTCTCGTGTCAAACACACACACGCACACACTCACACACGCGCGCACACACACACTCACACGCACTCACTCACACACACGCATGCGCACACGCGCGCACACACTCACAAACATAATTGTGCATACTTGTGTATAATTTTTACTCATGATTTATATCCAAAAGTATGTATAATTTATATATTAGCCACGATTCAATATTATATTAACATTTTAAATTATGAATATTTTTAATCATACAAACATTGAAATATACAAATGTGTGTATAATTATTGAAATGTTTGTATTAATATGATAATATTTTTGAGTTGTAATTTAGACAACCTAATATGTAATACATACATTTATATAACACACATGTTTATAAAATATTTTAATATTTTTTCATAAAAAACATGTGTAAAAAATATTTTTAAGAATTATGTGCAAAAATATACAGTACACACATTTATATAACACACAGGTTTTACAAATATCAATGGGCTGTAGTATACGCAGCCCGGTTATGCTCCACAGGTTACTGTTCGAGTATATATGCGGTCGTTACCAATATTACACATACTTAATTGAATGGTGGAGTTGCTGTGGTGTCCCTTTTCAAAACTATTGGTTTCGGGTTCAAGTCCAAGCGGATTTTTTGTTGTTAATTTCCACATATTGTGCAGTGGTAGGAATTTTCTGTATATAAAAAATATGAGGAGGTTTTGTGCAAAAATGCGTCACTACAGTTGACTTCTTCCATAAATAAAAAATATACGAGGACTTTTCCTGTAAAAACACGCCACGTCTAGAACCATCACTCACTGTCAGGTGGGCCATACCCATGCATACACCCGCATACGCACTGTGACTGTATTTACACGCTTGAGTCAAGTTAGATGACCATAAAATCATAACTTCAAAGTTCTAGCACCAAACTGAACATGCGAAGCAAGTTGTATGACTTCCGGTGATATTACCTCTAATTCTTATATTAAAAAAGAAAAAGCAAACAAACAAAGGAACAACAAACATCAGTACACGTTTCTTTCGAACATACTAGACTGACACCATTCAGTTACACCAATGCAGGGTCAAAGTTAGCCGGAATCATCTTCACCGCCTGCTGCTTCTTTAGGACTTGGTACGTCAGCCCCTTCTTGTCGTCCGCAGCATCGATGGAGATCGTCGAACCCGCACAGGCTTCTTCATTGACCAGCATGTCCGAGAGAATTGAGGTCACGTGATTCTGCACCCACCTTCTTATGGGCCTTGCGCCATGTACCTGCGAGCGTCCAACATTAAAAACTGGACACTGGATCTTCATCTTGTGGTGGTTATGAAAACAAAGCTATATATACTCACCAGGTCATGTGATTCTGAGCAAATGACGTCTAGGGCCGCATCAGTTGCAACTAGAGAGACACCCTTGTTAGCTACCGTCGCAGTGACATTATTCATTTGGATTTTCACAATCTCCCTCAAATCACCGTGCGAAAGTGGCTCGAATATCACAACCTCACTTAATCTATTGATAAGTTCAGGCTTGACGCACTTCTTAACCTGCATGAACAAGTATATGTTAGACAATCATTGACTTGCCCATCAAGGACGTTTCAAGGGATAGTTGGGATTCACGAACCTGCTTCATGAGAAGATCTCTTTCAGATTTGATTGTATTTTCGCCGGTGGATCTCGATGGTAGGTGCTCTGCTCCTATATTTGAGGCCATAATGACGATTGTGTTCTTGAAATCTACAGCTTGCCCTTTGTCATCGGTCAACATGCCATCGTCGAGCAGCTGGTGAAAAACCTTGAATACCGATGCATTTGCTTTATCCACATGGTCGAAAAGGATAACACTATATGGGAGCCTCTTGACTTTCTCGGTGAGTTGCCCGTATTCTTCATAGCTTTACAAAATCAAATAAAATTGTGAGATATGAGTGTGCCGAGAAACAAGTGTGTGCATAGAGTTTAAAAATCAAACCTTCGAGGCCCTCCGATGAGACGTGACACAGATCCACTGTCAGTATATTCCGACATATCAAAGTGAATCAACGCCTTCTCGTTGTCAAATATCTTCTCAGCAAGGGCTTTAGCAAGTTCTGTCTTTCCAACGCCAATCGGGCCCAAAAAAAGGAATGCACTTATCGGTTGTCCGATTTGACCAAAGCCGACCCTAGAACGTAGGACTGCTTGTGCAACCAAATTAACAGCTTTATCCTGGCCAACAACACGCTCATGCAGTTTTTTTGCTAGGCAGGTCAACTTGTCCTTCTCCTCTTGATCAAGTGTAGCGAGAGGAATTTTAGTCCATCGGCTCACGACCTTCACATGAAATTTAGATGTGAGAAAAAACACATCACATTAAGAACATACAAGAATTTCCCTAAAACAAATCACATACGGGAATTAATTATTCGCGGATATTTTTGACTAGGACTTACCCGTGCTACATGTCCAGGGCCAACAACAATTTCCATGGTCGTTTGTTTGTCGGCGTGCATCTTTGTTGTAGCGCATGCCTCGTCCATAAGATCAATTGCTTTATCAGGGAATTTGCGGCCTGCCAATGATCAAACACATCGATTATCTTCAACATACAAAATCACATATAATTATCCTAAAAAAAATAATCACATATAATTAAGTCATACGTATATAAGAATAAACTGAATTCTTGATGTATGTATAGGTACCTGTAATGTAGCGGGCAGCGAGATGTGCAGCGGCTACAAGAGCATCGTCCTGGATTTTCACGCCATGGTGCTCTTCGTACCTGTGCTTCAGCCCCTTCAGGATGGCAATGGTCGCATGCATGCTCGGCTCCTCCACGACAACCTTCTGGAAACGCCGTTCGAGCGCGGCATCCTTGTGGATGTACTTTTGATACTCTTCGGAGGTCGTTGCGCCCACGCAACGGATGCGGCCGCGTGCCAACGCCGGCTTGAGGATGTTGGCGGCGTCCACGGGGCCTCCTTTATCACCGCCGGCGCCGACGACCATGTGCATCTCGTCGATGAACAAGATGACCTTGCCTTCCGCCTCCTCCGCCTCCTTGATGGCGTCTTTGATGCGCTGCTCAAACATGCCGCGCCAGTGCGTCCCGGCCATCATCGCCCCCATGTCAACCTCCACGATGCGTGCGCCGACAAGCGTGTCAGGGACGTTCCCGGCGGCGATGCGCTGCGCGAGGCCCTCAACTATGGCCGTTTTGCCGACCCCCGCGGCGCCGACGAGCGCGGCGCAGTTCTTGGTGCGCCGGCAGAGGATGCAGACGACGCGGTCGATCTCGTCGTCGCGGCCGATGACGGGATCCGTCGCGGCGGCGTCCATGGTCCTGAGGCTGCCGGTGGCGTCCAAGGGCTTGATGCCCGCGCGTTCGTTGTAGTTGGCGTCCGAAGGGCGTTTGTCATACGTTAACTCGTCGAGCAACGTCCACGTTGCCCAGCCTAGAGCAGCAGTAGCAATGGCCGATGCTCCGACGAAGAGCATGCTTTCCGGGGAAGAAGGCCACGACATAGCTATAGCTATATGACCTCTCCAACTGCAAGTGAGGAAGAAGAAGAATATGAAGGCGCCGAGAAAAGCTTTGGATTTGTTTCGATACGATTCCACGAGCGGGTGCAGCACAAAGATCGTCAATCGCCGTGTGTCTCGCTATATCTTCTTTGTGTAATTGTCGATGCGCGCACATGATGTATTTATAAGTATACGACACATCTCTTCCAATCCGTCTCGGTGTATACAACGACTACCTCTCGCAAATTTGAATTGGAATCGGAACGTTTCTTCGTTCGTTCCTTCCGTACAATCGTATGTCTCCCCTCCCTCGTGGTAGTTCACCTCGCACAAACATATAATCCGGAGTCTGTGTCGTTCTTCGTTCTCCATGGACGTGTCATCCACTCGACGAAGGGTGCCGGACCCCTTTAACGGCCTCAAACGACCGGACTGACCGGCATCCCTCATATCCAGCCCAAATAGGGGACGGATATGAAGGAGCCCGGGCGTGCACGGACACGCCCGCCTGACCCGCACTGGCGCATATCGACCCCACATATATTCGTCCTCATCCGTTGGCCGGACCAAACCTAAACACTTCGCTCCACTCCCATCCACTCCCATCCGCCACCCCACCTCACCTCCAGCCTTCTCCGACATGGAGGGTAGCGGATTCGACTCCGACAAGTCCGGATCCATCGACTGGGGGGTCGTCCCTTGCGGAGTGGAGGAGGCAATGGCGGTTCGCATTGCACTCTGCCGCTCCCGCGAGGATAGCGCCCGGCCGACGGCAGGATCTGTCCGCTGCGACTCCATAGCATCCGCTCAAAGGGCGCTCGGTTCCTCTAGGGCGGGATCATTAATGTCCCGGTGGGCGGATCCATCGACCGTTCCGGCGGACTTCGAGTCCCACCGGGAACAGGCTGCCCGCTGTGGGAAGGAGAGGATAAGGGTCGCCGAGGCCTTTCTCGTGAAGTAAATGGCGGAGGCGGAGGCGGCTGATGCGACGGAGCGGACGGCCGCAGAGGAGGAAGCCCTCCGCGCCCGCATTTTGAGAAAACGACAACGGAGGAACACGCGCATCCTCGCCCACGAGCAGAATCGGGCGGTCCATGAAATGGTCGGACTGCCATCGAAGGAGGAGGAGGAGGTGAGCGACGGCGAGGACAGATCCGATGACGAGCAGATTCGACTCGACCCGTACTGCGTCTTCGACCGGTACTTCCGCGAGAAGGACGGCAAGGGCTCCGGGAAAGGCAAGGGTAACCGTGGCTGATGTCCACCATAGCCAAATATGTCAAATTTTGGTAGTTCGATGACATGTTAGTAGTGATGGAGTAGCCGGACGATGTGTGTAATGCATCGACGTAGTAGTTGCATGAGTTTGTTTGAATTTATGATATGAGATTTGAGGTGTCCGGATATAGAATGCATTATTTGAGGCGTGACCGGTCAATGTCTACGGACGCGTCCGGTTTCGGCTGTAGATGCTCTTAGACTGGTCACAATGGAAACTATCATATTGATACTAGTCTATGATTTTTTTTTTGCATAGGTCTATGATACCGCCTTCACAATGCATAGTAGTATCATAACTTTAATACGTTATAATGACCACATTTATTGACATGCATAACACATACTGGTACATCTTTTTTCACGAATAGGTATAGCTTGCATACCATTCCATTAATAGAAAAGGTTAATAATGCGTACATGAGATACAACGCATGAGATGAACACACAAGGCGTGAACATGGTGACCGGAGCAGAGGGACATGGGATGCTCAGCCCAGACAAGAAAAAACACGACTAAACTCGCCACCTTGGGCGCAGCCCAAACCAAACCAATAAGACGACCGCCATCTTTGAATCCACCGCCGAGGACACCGCGAGCAAACATGACGCCACCTTCACAAAGGAAAACGATGTCGGGGGTGCCGTCACCGTCCAATCCGCAAAACCGGACCTAGGGTTTCCCCTGATGCTCGAAAAGGGCATAGATAGCAGCCATGGCAGTGCCTCCAAGAAGGGGACAACACCCGCAGGTGTCACCGCTGCCAGCATCGATAGGTCGAGCAGGCATTTCTCCCTAGCCATGTCTGAGCAATCCCAAGCCATCAGAGCGGAAAGTCGAGGAAGGGGAAGTCGGGTCAGAGGCCGAAACTGCCATCGCAGGAAAGGGAGCAACGCCTGCCAACGAAGGGGGCATCGGGCGCTGCCAGAAGAGTGATCTATGAAACTGGCAGAGGGGCGGACAAAGCATAGAGGTGGGCGGTGTGGGAAACGGGGGGGGGGGGGGCTACGTTGGCCGAATACCCGGACGAGCCAGGATCCGGAAAGACGCAGATCCGGGGCGCGGGGACCGGAGCTGCAGGGACGCCCAGCGAGCCGAAGGAGCTAGAAGGGGATGCAACTCCAGGAGCACGCCGGAGTGGAAGCCGCACAGGGGTGGATGCCGCCAACCAAGGACGCTTGCAAGGGGTGGTTACAGAGCCACCGAGATGACGACCAGCCGGAGAAACCAGAAGAAGACGTAGTTCGGTTGCGGCGAGCGCCGGATCTTGAACCGCTCCGGCCAACCATGGACACAGGAGGAGGGTGCAGGTCCATGGCTACCGGGGCCTAAGTCGGACCTGCAGGGTAAGGGGGCGAAGGGAGCTGCGGGTGTGCCACACACCAGACCAGCGCACTGCACGAGACATCCGTCGTAGGTAAATTGCCGAGGACCACCGAGATATACCGCCTCGGAGCCAAGGCTGCAACTCGGCGGGGGGGGGGGGGGGGGGGAGGGAGGAGCGCTGCCAGAGCGCCCATAGGGCCGACTGACCCGGCGAAGAAGCCCCGTCCTCCCGGGATCCGGCGCCGACAACAACAGGCATGCTGACGGCCGCCACAGATGTGGCGCTGGAGAAAGAGGGAGGGACGAGGACGCGTCAAGGAGCGTGTCGTGGTTTTATCACGGCAGATGTCCGAAGACTTAGGTTCGAGGCCATCGCCATAGCAGTGGACTCAAAGGGGTTGATCGGGACGAAGGACACGAGTTTACCCAGGTTCGGCCCCTCAAGTCGAGGTAAAAGCCTACGTCCTGCTTGTGTTGTATTAACTGGAGTATCGATTACAAGGGAGCGGATTGCTTGACCTAGTTCTCGATAACTTGGTTTCTTGTCTAAGCCGCCCCGGGGTCTAGCCTTTATATATGAGGTCAAGGCCCCGGGTTACACGAGTCTCAAACCGACTCACACAACGTGTCCTACTCTGTCTCTAAGCCGCCATACCATCTTGGGTAAGCCGCCACCGGGCGGCTTGGCCACCCGGGTCATCATACCTTCTTCCGTCTCTGGGCCTTTGTCTTAGCCTGTCTGGCAAGCCGCCACGTAGCCTGGCCTTGATCTTTCGGCCCACCTTACGGGTCTTGGGCTTACGAGCCGCCTGGTGTAACCCGGCCCCGTCTGGGCGGGTCTTACCACGGGGTTATATCCCCAACATTAGGCCCCAGGTTGATTTGAGCCAGCTCATGTCAATCTTTAACTTACTTAGCGGCGAGTCCTCATAGTGCTGTCATTTGGAAAAACAATTTGTAACCCGCCATGACGTCACACCGAATATTCGGAAAAGATTCCATGACGTTTGCAACGGATCTTTGTCACTGAAAGGTCATCCCGAAAATCGAGGCGCCAATTTACTGTAGCTCCCCAATTTTCGCGCGCATGGTTGCCCGTCCCCTTATAAATAGCGACACGTGTGCCTCCTCTCTCTTTCTCCGCCTGTCGCTGTCATCTTCTTCCTCGCTCGAAAACTCCTCTCTCCAGAGCTCCGCCGCCCGCAACTGAAGCCTCGCCGTTGCTCTCATCGCCGGCCGCTGCCTCAACCCGAACCGGTCCAGAGTCTCACCGGCGCTTCCGCATCCAAGAGGTAAACTCCCCTGGCCCTCGTTGAATCTGTGTCCACCCCCATTAGGGTTCCAAGTTCTTCAGTGTTCTTGATAGTTCACCGCCGTTCAACAGCCACCGAGGCATCGAGCACTGCCCCAGGCCTCATAACCTTGCTCATTTGTTGCGGGTATCCCCCCGAGGTCAATCCTCCATTCGGTTTTGGGTCCATATAGTGCTCATTGCTACGGATAGATTGATCCGTTCTTCCATTGTTATTCCTAGGTTATATATATTTTCATTTTTCTTCACCTGTAGATCTTGCAATGAAGAGACGATATGCAAAATCTGTTTTCTGCACTTAGCCGTTTTTCTTCCCATACTGCCTTGTTTCCGTAACTCGCCATTGTCTTGGCGGCTCTCCGCCAATTATTCTGGCGGCTTTGCTCCTCCACTGTTACGCTGACCATAACTGCATTGCACAGCAAGTGCTCCTCTAACCCGTCATATCTCCTTTCTTTATAGCATAATCCGCCGCCATGACAAGAACTCCATCCTCCTGTGATTGGGTCAGCTCTGGAGTCACTGAAGAGCTCCTAGCTAATTTTGTTGAGTCTGGCATGCTGCCGGGTAAAGATGAAATACACTGGCTGGTCCCAGGACCAGAGAAGAGGCCTGAGCCCAAGGAGGGAGAGATCATTATATTTACTGACCACATCCTTCGCGGGTTCTACCCTCCCGGGTCAAAGTTCTTTCGGGATGTTCTTCACTTCTTCAAGATCCACCCCCAAGATATAGGCCCTAACTCAGTCACCAACATATGCCAATTCCAAGTCTTAAGCGAGGTATATATGCAGGAAGAGCCGTCGGTTGACCTCTTCCACGACTACCACTATGCAAACCGCCAAACTGAAATGGCAGCTGGACCCAGCTTGGAGCTTGGTGGCATTACCATCCAAAGACGGAGAGACCTGCCATACCCTGGAATAAAACCTGGTTTTATTGCCAGGACACCTCTCCTGAAGGCGAGAATCCCCTGCCGGGTTATCGTCCAACCCGGCTCTGCTTTACCAATGACAACCCCCTCCCAGCACGGATGACACCGCCGAACGAGCAAAGTATGCCCCGGCTTACACCAAAGTCAAGGCTTTACTGGCAAACGGCTTGACAGGTGTTGACTTAACCCGCTGTTGGGTAAGCTGGAAAATCATGCCACTGAGCCGGCGTGACCGGCTCATGTGCGAATACACGGGTGAACCCAATGACCCTCTTTGTTTCAAGAACACTCCCTTGACTGACGAAGATATCAACACTGGCGTCAAGGGACTCCTTGGTGAAAGTCAGGAGGCTTGCAACAAGGTTGGGCTAAAGCCCTTCTATGCCAAGAATCCGGCTCCAGACGTAAGTCTCTTTTTCTTCACTTGATCACATTTGTCTTGCACCCTCTAACTTTTGCCGGCGGCTTATGTACATGCCGACTCCCCGTTCTGGAAAAAGAAGTTCAATCCGCCAGTGAGGAAGCCGAAGACGAAAGCCCCTGCCAAGAAGAAGAAGAAGGCCGCCACTCCAGAGCCGCCTGAAACTGATGACTCGGAGGTAGAACTTAATTCCCCTTGCCGTCTCTTTATGTACTTTTATTAACAATAATCATTCACAGGAAGAAGCAGAGGCCAGCCATGCAGATGCTCCTGAGGTAACTTATATTTCTTCTGACTCAGAAACCCTTCCGCAAGACAGAGTACGGCGGGTCGTCCGGAAAGTCCCCTTCTCTCATCCTCTTGCTCATTTAGACCCCAATTTTCTTTTGAAAAAGCAACAGCACAACTCCCGACGTCAGACCCGGAGTGCCGGCTCTGAAGACCTTGTGGCCGGCTTACCACATGCCTCGGCTCAACGAAAACGGCCAGCTGAGGTATCCTTTAACTGAAACATAGCTTTCATCAGCTTTGCATTGTAACCTTACTTTGTCTTGTATTGTTTTGGCTACCTTCAGGACTCTCCACCTTCATCTGGCGACTCAACCGCGTCAAAGCTGCCTCCAATGAAGATCAACCCGGAGTGCGTACATTTACTTTGCACTGAATGTTTTCAATGTCCTTGACGTATATATAACCATCATCTGCGTCTTCCAGGGCTCAAGCAAAACGAAGGAAGACTGGCGGGTCTACTGCCGCCCCTACTGCCAAAGAGCCAGTGTTTGCTAAGCCGGCCTCTCCTTCACCAGCTGCAGACACTATGAAAGATACTCACCAGCCACCTGAGCCGGCGGGTCATGACACGACCGCTGAAAGCCCTGCAAGGGATAATCCTAAGCCGCCCAGCCCTTCAATGGCTGTTGAAGATACAATCCTTCCAGATGTTGCTATAACTGGGGCGGGTTACCAAACCCCTGAACCCCGTGTACTGTCAAGACACTCTGGCAAGGCTGAAACTTCTTCGCTTGAGGAGTTTAATTTTGAACCCACTGTGCTGGAGAAGTTTACTGCTGACGAGCTTCACGCTGGGTTTTTAAACCGCCTGGAGTCAAGCCGGAAGATGGAGCTGAAGCTTGTCAGCCTTATGAAGAAGAAATATGAGGTAATATTTTTACCAGCTTTTCCCTTATACCCTTTCATAGCCGCCAAGAGCCGGATTAATATTTCGAATAATAAACCGGGTCTTTCCTTGGCAACATATTTTATAACTTGAGTTGTAGCCCCCAAGTATCGGGTTAGTATAGATAGTAGGCCGATACTCGATGTGTAGAGTTTGATCAATGGTAGCCCCCAAGTCCGGGTTAGCATGAAATGATGAACTGGAATTAGAATCTTTGAAAATGCTGACTGTAGCCCCCAAGTACCGGCTTATTTTTCCGAAGATAAGCCGGGACTTAAATGAAAGACTTGAGCGCGTGATCTGTAGCCCCCAAGGGCCGGCTTACCTTTTCAAAGATGAGCCGGGACTGCAGCCTTGAAGAGCAAACAGACATTAGCCCCCAAGTGTCAAGTATATTGCTTGCAATCTGCTTGAGACTTGTAGCGTAACTGCCTCACTGTTAACTTATCGTGACCATTGAACCCTTTTCCTGTTTTTGTACTGTCACAGGATGCTCTGGAGGCGGCTGAGTCTGAAATGGCCAGCCTAAAGAAAAATCTTGCCTTGCAACAAACCGCCCGGTCAGAGGCGGAAACCAAATGGCGGGTTACTGTGGAAGATCTTGAGAAGACGCAAGTTGACTTTGCGCTTTTCAAGAAAAATACTGAAACACATCAAGCCGCCCTGACCAAACGTGCCAAAGATGCTGAAGGGCGGCTTACGATTGTATCAGCAGAGCTGCAGACACTGAAACAGCATATATCAAGGATGACCTCTGCTATCTTTGGTAAGCATATGGTACTTAGTGATCTTCCTGTCCATGTTAAATAACACTGCTGGCGGCTTATACCACCCAATCTTTCCTTGCAGGCGAAAGGAGCCGCCAATTGTCATCGGACAGCTTGATGAAGCTGAAGGCAGTGTACTCCTTAGCCGAACAACTCTACTGCGGGACTCTTCTTACCATCAAAGCAATGCTGACTGAAAGGAGCATCCCCAAACACATGAAAGGAGTCATAGAACTGCTGTCCACGCTGCCCAAGCAGATTGATGAGCTCAAAAGATCAGCCGCCAGGCAGGGAGCTCTATCCGCACTAAGCCGGTGCTTGGCTTTCGCTCCTGAGCTGACTGCTGAAGAGATGATGGACGGGTTCCCATCCAAGAAAGATGACGGCTCTGAATTCACTACAGAAGACTATGCTCAATGCAGAAGGTCTTCCAGGGTGCTTGCCTCCAAGCTGGTGGAGGACCTTGATATGTCAACCTACCAGGCGGCTTACAGCGAGACGTCCAAGAAAATACGCGGTCCCACTTTTGAATGCAGAGACTTGACTCCTGCTCGCCGTAAGCATCTCTTCGCTCCTGAGATTGATCCGTCTCCTATCTTTGAAGACGCCCGGTTTGAAGCGCTAACACACTGCAACTGGGACGTGGACAATCTCCAGATCGAAGAGGTCGAAGACCCGGAGCAGGATGACCCGCCATCGAGCTGAACTTTGTATTTGATAACCCGGCCTCCTGAGCCGCCAATTGCGTTGTATAAAACTTTTGGCTGTTGCCTGTTGGGCTCTTAAAGAGGGCTTTGTAATAGGCTTGTAGAAAAAACCTTTCTCTGTCTGACCCGTGCCATCGTGCACGTATAAATCTTTTGTCAATCCTAATATATTCCTTGCTTGGCTTTTTCTGGCTTATGATGCCAATGTACACGGCGTTTTACCTTATAGATAAAACCCGGCAAAATAAAATAAAATAAGACAGAAACATGTTCTGTACTGCTGTAAAGGGCGGCTTAAAAAGCCTAACCCGGAGGCGTGAAACCTCATTTACCTTGCCTTTCTTTCCGAATACATAAGCCGGTTCTTCTGGGTAGTCTTAGCTACTTTGAACTCTTAATGACTGATAAAAGCGTAGCAACCCATAAAGAGACGCATCAAATAGGAGAGTTTACCTCGCCGCTGTAATAGGCCCTTGCAGGGGGTAAGTTATAGAACTCGCTGCACCCCTGACAAAGCGCAGCTACTTACAGGCAGGTATAACCCGTAGTTGTAAATATAAGAGTTTACCTCGCTGCTGTACGAGGCCTTTGTAGGGGGTAAGTTATAGAACTCGCTGCACCCCTGACAAAGCGCAGCTGCATACAGGCAGGTATAACCCGGCCTTACAGATGAGAGTTAGCCTCGCCGCTGTAAGAGGCCTTTGCAGGGGGTAAGTTTTAGAACTCGCTGCACCCCTGACAAAGCGCAGCTGCATACAGGTAGGCATAACCCGGTTTCGCAGATTTAGAGGAGGTGAGTTCATAACTCGCTGCACTCCTAATAATCTTTGTTGATATTATCAACTTGCACACCAACTTATAAGCCGCCGTCTTGTAAGCCGCCAGTAGGTGGTGATATTGTAGTTAAGGAGCCGATCAAGAAGGTTGAAGCTTAACCCGGCGGGTTAAAAGCCCCCAAATGACCTTGTAACTCCAGCTGAAGAACCAGACCAAGAGGGTTGAAGCCTAACCCGGCAGGTTAAAAGCCCCCAAGTGATCATATGATTGTAGCCATCTTTGGACAATGTGAGATACATAAAAACGGCAGAGGCCCCGGCTTGCAGGGATGCCAACTTTATTATATATATATATATATATATATATATATATATATATATATATATATATATATATATATATATATATATATATATATATGATATATACAATGATGATATACAATGGAGGGAAGTCGATGACTTAGGTGTAGTAAGGCCGCAGATGAGCGATATTCCACGGCCGGAGGGTCTCCTGCCCAGAAGTGCGTGACTCGTCCCGTACGTCAATGAGATAGTATGACCCATTGTTGAGGTTTCTGCTAACCACAAAAGGCCCTTCCCATGGAGGAGACAACTTGTGCGCGTCCGTCTGATCTTGAATCAGGCGCAACACTAAGTCGCCTTCTTGGAACGTCCGGGTCTTGACTCGGCGGCTGTGATAGCGGCGCAGGTCTTGCTGATAAATCGCCGATCGAGCCGCCGCCAGGTCACGCTCTTCATCCAAAGCATCCAACGCGTCCTGACGCGCCGTCTCATTGTCTGCCTCAACGTAAGCCGCCACCCTTGGCGAGTCATGACGTATGTCACTTGGTAATACGGCTTCTGCGCCGTAAACCATGAAGAAAGGCGTATAGCCTGTGGATCTGTTGGGAGTTGTATTGATGCTCCATAAGACTGATGGTAACTCCTCAACCCAGCAACCCGGCGTTCTCTGTAAAGGAACCATAAGCCGGGGCTTGATACCTCTCAGGATTTCCTGGTTAGCACGCTCCGCCTGACCATTGGACTGTGGACGAGCCACAGCAGAGACGTCAAGCCGGATGTGCTCTTCTTCACAGAAAGCTTGCATAGCCCCCTTGGATAGGTTTGTGCCATTATCTGTGATTATACTGTGGGGGTAACCAAAACGGTAGATCAATTTTTTGACAAACTGAACCGCCGTAGCTGCGTCACACTTGCTGACCGGCTCAGCCTCCACCCATTTTGTAAATTTATCAACCGCCACCAAAAGATGGGTCTTCTTATCCTTGGATCTCTTGAAGGGCCCGACCATATCAAGCCCCCAGACCGCAAACGGCCAAGTAATTGGGATCATGCGCAATTCCTGAGCCGGCACGTGAGCACGTCGTCCGAACTTTTGACAGCCATCACACTTGAGAACTAAGTTTTCTGCGTCCTTATGAGCCGTCAGCCAGAAGAAACCATGTCTAAAAGCCTTGGCCACCAGAGATTTTGAGCCGGCATGATGACCACAATCTCCGGCATGGATTTCATTCAGGATCGCCTTGCCTTCCTCAGGTGAAACACAACGCTGAAAGACGCCCGTAACGCTGCGTTTATGCAACTCGCCATTGATGATTGTCATGGACTTAGATCGTCTGACGATTTGCCTTGCCAAGGTTTCTTCCTCAGGTAACTCGCCACGAGTTAGATACGCCATGTAAGGCAATGTCCAGTCAGGAATAGCACGCAGAGCCGCCACCAATTGCCCCTCCGGGTCAGGAATAGCCAGATCTTCCTCCGAAGGTAACTTAACTGAGGGGTGATATAACACGTCCAAGAAAACGTTAGGCGGCACCGGCTTACGCTGAGAGCCAAGTCTTGACAATGCGTCAGCCGCCTCATTCTTGCGACGATCAATATGATCCACCTGATAGCCCTTAAAGTGACCCGCAATGATGTCTACCGCCTGACGATAAGCCGCCATCCGTGGGTCTTTAGAGTCCCACGTGCCTGAGACTTTCTGAGCCACAAGGTCTGAGTCGCCAAGGCATCTAACCCGGCTCAGATTCATCTCCTTAGAAACCCGGAGGCCATGAAGCAAAGCTTCATACTCAGCTGCATTGTTAGTACAAGGAAGCATCAGCCTTAACACGTAACAGAACTTATCACCTTTGGGGGAAGTTAAGACAACTCCAGCCCCCGAGCCTTCCAGCTGTCTAGACCCGTCGAAGTGAATCGTCCAATAAGTGTTGTCCGGCTTCTCCTCTGGCGACTGACACTCTGTCCAGTCGTTTATAAAGTCCACCAAAGCTTGAGACTTAACCGCCGTGCGAGGCACATATTTTAAATTAAGAGGCCCAAGCTCCAACGCCCACTTAGCAATCCGGCCAGTGGCTTCTCTGTTTTGAATTATGTCTCCCAACGGGGCAGAGCTAACCACTGTGATCGGGTGTCCCAAAAAATAGTGTTTTAGCTTACAGTTTGCCATGAATACTCCATAAATCAGTTTCTGCCAATGTGGGTATCGCTGCTTGGACTCAATCAAAACTTCACTGACGTAATAAACCGGCCGTTGAACCGGATATTCCTTCCCTGCCTCCTTGCGCTCCACAACAACCGCAGCGCTGACTGCCCTGTTGTTAGCCGCCACATAGAGGAGCAAGGGTTCCTTCTCAGCCGGAGCGGCCAAGACCGGCGGCTCAGACAATTGTTTCTTGAGCGCCTCAAACGCTTCACCCACCGCCTTGCTCCGGACGAAATTGTCTGTCTTCTTCATCATTTGGTATAAAGGGATTGCCTTCTCGCCCAGGCGGCTTATGAACCGGCTTAACGCGGCGATTCGACCCGCCAGGCGCTGAACGTCGTTTATGCACGCCGGCTCAGACAAAGAAGTAATTGCTTTGATCTTGTCCGGGTTAGCTTCGATTCCACGCTCAGAGACCAGAAACCCCAAAAGCTTGCCTGCAGGAACTCCAAAAACGCACTTGGCCGGGTTAAGCATCATCTTGTAAACCCGCAAGTTGTCGAAAGTCTCCTTCAGGTCGTCCAGCAAAGTTTCCTTCTTCCTGGACTTGACCACTATATCATCCACATAAGCATGAACGTTGTGCCCAATTTGACTGTGAAGACAATTCTGCACACAACGCTGATAAGTCGCCTGGGCACTCTTGAGCCCGAAAGGCATAGACACATAGCAGAAAGCACCAAAAGGCGTGATGAAAGCCGTTTTCTCTTGGTCTTTGACTGCCATCTTAATCTGGTGATAACCTGAATAGGCGTCCAGGAGGCATAAACTCTCACAACCCGCCGTTGCATCAATGATCTGATCAATCCGGGGGAGAGCAAACGGGTCAACTGGACAGGCTTTGTTAAGATCCGTGTAGTCCACGCACATACGCCAAGTGCCGTTCTTCTTAAGCACTAGCACCGGGTTAGCTAACCACTCCGAGTGAAAGACCTCCACGATGAACCCTGCTGCTAAGAGCCGGGCCACCTCTTCTCCAATAGATTTGCGCCGCTCTTCATTGAAACGACGAAGGAATTGCTTGATCGGCTTGAACTTAGGATCCACATTAAGGTGGTGCTCAGCAAACTCTCTCGGTACACCCGGCATGTCAGACGGCTTCCATGCAAAGATGTCCTGATTCTCACGGATGAATTTGATGAGCGCGCTTTCCTATGCGGGGTCCATGTTAGCCCCTATAGTGAACTGCTGAGATGAGTCGCCCTCCGTGAAATCCACTTGTTTGGTATCATCCGCCGCAAACTTGAGGGGCGGCTCTGATTCCGTAGTGGGCTTCTTCAAGGGAGTCATATCCTCCGGGTCAACATTCTCTTTATAAAACTTGAGCTCTGCCTCTGCACAACTTGATTCTGCGTAAGCTGCATCACCTTCCTCACATTCAAGAGCCGTCTTCCGATCACCGTGCACAGTAATCGTTCCTCTTAACCCGGGCATCTTGAGCTATAAGTAGACATAACAAGGCCTAGCCATAAACTTGGCATAAGCCGGCCGTCCGAATAAAGCATGATATGGACTTTTAATTTTGACCACCTCAAACCACAAGGACTCTACCCTGTAATTGTACTCATCACCAAAGGCGACTTCCAGAGAAATCCTGCCCACTGGATAAGCCGACTTGCCAGGCACCACACCATGAAAGACTGTGGAAGACGGCTTAAGATCCTTGTCAAGCAGACCCATCCGGCTGAAAGTATCGTAATACAGGATGTTGATGCTGCTACCACCATCCATAAGTACCTTCGTGAACATGTATCCACCAACTTGGGGGGCAACCACCAAAGCTAGTTGCCCCGGGTTGTCAACCCGCGGCGGGTGATCCGCCCTACTCCAAGTGATATCATACTCAGACCACTTCAAATACTGCGGGAGAGCCGGCATGACCGCATTAACCGCCCGCTTGCGTACCTTCTGGTCTCACTTGTCAAGGCTGGTTGTGAAAACATGATACTGACCCCCGCTCAGTTGTTTCGGGTTGCTCTGAAAACCTGATTGGTTATGCTGTTGTTGGCCACCGCCTCCAGACTGTTGATGATGACCCTGATTTCCCTGATTCTGGTAACCAGACCCTGAGCCGCCAGGACCAAAGCCGGCTCCTGACCCGCCTGGCCCTGAGCCGCCGGATGGACCATTGCCGTTGTTATGATGTTGTTGAAGGCTGTAATCTCGAAACTGCCTCATAATGCTGCAATTCCTCCATGTATGGCCTGCCGGCTTGTCAGGCTGACTATGCTCCGGACAAGGCTTATTGAGCATCGCTTCCAAGTTGAAAGGAGCTTTTCCGTTGTTAAAATTCTGTCTGAAGTTCCCGTTGCCCTTGGCACGGTTGTTTCCAGCGCTGGTATTTGCCACCAACTCTGACCCGCCGTCCGGGTGTTTCCGCTTGCCGGAGTTGCCGTTTCCAGCCGCGTTCTGCTGCTGACCCTTTCCATTGTTACCCTTCTTCCCCTGACCTGATTTTTCATCATCAGAGCCTGGGTCCTTCGTGTTATCAGAATCTGCATATTTGGTCAGAGCCGCCATAAGCTCCGCCATGTCTTGACACGAACGTTTAAGCCGGCCAAGCTTCTGCTTCAAAGGTGTAAAGTGACAATTCTTCTCCAGAATCAAAACTGCTTGAGCTGCCGTGATCTGTTCTGAAGAGTGGATGATAGTTGAAACCCGCCGGACCCAATGATGGGCCGACTCATCCGCCTGTTGCACACAATGATCCAAATCCACGATCGTCATGGGCTGCTTGCACGTTCGTTTGAAATTTTTGATAAATTTCGCCTTCAACTTGGCCCAGGAAGTAATGGTGTTGGGTGGCAATCCCTTTAACCACGTGCGAGCCGGCCCTTCCAGCATCATGATGAAATACTTGGCACATACTGCATCACTAACATCCAACATCTCCATGGCCAGCTCATAGCTTTCGATCCAAGCCTCTGGAGGTAAATCAGCTGTGTAATTGGGCACCTTACGAGGGCCCTTGAAATCTTTCGGCAAGCGCTCATTCCGCAAAGCCGGCACTAAGCACGACACCCCCACAGCCCGGGAGGTTAACCCGGCTCCGGTTGAGACGGAGGGTGCAGCTGTGGGTTCCTGATAAGCCGCTGCTGCCGCCAGAGCCGCCGCCTCTCGTTGTGCTCTTGCTCGCTCCACCAGCGCCTGAGCATCCAGAGCCGGCCGGTCAGCCCGCGGCGGGTTCCGATGTCGTTCACTGCTAGACACCGCCGACGACTCATAACGCCGGCTGTAGCTGCGACTGGGGATGGGGGTTGAGTGCACGCGACTCCGGCTGTAAGCATACTTCTCCTGCTGGGCCATCGCCGTTCGCAGGTATCCAACAGCGTTCCGCACCTCTTCTGCGAAAGGTGACTCCTCGGGGATTGGGATAGCTGTCAGCCGGGTTGCTGCCGCCACCATGTTCTCCGCCGGGTTAGAGTAATGACCCGGCGGTGTAGGAAAAGAAGTCGGCGTAATCTGGTTCCGTCGGGGCGGGTTAACCTGCTGATGCTGAACCGCCGCCCGGCTTCCAGGTGCTTCCGCCATCCGGGTTACGGCCAAAGGCGCGTTCTGTCCCGTTCCTGGCGTGTTGAAAAGATTCCTTGCTTCATACTGATCCGGCAAGCGGGACTGATGCCTCATCCGCTGAACCGCCGCTGCTGATTGCTGCTCCAGCTCAAGATGGAAAGCATCCGCCCTATGGCGCTCCGCCTCAGCATCCATCTGAGTCTTTAGTTCATTGATCAACTGCTGGACTTCAGTCATTTGATTCTTCAACCTCGCAATCTCCGTGTTACAGGCCGCTTGGTTTTCAGTCGTGACCTCAGTCGCCATCAGGGTCGTAAGCTCACCCATCAAATCCAGAAGGACCTGAGCCGGCTGCCTGCTAGCTCCGGACCCGGTTCGGCGGCTCATACCCCTCCGGCTCATGGAAATCCGACTCGGGGTAAGGCTCAACGTAGCCCCCGAGTCCGCCATCATGGAGCTGGTAGATTGATTCCGTCTCTCCGCTTGAAGATCCATCTTCGGAGCAGATGAGAGTTTCCTCCTGTGACACAGATCCTTCAAGATCCATGCCCTGAGTGAAGCCGACGAAGACATGCTTCCGGCCCGGTCTAGCACGGGCGGGTTGCACGCGTCGGGCGGGTTGCTTGCGCCGAGCCGGCTCGACGATGTCGGTGCAGACGTCCGGCCCGGGTTCAGATCCACCGATCTTGCCGATGAAAACGTGAATCCCGCCGAAGGGGACCCGGAAACCGTACTCAATGGAGTCAGCCTCGGGGCCCCAGCCGGCGTCGTCGATGTAGAGCCGGCCGCGGCGACTCTTGGTCATCCTGCCAACCACGTACCCCTCGATCCCTGGTAGAGAGCCCTTTGAGAACTCAACACCACCAAGCGCTAGCCCCACGGTGGGCGCCAACTGTCGTGGTTTTATCACGGCAGATGTCCGAAGACTTAGGTTCGAGGCCATCGCCATAGCAGTGGACTCAAAGGGGTTGATCGGGACGAAGGACACGAGTTTACCCAGGTTCGGCCCCTCAAGTCGAGGTAAAAGCCTACGTCCTGCTTGTGTTGTATTAACTGGAGTATCGATTACAAGGGAGCGGATTGCTTGACCTAGTTCTCGATAACTTGGTTTCTTGTCTAAGCCGCCCCGGGGTCTAGCCTTTATATAGGAGGTCAAGGCCCCGGGTTACACGAGTCTCAAACCGACTCACACAACGTGTCCTACTCTGTCTCTAAGCCACCATACCATCTTGGGTAAGCCGCCACCGGGCGGCTTGGCCACCCGGGTCATCATACCTTCTTCCGTCTCTGGGCCTTTGTCTTAGCCTGTCTGGCAAGCCGCCACGTAGCCTGGCCTTGATCTTTCGGCCCACCTTACGGGTCTTGGGCTTACGAGCCGCCTGGTGTAACCCGGCCCCGCCTGGGCGGGTCTTACCACGGGGTTATATCCCCAACAGAGCGCGAGGGACAACCGGTGTCCGAGGGAAGGGACGGGCGAGGAGTCAACGAAGACATGCTGGCGCTGGAGCACGATGGAAGCCAACGGGAATGGCCGGGAGTCGGGCTAGAGGAGGCGCACTGCCGCCACCTTCCTGGGAGCCGGCGCGGCTTCGTCGGCTGCTCCTCTGGTTGTGGCGAGGAAGTGGGGCGGGGTGAGAGGGAGGTGCGTCAGCGCGGCTAGGGTTACCCCCGCCACCGCCAGGGGAGGCGACACAGGGGTCACCAACTAGTACACCATTTAATATGATACAATATCATATCATGATACTCAATCCTCTCTTTTCTCATTTAATAGTGTGCCACCTCATCAAAACGGCCTAGTTGGCATGTACGATACTACCTATGGTATTTCCATTGTGACCAGCCTTGGAGGGACTTGGAACTCGAGATCCGACGAGAAGGATCTAGTGCCGTCTGGATTGAATTTCTTGAGTGGAGGGGAGCTACCGATGAGCATTAATGACACTTCTATCACGCTTATCACAAAGGAATGACACCCTAGTATCGCCCTATATCTCTCTGCCCAGTGCCTTACAAAATTGTTGCAAAAGCGATTATAAATAGTTTGAAACCTTGGATGGATATGATTGTGAAAGAAGAACATGGTGTTTTTGTCAATGTTCATTCAATGAAGAGATTGAAGGAAGGGGAAATTTACTTTTGTATTGTGAAACTTGATATGATGAAAGCCTATGTTAAAGTAGAATTGTCCTATTTGGAGGCCATGCTTCTCAAGCTTGGGTTTGGCATTGATGTTGTCCGCTTGATCATGTAGTGTGTTATGTCGGTCAAGTTCACTGTCCGCGTGAATGGAGAATTATTACCTTTCTTTACCCATTCTAGAGGCTTAAGACAAGGTGACCCGGTGTCCCTCCTTTTGTTTCTATTATGCGTATACCGACTAATCTCTCTTTTGAATCATTTGGGGCGGGGGGGGGGGGGGGGGGGGGGTGGATAGAGTAATTCAGGTGTCATACAGATCACCGTGGGTGAATCATCTACTTTTTGCGGATGATAGCCTCATCTTCATCAGTGCAACTAAACAGAGTGCAGGTTGGTAGAATCAAATTTTACAAACATAGGTTGATTGCTCTGGTCAGAGTGTTAACAAGGAGAAAAGTTCAGTGTTCTTCCTCACTAATACACCTGTTGTAGAATGAGCTAGGATGAAGCACGAACTTGGTATTACAGCTTCAAACAGAATTACTAATGATACATTTGATCACACTAGAGGAAGGGCTCGGAAGAATATGTATGGGTGGTCTGAGAGGAATCTTGCCTGTGCAGGGAGAGAAGTTTTGTTGAAATCTATAATTCATGCTATTTCCACTTTTAGCATGACTTGTTTTCATTTTACAAAGAAGACCAACAAGAGGTATACATCGAGCAAGGCCAAATACTGTGGGAGCAACTCTTTGGATAAGAGGTCTATGCACTAGATATCCCGGAAGTCGCTCGTGTCTCCAAAAATAAAGGGTGGAATGGTCTTTCAAGATATGGAATTATTTAATTTAGCACTTCTTGATAAACATGGCTGGAGGTTCATGGTTAGCCCTGTGTTTTTGTGTGCACGGCTGATGAAGAGCAGATACTTCACGAATACAGACTTTATGCACGCCATGGTGCCACAATCTGCTTCCCCCATCTAGTGAGCCATTATTGCAGGGAGAGATGCTCTTTAGGCCGACCTGATTATGTGTCTTGGGGATTGCCATTCTATCTCCATTTGGAACGACAAATGATCCCAGAAACCATTCTTATGCCTCCTATGTTCAGACTTGCAAATTCATCAATCTGAATTGTCAATGAATTAGTTGATGAAGACAATTGGACATGGAAGACTGAACTTGTTCGTGAAACTTCTGTATTACCAGATGTTGAGGCGATTCTTAACATCCCGATCCGATGGTAGTGGAGATGATTTCTTAGCTTGGGCTTTCGTCTGTTAAATTGGCTTATTGTGCTCTCATGAATAATAAAGAACGTGCAACTCTTGAGGAAGCGACGGGTACCGGCACCTCAAAGTCTCATCGGATGTGGACATCCTTATGCAAGCTCAAAGTTATGCCAAAGATTACATGTTTTTGGTGAAGAGTAGTTCACAGAATCCTCCCCGTTGATGATACCCTTAAGCATAAGCCAATTAAACCTCTAAGCACATGAAACTTATGCTTTGCTTAAGAGGAGGACTTCGTGCATGAGTTGTGTACTATGCGCATGAACGCCAGTTTTGGGATGAACCACGAAATTAGTTTCATTTCCGGCTGTCGAGGTTGCATCCTGAGGTCAAGAGATATTCTCTGTGACGTTCGAGTTAAGTAATCATGAGACGGCAAAGATAATATCGGTGATGTGGACTATTTGGCACTCGCAGAATCAATGGACTCATGAGAAGGAGCACGTGGATCTGTTATGCTCTGGTAGGCGCACCAGGGAAGATTTGGCCTTGCTGGATATCCCGATTGCACACGCAAGTATCACGTCGGGTCATGGTTGGCGACCTCCGGACCATGGCTGGGTTAAAATCAATACTGATGATGTGATCAACTCTGACTCCGGTTTGACAGGTACTTGGGGTGTGGCCCATTCACCCGCATCACTGTGAAGATCATGGTGTAAATGCCACATTGCTGTCATTTACCTGCTCATTGCCGAGTCTTTGTCACTAAGAGATGAAGTTATATTTGCAATACTCGGAGGATACTCGCATGTGATTATGGAGACTGAAGAGCTGGAGATTGTGAATATTTGGAAAACTTGTCAGAACTCGTGATCAGTTGTGGCTCCTATACTTTTAGAGAATGGTGAGCATTCTTTGTCATTTAATTCTTTAGTTATTCTACATGTAAACATGAAAAAGAATCTACCGACCCATATTGTGAAGCGTGCCTGCTCATGGATGGTTACCGAGAGTTGGCTTGACTCTGAACCTTTGTTCCTTATCACCAGCCTTTTGGCTAACAATCCCAGGAGCTATTTTCTTTGAATAAAGCTCTCTAAATTCCCCACGAAATGCATAATCACGAGTCAGTGCCGTGCTTGGTTGGCTGGCGCTATCACCGTGCACGTGTCATAGGCTCAACTGCCATAAGGTCAGAGGAGCTTGGACCTTCGGATCCAGCGAGGTTCGTGATCAACAGCACTAAAGGCAGTGCATGCCGGCGGCCATACCCTTCACGCCAGTGTAATCTACGTGAGGCAATTTCCATGACATACCGCCAGATGCACTAGCCCCTTTACTATTAGGTATAGAGGTATAGATATGTGGATTGAAATATTGACTTCTGGTCGACAAACCTGTTGTCTTTTGACTCGTCATTATACAGCCAAGTTTACTCCTTTTCTTTGTTAATTCATTACCGTGTTGACCTAAGTGCATACTACTACTCTTGCTTATAGTGCGAGCTTTTTGTTCTGACTCTATTTTCAGGGGCAACTGGTTCTTTTATCATACTGGAATCCTTTTGAAAACGAGGAGATATCCATATGCGCAACTCATTTGTAAATGGTAGTTTCTCCATGTGAGCTAGCAAAAAGGGGTTGATTGTTCAGTACAAGTAAAGTAAACTATTAGTACCTAAGCTTCATAGTAGTATCATTTGCTGCAACAGTACAACAAAGCACGTTCAGACACGGAACAAAAAATTCAAGAGCACACATATAGGGAATCCCAGTGAATCTACTGATTCCATTTATTCTCATGTAAATCACAAACTCTCTTGCAATGAATTAAGCAAGCACTTCTCACCTGACAATAAGATATGTAGGTACCACCTCCATGGGATTTTTAGAAGAGCGCAAATCAGGGCGGCTATGGAAAACAGAGCATAATGTAGAACTAAAAATACGAACAAATCATACTAAAGTTTATAACTTGTTACATAAGATGCAGCATACGGGGCAGAATGAGTTGGCTTATTGGCCGATTCGATGTGTGGGATCTTGGTAGAAACTTTTCTCCTAGCAAGATCCAGGATCTCGATGAACTCTGGCGGTGGCGGAGGCGAAGACTAACAGTTGTAGCCGATGGAAGATTGTGAGTGGATGGAGTGCAAGCCTCTCAGAACCATCTAATGGCAGGTAGATACCCGGTAGAAACCAGGACCGCTAGAAAAACCACTCTCACTCGTCGGACCATCTTGTAGGCATGCAACATTAGCTAATTCTCGGTCGACCTTGTAGGGGGGAAGGGAGTTGCGACTTGCATGGCAGTGCTCGGCGGCGGAGCTCGACGAACCTTGGACATGGCCCTAGCAACTAAGGTGGCATCCCTCGTATAGGACGATCAGGCGGCCGGTTCAAATTTAGCCCGATCGACCGGCGCTTAGCGTGTAGCAAATAACTAACCTTCATGTTTGGAGCACCGAACTCCCTCACGAGGGAGAACTGAGAACAACGTCACGCTACGTCCTAGGCTGTCAACTGTGTAGACAGTGTGTTCCTGGAAAACGTCAAATGATGCATCGTATGTGTGGAAAACAGAAATAGGGGTTGGTTGTTCACAAAACTCTGGATAGCTTCCAACTAACATGGGTTTTTTGGTATCGTCGTCAATCATGACTGCATAATGGTTACACGGTGCGCTCAGTATAATATTTTTGAAAGCAGAGAAGAGGATCCAACACAGCTTTTCCATTCATCGGGTGCCGGTAATATACAGGTTACAGAGGGGCACACACGATCGTCAGGACGTGCGCTAGACCACGTACTGCATGTACGTGAGGTGGTGGTCCTGTGTGTTGACCCTGAGAGCACACACGCACGCACACTTCTGCTAAGCTAACTACTGGTGTATTCACTAGTCTAACACCCCCCCGCAGTCGTGACGTCGCTGTGAGAGACGCAAAGACTGGATCAGAAGTCTTGGAAAATCTCCGTGGGTAGTCCTTTGGTCATCACGTCAGCGAGCTGTTGGCGAGTTGGGATGTGGAGCACGCGGAACTGCCCGAGAGCAACGCGCTCGCGGACAAAGTGAATGTCGAGCTCGATGTGTTTTGTCCGGCGATGATGGATGGGGTTGCTGGACATGTAGACAGCGGAGACGTTGTTGCAGTAGACAAGGGTCGCAGCGTGGACGGTGCAGCGGAGCTCGCCGAGGAGCTGTCGAAGCCAGACACACTCCGCCACGGCGTTGGCAACGCCACGGTACTCAGCCTCTGCGCTAGAGCGGGAGACCGTGGCCTGGCGCTTCGAAGACCACGAGATGAGTGCATCCTCAAGGTAGACGCAGAACCCAGAGGTGGAGCGCCGTGTGTCCGGGCACCCCGCCCAGTCGGCGTCGGTGTAGGCTCGCAGGTCCAACGTCGAAGATGCGCGGAGGTGGAGGCCGAGCGCGGTGGAGCCGCGGACATACCGCAGGACACGCTTGATCAACCCGCGATGCGACTCGCGGGGATCGTGCATGTGAAGACAGAGTTGCTGCACAGCGTAGGCGAGCTCGGGGCGAGTGATCGTCAAGTACTGAAGCGCCCCGGCAAGGCTGCGGTAGGCCGTCGGATCAGCGACGCGGGGACTGTCGTCGGCCGGCAACTTGCCCTTGGTGTCCACGGGCGTCGGAGAGCTTTTGCAGTTGTCCATGGAGGCCCGCTCAAGGACGTCCTCGGCGTACTGCTCTTGCGAGAGGAAGAAGCCAGCGCTGGTGCGTGTCACGCGCACGCCGAGGAAGTAATGCAGTGGTCCGAGGTCCTTCATGGCGAACTCGCCGGTGAGCTTGGCGATGATGCGATGAAGAAGACCGACGCTGGATGCGGTGAGGACGATGTCGTCCACATACAGCAAGAGGAAGGCAGCGTCGGCGTCGTGGACGAACGTGAAGAGCGAGCTGTCGGAGCGGGTGGGCGTGAACCCAATGGTGGTGAGGAAGCCGGCAAACCGAAGAAACCACGCCCGCGGCGCCTGCTTCAAGCCATACAAGGACTTGGAAAGGCGACAGACATGGTCGGGGTGCGCCGCGTCGACGAAGCCGGTGGGTTGGAGACAGAACACTTCCTCCTCAAGCGTGCCGTGGAGGAAGGCGTTCTTGACATCCAACTGGTGAACTGGCCATGCGTGGGACGCGGCGAGTGTGAGGACGACGCGGATCATGGCGGGCTTCACAACCGGAGAGAACGTCTCGCCATAGTCGACGCCGGCGCGTTGACGGAAGCCGCGGACGACCCACCGCGCTTTGTAGCGTTCCAGCGAGCCGTCGGAGCGGGTCTTGTGGCGGAAGACCCACTTCCTAGAGATGATGTTGGCGCGCGGCGGGCGAGGCACAAGCTCCCAAGTGTGGTTGCTGACGAGAGCCGCAAACTCCTCGCGCATGGCGGCAAGCCAGTTGGGGTCGCTGACGGCGGCGTGCACCGAGCGAGGCAGCGGCGAGACGGCCGCGGAGGGTGCTGTAGACTCGACGTGCACGTAGTCGTCGCCGTAGCGTTTGCTGGGACATAACACACCAGCGCGCGCGCGCGTGACGACCTGGTGAGGAGCAGGGCGTGTAGTTGAAGACGAGGAGCAAGAGCCCTCGGAGGCAGCAGCAACGCCCGAGCTTGAAGCAGCACAGGGCGCCAAGTCGATGGAGAGCGTGGCGCCGCGTGACGAGGAAGCAGCAGCATCGCTGGAAAGCCGGGAGCTCGCGCTCGAGGAAGTCGAAGAAGAGCCACCCAATGGCGATCCAGGAGTCGACGGTGTACCGTGCTCGACGACGCGGTGGGGTGACCGGCCGGGGCCGCCCGAGGGCGAGCCAGCGTCAGTACGTGAGCTGCAGGAGCTGGCGGAGAGAAGGTCGCCAGACGGCACCAGCGGCGGACCAGCGCTGGGAACAACACCACCTAAAGGGGCACAAACCTGCATGGGAGCGGGAACAAGCCGAGGCGCAGGTGGAGCGGCGAGGTTAGGAGGGTGGCGAGCTGCGAACGGAAAGATGTCCTTATCGAAACGAACATGACGCGAGGTGATGACGCGGCGAGAGGAAAGGTCGTAGCAATGGTAGCCACGGTGGTCAGGCGGGTAGCCGAGAAACACACACTCGACAGAGCGATGATCAAGCTTATGACGAGAGGTGGAGGTGGTGTTAGGGAAGCAACGACAGCCGAACACATGGAGAAGAGTGTACGCTGGTGCGACGCCGAGGAGGAGCTCATGTGGGGTGCGTGGCGAGCTAGCATGGCATGGCTTGTAGTTCATGAGGAGCGTGGCGACACTCAGAGCCTCGGCCTAGAAGCGCGGTGGCATGGAGGCGTGGAAGAGAAGTGCACGCGTGCTGTCGTTGAGTGTGCGGAGAGTGCGCTCGGCGCGCCCATTTTGTTGGCTGGTGTAGGGGCATGAGAGGCGAAGCACAGTGCCATGGGTGGTGAGGAGGGAGCGAACGGCGAGGTTGTCGAACTCGCGGCCGTTGTCGGTCTGAAGGGCGAGGATGGGGCGCTCAAACTGTGTCTAGACGTAGGCATAAAATGCAACAAGTGTAGGAAAAACATCAGATTTATGACGCAAGGGAAAGGTCCAGACATAGTGAGTACAATCATCAATGAGCACTAGATAGAACTGAGTGGAGTAACTGAAATGGAAAAAAGCTACGATGATGTGATGCTTGAAATGGAAGGCGCGTGTGCTTGCCGAGACGACACGCGGTGCAGGTATGCGGGGCGGACGGCTGACAAGTGAAGGGAAGAAGCTCCATGGTCTGACGAAGCGCAGCATGTCCAGGATGACCCAAGCGTTGGTGCCAGAGATCAACGGAGGCCACGCCGGCGAAATGGTGCGGGAAGATCGTGCACGAGTCAGGAGTCACGCGGTACAGATCGCCATCCGAGTTACATCGGAGAATCACCAGGCGGGTGCGGAGGTCCTTCACAGAGAAGCCATACATGTCAAATTCGACAGAAACAGAGTTGTCACGAGTAAGCTGACGAACAGATAATAAGCTGGTTATAAGTTTGGGAGAGAGAAGGACATTGCGAAGTTGGAGGGGAGAAGATGTGGTGACGAGCGACCCGTGGCCTGTGTGGGTGATCGGAAGGCGAGAACCGTCGCCCACCACGATATGAGAGGAGGAGGACGAGGGAAAAATAGCACGGAGGTTACCAGAGTTCGACGTCATGTGGGCGGTGGCGCCAGAGTCGAGGTACCAATCAGAGGTAGTGGTCGGCACGCCGGACGCCGGGGAGGCGCTCTGGAGGGCAGTGTGCAGAGGCCCCATGTCCCATGGTTGGGGTGGAGCGGGTGCAGTGCTGGAGCTGGCGCCCGGAGAGCCGTAGTAGAACCCAGGCGGAGGTGCAGTGTAGCCGTACGGGGCGTACGCAGCTTGGTGCTGGGCCAGCAGAGCCTGCTGCGGAGGAGCGCCAGGCCGCGGGCCGAGGACGCCCGCACCGGGGGCACGCCAGGGCATCGGCCAGGCTTGCACCATGCCTGTCCAAGAGTTGGTGCCTGGTGCAAGGCCGGGGAACGCCGGCGGACGGGGTGCCGGAGGCTGGCTCTAGGAAGACTGCGCTGGGGCCTTGCCAGCGCGGCGGCGCCCGCGCCCACGACCGCGCCCCGCGGGAGAGGATGCGTCGGAGCCCGCGGCGGGAGCCGGTGCAGGGGTTGGAGCCGATGGTGGCGAACGCGCGGCAACAAGCGCGTGAGCAGTGTGCTGACGAGCCGCCTGCTCCGCACGATGTTCTTCAAGGAGCAAGAAGGAACGAGCCTGCAGGAAAGTGGGCAGTGGAGTACGGGAGGTGAGGTGAGGTGAGGTATAGCACCGTGGTACTGCCGCCCAAGACAACGCAGCATGTTGAACAACTCCTGGGTCTCGGTGACAGGCTGCCCGAGGTCGCGCAGCTGATCGGCGAAGGACTTGAGACGCGTGCAGTATTGCATGATCGTAAGATCGCCTTGGACGAGAGCGTGATACTCAGCGTCGATGTAGACGGCGCGGGACAGCTGGTTGTCGTGGAAGATGTTGGTAACCGCGGCCCACACCGTCGCGGCGGTGTCCTCCGGCTGCATGATGGCGTCGAGCAGGTCCGCGGAGACGGTGGCATAGAGCCAGTGCACGATGCAGTGGTCGATCATCGTCCAATCCGAGTCGCGGGGAGGCCCGGCAGCCTCGGCGGTGAGGTGATCGCGGACGCCGAACATGCCGACGACGGTGAGGAAGAAACGCCGCCACTGGGAGAAGTTGCCGGCGTGGAGGTCGAGGACGACTGGAACGTGATGACGAATGTCAGATCGTCTGCAGCACCGAGGCAGGGAAGGCACAGAGCGGCGCCGCCGCGGCGACCGCGGCGACGGGTGCAGCAGAGAGAAGGTCGGTGCCGAGAACGCCGGCGGCTGCAGGAGCAGCAGGAAGATCGCCGTCAGCAGCCGCATCGCCATCATGGGAGGAGGTGGGAGAGAGGACGGGGTTGGAGTCCATGGGAGCGGAAGCGAATGGGTTGTGTATGAACTGGTCGTCTGATACCATGAAAGCAGAGAAGAGGATCCAACACAGCTTTTCCATTCATCGGGTGCCGGTAATATACAGGTTACAGAGGGGCACACACGATCGTCAGGACGTGCGCTAGACCACGTACTGCATGTACGTGAGGTGGTGGTCCTGTGTGTTGACCCTGAGAGCACACACGCACGCACACTTCTGCTAAGCTAACTACTGGTGTATTCACTAGTCTAACAATTTTGGTTATCACAACCACCTGTGTGTACATTAGCAGCCGGCCTACAATTTGCACTATCTTCCAAACACAAAACATCCTCGCCAGTGTTCCCCTATTCACTTGTCATAGTGTTGGTTGGGTATGCACCAGTGTCTGCTACCCGTTCTGCATTAAGTGAAGAAGCTTGCATCCTATATGAGTTAGTGCTCACTGTGAGTGTGTCACCCTGTCTTGACATGGAAGGTCGGTCACACAATTTTGCTGGTGAATGGTTTGATGAACTAGGAGTCAAATTCTGGTGAACCAAAGCAGCTTCTGTAGAAACACAAAACAGAGCAAGAAGAGCATATTTTCTCTTTTTTTCTTTAATCTTTTTAGTTGCTGCATTGTTGATGTTCCTCTTAGCCTTATTGTACCGGCAGTCTATACTTTCTATTCGGCATGCAATCTCCTGCAAAATGTGTGTCTTACATGATGTATTAGTTTTGTATCAATACTGCATCACATTTATTAGGTCAACAAAAAATATTTATTCAGACAAACCTTGGAACCGAATGAAACATTCTCCCCATCAAGTAGTCCAACATGCTTTCGGCCTACACACATATAATTTTCTTCATCCTCACATCATCCCATGGGATTGAGTTGGCAATTTCGATAACCGATAAGTCGATCTGCATATTTAAAGAAATTTTCAAACCAACCATTCATACTTTGAAAAATCAGATACAGTTATAATGTCCTGCTGGTGTCTTACCGGCAACCTTCCATACTCGCCAATTGATTTTAGGTCCAGTGAGTCAAGCTGATCTAGCACCTCAGTAGAGACATGCTTGAACAGTTGGCCATTCTCAGGAAAAATAAGCGTTGGGTAGCGTACAACATGTATGTATATTAGCTGCGTGTCCGGTAACGTATTAGTTAATGATAAGAGCAGATGAAACTGGGGAATTATGTCTACGATCGTACCAGCAATACATGGATACAACCATGTACATTGATATTTGTAGTTGTTGATTGTCTGTGCATTTTCACACTGTCAGCTATGTGGTTTGCAATAAATTTGCACCATCCCATGTTAGGAACAACATCAAGATTCTCCACCACTGATATAAACCTTCCTGTTAAGCACATGATCAATTGCTGGAGCCATGTAAACACATAGCACAATCAGTAGAAAGTTTCTCTTAATGGTGTCCTTCTCTATTATCCAAGCAATTATACCGATGAAGTGCTTAATTGGCTTGCTACTTTCAATTGTTTCCTCCATGGATTTCTGGGTTCTTCTGAAGTTTTTTTTATATATTTGGCTACCCCCTGCCACAAGGCATCGGAACATGAATTGAACCATCAGGTATTCCTAGCATTTTCTTCACAAAAATTCAGATCTTAATATGATGGCCTCTGATAACAAGGGTTTTTCTCCTCCAGTTGAATTGGTCTATTAACTAGAGCGTTAACCCTCGTGGCATCATGCAAGCACGCATATCTAGTAACATAGCAAAACCAAGCTCTGTTACTCATCCTTTCTGTATGTCATTTAATGACTCAACAACCTGATCAATCTTGTAAGGGCAGCACTTGTATCCAACCGCCTATTTTGTGTGCAAAGAAAGAACGTGTCAAACGGTTGATCACACGATACATCAAATAAATAGTATAATCCATTAGAAGAAGCATGCACTGCAACTAACTTACCGGATTGCAAAAAATTATTTCAGGATTGACTTGTAAACCAATCTGTGTGGAAATTGTTTTTGTCAACATGATGCATCCTCTTCATTTTCCTGATTCTTTTATGTGTCATCTGCTTCATATTCTCACTGTCAGAGGTAAAACTGCTATCCGCTGAGCTTTCTCTCCGGGTCATTTTCTCATTCTCACATGCTTCCACGGCCCCCTCCTTTCCGAGCTAGCAAAGTTATAATGTCAGTTAGCGCAACTCATTTGTAGATGGTAGTTTCTCCATGTATGTGAGCTAGCAGTCGGTACAAGTAAAGTAAACTATTAGAGCATCTACAGTCGGACCTTACAAATCCGGCTCCTCAAACGCCCACGCCCACGGACGCATCCGGACGCGTCCGCGGACACTGACCAGTCACGCCTCAAATCTGCTCGTCCACATCCAACTCTTTCATATTTGATCCCTAGATTCATATAAAATCATGCATAATATATAGCCTACGTACTACGTACTATACTACTTTTCACCGTCGTCAGAGATGGCCTGAGCCGCCTGCGCCGGAGCCAGAGCCGCCACCGCTAGAGCCTGAGCCGCCTCCGCCGCAGCCCGCGCCGCCTCCATCTGCTGCCGACGAAGACGCCTGGCCTCCGCAGCCGACTCCGAGCGGATGGAGTTAAGGATGGCATGCTACTCTGCCCGTAGATCCGGGTCCTCCTCCATCACCGGTGCCTCCTCCTCCCCCATATCCAGCAGCATCGCTTCCTCCGCCGGCTCCTGCTGGTCCTCCCCCACACCAAGCGGCGACGCCTCCTCCACCAACTCTTGCTCCTTCTCCTCTTCCTCCTCCACTTCTTCCTCCTTTTCCTCCTTCACCTCCTCATCCTCCTCGAAATCTTCCTCTGGATCCAGAGGTAGCCCGGCGGCCCTCCGGATCCGGACCTACTCAAGGATCCAGAGACGGTGCTGGATCGTGTAGTGGCGGTGCGTGGGGGCATGACTGACGGGCTCGGGTGGCGGCGGAGGGAGGGAGGAGGTAGATGTGCTAATCCTGGAGGACGATGGCCGACGTGGCGGGCGTGCCCGGGCGCGCTCGGGCTCCCCCATATCCGCCCCATATTTGGGCTGGATATGAGGGGTGCCGGTCTGGCCGGGCGTTTGAGGGGGGGCAGCTGGGTCGATTTTTTATAACCGGTCAGTGACCGGGCGGCCTACCCGGATGTTTGAGGGAGGTATGAGGGGTCCGGCTATACATGCTCTTAGTACTTAAGCTTCAGAGTGGTATCATTTGCTACAACAGTACAACAAAGCACGTTCAGACATGGAACAAAAAATGCAAGCGCACACATATATATAGGGAATCCCAGCGAATCTACTGATCCATTTATTCTCATGTAAATCACAAACTCTCTTACAATGAATTAAGCAAGCACTTCTCACCTGACAATAAGATATGTAGGTACCACCTCCATGGGATATTTAGAAGAGCGCAAAAAACAGAGCATAATGTAGAACTAAAAAGAGGAGCAAAGCACACTAAAGTTTATGGTTTGTTACATAAGATGCAGCATACGGGGCAGAATGAGTTGGCTTATTGGCCGATTCAATGTGTGGGATCTTGGTAGCAACTTTTCTCCAAACAGGATCCAAGATCTCGATGAAGTCTGGCGGTGGTGGAGCCGAAGACGATAGTTGTAGCCGATGAAAGATTGTGAGGGGATGGAGTGCAAGCCTCTCGGAACCATCTAACGATAGGCAGATACCCGGTAGAAACTGGATCGCAAGAAAAACCACTCGTACTTGCCGGACAATCTTGTAGGCATGCAACCTCAGTTAGTTCTCGATCGACCGGGGATGGGGGAGGGGGGTTGCGACTTGCTTGGCAGTGCTCGGCGGCGGAGCTCGACGAACCTTGGACATGGCCCTAGCAGCTAAGGCGGCATCCCTAGTATCAGACGGTCAGACATTGGGCCCTCATGAAGGAGAACGGCGCTAGCTAGGCGACAAAGGTTTTCACCCGAAATCCAGACACGACGATGTCTTCACGAAGAAAGTAGCGCCCACAAGCATCGTCGTCGGTTGGACCCTTTCAGCCATAGATATATGTTTTGCACGCACGGACGCAGGCTAGCCCAGCCTCTGGGCGTTGTCATGCAGCTTTTTTTCTCAATAAAAAAGGACAATTCTTCTACGCAGGAATGGAACGTAAGTTAGTTCTCGATCGATCTGGGAGGAGGGAGGGGGGTTGCGACTTGCTTGGCAATGTTCGGCGGCGGAGCTCGACGAACCTTGGACATGGCCCTGACAGCTAAGGCGGCATCCCTAGAATCGGATGGTCAGGCGGCGACCGGTCCACATTTCGGCCTGGTGACCTGCGCCTAGCGTCTAGCAAATAACTAACCTTCATGTTTGGAGCACCGAACTCCCTCATGAGGGAGAACTGAAAACAACGTCACGCTACGTCCTAGGCTCCATGACATTGGGCCCTCATGAAGGAGAACCTCGCTAGCTAGGCGACAAAGGTTTTCACCCGAAATCCGGACACGACGACATCTTCACGAAGAAAGCGGCGCCCACGAGCATCGTCGTCGTCGTCGTCGGTCGGACCCTTTCAGTCATAGATATATGTTTCGCACGCACGGACGCAGGCTAGCCCAGCCTTTGGGCGTTGTAAAAGCATCTGCAGTCGGTCCCCCTATTGTTGGAAATATGCCCTAGAGGCAATAATAAAATGGTTATTATTATATTTCCTTGTTCATGATAATCGTGTATTATCCATGCTATAATTGTATTGATTGGAAACTCAATTACACGTGTGGATACATAGACAACACTGTGTCCTTAGTATGCCTCTAGTTAACTAGCTCGTTGATCAAAGATGGTGAAGGTTTCCTAGTCATAGACATGAGATGTCATTTGATAACAGGATCACATCATTAGGAGAATGATGTGATGGACAAGACCCAAACTATGAACATAGCATATGATCGTGTCAGTTTATTGCTATTGTTTTCTGCATGTCAAGTATCTGTTCCTATGACCATGAGATCATACAACTCACTGACACCGGAGGAATACCTTGTGTGTATCAAACGTCGCAACGTAACTGGGTGACTATAAAGATGCTCTACAGGTATCTCCGAGGGTGTCTGTTGAGTTGGCATGGATCAAGACTGGGATTTGTTACTCCGTGTGACGGAGAGGTATCTCAGGGCCCACTCGGTAATACAACATCACAATAAGCCTTGCAAGCAATGTGACTAAAGTGTTAGCCACATGATCTTGTATTACGGAACGAGTAAAGAGACTTGCCGGTAATGGGATTGAACTAGGTATAGATGTACCGACGATCGAATCTCGGGCAAGTAACATACCGAAGAAACAAAGGGAACAGCGTACGTGATTAACTGAATCCTTGACATAGAGGTTCAACCGATAAAGATCTTTGTAGAATATGTAGGAACCAATATGGGCATCCAGGTCCCGCTATTGGTTATTGACGTAGAGGTGTCTCGGTCATGTCTACATAGTTCTCGAACCCGCAGGGTCTGCACACTTAACGTTCGGTGACATTTCGGTATAGTTGAGTTATGTATGTTGGTGTCCGAAGGTTGTTCGGAGTCCCGGATGAGATCCCGGACGTCACGAGGAGCTCCGGAATGGTCCGGAGGTAAAGATTGATATATAGGAAAGTGGTGTTTGAATTCCGGAAAAGTTTTGAGCATTTCCGGTAGTGTACCGGGAGTGACGAATGGGTTCCGGGGGACCACCAAGTGGGGCCCACACACCGCAAGGGGCCACATGGGCCTTAGAGGTGGCGCACCAGCCCCTGGTGGGCTGGGCAGCCAGCCCAAGAGGGCCTATGCGCAGGAGAAAGAGGGGAGGGGAGGAATCCTAGTCGGAGTAGGATTCCCCCACGCCCACCTCCTAGTTGGAGGTGGACTCCTCTACCTCTGGTTCGGCCGACCCTAGGGGAGGCTGTAGGAGATATGCCCTAGAGGCAATAATAAATGTTATTGATTATCTCCCTGTTCATAATTAGGTTTATGTTCCATGCTATAACTGCTATGGTTCACGAGTCTGCAATAACCACGAGGCTCGGAGGAAGACTCATATGCACGTGTGGAATAATAAACAGTAAAATATATTCCTAGTCTGGCCTCTAAGACTAGCTCAAGTATTGCATGATGATCCTGTTTTCCTGATCATGGGCATGGCTATGCCGGCAATTTTGAGGGCGCAATGTTGGCAGAACACTTGTGTTGAATCGACCCGAATTGATGTTATTCTATGAGATACATTCGTCATAAGTTAATGGTTAATAACACATAGATGGTTAACGTTTGCATGATTCCTTAGACCATGAGAGTATCGAGTTTCTTCATGCTTGCTTCATGAACTTTGGGGTTTGTTAAACGTCATCCGTAAATGGGTGGCTATTACGGCGGCTTACGGGTTCATGGAAAAGTATGTCAAGTAACTTGATAGCTCAAGATTGGGATTTGCTCCTCCGACGATGGAGAGATATCTCTGGGCCCTCTCGGTGTTACGGTATCCATCATCGTCTGGCCAGACACTTTGTGATTTGATCACGGGGATGCCGGAACACGGGAACGAGAAAAGAGAACAATACCGGTAACGAGGTAACAGGCATAGTGGACAAGGTGTTGATCCACGGGGATGCCAACATGTCTCACCTCGGGTATTTGTAACATATCACGAAGCAACAGGAATAGCACACGGCAACTGGAGGTTCACTCGAATATTCATTCGTGTGGGTATAGGGGTTAATATGGGTGTCCACGGCTCCGATGTTGATCATTGATCAGAAGGGGTTCCGGGTCATGTCTATACTTCACCGAACCTATAGGGTCACACGCTTAAGGATCATCTATCTGCTGAATACTAGACAAGGAGTCCGAGAGAAAGTCACTGAAAGAGTTTCGGAGACGACGGAAAAGTTCCGGAGAGAACACTGGAAAAGTTTCGGTAAAACCAAAAAGTTGTTTCGGATAAAACCATTGATCCAAAAAGGTTTCGGCAAGCACCGGGAATGTTTTGGAGGTTGCCAGATTGGTCTGGTAATTTCTGGAATTTTTCCGGAGAAAAAACCGAAAAAGGTTTTCGGAGCTGCCGGAATTGTTTACCGGGTAAACGAAGATGGTTTTAAATTAAACCACCATACCGGAAATGTTCTGGAGCGCGTCCAGATAATTTTAGAGGGTGCCGGAAATGTTCTGGGACCTTCCGGAATTTTTCAGAAGAAATAATTTCGGAAAACATCTTGTCCCAGCAAGAGGGGACAAGATCCCACGGATCATGGGGGCTGTTTTTGGGGGCGCCCCCTTTAGGGGACAGCCACCTTGTGGCTGGACAAAGTGTTGGCGGGGGGGGGGGGGCATGGTGGGGGGCAGCCCCCACAAATGGTGGAGAGTGTTGGGAGGAAGGTGGGGCCCCATGGGGGAACACCATGGACAAGGGAACATGTTTTCTCCATGTTTGGTGGGAACATGTTTTCCTTGTTTGGTGGGTGCATGTTTAGTGGGGTGAATTTCAGCCCCCCCTTCACCCCTTCCACCACTATATAAGGAGGTGGAGAGGAGCTCTCCATCCTCACTCCAACTCTCACACACATGGCATGCATGATCTGCCTTTCTTCTCTCCCTCCCACGAAATAGTTTCGTAGAGCCGAAAGGCTGTCTGGGTTCCGGTGGGAACTAGTTCTGGACGGCGAAGCCCTGCCGGATAGATGCCACCGTATGTGTGCAACTCTTTAGAGAGATCGTAGTTTCGGTCTTAGTTCGAGAGTGCCTCCCGAAGGGCTGTCCGTGTGACCGTCCGAGTTTTGGAGGTCCTCCCGAAGGGCTGTCCGAGTGACAGTCCGAGTTTCGGAGGTCCTCCCGAAGGGCTGTCCGCGACACCGTCCGGGGGACTGTCCGACCGCCTCCCGGAGGGCTGTCCGCATGGCAGATGAGGGTATACATCCTCGCGGTTGGGAGGTTGTAAAATCCTAGCTGCGGGGATCTGCACCGCCGATCGTCATCGACTGTACTTCCGCTGCGCTACGAGTCGGTAACGAAAATGATCAAACCTTGTATGCAGTCTCCATAGTGGTCCTGGGCTGGTGCATAGGTCGGAAAATTTTTGTTTTGCGCTGCGTTACCCGTCAGTGGCATCAAGAGCCAGGCTATGCGTAGATGCAGGTTGCGATCTAGAATACATAGAGATGTATGCGTGTTGCACAATATAATTAGGTAGTAGATGAGATCTATTACTGAAAATTATTTGTGCGGGTAGCAGATGAAATCTGTTACCTGATGTTCTTGTTGCTTCCCTGAAATTTGCGTTGTCCTGATCTTGACAGCATGGTGGAATCTCACAAAGTTCTCGCAATCCGCGATCCTTTCATGCTGCTCCTGAGTATGCTGATTGACAGATCAACGAAGTGCTAACAGTTCTTTGGGTTCCACCATAGTTGAGAAAGATGGATGTTTCGCAGACGAAAGGGCAATGCAGATGTGATCTGCACGGGGGTCACGCGTATGACGAAGTTTAGTATGGGGCTCGAGATTTTATTATCTCGTGTTTCATACACCCTGGAAAGTTAATCTAGCAACTTGAAATATCATACTTGATGATGGACGTTGGTAGCTTCGGTTTGTTTCGAAACCTTAGAAGCCACGTAAAACAAGTTTTTGCATGAACCGATTAGAGGCGTCTAACTTGGTTTTGCAGGATGGTTTGCATGTGCATATGATGTGGTATAGCAGTGCTCACATTAATTTGATTATGTATGAGATGACTATATGATGTAATATTAACATGACCTACGTGTCATGAATCGGCATGATGGCTGGAGCCATATGATTGTCACTTTAATGACCTGCGTGTCAACCTTAAGTAACTAGTAAGCATGCACATGCAATGCACGGCTTTTCCAACATATATTGTAATTAAATATAACATGATGCAAGAATTTTTTTTGATACCATTTCAACCATATCAATTCTCATCCAATTATAGAATATCTGTCTTGAAAATTTGATGGAAAGTGCATAATTTATAATTCAGAATGTACTTTTAAAAATACCAATTCATTTAAATCATCGTTAGCATTCCATACAAGGACACACCCACACACACAAGTGCTATGATGAGTATATAAAAAGGTGTGTAGAAAGGATTGCTGCCTCCATTTGTTTTCTGCAGCTTACAGATGCTGATGAAAGGTACTGTCGAAGACAACTGTAGTCAGTATTCTTTTGAACAACTGATAAACTGAAATCTTCTACATTCAACTCACGTTAAGCATTTGATGCATCACTAAGCAATATCACTAAGCATGCCCTTCTCCAAAATAAGTAATAATACTATAATATAATTTCAGTAAACACACTTGTCTCTTGAATGATTTATAAGGAGTAAAAAGTTTCGAAACCTTTTTCCCCAACAGAAACTTGCTTGACTTCCTTCACAATATTACTTCAAATACTGTGTATGAACTCAGATGACCTTCCGTATTTGTTTTCCTTTTATAAGAACATTTGTGCAGAACGGTAGAGATATCATATTCAACATTAACAACTAAAAATTTAATGTTTGGCAAATAACATTTTTGTAGCCTGATAGACAATCACAGAGGCATTGGATTAGCATGAGCGTGTAAGAAATATATTTGTAAGAGCAGAACATTTAGAGGTGTCCGTGCGTTCCCACGGAAGAACAAACTCATGTACAAAGACATTGATAAAAAATGCCATTGTAATTCAGAAGCATGTGCTTACGGAATACGGATACATCAGGACAAATATGACCTTAAAACATGTTGTCTACTGCTGTAATATGGCCTTAAATTGGTCTCACCAGATTTGACTAACCTAATAATCTATATCCATATTTGCCCATTATTGGCAGCATAAGCTACCACTGCTATTGCTTCAACTTTTAGTTATTCTCATTCTTGATACAAGGCTGAAATGTAAAGTCACTGAACACTTCAAGCATTCTGAGTAAATAGCAAATGATTTACAGAAATGATATCCAGCCATGCAGACTTGAAATAAATGTCAAGTTTAAAAATTTCTGATGACAACATTTGACTTCAGGCCCTGTTACCAAAATATTGCAGTAGCCAGGATATGACCTCATGATCAACCCACATTTTACAGACATCAATTTCAACAAGGACTACCACAGGGGAAGCTAAAAGACCAACCTATTGCCAACATTTGCCCAAGATTGCTCCTCTACTCTAGCAAATATTTCTTGCCTTGATTACACTAACATGTCAAAAAATGCAACATAAACAAAAAGAAATCAAGAATACCAAAATCCGAATTCCACTTGCCATCAACAAAATTTAGGTAAGTACAAGAATAATCATAACACCATACCACCCAATAATCACAAGTGTGAAATAATCAGGTCAGACATACCTTGTTCTTGAGCTAACTCAAGAGTGATTTCAGTCTCGCCTTGACTTGTGGTAGTCCTACTCCACAGAATTAGCATCAAGATGACACATTTCAGATAGCAAGGTGAAAAGGACCAATAATTTTAAAAACTGAGGTATAGAAATGCTACCTATTGTTGCCAGATATTTATATGAACTGAGTTTTGAGGCTTCACAGTCAATTTTGGCCTTTCGGGTAATCAATGGCTAAAGGCTCAAACTTTCCGATCAAACTCCAGAGTAGAGTAAGAGGTCACCAATTTTATATAAAAGTGGCCAAGGATCCAGATGATGTTCATCCAGATAAGTAGTACCGAGCAGACATTCAGATTAACTTCTATAACACCATTCATTTACGATGAAATCCGATACATCTCGGCTTCAAAATTTCTTGCCAAATATCACAGGAACCAGTGCCACGAAATGATCCTCACATCTCCCCAAATTTTACACTTAAAACAAAATATGCTATGACTCTAAGTAGAAGAATCAATTAGCACAAGCGTGGGCACCTGAAGTTTGAACAATTTCGAATAATCACAACAAGATCCCCTCATCTCTAAATTTCATGCCAGACCGCAAGAAGAAGTGCAAGTAATAATAAGGAAATGCCCAATCTATGCGTTACATAAAGTCAAATTGTCCCCAACAGCTAGTTGATTGCCTGTCCGTTGCCATATAATAAAAAATACAAATAATGTTTTTCTAATTCAGAAATCAATTTGCTACAGGAAAGTAAATAAAGAAATGGATTAAGGGGTCATTTTCACCATGATAGTCGATATGAAAATACAATGTCTAATAAAATAAGACTTAGAGCAGCGACCAGTTACATGAAAGCCAATGCATGCCCTTTTAAATTACTCACCACCAAGTCCTAAGCAGCAATGGAGTTTCTTCCGTCCAACCAAAGAAGTGGTTACAATCTGAAAATAGAACCAGAAAACATTTAGTGAGGATTAACCTAATTTGGAAAAATGTATATTTGTCCTTTGTAGTGAAGTCGGATATATCAGGGGTATATCACCATCATATAGATGTACGAATATGTATTCATGGCAAGAGCATATAGACGTACGAATATATATGCATGGCAAGAGCATATAGATGTAAGAATATATATGCAGCGCCGCATGAACTATAAATCACAGGTATATCAGCATCATGGTTTCCACTTTCCAGAGATTTTTCAAAAGTCAATTCAACCTGATTAGTACAGGTGCAGGTCTCTCCTATTTCCTTCACTCTATCTTACCTCTTTTGATCTTCACAAAACATACTGCTAAAAACATACTGGATAACCGATGCAGATTAAGCACTCAGACATTGAAGGAATTTCTTTGTGTGCAACTTAGAAAGGAGTTATGTTGATTCTTCCCTTGTGCAATGTCATCTCAAACACTCACTGCAAATGATTACCATGCATGCAAAGAAGAACATATCAACTGTCTTATGGTTGGAAGCTGAAATATAGAAAGGGTCGCCAACCGTTTAATTAATATAGTCTACAGAATATACTCTGGCCGAAGATTGTGAACCTGTAATGTGGTGAAATTGTGAACTAAGCAAACTATAAAATAGCTTTGGAGTTTGGAAAGAAGGGATTTTATAGTTTGTCCGAATATGCTCTTGCTGACTGTAAATCAAGAATCCTATTAAAACAATTCTCAAGTAATGAAAGAAGTTGGTACTATGGCTTAGCTAAGTATGAGTTTACTGATTACTTACCGGAGACAGAACGATGCATTGGATAGAACACTGAGAAACAAAGCGTGAACCTGGTTGTTGCTCATCAATACTCAATAGACTGCAGCCTCGGCAAATTGAGAAGGGAACTACATCGGACTAAGAGACCATGAGAAAAGAGTCGCCTAACCTGCAAATCCAGTGAATCAGTGTTGGAGTTAGGCTGCAGAACCGCCGGCTCCATGGCGTCTCATCCTCCCGGCGCCCCCCACCCCCCACTACCAAGCTCCACCAGGAGATCCTCCTTCTCATCGCACATCAGGCGGCAGCGGTGGCATCGAGCGCAACCACAGGTCGGCGGATGAGACGCCACCCCCGAGCGGCAGGGCGTCCCTCCGGCGCGGATGAGGCGCGGAGCGGCGGAGTTGGGCGACGGCGCGCGGGCGGCGAGGACACAGGGCGGCGCGGGGGTGGCGGTGGGCAGAGGCATCGGCGTCGGCGGCACAGGGCGGCGCGGGGCGGCGGCGCGGCACAGAGCGGCGCGTGGGCGGCGGCGGGACAGGGCGGCGCGGGGCGGCGTGGGGCGGCGGCGGATGGCGTGGCGAGCGGGTGGGAGGCGGCGGGCGGCGAGCGTGAGGAGTTGACGGGGAGGGGGGGGGGAGAGGAGCGGGGCTGGAGCGGTTGCGTAGCCGCTCGTGGGGGCTTCGCGGCGGTGTTAACGAAAGTGCGTTAACGAAGGATTTCGTTAACGACCCGTTTAGACCGTCGATTACGTGATTAGACGCTCCAGATTTTAAGTTGGATTAGCCCTCTCTTCCTTTTATAGGGGTAGTAGATGCACTAATTTTATTAGCTATAGAGATAGCAATATTATCTGGTGCATCGACAAGGTGGTGGCAATCTTCGCGAAGGTGAACACCAACGCGAATGCCGAAGACGAAGAAATGAAAGACTTCTCCGTCAGAAAGGGCTATACCATATCATGCTATTATGAATTGCCTGAGATGTTTATCCCTTATGATGCACCCTTCTTGATTGCGCGGTAGTCGCTTTTTATTAGGGTGATCTCTCACAAAAATATCAAGTAGTTAGTGTTCTCCCAAGTGTAGCACCGTCACGGCACCTAACTTTTTGGGGTACGACATGTACACATGAGTACGAACGATTAGAGAAGTGTGAGGCGGGTGAGGTCAGACCTCGCAGCGAGATCACTTGGTTGTCTTGACGTTCAGGCAGGACAGTCCTGAGCTCGGAACACACGCATCGAAAGATGAACAAGAGTCACATAGAGATGTGATTGGCAAGTTGGCCTACCGATTGAAATTCACGTCATCAGTGATGAACCCGTCGATGGCGTCGAATTGAAATGCGGATCTTATATCACTCACAATCAATTATGAGAGATATTGATTTGAGTGGGAGCGCACTGTAGAATTGAATTCTTTTAATTCTCAATGCAATTAATTTTGAACACTGTCTAAGTGTGGTTTGCATAATAGTTGTAGAATAATGGCTCGCGTTTCCACCTTCCCTATTAAAATTGAATAGCTGTTAATATCTGGTTAAAACTTTACGGTTGGTAACGTAATGTGAGGATTGTCCTCAAGAGTGCCGAGAAGGACTTGTCCTATCGCACGCTTTCGGTATTCTCCCGCTAATGCTATGGATCATGTGACTCTCGTCCATCGATCCAAAAGCTAGAATTCCGTTTCAGTCAAGTGCAATATGTTTGCTTCCATGACACCCGAACTTCGAAAGTTTGGATAGTTATGTGATATTCATGGAATCTGAAAATCATTTTCAGAGATAGACAAAAGCTAAAAGATATGAGATATCCAAAGCAATGTTTGTTTGCAAATTGTTATGTCCTGCGAATTTGTCAATTAACCAGTGCATTTTAATTGCAGAAAAACGTATGTTTTAAAAATGTTGCTAAATAAATAACCGTGCATCGCATGTAATAATTTTATATATGTAAAATGGGTAGAATTTTGTGTAGATTCATAATATGCCATTTGCATCCATGATAAAAATACCTAAGCTCGCTGTTTTGCATCATTTTGCATAATTGCCATTAATTTGCATTGTCATATTTATTTAACCATGCATTGGAATTAATCCAACAATATATTAAAAATGTTCATATTATCGGCATCGCATTTTCATGCATGACAAACTTGTCCATTGCAATATTTGCATTTAACTTGCATTTATAATTGCTAAAAGGGGATTAGGCCATAAACTTGCATAATTAATTGTGACATATTTTCTCACATGAACCTACACATATTATATATGTTTTCGGGGTAGAAAAATCCATAGAATTTAACTGTGCATTTAGTTTTGTCATTGGAGGAAGTTCTTGTGCATGTCATTTTTGCCATGATGCCCGTTTGTCTATTTTGTGGGATTTAATCCATGCACCATATGAAATAATTTTGAACATGAGTTATGCCCTTGGACATGTGTGCTAGGCCCTGGTATTTTTGGTTGTCATAGAAATGCATGTTTAGGTGTTGTTTTCTTGTTGCCAACATGATATAAAAATCTGTTGTTTTGAAGGTCCAAAATATTTCTAAGTCTGGAAATCTGTTATTTTGTTGCTATCTTGCCATGTGTTTTGCTAGTGTTCTAGGAGTCTTTTGGTGATGCCACCATGGAGTCTTTTGTTAAGCATGTTATGCTCTGCCATGTGGTGCCATTAGTTTGCATGAATAAGTTTTGCATCATAATTAAACCTGCTGTCCAATATGTCAATCTGGTAAAAACTGCTGCTCATGACTAGCCTAATTTTCACTAAGTCTGAGAATCTGTTTTCTTCAATATGCCATGTTGTGTTGATGGTTGCCATGAATCTGAGCATAATTTGATGTTGCCATAAAGTAATGATTTGTAGTGCATCATGTCTACTACCATGCTGTTAATTTTCATGCCATAATATGCCCTGTAGCATATAGTTTTACTGCCGCCAATATGCCTCCATGAAAATCTGCTATGCTAAAAACTGTTATTTTCACTAAGTCCTAATCTGCTATATTTGTTGCCATGTTGTGAGCTTCGTACCAGGTGATCCATGACCCTTTTGAGTATGATATGTGAAGATGAAATGAAGTGTGTGTTATATGCTACTGCCCCATGCTTAGTTTGTGCATTTTAGAATCTTGTGGCTTGTTGTTTTCATGCGTGCAATATGCTATGTTGCTGTTTTGGGCAGATTTGCACTAAAACTTGTGTTGGTTGTATTTGTTGAACCGTAGCTCCGTTTTGAACATGTTGCATATGAATCTTGCTTAGAATCTCATGTAGTTTCATAATAACTTGCTGCATTCATGATTTGAAGTGTTTGTGATTGTCTTTTTCATGCATTTGGCATTCATGTCATATGCATCTTGCGAATGTCATATCTTTTAGACCGTAGCTCCGTTTCAAATGTTCCATATATGTAAATCGACTAGAATGACGTGTAGAATTGAATGGTTCACTTTATTTTGCTGTTTAACAAATATAAAACCTGATTAGTTCAGATCTGGACCAATTTCGAAATTAACATATGGGGTCGTTTCGGAAATGCTATATGTTGTTTCCGGCCTCATTTAAACTTGCCTAGATGTGTAGTTTACTTATGCTTCACCTCTTGCCATGTTTAACAACATTTAATATTGCTGTGTACCTAAACGAGAGTGAACTAAATATTCAAATGTGGAGTTTCGTCAATATGCAACTCGTTGCATATTGAGATTCACTTAATGTGTAGTATTTGATTGTTGTGATTGCCATGCCTTGCATATTTAAACCGGACATGCATCATATTTGTTTGCGCATCATGTCATGCATTTGTTGTGGTGTTCTCGTGTGTTGATTGTTGTTTTCGATTTGCTTCTTCTCGATAGAGTTCCGAAACCGCTTCGGAGTGTGAGGATTCGTTCGACTACGTTGGTTCGACTTCTTCACGGATTCGTTCTTCTTCCAAGCGGGATCTCAGGCAAGATGATCATTTCCCTGGATACCATTACTATCATTGCCATGCTAGTTGTCTCGTTCTATCGCTGTCTCGCTACCTACCACTTGTATGTCAAGCCTCCCAAATTGCCATGAAAAGCCTCTAACCCTCCACTACCTAGCAAACCTTTGTTTGGCTATGTTACCGCTGCTCAGCCTATCTTATAGCGTTGCTAGTTGCAGGTGCATTTGTCTCCAGCTATATCACAATATTATTGCTATTTAATTTAATGCATATATATACTTGGTAAAGGGTGGAAGGCTTGGCCTTTTGCTCGGTGTTTTGTTCCACTCTTGCCACCCTAGTTACTTGTGTACCGGTGTTATGTTCCATAAATGAGCGCTCCTTACATGCGCGGGGTTGTTATGGGGACCCCCTTGATTTTCGTTTTAGGATAAAACTTGTCTGGCAAGGCCCAACATTGGTACTACATTTGCCTAATAACTAATAAACCTGCATAGGGAGTAATTAACCCGAGGATCTTTAATCAACAACCCGGGCCAGTGCTCCTCATGAGTGTTGGTCCAAACTAGAGCACTATGCGGGGCCAACCTAGGGCAACTTGGGTGATGTCTATCAGGCCACTGTACACTAGCTTATCCGTCGTGTCCTAAGAACGAGATACGCAGCTCCTATCGGGTTCGTCGACGCGTCGGGCGGTCTTGCTGGACTTGTTTTACCTTTCTCGAACGTCTTGTGCGAGGAATTCCGAAAATACTTCGGGCTATCTCGAGGTTGAGGTTTACCATTGGAATTGCCTAGGAAGATCATGAGATTCGTGGTCGAGGTTATTCCCGCTGTGTGTGGTTAGTTTGTGATGGATGAGTTGGAGCACCCCTGCAGGGTTAAATCTTTCGGAAAGCCGTGCCCGTGGTTACGTGGCAACTTGGAAAACTTTGTTTAACACCCGGTCATAGCAAACTTGAAGTAAACTCAAATAAAATACACCAACCGTGTGCGTAACCGTGACTGTCTCTTCTCGTGAGTCCTTTTCCGGAAGAGAACACGGTGGGGTTATGTTTGTTCGTAAGTAGGTGTTCAGGATCTCTTAGAGATCATTACTACTTCACATCCGTTTATGCGACAATCATCCCCCTTTATTCTTGTACTCGTAAGTTAGCCACTCAAATAAATGCTTAGTGCTTGCTGCAGCCTCACCACTTAACCTTTCCTCACCCATTAAGCTTTAATAGTCTTGATACCCTTGGAAATGAGATTGCTGAGTCCCTGTGGCTCACAGATTACTACAACAACAGTTGCAGATACAGGTAATGCGATGATTTGACGTGAGCGCGATTCTTTGTTTGATTTGGAGTTCTTCTTCTGCTTCCTCTTCATCGATCTAGGATGGGTTCCAGGCGGCAGCCTGGGATAGCAAGGATGGATGTCATTTTATCGTTTGTTTTCGTCCGTAGTCGGACCCTGCTCTTCTGTATAATGTTTGGATATGTTATTGTATTGATGTGATATTGATGTAGCTTGTGGCGAGTGTAAGCCAATTCCATATACTCATCTCTTCTTTACATGTACTTGTAATGATATCCATTCTTGCAACACGACGAGATGCGCTTCTATCCCTGTCGAGGCCCTCATGCCAAAATAAGGATAGGATCGCATCTTGGGCGTGACAAGTTGGTATCAGAGCCTGTACCGACCTAGGAGCCCCCTTGATTGATCAAACTTTGGCCGAGTCGAGTCTAGTAAAAAAAACTATTTTGAGTCTAGTTATATCGGAGAGTAGGTTTCTTTTACTCCTCTTCTATGCACTGGTGAGGTATTCGACTTAGGAATTTTGATTCTACTCCTCTTCTCGCTCAAATTTTTTTAGGATCACGCGGGCATTTTGGAATCTATATGATACCGATGTGACGGAGTTCTGTCTTGGTGCCTCCTGTCTGACTTGATTTCTTCCGGGGAGTTGAGCTCCAGGGGATTCTTGTGCACATCGTTCTCATTCAGTTTCCTCAGTATCTCAGGACGGAGGATATTCGAAATTGCTTCAATACTGGTAGTGGCGAGAGGAGTCCGGCATCCCCAGTACTGGTGGAGAGAGTTCGGATGTACTGCCATACTTAGTATCGTTGTGATTACGAGGATCTGAGGTAGATGAGTTTCCGAGACCTTTGGTTGTGTGTTGAGGGATGTGATACACTGGAGAGTAGTATTACTGCTAGGAGTTGTGTGATTATGTGAAACTCCGTGTATCCATGTACCCGATTGCATAACCGAGATTTCGGGAGTTCTTAGGTGGGAATTCAAGTAGTTTACCTAGGATTATCCTTCCAACAAATGCAAATGGGTTTGTATTTGTTTCCGGCTTAATTCTCAAGCCTCACCCTTTGTGTTGTTTTGGAGTATGGTAATTCGAGTTGCTTCGATGTCAAGTGGTGAATTCATATCTTTTCTAAATGGTATTCTAATATTTTTATGGGAATGCTAATCCTTTGTTCAACCGGAGTTGTCATGTCAATTCTTTCCAACCGGTGTGCTTCTCTTCAAGATGATTCTATCCCTTCCAAGTTTTGCAAGATCAATCCTCATATTTCTTTCCGGAGTTTGTCTCATCTGTTTCAAGTTGTCCTTGTTTTTCCCCACCCTCCCGCCCTTTTGCTTCAAGGATTAAATTCTCATTCAAGTGCCTTTCTTTTCATTGATGCTTCCGCTATCTTTTCTTCCATTTGATATCCGGTGATTCATTGTGAAGATGCTCAAGTGCTAAGTTCATCATTCTTCATTCTTGTTGTCTTTCCCGGTGGATTCAATTCAAGCATTCGGTGCTCATCATATCATTTCCATTCTCTAATTGCTTATTCTTCTCTCTTTTTCTATCCGGAGTGCTGAAGACATCTGAGAAGATTCGTGTTATGGTTCAAATCCTCTTAAGTGTTTTGAGGTTCTCTTCCTCATCAAGTTTTCATTTCTACCGGTGCAATCTCTCTTCCTAAGCAATCGTTTCAACGGTGATCTCTTTGAGTGGGCTCATAACCCACAGGTTTTTCCCAGGATCTTACCTGGCTCTTTTAATCTTTTCCGGAGATTTCAAGTTCTTTTCAATATGACGTAAGAAGGAATTTCATCAGTCATATTCCTTCCCGAATATCGCGTCTAAATCATTTTCATCGTTGGCTCAACCTTTTATTCCTCGTGTTCCGGAGTGCCTCAGTAATTCTTGGTGGTGTTTCTCGCCATCATTCTCAGCATGAAGACCAAAGGAGAGTTTCTCTTAAATCTTATTCCATTCTCGGAGATTCTTGGTTTTAGCTTGGTGCTATCCTTTCAAATGTTTTAGATCATGAGTAATTCTTTCCATATATTCGGAGCATTTCAGAGTTGTTTTCATTTATCGATCCTCCGAAGGCCATCATTTCAGAAGATTTCTTCGTTCTCAGCTTTCAGCTTTCGTTCTCCAAGTCTTCTCCATTGTTGTCCCTTCGTTCGTATCTCAGTTATTCCGGTGCCTTGTTGAAGTTTTCTGTTAGTCGGATCATGATCTCTTCGTTCTCTTGTATCTCCATTCATTCGTAGTTTCCTCATTCCTTTGTGAATTCTTACCGGTGGTTCGTTCAAGAGTTCTTCTAGTTTGTGCTCTTATCTCTCCCTAATCTTTTCAAGAAGAATAAGTGGTATGTTAATCCGTTGTTTGTCATCAATTTAACTTGATGAAGGATAAGCATAACGTAATTATTATTCTTGTTTGATCAATCGAGTCAATCCTTCTTCCGGAGTTGTGCATGATATCAAATTCTTGGATTTCAAGTGTTTCATCTTTTCTTTTCCGGAGTTTCTAGTTTTCTCAAGTATCTCGTCATGAAGCTTCATCTAAATCTCTGCAAGACCTCAATCTTATTGATTTTGCATCCTTCAATTCTTTCTATCATCCTTTCGCTTCAGAGTTCTTCCGGAGGTTCTTCAAGATTCTTGTTGGAGTAGCTCAAGTATTCCTTATATTGCATTTCAAAGTGCAATTCCTTCTTCCTTATCTTTGAGATGGTGTTATAGCATTCTTGATTAATGAGGAGTCTCGAAGAGAATTTGTCAAGAATGAGATATGTAAACCCATCTTTTCTTTGTTGGAGTTATCTTGGCATGGATTTCACCTAAAGCTCTGCCTAAAGATTGTTGCTATCATGGTGTTTATCAATGATCCAAGTTCTCAATATATCCTCTTGGTGAAAGAAGTTTTGCATATCTTGTTGCTCCCAAGCAACCAATTGTTTTCGTTTGTGGTGGGTTGTCACCTCATAATTTTGAAGTGTTTTCCATAAGCCCATAACAAGTTTATTCTTTTCGTTGTTGATGTTCCAACAACTCCGTTCAACCTATGTTTGTCAAATTCATTTGTGGTAGAAGTTGTCATTTCCTTCTCTATCCTTTCTTTCCTTCGATATAGCTTCTATTCTTCTGTTCCGGAGACTTGGTGATGTTGCTCTCTTTGAACCATCATATTGTTCTGGCAAGATCATGTTCTTTCCTTGCTTATCCATTTAACCGAAGTGTTGTGTCTTCTTTTCAAGTTCCTTTCTTATTATCAATTTTGCCTCTCTATCCTACCGAAATGCTGCCGAAATTTCTTTTGAATTCTTGCTTGTTCCTCATATCATTCTTCATCTCTTCCAACCTTCATGTTTCTATGGTTTCACTCATTTGTCAAAGAAGCAACTAAGTTTTACCTCTTCCTTTCTTCTTCCTCTTCCTCTTCTTTTTCTCTTCCCCTTCTAATTCTTAGATCTCGGGGCGAGATCTCTTGTAAGTGGAGGAGAGTTGTAACAGCCCGGGACCGACGCTCCAGAAGATCCCCCTTTTATTCCATTCTTGTCATGTGATTCATTTTATTGTTGCATGCATCATCGCATCATTCGCATCATCTCCACAGCATCGTCACTTGTTTTCGAAAACTTGTATCCGTTCGTAGCTATCGGTTCTCTTCGTTCGTGTCGTCGGCCGTTTCGAGTCCTACCACACACGCACGCGCCCGCGGCATCGGTAAAACTTTGTTTTCAAAAGTGTGTATTGAACTTTCTCGGATTGGGTCGAAACCTGGCAAGCGGTCGTAATATATTGTAGGTGGACCGCCTGCCAAGTTTCGTCGCAATCAGAGGTCGTTTGATACTCGAACGGTCAACCGTAGCGACACCGTCATCGGTATTTATCGGTCGTTTCGGTGTTTTAAAACTCGTTGCCGGGCCGCAAACCTCCCTCTCTTCTTGGCCCAACCACCTCTCCACAGCCCACTAGCCCAACTTAGCCCCCCTCCGTTCGTGGTCATCGGATCGCGATCGGACGGACGAGGTCCAACCCCCATAGTCCATTCCCTATATAAAACCACCCCATGGAGAGAGCCCCCTCACTCTCTAGGGTTTCCCCTTGCCAAAATTGTAGCCACCCCCCTACCAAACCCCACCTGCTAGCTCCACCTCCCTCCAATCCCGCAGCCCTAGCCACCCAGCCAAATCTGGCCCTCAGATCTGAAATCTGGGGCTCAGATCGCCCAAAAAAACCACCTACCGGACATGTCCGCGGCCAACCCGGACACGTCCGGGCGACCACAGAGCCCCGAGCTCCACCGCAGCCCGCAGCCGCCATGGACGAGCCCCCCCGAGCCGCGCCATCGGAGCCTTGCCGTCGCCGGATCCCGCCGCCGCCGCCTCGTGTCGCCTCGCCGCGCCAGTGCCCGCCTCCGCCAGCCCCGCGCATGAGCGCCGCCGCCCGTCGTCATGGATCGCCGCCGGCACCAGATCTGCGGTGCCCCGGCCGGATCCTCCCATCCCCGCCTGTCCTCGCCGCCCCCTGCCGGAGATGCCCTGCGCCGCCCCGTCGTCGTCCCTGCCGGCGACGCCCTCGCCATCAGCCTCGAGCGAGAGGTCGGGGATGAGCCCCGTTGACCCGCTCGTTGGCCAGCCTCCCTTCCCCGAGGCCCAGCCGAGCCGGCCCAGCTAGGCCTCTCCACCGACAGGGCCTTGGCCCACGAGGTGAGCGCCAGCCTGCTATCCTCCACCGCGTGCGCAATATAGTATATGTCGCCCACGTGCCACTGTTGGACCAGTCAGTTTCGGCCCGATAGCGTTTTTTTTATGTCCTGCGAATTTGTCAATTAACCAGTGCATTTTAATTGCAGAAAAACGTATGTTTTAAAAATGTTGCTAAATAAATAACCGTGCATCGCATGTAATAATTTTATATATGTAAAATGGGTAGAATTTTGTGTAGATTCATAATATGCCATTTGCATCCATGATAAAAATACCTAAGCTCGCTGTTTTGCATCATTTTGCATAATTGCCATTAATTTGCATTGTCATATTTATTTAACCATGCATTGGAATTAATCCAACAATATATTAAAAATGTTCATATTATCGGCATCGCATTTTCATGCATGACAAACTTGTCCATTGCAATATTTGCATTTAACTTGCATTTATAATTGCTAAAAGGGGATTAGGCCATAAACTTGCATAATTAATTGTGACATATTTTCTCACATGAACCTACACATATTATATATGTTTTCGGGGTAGAAAAATCCATAGAATTTAACTGTGCATTTAGTTTTGTCATTGGAGGAAGTTCTTGTGCATGTCATTTTTGCCATGATGCCCGTTTGTCTATTTTGTGGGATTTAATCCATGCACCATATGAAATAATTTTGAACATGAGTTATGCCCTTGGACATGTGTGCTAGGCCCTGGTATTTTTGGTTGTCATAGAAATGCATGTTTAGGTGTTGTTTTCTTGTTGCCAACATGATATAAAAATCTGTTGTTTTGAAGGTCCAAAATATTTCTAAGTCTGGAAATCTGTTATTTTGTTGCTATCTTGCCATGTGTTTTGCTAGTGTTCTAGGAGTCTTTTGGTGATGCCACCATGGAGTCTTTTGTTAAGCATGTTATGCTCTGCCATGTGGTGCCATTAGTTTGCATGAATAAGTTTTGCATCATAATTAAACCTGCTGTCCAATATGTCAATCTGGTAAAAACTGCTGCTCATGACTAGCCTAATTTTCACTAAGTCTGAGAATCTGTTTTCTTCAATATGCCATGTTGTGTTGATGGTTGCCATGAATCTGAGCATAATTTGATGTTGCCATAAAGTAATGATTTGTAGTGCATCATGTCTACTACCATGCTGTTAATTTTCATGCCATAATATGCCCTGTAGCATATAGTTTTACTGCCGCCAATATGCCTCCATGAAAATCTGCTATGCTAAAAACTGTTATTTTCACTAAGTCCTAATCTGCTATATTTGTTGCCATGTTGTGAGCTTCGTACCAGGTGATCCATGACCCTTTTGAGTATGATATGTGAAGATGAAATGAAGTGTGTGTTATATGCTACTGCCCCATGCTTAGTTTGTGCATTTTAGAATCTTGTGGCTTGTTGTTTTCATGCGTGCAATATGCTATGTTGCTGTTTTGGGCAGATTTGCACTAAAACTTGTGTTGGTTGTATTTGTTGAACCGTAGCTCCGTTTTGAACATGTTGCATATGAATCTTGCTTAGAATCTCATGTAGTTTCATAATAACTTGCTGCATTCATGATTTGAAGTGTTTGTGATTGTCTTTTTCATGCATTTGGCATTCATGTCATATGCATCTTGCGAATGTCATATCTTTTAGACCGTAGCTCCGTTTCAAATGTTCCATATATGTAAATCGACTAGAATGACGTGTAGAATTGCATGGTTCACTTTATTTTGCTGTTTAACAAATATAAAACCTGATTAGTTCAGATCTGGACCAATTTCGAAATTAACATATGGGGTCGTTTCGGAAATGCTATATGTTGTTTCCGGCCTCATTTAAACTTGCCTAGATGTGTAGTTTACTTATGCTTCACCTCTTGCCATGTTTAACAACATTTAATATTGCTGTGTACCTAAACGAGAGTGAACTAAATTCAAATGTGGAGTTTCGTCAATATGCAACTCGTTGCATATTGAGCTTCACTTAATGTGTAGTATTTGATTGTTGTGATTGCCATGCCTTGCATATTTAAACCGGACATGCATCATATTTGTTTGCGCATCATGTCATGCATTTGTTGTGGTGTTCTCGTGTGTTGATTGTTGTTTTCGATTTGCTTCTTCTCGATAGAGTTCCGAAACCGCTTCGGAGTGTGAGGATTCGTTCGACTACGTTGGTTCGACTTCTTCACGGATTCGTTCTTCTTCCAAGCGGGATCTCAGGCAAGATGATCATTTCCCTGGATACCATTACTATCATTGCCATTCTAGTTGTCTCGTTCTATCGCTGTCTCGCTACCTACCACTTGTATGTTAAGCCTCCCAAATTGCCATGAAAAGCCTCGAACCCTCCACTACCTAGCAAACCTTTGTTTGGCTATGTTACCGCTGCTCAGCCTATCTTATAGCGTTGCTAGTTGCAGGTGCATTTGTCTCCAGCTATATCACAATATTATTGCTATTTAATTTAATGCACATATATACTTGGTAAAGGGTGGAAGGCTTGGCCTTTTGCTCGGTGTTTTGTTCCACTCTTGCCGCCCTACTTACTTGTGTACCGGTGTTATGTTCCATAAATGAGCGCTCCTTACATGCGCGGGGTTGTTATGGGGACCCCCTTGATTTTCGTTTTAGGATAAAACTTGTCTGGCAAGGCCCAACATTGGTACTACATTTGCCTAATAACTAATAAACCTGCATAGGGAGTAATTAACCCGAGGATCTTTAATCAACAACCCGGGCCAGTGCTCCTCATGAGTGTTGGTCCAAACTAGAGCACTGTGCGGGGCCAACCCAGGGCAACTAGAGTGATGTCTATCAGGCCACTTTACACTAGCTTATCCGTCGTGTCCTGAGAACGAGATACGCGGCTCCTATCGGGTTCGTCGACGCGCCGGGCGGTCTTGCTGGACTTGTTTTACCTTTCTCGAACGTCCTGTGCGAGGAATTCCGAAAATACTTCGGGCTATCTCGAGGTAGAGGTTTACCATTGGAATTGCCTAGGAAGATCATGAGATTCGTGGTCGAGGTTATTCCCGCTGTGTGTGGTTAGTTTGTGATGGATGAGTTGGAGCACCCCTGCAGGGTTAAATCTTTCGGAAAGCCGTGCCTGCGGTTACGTGGCAACTTGGAAAACTTTGTTTAACACCCGGTCATAGCAAACTTGAAGTAAACTCAAATAAAATACACCAACCGTGTGCGTAACCGTGACTGTCTCTTCTCGTGAGTCCTTTTCCGGAAGAGAACACGGTGGGGTTATGTTTGTTCGTAAGTAGGTGTTCAGGATCTCCTAGAGATCATTACTACTTCACGTCTGTTTATGCGACAATCATCCCCCTTTATTCCTGTACTCGTAAGTTAGCCACTCAAATAAATGCTTAGTGCTTGCTGCAGCCTCACCACTTAACCTTACCTCACCCATTAAGCTTTAATAGTCTTGATACCCTTGGAAATGAGATTGCTGAGTCCCTGTGGCTCACAGATTACTACAACAACAGTTGCAGGTACAGGTAATGCGATGATTTGACGTGAGCGCGATGCTTTGTTTGATTTGGAGTTCTTCTTCTTCTTCCTCTTCATCGATCTAGGATGGGTTCCAGGCGGCAGCCTGGGATAGCAAGGATGGATGCCATTTTATCGTTTGTTTTCGTCCGTAGTCGGACCCTGCTCTTCTGTATAATGTTTGGATATGTTATTGTATTGATGTGATATTGATGTAGCTTGTGGCGAGTGTAAGCCAATTCCATATACTCATCTCTTCTTTACATGTACTTGTAATGATATCCATTCTTGCAACACGACGAGATGCGCTTCTATCCCTGTCGAGGCCCTCGTGCCAAAATAAGGATAGGATCGCATCTTGGGCGTGACTGGTTGCAGAGATATCTTTTTACGTCGCCAGACTAGAGTATTCTTTTTGGGCCTTAAGTATCGGCCAGGACCCTTGGTTTTATCAGAGGGATTCCGAGCTGAGCCTGGTGATTTAGCCACCCATTGGCCTTTTTGTTGGCGCTTATGTGGGCAAGAGAAACTAAAGTGGCCAATCAAATCACAGATTTTACATCTGGGGCCAACAGTGCAAACTGATTTAACGTGTCCTTCACGGAGACAAAGTGTGCAGAATTTTCGGCTTTTTTTGGGCACCCAAATTTGAGCTATTTGCTTGGGCTTATATGTTTTTTCCTGGAGGTGTCCCGAATAGCATTTATGGCAGACATGACCAATATGAATGCAAGTATGGCAATGAATACCTGGGCAACCCGAGGATTTGTGGCCTTTGCGGTAGCAATTAGGACACCGACCCAGTAGGTCATATATCTCCTCCGAAGACGGGATTGAATCCAAATTTAAAGATACCATAATATCCGCATCAGTGTAACCTCCCTGGCGAAGATCGAGGATATGATCCAGAGTAAAATGCGATAATGATCTCCAATAATCTTGCCGAAAAGAAGGGCCAATAAATTTGACTTTGAACTCTGGCCGTTGATCATGGAGGATAGAGGCCGGAATAGCAAACTTTCCTATCATGAAATCTTGTCGACGAGCTGGTGTTGAGTCCGGCTGGTGTTGATCATCTCATACATGATTATTTGGTCTTTTTTCCTGATTAAAATCCAAACGTTTAATAGAAAACCCAAATTTAGCAAGCTCATTATCCGCAGAATGATCCTTGGCTGCGCTTTCCTGTAGAAAGCTGAGGTTTGATCTGATCGCCATGGGAGTCCGTGCAGAAACCTCACAAATTTCATCATCCATATGCCAATTGCAATTATAATCCAGGCTGGAATAATCAATAGTGGATTTGAAGAGATGGAAATGGCAAACAAAATCTGGCCAAACTCTATCTTTCAGGCCATAGATGAAATGGCCAACCCGATTGGATGCCACAGAAAATCGAAAGGATCGGTTACCAATCTGCACCACATTGAAAGCAGACGAAATACCTCCAATGCAACATTCTAGCACTAGGCCGACAGATTCCGCCGTGAGAGGAAAAGAAGCCGAAGAGAAGGAGGCTACCAAGAAGAATTCCTTGGTATTGAGAGAAGATTGAAAGTGAACCGAAGATCCAAACTTGACACGAACCTGCTCAGCCACCTTATGGCCAGGATTGAGATCCCAGAGCAAAAGGTTAGCCATGTAGATCCAGCGCTCCTAGATGTCGCCATGGGAGAGGGTGGGGAGGGTGGTCGCCGTGGAGGTGGAGGTGGGGAGGTTGGGGTGGAGGTGGAGGTGGAAGAGAGCCATCTGTATTGTGTGGAGAGCGTTGAATAGCAATTTATGTATCACCGTTGTGGTTTTTGCGTAGGTAAGAATTGTTCTTGCTAGATACCCATAGCAGTCACGTAAAACATGCAACAACAATTAGAGGACGGCTAACTTGTTTTTGCAGGGTATGTTGTGATGTAATATGGCCAATTACATGATGAGATATATGTGATGTATGAGATGATCATGTATTGTATAGAATATCACGACTTGTATGTCGATGAGTACGGCAACCGGCAGGAGCCATAGGGTTGTCTTTAATTATTTTCGCCGTTTTGCTTTACTTTATCGCTATGAGTTAGCAATAGTCGTGGAAGCAACAGTCGGCACGACAACCTCATGGTGACACGTTGATGGAGATCAAGATGATGGAGATCATGGTGTCATGCTGGTGACGATGGAGATCATGCCGGTGCTTTGCAGATGGAGATCAAAAGCACAAGTTCATGGCCATATCATGTCACTTATGATTTGCATGTGATGTTAATCCTTTTATGCATCTTATTTTGCTTAGGACGATGGTAGCATTATAAGGTGATCTCTGACTTAAATTTCAAGATAAAATTGTGCTCTCCCCGAGTGTGCACCGTTGCGAAAGTTCGTCGTTTCGAGACACCACGTGATGATCGGGTGTGATAGACTCTACGTTCGCATACAACAGGTGCAAGCCAGTGTTGCACGTGCGGAACACTCGGGTTAAACTTGACGAGCCTAGCATGTACATACATGGCCTCGGAACACAAGAGACCGAAAGGTCGAACATGAGCCATATAGTAGATATGATCAACATGAAGATGTTCACCATTGAAACCATCTCAACTCACGTGATGATCGGACTTGAGTTGGTGAATTTGGATCATGTGACACTCGAATGACCGGAGGGATGTCAATTTGAGTGGGAGTTTTTAAGTAGTATGATTAACTAAACTCATTATCATGAACATAGTCAAAATGTCTTTGCAAATTATGTTGTAGATTACTAGCTCGCGATGTAGCTCCCTTGAATTTTTATATGTTCCTAGAGAAATAGAGTTGAAAGATGATGGTAGCAATAATGCGGACTGGGTCCATGATCTGAGGATTGTCCTCATTGCTGCACAGAAGGCTTATGTCCTTATTGCACCGCTTGGTGCACCACCCCCTCTAGCGTCGTCTGTAGATGTTGTGAATATCTGACAGGCACGTTCTGATGAGTACTTGATAGTTTAGTGCGTCATGCATTACGGCTTAGAATTGAGGCTCCAAAATGTTTTGAACGTCACAGAACATATGAGATGTTCTAAGAGCTGAAATTGGGATCTCAGGCTCGTGCCCGTGTTGAGAGGTATGAGACCTCCAGCAAGATTCTTTGCCTGCAAGATGAAGGAGAATAGCTCAATCGGTGAGCATGTGCTTAGATTGTCTGGGTGCTACAATCGCTTGAATCGAGTGGGAGTTCATCTTCCAGATAAGATAGTGATTGATATAGATCTCCATGTCACTGTCACTAAGCTACTAGAGCTTCGTGATGAACTATAAAAGGCCAGGGATGGAAATAGTGATCTTTGAGCTATTCGCGATGTTTGACACCGCGAAGGTAGAAATCAAGAAGGAGCATCAAGTGTTGATGGTTAGTGAAACCACTAGTTTCGAGAAGGGCAATGGCAAGGAGGAACTTCATGGATGGCAAGTCAGTTGCTGCTCCAGTGAAGAAACCCTAGGTTGAAGCAAACCCAAGACTAAGTGCTTCTATTATGAGTAGAACGGTCGCTGAAGCGGAACAACCCTAGATACTTGGTAGATAAGAAGGCTGGCAACGTCGACAGAAGTATATTTGATATACGTGTTATTGATGTGTACCTTCCTAGTACTCCTAGTAGCACCTGGGTATTGGATACCGGTTCGGTTGCTAAATGTTAGTAACTCGAAATAAAAGCTACGGAATAAACAGAGACTAGCTAAGGGCGAGGTGACGATGTGTGTTGGAAGTGTTTCCAAGGTTGATGTGATCACCATCGCACGCTCTCTCTACCTTTGGGATTAGTGATGCACCTAAATAAATGTTATTTGGTGTTTACGTTGAGCATGAACGTGATTAGATCATGTTTATTGCAATACGGTTATTCATTTAAGTTAGAGAATAATGGTTATTCTGTTTACATGAATAATACCTTCAATGGTCATGCATCCAATGAGAATGGTTTATTGAATCTTGATCGTAGTAATACACATGTTCATAATATTGATGCCAAAAGATACAAAGTTAAATAATGATAGTACCACATACTTGTGGCACTGCCGCTAAGTGTCATATTGGTGTAAAGCGCATGTAGAAACTCCATGTTGATGGATCTTTGGACTCATTCGATTTCGAATCGGTTGAGACATGCGGACCATGCCTCATGGGCAAGATGACAAAAGACCCCGTTTTCCGGTATGATGGAGCGGGCAAGTGACTTATTGGAAATGATACATGTTGATGTATGCGGTCCAGTGAGTGTTATAGCGTGCGGTGGATATCGTTATTTTCTTACCTTCACTGATGATTTGAGTACATATGGGTATATTTACTTAATGAAACACAAGTCTGAAACGTTTGAAAAGTTCAAACAAATTCAGAGTGAAGTTTGATATCATCGTGACAAGAAGATAAAATGTCTATGATATGATCGTAGAGATAAATATCTGAGTTACGAGTTTGGTATACAACTTAAGACAATATGGAAGTTGTTTCACAACTCACGCCACCTGGAACACCATAGTGTAATGGTGTGTCCGAACGTTGTAGTCGTGCTCAATTGGATATGGTGCGTACTATGATGTCTCTTATTGATTTGCCACTATCGTTTTAGGATTATGCATGAGAGACAACTACATTCACTTTAGATAGGGCACCATCTAAGTCCGTTGAGATGACACCGTATGAATTTTGGTTTGACAGAAACCTAAGCTGTCATTTCTTAATGTTTGGGGCTGAGACGCTTATGTGAAAAACGTTTTCAACCTGATGAGCTCGAACCCAAAGCGAACAAATGTATCTTCATAGAATACCCTAACGTTACAGTTTGGTACACCTTCTATCTCAGATCCAAGGGTAAAGTGTTTGTTGCTAAAAACGGGTCCTTTCTCGAGAAAGAGTTTCTCTCGAAAGAATTGAGTGGGAGGAAGATACAACTTGATGAGGTTGTTGAACCTTTGTTTCAACCAGAGAGTAGCGCAGCGCAGAAAGTTGTTTCTGTGGAGCCTACATTAGTTGAAGAGGAAGTTAATGATGATGATCAGCTTCGGATCAAGTTACTATTGAACCTCGTAGGTCGACAAGGACGCGTACTGCTCCTGAGTGGTACGGCAACCCTATCTTAGAGGTCATGTTGTTGGACAACGATGAACCTACGAGCTATGGAGAAGCGATGATGGGCCCGGATTCTGAGAAATGGTTAGAGGCCATGAAATCCGAGATGGGGTCCATGTATGAAAATAAATTATGGGCTTTGGAAGTATTACCTGAAGGGCGAAAGGCCATTCAGAACAAATGGATCTTTAAAAGGAAGACAGACGCGGACGGTAATGTCACCGTCTATAAAGCTCGACTTGTGGCAAAGGGTTTTTCACAAGTTCAAGGAGTTGACTACGATGAGACTTTCTCACCCGTAGCGATGCTAAAGTCTGTTGGAATTATGTTAGCAGTTGCTGCATTTTTCGATTATGAAATCTGGCAGATGGATGTCAAAACATCGTTTCCTTAACGGTATCCGTGAGGAAAGGTTGTATGTGATACAACCGGAAGGTTTTGTCAGTCCTAAGGATGCTAAAATGTATGCAAGCTCCAGCGATCCTTCTATGGACTGGAGCAAGCATCTCGGAGTAGGAATATACGCTTTGATGAGGTGATCAAAGTTTTCGAGTCTATACAAAGTTTATGAGAAACTTGTATTTACAATAAAGTGAGTGGGAGCACTATAGAATTTCTAATAAGTATATGTGGATGACATATTGTTGATCGGAAATGATGTAGAATTTCTGGAAAGCATAAAGGGTTGTTTGAAAAGGAGTTTTTCAAAGGAAAACCTAGAATGAAGCTACTTAAATGGTGGGCTTCAGGATCTATAGAGATAGATCAAGACGTCTGATAAAACTTTCAATGAGTACATATTTTGACAAGATTTTGAAAGAGTTCAAAATGGATCAGTCAAAGAAAGAATTCTTGCCTGATTTGTAAGGTGTGGAGTTGAGTAAGACTCAAAGCTCGACCACGGTAGAAGAAAGAGAAAGGACAATGGTCGTCCCCTATGCCTTATCCATAGGCTCTGTATAGTATGCCATGCTGTGTACCGCACCTAGTGTGTGCCTTGCCATGAGTCTGTCAAGGGGTACAAGAGTGGTCCAGGAGTGGATCACTGGACAGCGGTCAAAGTTATCCTTAGTAACTAGAGGACTAAGGAAATATTTCTCGATTATGGAGGTGATAAAGAGTTCGTCGTAAAGGGTTACGTCGATGCAAGCTTTAACACCAATCTGGATGACTCTGAGTAGCAGTCCGAATACGTATAGTGGAGCATCCATTTGGAATAGCTCCAAGTGGAGCGTAGTAGCATCTGTAGTGTGACATATATATTTGCAAAGAACACTCGGATCTGAATGTTGCGGACCATTGACTAAAGACCTCTCTCACATGCAAAGCATGATCGAACCCCAGAACTCATTGGGTGTTAGATTCATAACAATGTAAATCACATGATGATGTGAACTAGATTATTGACTCTAGTGCAAGTGGGAGACTGTTGGAAATATGCCCTAGAGGCAATAATAAAATGGTTATTATTATATTTCCTTGTTCATGATAATCGTTTATTATCCATGCTATAATTGTATTGATTGGAAACTCAATTACATGTGTGGATACATAGACAACACTGTGTCCCTAGTATGCCTCTAGTTAACTAGCTCGTTGATCAAAGATGGTGAAGGTTTCCTAGCCATAGACATGAGATGTCATTTGATAACAGGATCACATCATTAGGAGAATGATGTGATGGACAAGACCCAAACTATGAACATAGCATATGATCGTGTCAGTTTATTGCTATTGTTTTCTGCATGTCAAGTATCTGTTCCTATGACCATGAGATCATACAACTCACTGACACCGGAGGAATACCTTGTGTGTATCAAACGTCGCAACGTAACTGGGTGACTATAAAGATGCTATACATGTATCTCCGAGGGTGTCTGTTGAGTTGGCATGGATCAAGACTGGGATTTGTTACTCCGTGTGACGGAGAGGTATCCCAGGGCCCACTCGGTAATACAACATCACAATAAGCCTTGCAAGCAATGTGACTAAAGTGTTAGCCACGGGATCTTGTATTACGGAACGAGTAAAGAGACTTGCCGGTAACAAGATTGAACTAGGTATAGAGATACCGACGATCGAATCTCGGGCAAGTAACATACCGAAGAAACAAAGGGAACAGCGTACGGGATTAACTGAATCCTTGACATAGAGGTTCAACCGATAAAGATCTTCATAGAATATGTAGGAACCAATATGGGCATCCAGGTCCCGCTATTGGTTATTGACCGTAGAGGTGTCTCGGTCATGTCTACATAGTTCTCGAACCCGCAAGGTCTGCACACTTAACGTTTGGTGACATTTCGGTATAGTTGAGTTATGTATGTTGGTGTCCGAAGGTTGTTCGGAGTCCCGGATGAGATCCCGGACGTCACGAGGAGCTCCGGAATGGTCCGGAGGTAAAGATTGATATATAGGAAAGTGGTGTTTGAACTCCGGAAAAGTTTCGGGCATTTCCGGTAGTGTACCGGGGGTGACAAATGGGTTTCGAGGGACCACCAAGTGGGGCCCACACACCCCAAGGGGCCACATGGGCCTTAGTGGTGGCGCACCAGCCCCTGGTGGGCTGGGCTGCCAGCCCAAGAGGGCCTATGCACATGAGAAAGAGGGGAGGGGAGGAATCCTAGTCTGAGTAGGATTCCCCCACGCCCACCTCCTAGTTGGAGGTGGACTCCTCTACCTCTGGTTCGGCCGACCCTAGGGGAGGCTCCCTAGGGCGCCAGCCCCTCCTCCCTTCCTCCTATATATACTGGAGGATTTGAGGGCAGCCCTAACCCTAATTGTCACGTGCTGCCCTCTTCTTCCTCTAGATCGTTTCTCCTCTAGTTTAGTTTCAGCGGTGCTTAGGCGAAGCCCTGCTGGAATAGTTCCACCACCACCGCCGCCGCGCCGTCGCGCTGCCGGAGAACTCATCTACCTCTCCTCTCCCTCTTGCTGGATCAAGAAGGCGGAGATCGTCATCGAGCTGTACGTGTGCTGAACGCTGAGGTGCCGTCCGTTCGGCGCTAGATCGGAAGGACCGTGATCAGGATCGCGAGACGGTTCGTGATTTGATCGTGGGACGGATTGTGATGGGATCGCGGGACAGATCGTGATTGGATCGCGAGACGGATCGTGATGGGATCGCGGGACGGCTAGCGATTTGGATCGCGAAGACGTTCGACTACATCAACCGCGTTTCTTAACGCTTCCCGCTTAGCGATCTACAAGGGTATGTAGATCCACTCTCCCCCTCGTAGATGCTCATCACCATGGATAGATGTTGCGTGTGCGTAGGAAATTTTTTGTTTCCCATGCAACGTTACCGAACACCTATACCCTCCTCAAACACCCGGGCAGGCCGTCCGGTCACTGCCCGGTCACAAAAAATCAATCCAGACGGGCCTCTCAAACCGGCTTCAAACGCCCGAGCTGACCGGCACCCCTCATTTCCAGCCCAAATATGGGACGGGTATAGGGGAGCCCGGGCGCGCACGGGCACGCCCGCCACGTCGGACTCGACAGCCCGACCCTACATCAAATTTCCCCCAATTCCCCAAACCCTTCCTCCTCCTCCCGCCGCCCTCCACCATTTCCAGCGCCCGACCCCTCGCCATCCGGCACCCTTGCTCTCCATCCTCACCACCTGCCCCGATCCGCCGCCGTGATGTCTTCCACCCCGTCCCCGACCGTCGTGACGGAGACGCAGTCCGCCTCGTCTGTCGGCGTCCCTTGCTCCGCTTCGTTTTGCAAGCCGGAGAACATCGCCCGTAAGATGCGCTGTCGCCGGCAGCGACAAAGGGAGGCGGAGTTGGCGGCGCAGGAAGGTGCGACCAGCGTCGATGAGATGTCTCCCCCGCCATGCCAGGATCCCCGCACCCCATCCATCCAAGCGCCGACACGGATTGTGCCGTCCGACACCGTCGAGACCGAGGAGGATTTGATGACCGACTGGACTATTCCGGAGAGCTTTCCGGCCACGCTGCAGCCGCCGGTCGACGAGTGTGAGTCGCCGCAGCTCGTTCGGGACCGGGTGAGCACGAGCACCCCCACCGCCCGGGCTGCACTCCACGTGTTCGACGTAATGTCTAAACATGACCGGATACGTTTTCTCATGTCCGATCACATGATTAATGTTTCGTATAGATCACTAGTTTGCTCATGTCCGATCACATGATTAACGTTTCGTATAGATCACTAGTTTGCTCATGACCGTAGAGCGTTGGAGGCGGCCAGGGCGGCTGCACAGAGGAGCACTAGTTTCAAATTATTTTTTAAAATTAGTCAAATCTAGTTTTGTAATGAGTGAAATTGTTTTTCTTCTAAATGATAGATTTTTGAAACTGAAATCACATATCTGAAAAGTGAAACCACTTTTTTTAATTGAGTGAAGCCAACTTTCTGAAATGATCCTGTATTTTTCCAATATATGAAACTGGTATTTTTAAAATATATGAAATTAATTATTTCAAGTATATGGGAACGGGTATTTTTTTATACGAAACATATTTCAATTTGTTTGTCAATTTGCTTATTCCAATGTGTGAAAATTATTTGAAATGGGTTATCTAAAATATGTGAAATTGATTATTTAAAATATATGAAACTATTTTTTTTCAAATATATGAAATATATTTTAGTGTGTTTGTCAATTTTTTTATTCCAATGTGTGAAAATATGTGCATTGGGTTATTTAAAATATGTGAAAATTAATTCTATGAAATATGTGAAATTGATATTTTTGAAATAAAGTCCCTCCGTTCCTATATATAAGGTGTATTTATTTTTTGATAAAATTTTACAATGTAAGGTGCATTTCTTCTAATTGATTTTTTTTATCAAGGGTAATTTGTTCCTAATATCTATATATTTTTACGTGCCTTGGTCACCATGTCAAAAATAATATACCTTAAAAAAGGAGGCGGGGGAGTTCGAAACATATTTCAGTCTGTTTGTCAATCTTCTTATTCCAGCGTGTGAAACTATGTGAAATGGGTTATTTAAAATATGTGAAATTGGCTATTTCAAACTCGTTTAAACTGTAGCATCGCAGTCCACGTATTTGACTCAAATTTTTTAGTGTGTTTGTCAAGTTGCTTATTTCAGTGCATCAAAATATGCGAAATGGGTTATTTGAAATATGAAAAATTGGTTGTTTCATTGTGTGGAATTTATTATTAAGAGTATAATAAATTTGAATTTTTCTAATGTGTGAAATATATCAGTGGATTTGTGAGTTCCATATTCCAGTTTGTGGAAATTTGCGAAACAGTAGAAATGACTTATATAAAAGTGAATTTTTCCATCATAAAATATTGCAGTCTTGTTAATTTTTGTCTTCTTTGTAAGAGAGTTTTTCCATCATTTTGTATCAAATTCGACGAGGTTTGACTACTCCTATACTCTTGCTGTGGGGGCGTGTGGGCCTGTGCAGGAGGCTGCGCTCAGGAGTGTGGGCTGTACCGAGAAAATCGCCCACAGGCCCATTCTCGCACGGCGAGGGCGTGTGAGGCACGTTGAAATATTCGCGCCTTGGCGCCCGAGCGTAACCGTTTCAACCAACAGCTTTCGCTTCTGCCCCCTCGCCGGAGCTCCAAGAAACCAAGAACCCATCATCCCCACCTCCACCGCGTAGCGCCCATCGCCCAGCGTCCCCCGCCTCGCCTCGCCACCGGCACCGTCAACCTCGTCCTCCGCACGCCCCAGCCCCCCAAGGTTCCTCGCGCGGCTTCTCCTCTTTTCCCCGCCGTCGGCCACTTCTTGCGTTCTTGGTTTCTCTCTGTCGTTCTTGCTTACTTTCTTGGCTAATTTTCTGTCCGCTCGATCTTGGTCGCGCAGAGAGGACGCAATGTCGCTGGTGCTTGTTCGCTCCTCTTGGAGGAAGTTCTTCAAGGAGCTTTGGGAATCTCTGCTGGAAGAAGTGTGGGAAGACCTCAAGGACGAGGCCATGGAGCGCGCCCTGAAATACATCTACCACAAGCTCTTCTCCAACCCCGAGCCTCCGCCGGCTCGGCTTCCCGATTTGTCCGAGTTTTTCGTCCCCGACGACGAGACGGCGGCCGAGACCGCGGTCTTCGGGCGCCGGCCGGGCCGCCCCTTCCGGCTGGGCGACGGGAACCCCCGCCCCGGGTTCCTCTTCCTCCTCTTCGACTCCAGCCAGCGCCTTCCGCTCACCGGCGCCGTGGACCACGTCCCGGTGCCCGATACCTTCTTCTACCCCTCGGACGCGGAGCGCCACCAGGTTCCGGTCTTCGCGCCGGGACCGCCGCGCCTGGGCCCGATCCTCGGCTGCGGCGCCTCGCCTCTCTCGCCTCGGCGGCCCCCGAGGTCAGCGCTACCTCCCCTACCACCACCGCCGCCGCCCCCTTCCAGCTCCCCGTCGCCCCCGCCATCTGTCCCCGCCGCTCCCCCGTCCGCTCGTGCCTCCTCCAACGGTGCGCACCCGCCGGGATTCCTCTACCGGAACTGGCGGTGGCTCGCGTTCGGGGTCGCGGCTGCGGCAGTCGTGGCGCTCTTCGTCTTCGCGAGGAGGAGGTCCCAGCTCCGCCGCCGGGAGCAGGAGGACGAAGCCCGCCGCCGGGAGCAGGAGGACGAAGCCCGCCGCCGTTAGCTGGAGGAGGAAGCCCGCCGCCGGAACCAACCGGCCGCCAACCGTTAAGCAGGAGATGCCGGGCCGGGCCCCCATGGGCCATAGATTGGCCCGCCTTGGCCTGTTACGGAGTTCCTTCCTTTTAGTTCTTCTTGATAGAAAGTAACTTTCCTGTATTTGATGGGAAAACATGGATCGTTATATGCTTAGTTCCTGAGATAACATTTTGAACTTGTCATATTTTCCAATGTTCAGAAATAGATCTTTTTTTCCTGATATATACATTTGGAACTTGTATTTTTATGGCTAAAATTCTATATAGATCATTAAACCATGTCCAACATTATTTTTTCAGTATTTTTCTGTTATGGGGCTACTGGAGATTTTTAAGTTAAAGCAGAAATTTGTGGGTTTGTGTACGATGACATGCCTGAGTATCACCGTAAATTTATGAGTTAATAAAGCAGAAAATTCCCACACTTCAAAAATATTGTTCAAAATTTCAAAAAATGCTCGCTTTTTGGGAATTTTGTTCCTAAAGTACATATATTCGCATTCTAGAAAAAGACAGATATATCAAAAAAATATTCATCTAAATAGAAAAATGCTCACATCAATTTAATTAAATTGCTGACATCTATTAAATAGAAATTGTTCGTTTATTTTTTATTTAAACCAAAATACTCGTTTATTGATCATTTAAATAGAAGCATGTCACATAAAAAATTAAACATTTTTACAACTTCTGAAAATCTATTGAATAGAAAAATAAAAATGAAAATATATCAATACGCGACAGATATATTGTTTTTATTGTTTCTTTTTCATTCTTGTTGTTTTTCGTTTTTATTTCTTTTTAGAAAAATGCTCAAATCAATATAATGGACAAAAAAATTTCCACACAATGTTGAACTTCATTGAGTTATGACATTTTGTGCATTTTCTAGGATTTTTTTGGTAAAAAACCCGAAAACACTAGCCGAACGTGACACAACATGCGTTTGGTGTCGCTTCAAATTTTGCATGGAGGCCTGTCATGATTATGCCCACATGCAGGCAAAATTTGGAACTTGGCAAGAAGCACACCGTGTTCAGAGGACCGCTCGTGACGGGCCCGTAGGCATCCGCTCCGTGCACAGCCGAGCCCAGAAGGCTGCCGGATGGTCAGCGTCCAATTTTACCCACTGGGGAGCTGAAGCAACCAACCAACCCAATGGTCAGTGTTGAATTTCACTTCATTGAATCTAGAATGTGAAGCTATAAGAAAATGTTGTTCGTGTTGGAAGTTTACCAATCAATACAGAGTGGGTATACACATACTTGAAATAGTATTAATTTTATGCTTAACTGGCCAGTTAAACAACACTACACTTTAACTATCATATCAAGAGGCAGTATATAATAGTAAATTACATGTAACAAAAGTTGTTTGTGACAGTTTGCAACTCATTAGTGTTGTTTAACTGTCCAGTTAAACAACACTACACTTTAACTATCATAACAAGAGGCAGGATATAACAGTAATTTACATGTAACAAAAGTTGTTTGTGAGAGTTTGCAACTCATTAGTAGTAAATTTGTCAGCGTCCCACAGAACATGATAATGATCAGGACGGCTTGTTTCCTGAAAGAAATCAACACTGAATCAGCCAGCAATCGGGGCATTCCACCAAATGAACAAATTGCAAATAAAGGGAAGCAAACCTGAATGCCAGCATGGCTACACAAGTAGAAATGAAATGTTGTTGGATGGCAAATCTTCGAACCAATAACAGTGCCTAGCATTATGAATACAAAAATGATCAGATTGAACACTCAGGACATGCCGGGCCGGGCCCCCATGGGCCATAGAGTGGCCCGTCTGGCCCAGTGAAGAAGTTCCTCTTTAGTTCTTCTTGCTAGTAACTTTCCTGTGTTTGTTGGGAAAGCATGGATGGTTATATGCTTTTATTCCTGAGATAACATTTAGAACTTGCCATATTTTCCCATGTTCAGAAATGGATCTTTTCCTTTTCTTGATATATACATCTGGAACTTGTATTTTCATGGCTCAAATCCTATATCGATCATTAAACCAGATCCAACATTATTTTTCCAGTATTTTTCTGTTATGGGGTTGCTAGATATTTTTAAGTTAAAGCAGAATTTTTTGGGTTTGTGTACGATGACATGCCTGAGTATCACCGTAAATTTATGAGTTAAAGCAGAAAATTCCAACACTTAAAAAAATTTGTTCAAAATTTCAAAAAATGCTAGCTTTTTTGAGATTTTGTTTCTAAAGTACACATATTCGCATTTACAAAAAATAGACAGATATATAAAAAATCATTTAACCAGAAAAATGTTCAAATCAATTTAATTAAATTTCTGGACATCTGTTAAATAGAAAATTGTTCGTTTATTTTTCATTTAAACAAAATTGTTCATTTGTTGTTCGTTTAAATAGAAGCATATCACATACAAAAATAAACATTTTTAAAACTTCTGAACATCTATTAAATGGAAAAATCAAAAATAAAATATATCAATACGCGACAAATATATTGTTTTTTGTTTCTTTTGCATTCTTGTTGTTTTTCGTTTTTATTTATTTTTCAAAAAAATGCTCAAATCGATATAATGGACCAAAATATTTCCACACACTAGCATCACAATGCAAAACATCCATGATAAACTTCATTGAGTTCTGACATTTTATGCCCTTTATAGGATTTTTCTAGTGAAAAAAAATCTAAAAGACTAGTCGAACGTGACACAACGTGCGTTTGGTGTCTAAATTCTTTCAAAATTTGAATGGAGGCCTGCCATGAGTATGCCCACGTGCAGAGAAAATTTGGTACATGGCAAGAAGCACACCATTGTCAAAGGTGGTGGTTCGGATAGGCCGGTAGGGTAAGTCTGGATGCACCTTTTTTATATTCAAATTATTTCGTAAAATTTGTCAACAATTTTGGAATTTTAAATATTGTATGAAAATTTTGTAAGCATGAACGCTTTTTTCAAAATTGTTAATAAATTCCCAAATATTGATGTTGTACACAATATTCGTTTATTGTTTGTTTAAATAGAAGCATGCTCTCATAAAAAACAAAAAGTTTCAAAATTTCTTAACATCTACTCCCTCCGTCCGGAAATACTTTTCGGAGAAAAGGATAAAAATGGATGTATCTAGAACTAAAATAAATCTAGAAACATCCATTTCTCAGACAATTATTTTCGGACGGAGGGAGTATTAAATATAAAAATAGAAATGAAAAATATATCAATCGGCGACGGATTTATTGTTCGTTATTTGTTTCTTTTCCATTCCTGTTTTTTCATTTTTCGTTTTTGTTCTTTTTCTTTTTCAAAAAATGCTCACATCAATATAATGGACCCAAATATTTCCACACACTAGCATCACCATGCCGAGCATCCATAATAACTTCAATGAGTTATAACATTTTATGCATTTTCTAGGATTTTTTCGGTGAAAAAACACTAAAACTCCAACCGAGCGTGACACAACGTGCTTTTGGTGTCTCTTCAAATTTTGCATGGAGGCCTGTCATGAGTATGCCCACATGCAGGCAAAATTTGGTACATGGCAAGAAGCACACCATGTTCAAAGGACCGCTCGTGATGGACCCGCAAGCATCTGCTCCGTGCACAACCGAGCCCAGAAGGCTGCCAGATGGTCGGCGTCGAATTTTACCGACCGTGGAGCTGAAGCAACCAACCAACCCAATGGTCAGTGTTGAATTTGCCTTCATTGAATCTAGAATGTGAAGCTATAAGAAAATGTTGTTCGTGTTGGAAGTTCACCAATCAATACAGAGTGGGTATACACATACCTGAAATAGTATCAATTTTATGCTTAACTGGCCAGTTAAATAACACTACACTTTAACTATCATATCAAGAGGCAGGATATAACAGTAAATTACATGTAACAAAATTTGTTTGTGACAGTTTGCAACTCATCAGTAGTAAAAATTTTAGCGTCCCACAGAACATGATAATGATCAGGACGGCTTGTTCCCTGAAAGAAATCAACACTCGAATCAGCTAGCAATCAGGGCATTCCACCAAATGAACAAATTGCAATAAAGGGAGGCCAACCTGAATGCCAGCATGGCTACACAAGTAGAAATGAAATGCTGTCGGATGGCAAATCTTCGAACCAATAACAGTGCCTAGAATTATGAACACAAAAATGATCAGATTGAACACTCAGGTAAGCACAACAGACTTGTTTGCATAAAACAACTAATCAGGAAGTATGTTAATGCTTCTATCAACAGTACGCTTACCATTGTGGTTATTAGAAAATAGCCTAGCGTGATGTCGCTTCTGAACAACCAGAAAAGTAACTAGAGGCTGATAATAGGAAGCACAGGCCTACCAACATAGTTAGGAAATTTTAGTCAGAGAAAAAATGTTAAATGTTGTCAAACAAGTATGGTTAGAGTTACCCTAGGAATAGTGTAGTCAAATAGACACTCCGATGTTCGCACCAGGAAGAATTGAAGGATCCAAAGAGATGGAGATGAGAGCATCACCAATAAGAAAGAGGCAGGCAGCTAAACTGGTGGGTGCAATAAAGACAAACAAAAAAGGCGTTTAGCATTTATCGAGTATAACATCGGATTGGTCTATCAGAATTTAAGAGCTACATTGTTCACAAATTACATACAAAGATCATGTTTAGTAGAACAGGGCAAGACGTGAGCATAGCATACTCAAAAAGTCAAAATTGTCAGAGGTCAATACTACAATAGAAACAACAGACCATAATAGAGGCAGAAGACAAACAAAAAAGGCGTTTAGCATTTATCGTTCAGATATGTGAACTCAAATTGAATAAACTATTATTCATCACATAAATACACACAACACTACAGTGCAATAAAATGCTGTTTGGTTGATCCTGAAAAAAAATGCTGTTTGGTTCAGTATTTTCCCAGCGGAATACCATTACATTGGTATCTGACTCTGTTGACTCTTATTATACTAGTTCCTCAACATAACCATGGTTTTCGAGACGCGCGACTAGACTAGTCAACGAGTCGCACTGCCAGGGTTGACTCAAACCCCTCGACTAGTCGATTTGCCAAGCTCGACTCTTCACGAGACGCTACCCCAGAACGACTCATCGACTCGAAAACCATGAACATAACACGTGGGATCCAAAATCATTTCTCAGATGAAACCGGAGCATGAACCATGCATTACCAACCTCCCTGGAATCCTATTGCAATTAGGTTAACACTACAACTCTTGAATAAAACATCACGTAACGAATACTCCAGCAACAAACCATGCCAAAAAGATAAAATCACATTCATCTTGCTAGTGATAAAAAGTTGACCTCTTATCAGAGGTGCATTGCATGAAATGGTGAGCATTTGTAGTTTGTCAACTACAGCAATTCCAGTTCAAGGTACCATTTTGTTATTAATTAATGTGGAAAAATGTAAATTAAAGTATAGCAAATCAGCATGTCTTCGAAAAGTTTGATTAGCCCAGATTAACATTAAATGCCAGAACATCAGATTGCTAAGCAAAATAGAGGTTCCCAAAGAACGACTAGTCAATGATCTAATTGCCTCAAAATAATTGCGTTGTTCTCCTTATGTTCAATATTGTTCTGCCAAGAATAAATTTGGAATAACATAGACATTGCAGACATCTTGCATAACTTACACTAGAAAGTTACTATGAAGGTCAAGCACGCAGGTTCAAACAAGAACTATGAACACAACCAATCAGAGGAAGCAAATTGAATTAGCAGTAACATGCCTTAAGGCCAAACTATCAGACCATATACATATTTAACTCAGGCTCCAGCAAAATATTTCATCTGTTGATACCACAACTCTTAGCATAACTTCCAAAATAATTATAGATCACATCTTGCAAGACTGAAGAACATGATTTAGCTCACAAAACTGAACCATTTGCAGCATGAAGGTACTAACAATAGATGGGCACAAACAAGTTACATGGCAGAAGATATGCAGAGCACTCTTTATGTTAAAGTATCGTGGGCATGCCTAGTCAAGAACAGTAGAGCCCAGGTGAACAAGAACATATAGCCTTCTTCTGCTCTCCTTGCAAGGTTCGCTGGTGTACTTGCAGGGGGTATGTGAGAGGAGGAAGACGAGAATCGACTATTTCATTTCTTAATCTCCAAGTTGAACATGCATTGGCTTATAACAGCGCTAGCTACACGGCCCCACATACAGGACACACGCCACACACGACCCCAGCCTACTCTGTTGCCAGCTCTCCATGCTTCTTCTTTTCTTCAGTTAACACCTGCACTTGTGCTTCTTCGTCAGATAACTTGTCATCAGGTATAGCTGTGACACTGCCTCCCCCTTGAGTTCCAGCTTGGCCCCAAGCTGGTGCACCAGGAAACCTTTTATGGAGCACTTTATAGTCTTCCCAAGTCGCCATGGTGCTCGGCAAGGAAGTCCACTGAACCAACACTTGCAGATAGGCAGCATTGCCCTTTTTGACCAGACGCCGGTCCAAAATTGTCTCTGGTTCGACTTCAGTACTGTCTAGTTCCAGTGGCTGGGGCAATGTAGTACATCATGTATTTTGTTGTTTTCTCGTCCCCGGTCCAAAATTCTCTCTGGTTCAACTTCAGTACCGTGTATGATCAGGGACGTGTGGCTTCAGCTGTGAAACATGAAAGACATCATGTATTTGGTTGTCTTCTGGTAACTGTAACTTGTATGCCACTGGGCCAATACGTTGCAGAATAGTATATGGACCAAAGAATTCATAAGAGAGTTTAGGGTAGAGTCTCTTAATCACTGATTGTTGCACGTATGGTTGCAGCTTTAAATACACTTGCTCTCCCACAGAAAGTTCATGATGACTGCGTTTCGTTTATGCCATATGCTTAATGCGAAGTTGAGCCCGAGCTAACTGAATTTTGAGGGCATCAGATTGAAACTGTCTTTCTTCCAGTGTCTGAACTACATATGGATTGCAGTTAGTAGACAAGGCAGGGAACATACCATAATTGGGTTCAGTTCTGTACAAAGCCTTGTATGGAGAGAAACCAATAGAACAATGGAAAGTTGTCTTGTACCAAAACTCTGCCAAAGGGAGCCAGGTTACACAGTCAGTAGGATGTGCCAGTGTTGCACACCTCAGGTACTGCTCAAGACATTGATTCACTCGTTCAGTCTGGCCATCTGTTTGAGGGTGGTAGGATGTACTAAGTCGCAGTTCAGTTTGTAAGGCTTGAAAGAGACCCTTCCGAAATGAGCTTGTGAAGATCTTGTCGCGATCAAAGACAATTGTCAATGGGATGCCATGGAGTTTGAAAATGTTGTCCAGAAACACCTTAGCCACTAGGGATGCAGTGAAAGGATGTTTTAATGGCATGAAATGGGCATACTTGGTATATCTGTCGACCACCACAAAAATGGAATTGTATCCCTGTGATTTAGGTAAACCCTCTATGAAATCCATTGAGATATCTTTCCAAGCTCCTTCAGGGATCTTCGATGGTTGTAATAACCCTAGAGTTTTACAGTTCTCATGCTTAGCTTGCTGACACACTGCACATTGTTGAACAAAATTGGAAACAGCCTGTTTCAGTCCTTTCCAAGCAAACAACTTTTTGAGTCTCTGATAAGTGTTATTAGCTCCACAATGGCCCCCAACTGGAGTGGAATGCAAGGACTGAATGATCTTGGTCTCTTACTCTACATTTGCTCCCACCCAAATCTTGTCATGCAAAGTTATCATGCCATTGGTCAGGGCAAAGCCATCTGAATCAGGTCTAGTGATTGCCAATTGTGTGAGCAGTTATTGGGCTCTAGTGTCTACTTGATAAGAATTCAGGATTTCCTGCATCCATAGTGGTTGACATCCAGACATTGCATCAACCACTTTATTATCTTTTCCTCTTTTGTATTGGAATTTTTATTGTAACCCAATCAAATTTGTCATGGCTCTCTTCTGTAACTCGGAGGTAAGTTGTTGATCATCTAAATTGCATAAGCTCTTGTGATCTGTCCTAATTGTAGAAGGGCCCCTCTGAAGATAAGATCTCCATCTTGTAACAGCCATGATAATAGATTAATAGCTAGAAAATCCTTCTCATAAATGGAAATTTTGTGGTTGGAAGGTCCAAGTGCTTTACTATAATAAGCAATGGGATGCCAAACTTGTAGTAGAACTGCACCAATCCAGATGTCACAAGCATCTGTTTCAAGGGCAAAGGGTTGGTTAAAGTCTGGAAGGGCTAGGACAGGTGTAACACTCATGCCATGTTTCAGTTGGTTAAAAGCTTATTGTGCAGTTTCTGTCCATTGAAAGGATTTAGTGTGAAGCAACAACGTCAGGGGCTTAGCTATGAGACCATAATGGTGCACAAACTTTCTGTACTACCCAGTTAACCCCAAGAAGCCTCTGAGTTCAGTCACTGTTGTAGGAACTTGCCACTCTAGAAAAGTTGTCTTCTCTGGGTCAGTAGTCACCCCCTGGTCAGAAATGGTGTGGCCTAAATATTCAAGCCGTTGCTGGGCAAAATTGCCTTTCCTCAGTTTAGCAGTGAGTTGATGTGCATGCAGAAGTTGCAACACAAGCTGCAGATGCTGCATATGGTCTGACATGGACTTGTTGTAAACTAAGATGTCATCGATGAAAACTAAAACAAACTTTCGTATATAAGCAGCAAAGATAGTGTTCATCAAGCACCGCACTACCGGAATCTATGCTGACGCCGACGGCCTAATCTATGCCGACGGCCACCGTCGGCATAGACAGCAGCGTACCGACGGCCCATAGCCAACCGTCGGCGTATCCAGGCCGTCGGCATATCTCCGTCTATCCCGACGGTGGCCGTCGGCGTATCAAGGCCGTCGGCATAGCTCCTCCTATCCCGACGGTGGCCGTCGGCGTAGCATAACCATGCGGGCCCGGCCGCCCCGGGTTTAACAGCCGGTTGACGCCGTCAAACATATGCCGACGGCCCTAACGGTCGGCCGTCGGCATACCTCTCTGCGCCACGTCATCGATCCACGGCACCGTGGGCCCGGGGTTATGCCGACGGTTAAGCCGTCGGCATATCTCCGGGGCCACTGTGCCGCGGATCGATGACGTGGCAGGGAGCTATGCCGACGGCATAACCGTCGGCATTTTTTTTAAACTATTTTTTTCGTTCTTTTATAATTTTTTTAAAAAATAATTAATTAAATTGAGCTATGCGGCACGGGGCTCCGTGGTGTGACCCCCCTCACCGACGTCGCGGCCGCCGTCGCACGGGGGGGGGGGGGAACGGCCACGTCGGGCAGTAACGGAGGGAATCTTGGGGTGGGCTGTGCCCGGACCTTGATCCGATGTGAACCTATGTGCTGGGCTATAACACCCAGGTGAAAATGTCCATCGGTCAAACCCCGTCCGACGAAAGTCAAAGGCGTAGACCGCCCGGTCAACTCTCGCAGGGTTAGACGGGACGGGAGTAGTTTGGGGGGGTAGCTATGCCGCCAGGTCTTTCGCTGGGCCCTCCTACACGTCCGGAAGTGCGGTGGCGGGTGCAAGCACCCCCCTCACCGACGTCGCCGCCGCCGTCCCCCCCCCTCACCGCCGTCGCCGTCGCCGTCGCACGGAGGGGGGGAACGGCCACGTCGGGCAGTAACGGAGGGAATCTTGGGGTGGGCTGTGCCCGGACCTTGATCCGATGTGTACCTATGTGCTGGGCTATAACACCCAGGTGAAAATGTCCATCGGTCAAACCCCGTCCGGCGAAAGTCAAAGGCGTAGACCGCCCGGTCAACTCTCGCAGGGTTAGACGGGACGGGTCTAGTTTGGGGGGGTAGCTATGCCGCCAGGTCTTTCGCTGGGCCCTCCTACACGTCCGGAAGTACGGTGGCGGGTGCAAGCACCCGGCAAGGGGCTCCGTGGTGTGACCCCCCTCACCGCCGTCGCCGCCGCCGTCGCACGGGGGGGGGGGGGGGAACGGCCACGTCGGGCAGTAACGGAGGGAATCTTGGGGTGGGCTGTGCCCGGACCTTGATCCGATGTGAACCTATGTGCTGGGCTATAACACCCAGGTGAAAATGTCCATCGGTCAAACCCCGTCCGGCGAAAGTCAAAGGCGTAGACCGCCCGGTCAACTCTCGCAGGGTTAGACGGGACGGGTGTAGTTTGGGGGGGTAGCTATGCCGCCAGGTCTTTCGCTGGGCCCTCCTACATGTCCGGAAGTGCGGTGGCGGGTGCAAGCACCCCCCTCACCGACGTCGCCGCCGCCGTCGCACCCCCCTCACCGCCGTCGCCGCCGCCGTCGCACGGAGTGGGGGAACGGCCACGTCGGGCAGTAACGGAGGGAATCTTGGGGTGAGCTGTGCCCGGACCTTGATCCGATGTGTACCTATGTGCTGGGCTATAAGACCCAGGTGAAAATGTCCATCGGTCAAACCCCGTCCGGCGAAAGTCAAAGGCGTAGACCGCCCGGTCAACTCTCGCAGGGTTAGACGGGACGGGTGTAGTTTGGGGGGGTAGCTATGCCGCCAGGTCTTTCGCTGGGCCCTCCTACACGTCCGGAAGTGCGGTGGCGGGTGCAAGCACCCCCCTCACCGACGTCGCCGCCGCCGCCCCCCCCTCACCGCCGTCGCCGCCGCCGTCGCACGGAGGGGGGGAACGGCCACGTCGGGCAGTAACGGAGGGAATCTTGGGGTGTGCTGTGCCCGGACCTTGATCCGATGTGTACCTATGTGCTGGGTTATAACACCCAGGTGAAAATGTGCATCGGTCAAACCCCTTCCGGCGAAAGTCAAAGGCGTAGACCGCCCGGTCAACTCTCGCAGGGTTAGACGGGACGGGTCTAGTTTGGGGGGGGGGGGTAGCTATGCCGCCAGGTCTTTCGCTGGGCCCTCCTACACGTCCGGAAGTGCGGTGGCGGGTGCAAGCACCCGGCAAGGGGCTCCGTGGTGTGACCCCCCTCACCGATGTCGCCGCCGCCGTCGCACGGGGGGGGGGGGAACGGCCACGTCGGGCAGTAACGGAGGGAATCTTGGGGTGGGCTGTGCCCGGACCTTGATCCGATGTGAACCTATGTGCTGGGCTATAACACCCAGGTGAAAATGTCCATCGGTCAAACCCCGTCCGGCGAAAGTCAAAGGCGTAGACCGCCCGGTCAACTCTCGCAGGGTTAGACGGGACGGGTGTAGTTTGGGGGGGTAGCTATGCCGCCAGGTCTTTCGCTGGGCCCTCCTACACGTCCGGAAGTGCGGTGGCGGGTGCAAGCACCCCCCTCACCGACATCGCCGCCGCCGTCGCACCCCCCTCACCGCCGTCGCCGCCGCCGTCGCACGGAGGGGGGGAACGGCCACGTCGGGCAGTAACGGAGGGAATCTTGGGGTGGGCTGTGCCCGGACCTTGATCCGATGTGTACCTATGTGCTGGGCTATAACACCCAGGTGAAAATGTCCATCGGTCAAACCCCGTCCGGCGAAAGTCAAAGGCGTAGACCGCCCGGTCAACTCTCGCAGGGTTAGACGGGACGGGTGTAGTTTGGGGGGGGGGGGTAGCTATGCCGCCAGGTCTTTCGCTGGGCCCTCCTACACGTCCGGAAGTGCGGTGGCGGGTGCAAGCACCCCCCTCACCGACGTCGCCGCCGCCGTCGCACCCCCCTCACGGAGGGAATCTTGCGGTGGGACGGGGGACTTTTGGGGTGTAGCTATGCCGCGAGGTCTTGCGGTGGGCCCTCTTACATGTCCCGAAATGTGGTGGCGGGTGCAAGCACCCCGCACGCGGCTCCGGGGTGTGGCCCCCCTCACGGACGTCGATGCCGCCGCCGCACGGAGGGTGGAAACGGTCACGTCAGGTCGACGCGGAGGGTATCTATGTGTGTTGATGTATAGATAAGACACAATTTAATTAATAGAATTTTTTTAAGAAAAAAGTATATATAAAAAAATTATTAAAAAAATGAACGTAGATACGCCGACGGTTAAGCCGTCGGCATATCCCCCTGCGACGTCATCGATCCGTGGCGCAGTGGGGCCCGAAGATATGCCGACGGCATAACCGTCGGCATAGACCCCCCTGCCACGTCATCGATCCGTGGCGCAGTGGGGCCCGAAGATATGCCGACGACATAACCGTCGGCATAGACCCCCCCCTTATCCGGTCGGGCGGCCTCCCTCCTCCACTCATCCCGACCCGACCCCGCGCGCCTCCCGCCCTAGCGCCGCCTCCCCAGCCCCGCCCCTCCCTAGCGCCGCCGCACCACCCCAGCCACCCTCATCTCTCTCTCGCACCCGCATCCGCCGCCGCCACCCTCTCCTCGCCCCCGCCGCCGCCACCCTCACCTTGCCCCCGCCGCCGCCACCCTCGCCTCGCCCCCACCGGCCGGCCCGCAACCGTCGCCGCCCCGGCCTCCGCGAGCGCCGCCGCCGTCGCCCCCTACAGCCTGTCCCCTTCCCCGACCGGCCCCTTCCCCGGCCGGCCCCGCTCCCCCCGCCCCCGACACCGACCGGCGCCCCCGCCGCACCCCGACCCCGCCCGTCCTCCCCCGACGCCGCCCGTCCTCCCCCGGCCACCGGCCCCATCCCGGGCACGTATCCGGCCGGCCGTGCCGTACCTCGCCCTCGGCCACCCCGCCCGCGTCTCCGCCACCTCGACCTATCTCTTCCCCGCCCCGGCCTCCCTCCTCTCTAGCCCGGCCTCCCTCAACAACCTCCCTCTTCCGGCCGGCCTCCCTCTTCCGGCCTCCTCATTCCCGCTCCGGCCGGCCTCCCTCGACCACCTCCCCGCAACAGCCTCCCTCGTGCCCACCCGGGCCACCTCCCCGCCCCAAAGGTTATTTTTTAGTTACTTTTACAATTTTTTGTATGTAGTATTTAGTAGAAATAGGGAATAGATAGATAAATAGACATATGGATGTTTGATAGATGAATAGATAGATGGATGAAATGGTATAGAATAAAATGCAAAAAAATTAGGTGGACAAAGTTTTGTATGTTTTGTGTAGTTTTATGTTTTTTAGATAAGTACTCAATGTGGTAGATAGATATTTTGTGTTTATTAGGATATGATGAGTGGTTATTTGATCATGATGATTTTGTTTAAAAACTGAAGTGTCAATGTTGTATGTGATGTGATGACCTAAATTTTTTCACTCGATGAAATTTACAGGCTTTGTGGTGTTGCATCTCCGTGGAGTGATCGTCGACGTCGGAGCTGTTGGTTCCCGATCGTCCGTCCGCTGTTCGACTACTTCCTATACAGCCGAGGGTGAGCTACGAATCCACCTTCACCTTCTACTCTCTTTCAATCATGTCACTAGATTTAATTATCACGTCAAGTCACGTAACCTAGGCGTCTCCCGTCCGAAAGGGTTGCATCGATAAATATGCATTCAATTGCATATTTATCACCGCAACTCTTTCGGATTGTCCAGCGTTTTCCACGGACAGCCCGAGGATGTGTAGATTGGGTACGTTCTCCATGCTCTACCCCGTTCCGAGACAGGATTTCGGCGGCGCCTCCCCGTTGTTCTCCGGAGCACATTCTCTCGGCTATTTGCCGAGACGTGTATCTGGAGAACAGCGGGGAGGTGCTGCCGAAATTTTGTCTCGGAACGGGGTAGAGCATGGAGAACATACTCAATCTACACATCCTCGGGTGGGATTAGGACCTATCTTTACCTATTAGAGATGTAGGTGGATTCAATGCCGTCAACGCGGTAGAAAATAAAAATTTGACCAGCTTAATTTAAATGAATCCTTAATTTTGTTGTGTGGCTCCCAATAAAGCAGAGGATGGCAGATAATCAGTGGATGTATAGTGGTTTCATCCGCCGGAATAGAATTACAACAGAGTGGGTCACGAGAACCGATGTGTTTTTGAAGGAGATATTCCGTCGTCCAATGAGAATTATCCCACAGTGCCCCTGTGCGAGATGTCAACGACGTCACCGTAAAGATGAGAAGGACATGTCTGACCACCTTCGCATGCACGGATATATGCCAAACTTTGAGATGCCGCAGATAAACTTTGCTGAGCGGGACCGTGGTAGAGAGGAGGTGATGCGACAACGCATCGGTGGTTATGAGGACGGCGGGGTCAGAGACATGCTAGATGATGTCATTGTTGCAGAGATGGCACATGCGACACCTTCAGAGAATGAACCGGAGGAGCCGGAGGCAACCGCAAAGGCCTTCTTGGAGATCTTGGACTCGTCAAAGAAACCTCTTTATGCCGGTGCCAAAGTCTCTCAGCTGGATGCCATCTCGCAACTGATGGCAGTCAAGGCTGAGTACGGCTGTAGCCGAGCTTGCTTCGAAGCATTTCTGGGAGTATGGGCTAATAGCCTACACGATGGCCATGAACTGCCGAAAAGCATGTATGCCACGAAGAAAATCATGAAGGCACTATCTATGAAATATGAGAAAATAGATGTTTGTCCGAAGAATTGCCTTTTGTTTAGGCACGAGTATGCCGGTGACAAGTACTGTAGGGAGTGCGGTTCCTCTCGGTACCTTGAGGTGGTCGATGAGCATGGTGAGAAGAAGCAACTAGACATCCCCGTAAAGATTCTTCGGTATCTCCATTTCATAGAAAGACTGCAGCGCCTTTTCATCACGGAGGAGTCTGCCAAAATGATGAAGTGGCACAAGGAAGGTATAAGGTACCATTCAAATAAAATCATACACCCATCAGAAGGCGAAGCATGGAAGTCGTTCGATAAAGAATACCCCGAGGAAGCAGCCGAGGCTGGGAATCAAAGAATTGCCCTATCAGGTGATGGGTTCAATCCATATGGTATGTCGTCCAATTCATACAGTTGCTGGCCCGTGTTTGTTATTCCGCTCAATCTCCCTCCCGGTGCCCTAATGCAACGCAAGACCATGTTCTTGTCGCTCATCATTCCGGGGCCTGAATACTCGGGGAAGAAGTTGGGTGTGTTTATGCAGCCGCTGGTGGATGATTTGCACCATTCTTGGTACTTCCCGAGGTTGACATACGACCGAGATCTACAGAGAAATTTCTTGATGAAAGTTTGGTTGCACTATTGCATGCATGACTTTCCCGGCTATGCCCTTTTCTGCGGATGGTGTACAAGTGGGAAGATGCCATGCCCAGTGTGCATGCAGGCTCTACGTTTTATTTGGCTGAAGAAGGGTGGAAAGTATGTAGCCTTTGACCTGCATCGACAGTTCCTCCCTCCAGACCATCCAGACAGGGAAGACAAGAAGAACTTCACGAAAGGCCTGGTTGTCCATGAAGTAAACGAGATTCCAACATTTTCTGGGGCAGATGTTCTTGCTCAGCTAAAAGCTCTCAAGCCTAAAGGCGAAGGCAAAGGCAAAGGCAAAGGCAAAGCCATAGCAGAAGGCGAAGGCGAAGGCCAAGCCCAAGGCAAAGGCAAAGGCAAAGCCAAAGCCAAATGCTTCGAGGGATATGGTGAGACACACAACTGGACTCACATTACCCCCTTCGCGAAGCTTCCCTATTTCAAGGACCTCAAACTTCCTTACAACATCGATGTGATGCACACCGAAAAGAATGTCGCAGAGTCGCTTTTCCGCACGATCCTCAACATTCCTGATAAGACGAAGGATAACATTAACGCTAGAGCCGATCAACAGAAAATTTGTGACAGACCACGTCTAAACATGAAACCTCCCACAGGCGGTCGAAGAAACTGGTTCAAGCCAGATGCAGACTTCGTCCTTAAAAAACCAGAAAAGATGGAGGTATTGAAGTGGCTCAAACACATAGTGAAGTTCACTGATGGTTATGCATCGAATATAAGTAAGGGAGTCAATCTTTCAACGGGCAAAGTGACCGGGCTCAAGAGTCATGACTATCATGTATGGATTGAGCGGATAATGCCGGTGATGGTTCGAGGCTATGTCCCCGAGCGTGTCTGGCGAGTGCTTGCGGAGCTAAGCCATTTCTTCCGCACGCTCTGTGCTAAAGAAGTATGTCCCGAGGTGATTAGACAATTGCATAAGAAGGCACCGGAGTTGATATGCAAGCTAGAGAAGATCTTTCCGCCAGGCTTCTTTACTCCGATGACACATCTCATTTTGCACCTCGCGAATGAGGTATTGTTGGGGGGGCCTGTGCAGAATCGTTGGCAGTACGGCCCTGAGAGACAGAACAAGCATCTCCGACAGAAATGTGGAAACAAAGCTAAGATTGAAGCTTCCATAGCTGAGGCAGTTATCCTAGAGGAGGTGTCAGACCTCAGGACATCATACTATCCAGACCACATTCCCACTCTGCATAATAAGGTGCCTCGATACAACATAGAAGAGCCCAAGTATAAACCCAAGCTCCATCTGTTCAACGGGCAAGGTGGCAGGGCTGGGGGCTCGAAACCTTATAAGATGCCAAAAGAAGAGTGGGAGGACCTCATGTTCTATGTCTTGCACAACATCAAGGAAGTTGCAGATGTGTGGATGAGGTAATACCATTTCGTTTATGCCTTGCACAACATCATGTTCTATGTTCACTTAGTCCCGGTCTAACACCGCTTTTCTTCTTTTAGTCAATTCGTACGTGAGGAGTGGACGGGAATGATTCCTCCTACTGAGGCGGAGGAACTTACTCTTCTCCGGCATGGAAACCCTGGAAGGAAAAATTTTGTTGCTTGGTTCATGCAGAAAGTAAACTTTCACATTCCCCTATTAAATACCCAGTTAAACATTTATTAGTTTACCGAACTAATGCACCCAGCAATTTCAATTAAACTTGTAAGGAGGAGATCCGAACATATCCATGGATGACGAATTGAGATGGGTTTCCATGGGTTTTGACGCTCGGGTCAAGACATGTGAAAAGTACGATGTGAATGGGTATCGCTTCCATACAGAGGAGCACCAAAACAGCCGCCCTGATCCCAAAACTATAAATACCGGAGTGTACACGCCAGGTCAAAATTCAGTTGACTACTACGGAAGGGTAGGAAAAATATACGAGCTTACATTTAGCCGTGGGCGCGAAACCTTAAGTCTCCCTGTGTTCAAATGCCGATGGTTCGACCCAGTAGAGGGGCTCAGACATACACCTTCCATTGGTTTGGTCGAAGTTAAACCATCAACCGTGTATGCCGGAGCCGATGTCTTTATTGCGGCTACCCAAGCCACACAAGTTTATTACCTGCCTTACCCATGCCAGAAAGAGTACCTAAAGGGTTGGGAAGTTGTGTTCAAGGTGTTGCCACATGGTAAGCTACCGGACCCGAACGAGGACGATTACTACAACATTAACCCCATGACATACGAGGGAGTGTTCTATCAAGAGCAACCTGATGATGATGTGGTCAGAAGCGATGACGCTGACGCCTTGGGTGATGATGAAGTGGATCCAAACGATGACGATGCACGGAATGATGGTGAGACGATTGTTAATGAAAAGGACATACTTATGCTAGAAAAGTTAAACGAAGACGCCGACGAGGAGGAGGAGCCTCCACCTCCGTCAGACAACGAAGATGATATGCGTGATAGTGATGATGAGACCGATCGAGGAAGAGGTTACAACAGTGATGATTCGTATGGGTTCTAGCAGATGTAAGTTTCATGTCTTTTTTTTCTATGGTTTGTTAATATGCCTTTTTATGCTTATTTATTATTGTGTTGTTTATTCTGTATTATAATGCCTTTTTCTTCATTATTGATGTACTAATTGTTTATTCTCTTTTGAATGCAGGTTCGCTAAACATGGGCAAGGGGAAGGCCGACGGCACGGGTTTCCTATCGAAGATCACCACAATGGCTACTCGGAGTGGTCGAGCCCGTAATCTCCCCACCCGACTAGCTGAGGATGACTCACAGGGAGGTCGAGAGAGAGGTGCCCCTAGAGGTGGAGGGGTGGGGGGAGAGCCCCTAGAGGAGGACAGGGTCGGGGCCAGAAACAACGGTCCCTCACCGACTTAGGGGTGTCCTCTTCGAGGCCCTCCTCTACTGAAGTACCCTCCTCTAGTGAGGTACCCTCTGCCGAGGAGGAGGAGGAGCAGGAGCTTGGGGAGGGGGACGAGGAGGAGGAGGAGGAGGAGGCAGGTGAGGAGGATTGTGGTGGCGGGGAGGTTGGTGGGGAGGGCAGCCAGAAGGGGTGGCTGCGTGGTAATGCCAAGCTCCCTCCCATTCCTGCTACCGAGGAGCAGAAGTGGCTCATTAAGCCCATGGGGAAAGAGTAAGTGCCACTCATGCTAATATTTTCATTTTTTTGGTTGTTACGCATGCTAATATGTTCATTCTTTTGATTGTACGCATTTTCATTCTATCTATCTTTTGCAGCAACTGGAACATTCCGAAAGATGCCCATCTTCCAAACGGCATCATCACCGTTTTGTTGAAGAAGCACTGGCCGGGGCTGTTCTGTCCGGATCCAGTCAGGCAGCCTGAGCTCCAGGTTTTGGCCACGAGGTGGGAGCACTGGGAAGTGGCCCCCCACCCGGACCATGGCACGTATGCTAAGGCCGTGATCGATAATTTTTGGGTAAGTTCTCTTCAGAAGCACGAGGCTGCTCCCTCGTTCGTAGTTTATCATCGAATAGTTTAACTCATGGCTTCTTCCATTCTGGTTTTCTGAATGATTGTAGGTATACTATCGAGTTCTTGAGGAGCACAAGTCCGCTGCCGACGATATCGTGTACCGCCAAGCGAGGATCAAGGCCCGTCAGATGCAGTACGAGGCCAAATGGGTGGCCATCTCGACGTATTATCACGACGTTCTGGGTATGAAGATGACCAGGAAACATGCAAAGAGGCTGAATGTGCGGATGGATAAGGAGGAGTACTTGGCCGTAAGTATAACATACTTTCCATTCCATAGTTTGTGGTAAATTTCATCGTTTCGTGTTGACATGTCATTATGCTTTCATTATGTAGGTGCCTCCTGATTGGTGTTTTGGAAAGGATGAGTCATGGGCTGCATTGGCGGATCTGTGGGCCGGTGGGGATGAAGAGTGGGTTGCTAAGAGCCAGAGAAACCGGGCTAACCGAGGGACCGACGGAACACATGGTCAGGGAAACCGGAACCACTTCAGCCACAAGGCAGTTCAGGTATATCTATGTACATGAAACATTCTTCTTCTTCTTCTATTCACCGTCACTTTCTTATGTATCACTAACCTCTGTTTGCTGGTGCAGGAGGAGAAACTGAAGCGGCCGCTCTCTGACATAGAGTCTTGGGGTATCAGCAAACTGCGGCCAGAGCCCAAGGACGGCCAGGCCTACTACGGCAACACCGGGGAGCACCTTGACGCCTACAAGTCGGAGTATCTGAGGGTACATCCTGACACACCTGACCCCATGAAGGCGCCTACGGACGATAGGGTGGTGGTGGGCCTAGGACCAAAGCTTCACGGTCGGCAGACGGTTCTGGATCAAGTGGTCACTCCTTCTATCTCCTTCACACGGCTCCGAGCTATCGACCCGAGCCTGAGCCAGCGCATGAGCAGGCCCAGTGCACAGTCACAGTCCCTCCTAGCCCAGCAGACCAGCGTAAGTATTTTCCCTCTTATCTTCCTTTTTGCTCACTTGATTTTCCGCATTGAGATGTTATATGAGTTCATCATGTCATATTGTAGGCCTACATGGAGTACACACGCCAGGAGAACATGGCGTGGCAGGCGAGAGTTGCAGCAGTCCAGGAGCACGCCACTCGCATGATGACGGTTAGTTTAGCCCCTTTCATTTCACTTCCATACTTGCACTTTCATTTTTCTGACCTTCGTGGTTGCTTGGTCAATTCACATGCAGCGCATTGTTGAGAGCATGTCGGCCGGCACGGTTCCTTTGATGGAACCACCACCACCACCTGCTGGAGCTGCACCAGTGCTCCTTCCATTTGAGGAGTTTCTGGCACAGAACAATCCGAATCCGGTTAGTACATCCCCAAACTCATCAACCACGGCTTATCGTTTATTCACCATAATCATATATGGCCCCTTAACATGTCTTTTCGAACATCCAGGGAACAGGTGGATCATCAGTTAATGGTGGTGGAGGTGCCAATGATGGCATCACTCCCGAGTCGAGCCCGGTGGTCACTCCGATCCACCGAGGAGGCGCTAGCGGTGCCGGTAGCAGTGACGACCTCGGCTTTGGTGGTCTTAGCAGTGACGTGCTTGGCGGTCCTGGTGGACGTCGTACGGCTTAAGCCTCTTGGTGGTGGTGACTTCTATCTCTTATGCTTGTCTATTATGGTGGCGTAGATGCTTATGTTGTCATGATTCGACTTGTGTTGTCATGATTTGGCTTATGTTGTGAAGATGTTCTCTATTATGTTGTGGTGATGATGATGATACTTCTGAGATGATGGTGATACTTATGTGATGTTGATGTTATATGTATTTCTGCTGTGAATTTGAATATATGTATCTGTGCTGTGAAATTGGAACGAAATAAAACAGGATAAAAGAGAAAAAAAATGACAGAACCTATGCCGACGGCTTAACCGTCGGCATAGTTTTTCGCCAGAGCTCCCAGCGACCGCCACGTGGCAGGTATGCCGACGGCTTAACCGTCGGCATAACTTTGCGCCCGAGCTCCCAGCGGCCGCCATGTGTCAGCTATACCGACGGCTTAACCGTCGGCATACCTTCGCGCCAGAGCTCCCAGCGACCGCCACGTGGCAGATATGCCGACGGCTTAACCGTCGGCATAGTAGTGCAACGTGGCACTCGCTGGGTGGTGAGGGATCACTAGAAGAGTGTCTAGAGGGGGGGGGGGGGTGAATAGACTACTTGACCAAATAAATTTTTGCCTATACCATGTTTTAGGGTTGGCAGTTTTAGCAGTTCATGGCAAGTCAAGTACACCCTACACATGCAAGTCTAAGTGTATATAGCAGCGGAAAATAACAACAAGCATGTATAGAAGGGATAGGGTAGGAAGATCAAACACAGTTGTAGACATGATGATTTTTCCCATGGTTCCGATAGGTGGCGCTATCGTACATCCACGTTTATGGAGTCTTCAACCCACGGAGGGTAACGGTCGCGAGAGTCCACGGAGGGCTCCACCCATAAGGGTCCACGAAGTAGCAACCTTGACGAAACACTTGGCAATCTACTTTCGTGAATAGCACATTAAATCCAAAGTCGGCAAGTCTAGATACGGAAAGAAGATTGTATCCAAGAGATTCAACAAGCATAACATTTTGGATAGAGCTATCATGGGATATGGCCACTTTACCAAGACCAAGTACCTTACCCTTGGAGTTGTCTCCAAACGTTACGTACCTTCGCGGTCCATGGTTTGGTGTAATTTCTTCAAACATCTCTCTATCTCCGGTCATATGATCGGTACATCCGCTATCGAGAATCCACTCTTTTCCTCCGGACATGTAATCCTTGAAGTTTGCCATGAGACTTAGATTCTTCATGATCTTCTCATACTCGATGTCGAACAGCTCATCTTCATCATAGTAGCCATGTTCCACATTGTCATCATCAAGTGGAAAATCCTCGTCATAAGGAACAAGAGATTTGTTAGGATTGTGATCATGACAATGTTCTAGTTTGTGAATGCGAAGGGCTTCTATAATGATATTGTTGATAGTGGTGACGTCTCCTTTAGCACGCATGAGGTCTCTAAGCTCAAATAGATAAACATCGAATTTAGGATCACTGGGCTTCATTTTATGGAAGGCAATAGTTTTATGAAGAATTTCATCAAGATTACTCAATGAATAATTTGGATATCGTTTCTCCAAATCATTCCACAAAGTGTAAGCACAAGCAAAATTCTTCATTTGGCTAAGCACATTTCTAGGCAATGCTCTAACAATAAGATTGACAGTTCTAAGATTGCATAGCATATCAATTTCCTCTTCGTGTGTGGGATGCAAGGGATCAATAGGAGGTACATAAGGGCACTTGACATATTTGCTTAAATGAAATTCATTGAATAGTTCAAGCATCATGGTTTTCCATTGACTAAAGTACTCTCCATTAAGAATGGGAACTCTACAACTCAAATTCCCTATGCTAGACACATCCATCTTCCTCCTCGGCGATTAAACCGAAGCAATGGAGACCAAAGCTCTGATACCAATTGAGGGATCACTAGAAGAGTGTCTAGAGGGGGGGGGGGGTGAATAGACTACTTGACCAAATAAATTTTTGCCTATACCATGTTTTAGGGTTGGCAGTTTTAGCAGTTCATGGCAAGTCAAGTACACCCTACACATGCAAGTCTAAGTGTATATAGCAGCGGAAAATAACAACAAGCATGTATAGAAGGGATAGGGTAGGAAGATCAAACGCAGTTGTAGACACGATGATTTTTCCCGTGGTTCCGATAGGTGGCGCTATCGTACATCCACGTTTATGGAGTCTTCAACCCACGGAGGGTAACGGCCGCGAGAGTCCACGGAGGGCTCCACCCATAAGGGTCCACGAAGTAGCAACCTTGACTATTCCATAACGGCTTCCGTCCACGAAGGACTAGCCTCACTATGGGTAGATCTTCACGAAGTAGGCGATCTCCTTGCCCGTACAAACTTCTTGGTTCACTCCACAACACGCAGTAGGAGGCTCCCAAACGACACCTAACCAATCTAGGAGGCACCACCCTCCAAAAGGTAATAGGCTCGGTAATGACGATGAACTCCTTGCTCTTGTGCTTCAAGATGATAGACTCCTCTACACACAATCACTCTCTTACAGATTTGGCTGGGTAGAAGAGATGGGATTTGTGGAAAGCAACTTGGGGAGGCTAGAAATCAAGATCCATATGGTAGGAGTGGAAGATCTTGACCTCAACACAAGACTAGGTGGTTCTCTCTCAGAAAACTGGATGGGCAAGTATGGAATAGTTCTGAGTGCTCTCTTATCGAGTAGGTGGTGGTGAAGGGGTATATATAGGCATCCCCAAAAATCCAACCGTTACACACAAAATGACCAACTCGGTGACACCGATGTGTTAATCTCGGTGGTACCGAAGTGACCAAAAGGTGGCAACTTTTGAATCTCGGTGAGACCGATATAGGAATCTCGGTTGCACCGATAAGGTAACCAACGGTCAGATTTCCAATCTCGGTGACGCCGATCCAACATTCTCGGTGGGACCGAAAACGTGAATTTGCGTAACAGAAAGTTGGCAACCTAAACTCGGTGGTACCGGTATGGAATCGGTTGCACCGAAGTGGCTAGGGTTTGGCTGAGTCTGTCTATGGTTTGGAATCGGTGGTACCGAAGTAGTAAAGTTGGTTGCACCGATTTTGAGTGTTAGGCTTAGGACAGACTTTGGTGGGAGAGTTTGTGGGTGTTTTTGGCGAATGTCACTTGTGCACGTATGAGCATATTGTTCACCAATCAAGACCTTACCCCCTTTTAATAGTATTGGCTTTCCTATGGACTCAAAGTGATTTCTCACAAATATAAAATGTAGAATCCTCTTGCTTGAAGCTTGGCCAATCTATTTCCTTTGCATCTTGGGGTATCTCCACAATCTCCTCATGCCAATCCTTTTCTCCATGGACTTGTATCTGAAACATACTAGGTAAAAGTATTAGTCCAAGAGACAATGTATGTTGTCATGAATTATCAAAACCACCAAGGGAGCATGTTGTGCTTTCAATCTCCCCCTTTTAGGTAATTGATGACAACATACAATCAAAGCTTCAAATAAAGATATGCATGGATATAATGAAGACTTTGAGAGATACATGACTCAGATTTGCTCCCCCTAAATGTGTGCAGTCCTTTAAAGGATAGTTGCTTTGGAATGCATGGACACACATAAGGATGAAGGGATATGATAAGTCATGTATATCTTGGCTATATGCATTAATTGTATATGAATGAGATGCATCCTTGTTCAAGTCTTCACTCTTGCAAACAGTATGTGCAAGAAGCAAGAGATCATCTTGATCAAAGATATGATGCATATACTTACCTTGAGTTCTTGAGCATTCTAGCAGTAGAAATACACTTGAGAAAACAATGTTAGGAAACACAAGAGTATTCTACCAATCAAAGGCAAAAGAACTCAACAGTACCAAGATATGGAGAACATACAGAAGATAGCATTTAAGATTGATATGTCTACCAGATCATTAGAACTTTCTCCCCTTAGATATGAATATAGATAATCCTCTCCCCCTGAATCTCAGTGTAGATATTGGGATTGGATAAGGTGAGAAAATCTGAGATGAAAAACCGACTTTTTGTTTTCTCCTCCTACTTTAGTATCCTCCCCTTGTTGAAGAATATATATTGGCTCTCCCCCTTAATCATATCTCCCCCTTTGCGTAAGCATGTATCTCCCTTTTAGCATGAAGCTTTGTTCCTCTCCCCCTTTGGCATTAATTTCCAAAAAGGCAAGGACAGGGATTGACACAGGGATCATTAACTGAGAAGGGATCCTTGAGAACAAGGGTCACTGAAAGTAAGGATCATAGAAAACTGAGGGAATCATTGAAAACGTTGCTCTCTCTTTAAGATGTTTGTAAAACTTGTTTTTCTCAAGGAGAACACTCTCCTCAAGATTTATCTTTTGTACTTCTCCCCCTAAGTAATGCAATATTATATTTGTTGTTTTTTTTAAGAAGAAGGAGGGATCATCGAAGTAAGAGAAAGAAAGGACAAATAAGAGAAGAAATGAATCGGTGACTCCGAGAAAGATAGATCGGTGGTACCGAGATTTTGTAGTGCAGCTTATCTGCAATTTCGGTAGTACCGAGATATCTGAGTCGGCGGCTCCGAAAGAGAAACCAAGTTTCTGTTTTCACAGGAACAAGAAGAATATTTTCAAGGAAATATTTTCAAAGAGATATTCACAGAGAACATCAACTAGAGAGCAAACAACATCAGGTTCTTAACTAGATGATGGACGGTGACTAGTTCACCTATATTAGAGTATATTGACTTAGGAGCCAAGCAAGATTACTTGATCATAGGTCATACTCTACGTTAAGTTCAGAATGGGGTTACCATTTTGAGATTAAGCATTTTGATGTTTTCATATCGCTTGAGTTGCTTTAGCTCATTTCTTGGAGTAAAGCCTTTTTCAAGGATACGAGTACATACCTGTGAGTGATGTTGATGACGTAGCTTGTAGATGAACTTGTTGAGGATGCTCAAGGTTGATGAAGATCATCTTGAGTTGGGAGCAATCCTTCTCGATTTAGTTCACTTGCCGCCTACAAAGATCAGTCAAGCAAGGAAGGGCAATAGATATATCCAATTGACATGATACTAAATTGAGAGTTGTCAATATATGTCAAGGATATGGTTGTGCAGACTTCTTCCTTCAATCATCAAGAGGTGTTGTGGATACTTGGTCATGACAAGTTTGCTTATAATTTGAGTTGAGGGCAATCTTGTGGAATGAGGTTCTTCCAAGTACCTACAAAATGTTAGGTGCAATACAAGGGAGCATAGAATTCCATGGCATAAGATAATATGTTAGGACTACATGGAAACATTGAGAAAGCTCATGCCCTTGCAAGCATCCGAGTGAGTCTAGCTCAAATTCGAAGCATCAATGATGTTCAACTCACTCCTCAAGTGACAGAAAGTCTTCTCATCAAGTGGCTTAGTAAAGATATCGGCCAATTGCTTGTTAGTGCGAACATGCTTAAGATTAATATCTCCTTTGGCAACATGATCACGAATGAAATGATGTCGAACTTGAATATGCTTGGTTCGAGAATGTTGCACAGGATTATGACCAATTTTAATAGCACTTTCGTTGTCACAAAGTAATGGAACATTTTTAACATGGATCCCATAGTCCTTAAGCGTTTGTGTCATCCATAGTAATTGCGCACAACAAGATCCAGCAGCAATATATTCAGCTTCGGCAGTAGATAGAGATACCGAGTTTTGTTTCTTGGAGGACCAAGATACAAGAGATCTGCCCAAAAATTGACAAGTACCCGAGGTGGATTTTCTGTCAACCTTGTCACCGGCATAATCCGAATCGGAATAGCCAACAAGATTAAAGGAAGATCCCTTGGGATACCAAATGCCAAAGTTTGGTGTTTGTATCAAATATCTCACAATACGTTTAACAGCCAAAAGATGACACTCTTTAGGTGCAGCTTGATATCTAGCACACATGCAAACACTAAGCATAATATCGGGACGAGATGCACATAGATATAGCAAGGAACCAATCATAGATCGATAAACTTTTTGATCAACCGGTTCATCCTCTCTAGTGAGGTCAACGTGTCCACTAGTAGGCATGGGGGTTTTCATACCTTTGCATTCCTGCATGTTGAACTTCTTGATTAAGTCCTTGGTATACTTAGTTTGAGAGATGAAAGTTCCTTCTTTTGATTGCTTGATTTGCAAACCAAGAAAGAATTTCAGCTCACACATCATAGACATCTCGTACTTCTCGGACATCAACCTTCCAAATCTTTCACTAAACTGAGGGTTAGTGGAACCAAAGATAATATCATCCACATAGATTTGGCACACAAATAATTCACCATTCACTCTCTTAGTGAATAAGGTTGCGTCGATTTTACCAATTTCAAAACCCTTTTCGATAAGAAACTTCGTCAGGCATTTATACCAAGCACGAGGGGCTTGTTTAAGACCATAAAGAGCTTTACGAAGCTTGTACACATGATTAGGTTTCTTAGGATTTACAAAACCAGGTGGTTGCTTAACATAGACTTCTTCTTCAATTTCACCATTTAGAAAGGCACTTTTAATGTCCATTTGATAAAGTGTGATATCATGGTGATTAGCATAAGCAAGAAGAATGCGAATAGCTTCAAGTCTAGCGACGGGTGCATAAGTCTCACCGTAGTCCATACCTTCGACTTGCGTATATCCTTGGGCTACAAGACGTGCCTTGTTCCGTATGACTTGAACGTCTTCGTCTTGCTTGTTTCGAAACACCCATTTGGTTCCGATGATGTTGTGCTCATCCTCGGGCTTCTCCACGAGTGTCCACACTTCGTTCCTTTCGAAGTTGTGAAGTTCTTCATGCATAGCGTTCACCCAATCCGCGTCTTCAAGAGCTTGTTCTACCTTCAAAGGCTCAATGCTAGAGATGAAAGAATAATGCTCACAGAAGTTAGCTAGACGAGTTTTAGAGCGAGTGATTCTTCCTGTTTGTATATCACCAAAGATTTGGTTTAGGGGATGATTCTTGGTCACTTGTGCTCGAACTCGGGTCAGCCTCCGATTGTTGGATGGTGGAGCTTCTTCTTCATCATCATCTCCTTCGTCTTCGTTGTTGTTGAAGGTGTCGTTCCCTTGAGGTGGTGGTGAAGGAGGTTGTGGTGGATCTTCATGATGCACTTCCTCCTCTTCATCATCTTGTCGTGTACCGCTTGTGGATGCCTCCGTGTCATGTTGTGGTTCACCATGACGTGAAGTAGGGGCTTCCACTTGAGTTGATGAGGTACTTTCCTTCACCTCCATGGGACGAATCTTGCTGATGGGCAAATCTTGGATAGCTTCCGAAGGGTTCCTATCACCTACATCATTTGGCAATTGTTCGACTTGCGAACCATTAGATTCATCAAACTTCACATCTATCGTCTCTTCAACTTTTCGAGTGAAGTTGTTGTAGACACGGTAAGTGTGAGAGTTCGATCCGTAACCAAGTAGGAATCCTTCATGAGATTTAGGAGCAAATTTAGTACGACGATGCTTATCAAGGATGTAGCACTTTGACCCGAATACCCGAAAGTATCCAACTTGGGGTTTGTTACCGGTGAGTAGCTCGTATGCCGTTTTACCGAGAAGCTTGTGCAAATAAAGTCGGTTTGTGGCATGACATGCTGTTTCCACGGCTTCTGCCCAAAAGTGTCTTGGCGTCTTGTATTCGTCAAGCATCGTTCTTGCCATCTCAATAAGCGTTCGGTTCTTCCTCTCAACAACTCCATTTTGTTGAGGCGTGTACGTAGCCGAGAACTCATGTGAGATACCATCTTCGTCAAGAAAGGTATCCACATGGGTGTTCTTGAACTCCGATCCATTATCGCTCCGAACCTTCTTGATCTTCACTTCAAACTGATTTTGTGCTTTGCGAGCGAAGTTCTTGAAGATCTTTTGAACCTGCGACTTATCATCAAGAAAGAATACCCACGTAAATCTGGAAAAATCATCAACTATAACTAGACCATAGGAATTTCCACCGAGACTCTTGTAAGCATTGGGACCAAAAAGATCCATATGAAGTAGCTCGAGTGGTCTCCTAGTAGTCATGATATTCTTAACAGGATGACTTCCACCTACTTGTTTTCCAGCTTGGCAAGCACTACAAAGTCTGTCTTTGTCAAAGATAACATCTTTAACACCAAGTATATGATCACCTTTGATTAGCTTGTCTAAATTACGCATGCCAACATGTCCTAATCTTCTATGCCAAAGCCAACCTTTAGAGGATTTAGCAATTAAACAAGTGCGAGGTTTGGATCTCTTAGTGAAGTCAACAATGTATAGATCACCTCTACGGATACCGGTAAAGACTATTTTATGATTATCTTGACGAAACACTTGGCAATCTACTTTCGTGAATAGCACATTAAATCCAAAGTCGGCAAGTCTAGATACAGAAAGAAGATTGTATCCAAGAGATTCAACAAGCATAACATTTTGGATAGAGCTATCATGGGATATGGCCACTTTACCAAGACCAAGTACCTTACCCTTGGAGTTGTCTCCAAACGTTACGTACCTTCGCGGTCCATGGTTTGGTGTAATTTCTTCAAACATCTCTCTATCTCCGGTCATATGATCGGTACATCCGCTATCGAGAATCCACTCTTTTCCTCTGGACATGTAATCCTTGAAGTTTGCCATGAGACTTAGATTCTTCATGATCTTCTCATACTCGATGTCGAACAGCTCATCTTCATCATAGTAGCCATGTTCCACATTGTCATCATCAAGTGGAAAATCCTCGTCATAAGGAACAAGAGATTTGTTAGGATTGTGATCATGACAATGTTCTAGTTTGTGAATGCGAAGGGCTTCTATAATGATATTGTTGATAGTGGTGACGTCTCCTTTAGCACGCATGAGGTCTCTAAGCTCAAATAGATAAACATCGAATTTAGGATCACTGGGCTTCATTTTATGGAAGGCAATAGTTTTATGAAGAATTTCATCAAGATTACTCAATGAATAATTTGGATATCGTTTCTCCAAATCATTCCACAAAGTGTAAGCACAAGCAAAATTCTTCATTTGGCTAAGCACATTTCTAGGCAATGCTCTAACAATAAGATTGACAGTTCTAAGATTGCATAGCATATCAATTTCCTCTTCGTGTGTGGGATGCAAGGGATCAATAGGAGGTACATAAGGGCACTTGACATATTTGCTTAAATGAAATTCATTGAATAGTTCAAGCATCATGGTTTTCCATTGACTAAAGTACTCTCCATTAAGAATGGGAACTCTACAACTCAAATTCCCTATGCTAGACACATCCATCTTCCTCCTCGGCGATTAAACCGAAGCAATGGAGACCAAAGCTCTGATACCAATTGAGGGATCACTAGAAGAGTGTCTAGAGGGGGGGGGGGTGAATAGACTACTTGACCAAATAAATTTTTGCCTATACCATGTTTTAGGGTTGGCAGTTTTAGCAGTTCATGGCAAGTCAAGTACACCCTACACATGCAAGTCTAAGTGTATATAGCAGCGGAAAATAACAACAAGCATGTATAGAAGGGATAGGGTAGGAAGATCAAACGCAGTTGTAGACACGATGATTTTTCCCGTGGTTCCGATAGGTGGCGCTATCGTACATCCACGTTTATGGAGTCTTCAACCCACGGAGGGTAACGGCCGCGAGAGTCCACGGAGGGCTCCACCCATAAGGGTCCACGAAGTAGCAACCTTGACTATTCCATAACGGCTTCCGTCCACGAAGGACTAGCCTCACTATGGGTAGATCTTCACGAAGTAGGCGATCTCCTTGCCCGTACAAACTTCTTGGTTCACTCCACAACACGCAGTAGGAGGCTCCCAAACGACACCTAACCAATCTAGGAGGCACCACCCTCCAAAAGGTAATAGGCTCGGTAATGACGATGAACTCCTTGCTCTTGTGCTTCAAGATGATAGACTCCTCTACACACAATCACTCTCTTACAGATTTGGCTGGGTAGAAGAGATGGGATTTGTGGAAAGCAACTTGGGGAGGCTAGAAATCAAGATCCATATGGTAGGAGTGGAAGATCTTGACCTCAACACAAGACTAGGTGGTTCTCTCTCAGAAAACTGGATGGGCAAGTATGGAATAGTTCTGAGTGCTCTCTTATCGAGTAGGTGGTGGTGAAGGGGTATATATAGGCATCCCCAAAAATCCAACCGTTACACACAAAATGACCAACTCGGTGACACCGATGTGTTAATCTCGGTGGTACCGAAGTGACCAAAAGGTGGCAACTTTTGAATCTCGGTGAGACCGATATAGGAATCTCGGTTGCACCGATAAGGTAACCAACGGTCAGATTTCCAATCTCGGTGACGCCGATCCAACATTCTCGGTGGGACCGAAAACGTGAATTTGCGTAACAGAAAGTTGGCAACCTAAACTCGGTGGTACCGGTATGGAATCGGTTGCACCGAAGTGGCTAGGGTTTGGCTGAGTCTGTCTATGGTTTGGAATCGGTGGTACCGAAGTAGTAAAGTTGGTTGCACCGATTTTGAGTGTTAGGCTTAGGACAGACTTTGGTGGGAGAGTTTGTGGGTGTTTTTGGCGAATGTCACTTGTGCACGTATGAGCATATTGTTCACCAATCAAGACCTTACCCCCTTTTAATAGTATTGGCTTTCCTATGGACTCAAAGTGATTTCTCACAAATATAAAATGTAGAATCCTCTTGCTTGAAGCTTGGCCAATCTATTTCCTTTGCATCTTGGGGTATCTCCACAATCTCCTCATGCCAATCCTTTTCTCCATGGACTTGTATCTGAAACATACTAGGTAAAAGTATTAGTCCAAGAGACAATGTATGTTGTCATGAATTATCAAAACCACCAAGGGAGCATGTTGTGCTTTCAATCTCCCCCTTTTAGGTAATTGATGACAACATACAATCAAAGCTTCAAATAAAGATATGCATGGATATAATGAAGACTTTGAGAGATACATGACTCAGATTTGCTCCCCCTAAATGTGTGCAGTCCTTTAAAGGATAGTTGCTTTGGAATGCATGGACACACATAAGGATGAAGGGATATGATAAGTCATGTATATCTTGGCTATATGCATTAATTGTATATGAATGAGATGCATCCTTGTTCAAGTCTTCACTCTTGCAAACAGTATGTGCAAGAAGCAAGAGATCATCTTGATCAAAGATATGATGCATATACTTACCTTGAGTTCTTGAGCATTCTAGCAGTAGAAATACACTTGAGAAAACAATGTTAGGAAACACAAGAGTATTCTACCAATCAAAGGCAAAAGAACTCAACAGTACCAAGATATGGAGAACATACAGAAGATAGCATTTAAGATTGATATGTCTCCCAGATCATTAGAACTTTCTCCCCTTAGATATGAATATAGATAATCCTCTCCCCCTGAATCTCAGTGTAGATATTGGGATTGGATAAGGTGAGAAAATCGGAGATGAAAAACTGACTTTTTGTTTTCTCCTCCTACTTTAGTATCCTCCCCTTGTTGAAGAATATATATTGGCTCTCCCCCTTAATCATATCTCCCCCTTTGCGTAAGCATGTATCTCCCTTTTAGCATGAAGCTTTGTTCCTCTCCCCCTTTGGCATTAATTTCCAAAAAGGCAAGGACAGGGATTGACACAGGGATCATTAACTGAGAAGGGATCCTTGAGAACAAGGGTCACTGAAAGTAAGGATCATAGAAAACTGAGGGAATCATTGAAAACGTTGCTCTCTCTTTAAGATGTTTGTAAAACTTGTTTTTCTCAAGGAGAACACTCTCCTCAAGATTTATCTTTTGTACTTCTCCCCCTAAGTAATGCAATATTATATTTTTTGTTTTTTTTAAGAAGAAGGAGGGATCATCGAAGTAAGAGAAAGAAAGGACAAATAAGAGAAGAAATGAATCGGTGACTCCGAGAAAGATAGATCGGTGGTACCGAGATTTTGTAGTGCAGCTTATCTGCAATTTCGGTAGTACCGAGATATCTGAGTCGGCGGCTCCGAAAGAGAAACCAAGTTTCTGTTTTCACAGGAACAAGAAGAATATTTTCAAGGAAATATTTTCAAAGAGATATTCACAGAGAACATCAACTAGAGAGCAAACAACATCAGGTTCTTAACTAGATGATGGACGGTGACTAGGTCACCTATATTAGAGTATATTGACTTAGGAGCCAAGCAAGATTACTTGATCATAGGTCAAACTCTATGTTAAGTTCAGAATGGGGTTACCATTTTGAGATTAAGCATTTTGATGTTTTCATATCGCTTGAGTTGCTTTAGCTCATTTCTTGGAGTAAAGCCTTTTTCAAGGATACGAGTACATACCTGTGAGTGATGTTGATGACGTAGCTTGTAGATGAACTTGTTGAGGATGCTCGAGGTTGATGAAGATCATCTTGAGTTGGGAGCAATCCTTCTCGATTTAGTTCACTTGCCACCTACAAAGATCAGTCAAGCAAGGAAGGGCAATAGATATATCCAATTGACATGATACTAAATTGAGAGTTGTCAATATATGTCAAGGATATGGTTGTGCAGACTTCTTCCTTCAATCATCAAGAGGTGTTGTGGATACTTGGTCATGACAAGTTTGCTTATAATTTGAGTTGAGGGCAATCTTGTGGAATGAGGTTCTTCCAAGTACCTACAAAATGTTAGGTGCAATACAAGGGAGCATAGAATTCCATGGCATAAGATAATATGTTAGGACTACATGGAAACATTGAGAAAGCTCATGCCCTTGCAAGCATCTGAGTGAGTCTAGCTCAAATTCGAAGCATCAATGATGTTCAACTCACTCCTCAAGTGACAGAAAGTCTTCTCATCAAGTGGCTTAGTAAAGATATCGGCCAATTGCTTGTTAGTGCGAACATGCTTAAGATTAATATCTCCTTTGGCAACATGATCACGAATGAAATGATGTCGAACTTGAATATGCTTGGTTCGAGAATGTTGCACAGGATTATGACCAATTTTAATAGCACTTTCGTTGTCACAAAGTAATGGAACATTTTTAACATGGATCCCATAGTCCTTAAGCGTTTGTGTCATCCATAGTAATTGCGCACAACAAGATCCAGCAGCAATATATTCAGCTTCGGCAGTAGATAGAGATACCGAGTTTTGTTTCTTGGAGGACCAAGATACAAGAGATCTGCCCAAAAATTGACAAGTACCCGAGGTGGATTTTCTGTCAACCTTGTCACCGGCATAATCCGAATCGGAATAGCCAACAAGATTAAAGGAAGATCCCTTGGGATACCAAATGCCAAAGTTTGGTGTTTGTATCAAATATCTCACAATACGTTTAACAGCCAAAAGATGACACTCTTTAGGTGCAGCTTGATATCTAGCACACATGCAAACACTAAGCATAATATCGGGACGAGATGCACATAGATATAGCAAGGAACCAATCATAGATCGATAAACTTTTTGATCAACCGGTTCATCCTCTCTAGTGAGGTCAACGTGTCCACTAGTAGGCATGGGGGTTTTCATACCTTTGCATTCCTGCATGTTGAACTTCTTGATTAAGTCCTTGGTATACTTAGTTTGAGAGATGAAAGTTCCTTCTTTTGATTGCTTGATTTGCAAACCAAGAAAGAATTTCAGCTCACACATCATAGACATCTCGTACTTCTCGGACATCAACCTTCCAAATCTTTCACTAAACTGAGGGTTAGTGGAACCAAAGATAATATCATCCACATAGATTTGGCACACAAATAATTCACCATTCACTCTCTTAGTGAATAAGGTTGCGTCGATTTTACCAATTTCAAAACCCTTTTCGATAAGAAACTTCGTCAGGCATTTATACCAAGCACGAGGGGCTTGTTTAAGACCATAAAGAGCTTTACGAAGCTTGTACACATGATTAGGTTTCTTAGGATTTACAAAACCAGGTGGTTGCTTAACATAGACTTCTTCTAAAATTTCACCATTTAGAAAGGCACTTTTAATGTCCATTTGATAAAGTGTGATATCATGGTGATTAGCATAAGCAAGAAGAATGCGAATAGCTTCAAGTCTAGCGACGGGTGCATAAGTCTCACCGTAGTCCATACCTTCGACTTGCGTATATCCTTGGGCTACAAGACGTGCCTTGTTCCGTATGACTTGACCGTCTTCGTCTTGCTTGTTTCGAAACACCCATTTGGTTCCGATGATGTTGTGCTCATCCTCGGGCTTCTCCACGAGTGTCCACACTTCGTTCCTTTCGAAGTTGTGAAGTTCTTCATGCATAGCGTTCACCCAATCCGCGTCTTCAAGAGCTTGTTCTACCTTCAAAGGCTCAATGGTAGAGATGAAAGAATAATGCTCACAGAAGTTAGCTAGACGAGTTTTAGAGCGAGTGATTATTCCTGTTTGTATATCACCAAAGATTTGGTTTAGGGGATGATTCTTGGTCACTTGTGCTCGAACTCGGGTCAGCCTCCGATTGTTGGATGGTGGAGCTTCTTCTTCATCATCATCTCCTTCGTCTTCGTTGTTGTTGAAGGTGTCGTTCCCTTGAGGTGGTGGTGAAGGAGGTTGTGGTGGATCTTCATGATGCACTTCCTCCTCTTCATCATCTTGTCGTGTACCGCTTGTGGATGCCTCCGTGTCATGTTGTGGTTCACCTTGACGTGAAGTAGGGGCTTCCACTTGAGTTGATGAGGTACTTTCCTTCACCTCCATGGGACGAATCTTGCTGATGGGCAAATCTTGGATAGCTTCCGAAGGGTTCCTATCACCTACATCATTTGGCAATTGTTCGACTTGCGAACCATTAGATTCATAAAACTTCACATCTATCGTCTCTTCAACTTTTCGAGTGAAGTTGTTGTAGACACGGTAAGTGTGAGAGTTCGATCCGTAACCAAGTAGGAATCCTTCATGAGATTTAGGAGCAAATTTAGTACGACGATGCTTATCAAGGATGTAGCACTTTGACCCGAATACCCGAAAGTATCCAACTTGGGGTTTGTTACCGGTGAGTAGCTCGTATGCCGTTTTACCGAGAAGCTTGTGCAAATAAAGTCGGTTTGTGGCATGACATGCTGTTTCCACGGCTTCTGCCCAAAAGTGTCTTGGCGTCTTGTATTCGTCAAGCATCGTTCTTGCCATCTCAATAAGCGTTCGGTTCTTCCTCTCAACAACTCCATTTTGTTGAGGCGTGTACGTAGCCGAGAACTCATGTGAGATACCATCTTCGTCAAGAAAGGTATCCACATGGGTGTTCTTGAACTCCGATCCATTATCGCTCCGAACCTTCTTGATCTTCCCTTCAAACTGATTTTGTGCTTTGCGAGCGAAGTTCTTGAAGATCTTTTGAACCTGCGACTTATCATCAAGAAAGAATACCCACGTAAATCTGGAAAAATCATCAACTATAACTAGACCATAGGAATTTCCACCGAGACTCTTGTAAGCATTGGGACCAAAAAGATCCATATGAAGTAGCTCGAGTGGTCTCCTAGTAGTCATGATATTCTTAACAGGATGACTTCCACCTACTTGTTTTCCAGCTTGGAAAGCACTACAAAGTCTGTCTTTGTCAAAGATAACTTCTTTAACACCAAGTATATGATCACCTTTGATTAGCTTGTCTAAATTACGCATGCCAACATGTCCTAATCTTCTATGCCAAAGCCAACCTTTAGAGGATTTAGCAATTAAACAAGTGCGAGGTTTGGATCTCTTAGTGAAGTCAACAATGTATAGATCACCTCTACGGATACCGGTAAAGACTATTTTATGATTATCTTGACGAAACACTTGGCAATCTACTTTCGTGAATAGCACATTAAATCCAAAGTCGGCAAGTCTAGATACAGAAAGAAGATTGTATCCAAGAGATTCAACAAGCATAACATTTTGGATAGAGCTATCATGGGATATGGCCACTTTACCAAGACCAAGTACCTTACCCTTGGAGTTGTCTCCAAACGTTACGTACCTTCGCGGTCCATGGTTTGGTGTAATTTCTTCAAACATCTCTCTATCTCCGGTCATATGATCGGTACATCCGCTATCGAGAATCCACTCTTTTCCTCCGGACATGTAATCCTTGAAGTTTGCCATGAGACTTAGATTCTTCATGATCTTCTCATACTCGATGTCGAACAGCTCATCTTCATCATAGTAGCCATGTTCCACATTGCAATCATCAAGTGGAAAATCCTCGTCATAAGGAACAAGAGATTTGTTAGGATTGTGATCATGACAATGTTCTAGTTTGTGAATGCGAAGGGCTTCTATAATGATATTGTTGATAGTGGTGACGTCTCCTTTAGCACGCATGAGGTCTCTAAGCTCAAATAGATAAACATCGAATTTAGGATCACTGGGCTTCATTTTATGGAAGGCAATAGTTTTATGAAGAATTTCATCAAGATTACTCAATGAATAATTTGGATATCGTTTCTCCAAATCATTCCACAAAGTGTAAGCACAAGCAAAATTCTTCATTTGGCTAAGCACATTTCTAGGCAATGCTCTAACAATAAGATTGACAGTTCTAAGATTGCATAGCATATCAATTTCCTCTTCGTGTGTGGGATGCAAGGGATCAATAGGAGGTACATAAGGGCACTTGACATATTTGCTTAAATGAAATTCATTGAATAGTTCAAGCATCATGGTTTTCCATTGACTAAAGTACTCTCCATTAAGAATGGGAACTCTACAACTCAAATTCCCTATGCTAGACACATCCATCTTCCTCCTCGGCGATTAAACCGAAGCAATGGAGACCAAAGCTCTGATACCAATTGAGGGATCACTAGAAGAGTGTCTAGAGGGGGGGGTGAATAGACTACTTGACCAAATAAATTTTTGCCTATACCATGTTTTAGGGTTGGCAGTTTTAGCAGTTCATGGCAAGTCAAGTACACCCTACACATGCAAGTCTAAGTGTATATAGCAGCGGAAAATAACAACAAGCATATATAGAAGGGATAGGGTAGGAAGATCAAACGCAGTTGTAGACACGATGATTTTTCCCGTGGTTCCGATAGGTGGCGCTATCGTACATCCACGTTTATGGAGTCTTCAACCCACGGAGGGTAACGGCCGCGAGAGTCCACGGAGGGCTCCACCCATAAGGGTCCACGAAGTAGCAACCTTGACTATTCCATAACGGCTTCCGTCCACGAAGGACTAGCCTCACTATGGGTAGATCTTCACGAAGTAGGCGATCTCCTTGCCCGTACAAACTTCTTGGTTCACTCCACAACACGCAGTAGGAGGCTCCCAAGCGACACCTAACCAATCTAGGAGGCACCACCCTCCAAAAGGTAATAGGCTCGGTAATGACGATGAACTCCTTGCTCTTGTGCTTCAAGATGATAGACTCCTCAACACACAATCACTCTCTTACAGATTTGGCTGGGTAGAAGAGATGGGATTGGTGGAAAGCAACTTGGGGAGGCTAGAAATCAAGATCCATATGGTAGGAGTGGAAGATCTTGACCTCAACACAAGACTAGGTGGTTCTCTCTTAGAAAACTGGATGGGCAAGTATGGAATAGTTCTGAGTGCTCTCTTATCGAGTAGGTGGTGGTGAAGGGGTATATATAGGCATCCCCAAAAATCCAACCGTTACACACAAAATGACCAACTCGGTGACACCGATGTGTTAATCTCGGTGGTACCGAAGTGACCAAAAGGTGGCAACTTTTGAATCTCGGTGAGACCGATATAGGAATCTCGGTTGCACCGATAAGGTAACCAACGGTCAGATTTCCAATCTCGGTGACGCCGATCCAACATTCTCGGTGGGACCGAAAACGTGAATTTGCGTAACAGAAAGTTGGCAACCTAAACTCGGTGGTACCGGTATGGAATCGGTTGCACCGAAGTGACTAGGGTTTGGCTGAGTCTGTCTATGGTTTGGAATCGGTGGTACCGAAGTAGTAAAGTTGGTTGCACCGATTTTGAGTGTTAGGCTTAGGACAGACTTTGGTGGGAGAGTTTGTGGGTGTTTTTGGCGAATGTCACTTGTGCACGTATGAGCATATTGTTCACCAATCAAGACCTTACCCCCTTTTAATAGTATTGGCTTTCCTATGGACTCAAAGTGATTTCTCACAAATATAAAATGTAGAATCCTCTTGCTTGAAGCTTGGCCAATCTATTTCCTTTGCATCTTGGGGTATCTCCACAATCTCCTCATGCCAATCCTTTTCTCCATGGACTTGTATCTGAAACATACTAGGTAAAAGTATTAGTCCAAGAGACAATGTATGTTGTCATGAATTATCAAAACCACCAAGGGAGCATGTTGTGCTTTCAATCTCCCCCTTTTAGGTAATTGATGACAACATACAATCAAAGCTTCAAATAAAGATATGCATGGATATAATGAAGACTTTGAGAGATACATGACTCAGATTTGCTCCCCCTAAATGTGTGCAGTCCTTTAAAGGATAGTTGCTTTGGAATGCATGGACACACATAAGGATGAAGGGATATGATAAGTCATGTATATCTTGGCTATATGCATTAATTGTATATGAATGAGATGCATCCTTGTTCAAGTCTTCACTCTTGCAAACAGTATGTGCAAGAAGCAAGAGATCATCTTGATCAAAGATATGATGCATATACTTACCTTGAGTTCTTGAGCATTCTAGCAGTAGAAATACACTTGAGAAAACAATGTTAGGAAACACAAGAGTATTCTACCAATCAAAGGCAAAAGAACTCAACAGTACCAAGATATGGAGAACATACAGAAGATAGCATTTAAGATTGATATGTCTCCCAGATCATTAGAACTTTCTCCCCTTAGATATGAATATAGATAATCCTCTCCCCCTGAATCTCAGTGTAGATATTGGGATTGGATAAGGTGAGAAAATCGGAGATGAAAAACTGACTTTTTGTTTTCTCCTCCTACTTTAGTATCCTCCCCTTGTTGAAGAATATATATTGGCTCTCCCCCTTAATCATATCTCCCCCTTTGCGTAAGCATGTATCTCCCTTTTAGCATGAAGCTTTGTTCCTCTCCCCCTTTGGCATTAATTTCCAAAAAGGCAAGGACAGGGATTGACACAGGGATCATTAACTGAGAAGGGATCCTTGAGAACAAGGGTCACTGAAAGTAAGGATCATAGAAAACTGAGGGAATCATTGAAAACGTTGCTCTCTCTTTAAGATGTTTGTAAAACTTGTTTTTCTCAAGGAGAACACTCTCCTCAAGATTTATCTTTTGTACTTCTCCCCCTAAGTAATGCAATATTATATTTTTTGTTTTTTTTAAGAAGAAGGAGGGATCATCGAAGTAAGAGAAAGAAAGGACAAATAAGAGAAGAAATGAATCGGTGACTCCGAGAAAGATAGATCGGTGGTACCGAGATTTTGTAGTGCAGCTTATCTGCAATTTCGGTAGTACCGAGATATCTGAGTCGGCGGCTCCGAAAGAGAAACCAAGTTTCTGTTTTCACAGGAACAAGAAGAATATTTTCAAGGAAATATTTTCAAAGAGATATTCACAGAGAACATCAACTAGAGAGCAAACAACATCAGGTTCTTAACTAGATGATGGACGGTGACTAGGTCACCTATATTAGAGTATATTGACTTAGGAGCCAAGCAAGATTACTTGATCATAGGTCATACTCTATGTTAAGTTCAGAATGGGGTTACCATTTTGAGATTAAGCATTTTGATGTTTTCATATCGCTTGAGTTGCTTTAGCTCATTTCTTGGAGTAAAGCCTTTTTCAAGGATACGAGTACATACCTGTGAGTGATGTTGATGACGTAGCTTGTAGATGAACTTGTTGAGGATGCTCGAGGTTGATGAAGATCATCTTGAGTTGGGAGCAATCCTTCTCGATTTAGTTCACTTGCCACCTACAAAGATCAGTCAAGCAAGGAAGGGCAATAGATATATCCAATTGACATGATACTAAATTGAGAGTTGTCAATATATGTCAAGGATATGGTTGTGCAGACTTCTTCCTTCAATCATCAAGAGGTGTTGTGGATACTTGGTCATGACAAGTTTGCTTATAATTTGAGTTGAGGGCAATCTTGTGGAATGAGGTTCTTCCAAGTACCTACAAAATGTTAGGTGCAATACAAGGGAGCATAGAATTCCATGGCATAAGATAATATGTTAGGACTACATGGAAACATTGAGAAAGCTCATGCCCTTGCAAGCATCTGAGTGAGTCTAGCTCAAATTCGAAGCATCAATGATGTTCAACTCACTCCTCAAGTGACAGAAAGTCTTCTCATCAAGTGGCTTAGTAAAGATATCGGCCAATTGCTTGTTAGTGCGAACATGCTTAAGATTAATATCTCCTTTGGCAACATGATCACGAATGAAATGATGTCGAACTTGAATATGCTTGGTTCGAGAATGTTGCACAGGATTATGACCAATTTTAATAGCACTTTCGTTGTCACAAAGTAATGGAACATTTTTAACATGGATCCCATAGTCCTTAAGCGTTTGTGTCATCCATAGTAATTGCGCACAACAAGATCCAGCAGCAATATATTCAGCTTCGGCAGTAGATAGAGATACCGAGTTTTGTTTCTTGGAGGACCAAGATACAAGAGATCTGCCCAAAAATTGACAAGTACCCGAGGTGGATTTTCTGTCAACCTTGTCACCGGCATAATCCGAATCGGAATAGCCAACAAGATTAAAGGAAGATCCCTTGGGATACCAAATGCGAAAGTTTGGTGTTTGTATCAAATATCTCACAATACGTTTAACAGCCAAAAGATGACACTCTTTAGGTGCAGCTTGATATCTAGCACACATGCAAACACTAAGCATAATATCGGGACGAGATGCACATAGATATAGCAAGGAACCAATCATAGATCGATAAACTTTTTGATCAACCGGTTCATCCTCTCTAGTGAGGTCAACGTGTCCACTAGTAGGCATGGGGGTTTCATACCTTTGCATTCCTGAATGTTGAACTTCTTGATTAAGTCCTTGGTATACTTAGTTTGAGAGATGAAAGTTCCTTCTTTTGATTGCTTGATTTGCAAACCAAGAAAGAATTTCAGCTCACACATCATAGACATCTCGTACTTCTCGGACATCAACCTTCCAAATCTTTCACTAAACTGAGGGTTAGTGGAACCAAAGATAATATCATCCACATAGATTTGGCACACAAATAATTCACCATTCACTCTCTTAGTGAATAAGGTTGCGTCGATTTTACCAATTTCAAAACCCTTTTCGATAAGAAACTTCGTCAGGCATTTATACCAAGCACGAGGGGCTTGTTTAAGACCATAAAGAGCTTTACGAAGCTTGTACACATGATTAGGTTTCTTAGGATTTACAAAACCAGGTGGTTGCTTAACATAGACTTCTTCTTCAATTTCACCATTTAGAAAGGCACTTTTAATGTCCATTTGATAAAGTGTGATATCATGGTGATTAGCATAAGCAAGAAGAATGCGAATAGCTTCAAGTCTAGCGACGGGTGCATAAGTCTCACCGTAGTCCATACCTTCGACTTGCGTATATCCTTGGGCTACAAGACGTGCCTTGTTCCGTATGACTTGACCGTCTTCGTCTTGCTTGTTTCGAAACACCCATTTGGTTCCGATGATGTTGTGCTCATCCTCGGGCTTCTCCACGAGTGTCCACACTTCGTTCCTTTCGAAGTTGTGAAGTTCTTCATGCATAGCGTTCACCCAATCCGCGTCTTCAAGAGCTTGTTCTACCTTCAAAGGCTCAATGCTAGAGATGAAAGAATAATGCTCACAGAAGTTAGCTAGACGAGTTTTAGAGCGAGTGATTCTTCCTGTTTGTATATCACCAAAGATTTGGTTTAGGGGATGATTCTTGGTCACTTGTGCTCGAACTCGGGTCAGCCTCCGATTGTTGGATGGTGGAGCTTCTTCTTCATCATCATCTCCTTCGTCTTCGTTGTTGTTGAAGGTGTCGTTCCCTTGAGGTGGTGGTGAAGGAGGTTGTGGTGGATCTTCATGATGCACTTCCTCCTCTTCATCATCTTGTCGTGTACCGCTTGTGGATGCCTCCGTGTCATGTTGTGGTTCACCTTGACGTGAAGTAGGGGCTTCCACTTGAGTTGATGAGGTACTTTCCTTCACCTCCATGGGACGAATCTTGCCGATGGGCAAATCTTGGATAGCTTCCGAAGGGTTCCTATCACCTACATCATTTGGCAATTGTTCGACTTGCGAACCATTAGATTCATCAAACTTCACATCTATCGTCTCTTCAACTTTTCGAGTGAAGTTGTTGTAGACACGGTAAGTGTGAGAGTTCAATCCGTAACCAAGTAGGAATCCTTCATGAGATTTAGGAGCAAATTTAGTACGACGATGCTTATCAAGGATGTAGCACTTTGACCCGAATACCCGAAAGTATCCAACTTGGGGTTTGTTACCGGTGAGTAGCTCGTATGCCGTTTTACCGAGAAGCTTGTGCAAATAAAGTCGGTTTGTGGCATGACATGCTGTTTCCACGGCTTCTGCCCAAAAGTGTCTTGGCATCTTGTATTCGTCAAGCATCGTTCTTGCCATCTCAATAAGCGTTCGGTTCTTCCTCTCAACAACTCCATTTTGTTGAGGCGTGTACGTAGCCGAGAACTCATGTGAGATACCATCTTCGTCAAGAAAGGTATCCACATGGGTGTTCTTGAACTCCGATCCATTATCGCTCCGAACCTTCTTGATCTTCACTTCAAACTGATTTTGTGCTTTGCGAGCGAAGTTCTTGAAGATCTTTTGAACCTGCGACTTATCATCAAGAAAGAATACCCACGTAAATCTGGAAAAATCATCAACGATAACTAGACCATAGGAATTTCCACCGAGACTCTTGTAAGCATTGGGACCAAAAAGATCCATATGAAGTAGCTCGAGTGGTCTCCTAGTAGTCATGATATTCTTAACAGGATGACTTCCACCTACTTGTTTTCCAGCTTGGCAAGCACTACAAAGTCTGTCTTTGTCAAAGATAACATCTTTAACACCAAGTATATGATCACCTTTGATTAGCTTGTCTAAATTACGCATGCCAACATGTCCTAATCTTCTATGCCAAAGCCAACCTTTAGAGGATTTAGCAATTAAACAAGTGCGAGGTTTGGATCTCTTAGTGAAGTCAACAATGTATAGATCACCTCTACGGATACCGGTAAAGACTATTTTATGATTATCTTGACGAAACACTTGGCAATCTACTTTCGTGAATAGCACATTAAATCCAAAGTCGGCAAGTCTAGATACGGAAAGAAGATTGTATCCAAGAGATTCAACAAGCATAACATTTTGGATAGAGCTATCATGGGATATGGCCACTTTACCAAGACCAAGTACCTTACCCTTGGAGTTGTCTCCAAACGTTACGTACCTTCGCGGTCCATGCTTTGGTGTAATTTCTTCAAACATCTCTCTATCTCCGGTCATATGATCGGTACATCCGCTATCGAGAATCCACTCTTTTCCTCCGGACATGTAATCCTTGAGGTTTGCCATGAGACTTAGATTCTTCATGATCTTCTCATACTCGATGTCGAACAGCTCATCTTCATCATAGTAGCCATGTTCCACATTGTCATCATCAAGTGGAAAATCCTCGTCATAAGGAACAAGAGATTTGTTAGGATTGTGATCATGACAGTGTTCTAGTTTGTGAATGCGAAGGGCTTCTATAATGATATTGTTGATAGTGGTGACGTCTCCTTTAGCACGCATGAGGTCTCTAAGCTCAAATAGATAAACATCGAATTTAGGATCACTGGGCTTCATTTTATGGAAGGCAATAGTTTTATGAAGAATTTCATCAAGATTACTCAATGAATAATTTGGATATCGTTTCTCCAAATCATTCCACAAAGTGTAAGCACAAGCAAAATTCTTCATTTGGCTAAGCACATTTCTAGGCAATGCTCTAACAATAAGATTGACAGTTCTAAGATTGCATAGCATATCAATTTCCTCTTCGTGTGTGGGATGCAAGGGATCAATAGGAGGTACATAAGGGCACTTGACATATTTGCTTAAATGAAATTCATTGAATAGTTCAAGCATCATGGTTTTCCATTGACTAAAGTACTCTCCATTAAGAATGGGAACTCTACAACTCAAATTCCCTATGCTAGACACATCCATCTTCCTCCTCGGCGATTAAACCGAAGCAATGGAGACCAAAGCTCTGATACCAATTGAGGGATCACTAGAAGAGTGTCTAGAGGGGGGGGGGGTGAATAGACTACTTGACCAAATAAATTTTTGCCTATACCATGTTTTAGGGTTGGCAGTTTTAGCAGTTCATGGCAAGTCAAGTACACCCTACACATGCAAGTCTAAGTGTATATAGCAGCGGAAAATAACAACAAGCATATATAGAAGGGATAGGGTAGGAAGATCAAACGCAGTTGTAGACACGATGATTTTTCCTGTGGTTCCGATAGGTGGCGCTATCGTACATCCACGTTTATGGAGTCTTCAACCCACGGAGGGTAACGGCCGCGAGAGTCCACGGAGGGCTCCACCCATAAGGGTCCACGAAGTAGCAACCTTGACTATTCCATAACGGCTTCCGTCCACGAAGGACTAGCCTCACTATGGGTAGATCTTCACGAAGTAGGCGATCTCCTTGCCCGTACAAACTTCTTGGTTCACTCCACAACACGCAGTAGGAGGCTCCCAAGCGACACCTAACCAATCTAGGAGGCACCACCCTCCAAAAGGTAATAGGCTCGGTAATGACGATGAACTCCTTGCTCTTGTGCTTCAAGATGATAGACTCCTCAACACACAATCACTCTCTTACAGATTTGGCTGGGTAGAAGAGATGGGATTGGTGGAAAGCAACTTGGGGAGGCTAGAAATCAAGATCCATATGGTAGGAGTGGAAGATCTTGACCTCAACACAAGACTAGGTGGTTCTCTCTCAGAAAACTGGATGGGCAAGTATGGAATAGTTCTGAGTGCTCTCTTATCGAGTAGGTGGTGGTGAAGGGGTATATATAGGCATCCCCAAAAATCCAACCGTTACACACAAAATGACCAACTCGGTGACACCGATGTGTTAATCTCGGTGGTACCGAAGTGACCAAAAGGTGGCAACTTTTGAATCTCGGTGAGACCGATATAGGAATCTCGGTTGCACCGATAAGGTAACCAACGGTCAGATTTCCAATCTCGGTGACGCCGATCCAACATTCTCGGTGGGACCGAAAACGTGAATTTGCGTAACAGAAAGTTGGCAACCTAAACTCGGTGGTACCGGTATGGAATCGGTTGCACCGAAGTGGCTAGGGTTTGGCTGAGTCTGTCTATGGTTTGGAATCGGTGGTACCGAAGTAGTAAAGTTGGTTGCACCGATTTTTAGTGTTAGGCTTAGGACATACTTTGGTGGGAGAGTTTGTGGGTGTTTTTGGCGAATGTCACTTGTGCACGTATGAGCATATTGTTCACCAATCAAGACCTTACCCCCTTTTAATAATATTGGCTTTCCTATGGACTCAAAGTGATTTCTCACAAATATAAAATGTAGAATCCTCTTGCTTGAAGCTTGGCCAATCTATTTCCTTTGCATCTTGGGGTATCTCCACAATCTCCTCATGCCAATCCTTTTCTCCATGGACTTGTATCTGAAACATACTAGGTAAAAGTATTAGTCCAAGAGACAATGTATGTTGTCATGAATTATCAAAACCACCAAGGGAGCATGTTGTGCTTTCAGGTGGCCGTAGTTTGACGACGACGCCGTCTGCCGCCGTCCAAAGGAAAACTTTGCCGACGGGGAAACTATGCCGACGGCCGTACGAACACCGTCGGGATAGATACCTATGCCGACGGCGTTTCTACGCCGACGGTCAGTCCTGGTATGCCTACGTATATTACGCCGACGGTGATATGCCGACGGCCGCCGTCGGGATATGCCTATGCCGACGGCCTGGGCCGTCGGCGTAGCCCCGAATTCCGGTAGTGCCGGAAGGTGGTCGGGGCATTTGTGAGCCCAAAGGGCATAACCCTAAATTAGTAATGTCCTCCATGAGTTTTGAATGCAGTCTTCCCTTCATCTTCTGGGATCATTCTGATTTGGTGATGCCCTGATCTCAGGTCAATTTTGGAGAAGAACTTAGTTCCTGCCAATTCATCCAGTAGCTCATCGACTACAGGTAGGGGAAATTTACTTTTTATAGTGATAGCATTGAGTTTCCAACTACCATCCTTCTTTTTCACTAGTAACACCAGAGAGGCAAAGGGGCTCATGCTCTGAATAATTGTGCCATTCTGTAGCATTTCTGTTACTTGTTTCTCAATTTCATCCTTTTGCAATGGAGAGTATCTATAAGGCCTGGAATTCACAGCTGTTGAATCCAGGAATAAGGTTGATTGAATGCTCATAAGCTCTGTGTGGGAGCCAGTGCTAAATTCTCTTGAAAGATAGTTGTATACTGATCGAGAACATGTTGCATAGGAGCAGGAATAGTATTGGTAACTGGTTTTGCAACAGGTGTAACCAAAGCTGTGGCCCATATTTCATTACTAGCCTGCCATTTCAGAAATTGCGTGTGAGACAGTTGAGTTGGTGGTTGTTGAGAGTTGAGACTGATCCATAACACCTTGTAGTCTGACCATGTTGCTCATATAGCAGTAACTCGTACATCAGGTGTTCAAACTGTTTGCGATATGCAGTCACCAATCCTCTCTTCTGTAACTAAAGTAAATTCAGACATTTTCCTAGGGTGACCATTAATCTCAAATTCACCATCTGTCCTGTGAGATCTTGAATTCGCTTCATCAGGCGCTCTTGAAACGCTTCCATCGCCGCCACCACTTGTCAGACGCTGGTGCCGTCGTAGCTCCGCTCTAAGCCGATCGAACCCAGATCGGGATTTACAGAGCTCAACCCGAAGGCGTGCTCCAACCTTCTCAGTGGAATTTTAGCAATCAAGGCTGCGAGATTGCGGAAGCGTACCCAACGGCCTAGCCGCAGGGCAAAGGGGATCAGATCAGAGCAGGAAGAAGCAGGGGACTCTCCAAGCATGCTTCTTCTTTTCTTCAGTTAACACCTGCACTTGTGCTTCTTCGTCAGATAACTTGTCAACAGTGACAATTCTTCACAGCCGCCCGCCGCACAGTCTCCACGCGGTGCCTCTCTCCGTGACCTGACGACCTCTCGCCGCACGACCTCCACAGCTGTTGGGTGGCTTGTCGAATAGCTCCCGGCCGCCGGCCGGCGAGGATGGGGATGGCGACGATGTTCCCGTTGAGGACGTCTCGTCTGTCGTGGGCGCGGCGTAGTAGTAGCGGCCGGCGGCGGCCGTCTTGAGCTTGGGGCGGGTGTGTGTTTGATTGAGATTTGCGGGGCGGCTTTCGTATCGAATTCTCCTCTTTTTGGGCGTGTGTTGGATATCATTTTTTAAATCGAAATTGAAAATTTATGTTACGTACAAAGTCTTGTGCTGCAGGATCTCTTCTACTTTTTTTTAGGACAGTACAATCTAAGTCGCTCACATACATGAGCATACACTCATTCCTATGAACGTACACACGCACACCCTATCTCTATGACCATCTTCGAGAGACTAAGCCGGCCCATCATCTTGAGATTGAGGAAGTCGCCATAGACGCCTTCGTAGTCGACGGAAACGTTTCCTCCTACTGAACGTTACAACAACTCTATCACTTAAAAAAATATCAGTTTCATCGTAGGTCTAAGGGCATCTCCATAACTACGATGACCATTAAACCAGACACAATATTCGTCCGCGGAACGGTGAGGATCAATTCGTGGACACTGATGCGAGAGTCAGCCATTCAAAGTTGTCCACACACATTTCTAACCAAATTTGAATAAATAAGACAAATTAAATCAAACACGGGCGGATTTCAGCATAATTCAGACATAATTTACATAAAACGGATGATATTTTGACCGTTTAACTAAGAACTAGAAGCAAAAAAAACCTATGAGGCTAACTTGTGACAGACGACAACATTGTTGCTTGGCACCCCTGCTCGGCGGCACCGCTGTCGCCATATGTGTCGTTCTCGCCATCCCTCCGGCGGCGGAAGGCCACGAGGCCGCCATAGCAGCCTTGCCCTGCCGCGTCGGTTGCGGCGGGGCGGCGACGTCAGTCCGTCGATTGGGGCGTACCTGTTGTGTGGCGACGACGCCAGATCCTCCTTCACGCGGCGCACGATTCGGGTACCGCGGTTGCGTGCGTGCGATGCTTTCTCCTGGTTGACGCGACGCCAGATTTAGACGCCACAATAGCTTGGGGGTGGGGGCTCCTCCTTCACGCGAAGGAGAGGTGATGTCGTTTCCTGCTTGACGTGGTAGCACGACAAGGAGTACAGCTCCTCCTTGACGTCATGCCACGGCAAGGGTGGCGCCGGACTGAGGGAGTCCGGGACTAAGGGGTCCTCGGGCCGCCGGCCTATATCTACGGGCCGGACTCATGGGCCACTTCGGGCAGCCGATGACATATGCGATGAAGATTCTACAAGACTTGGTGATTAAGACAAGGACTCCTCTCCACCGACGTAGCCGACTAGGACTCTTGTTATCCTAGGCCTCTGGTGTATTATAAGCCGAGGCCAGGCTAGTCATTAGACACACAATGATAGATCATTATGATATATGCAATCATAACTTTTAGGGTTTAGACCATCACATACGATCTCGAGGTATATCAACTCTGTACTCGACTCATCATCATCAATACAAACAAAGCAGGACGTAGGATATTACCTCCATAGAGAGGGCCCGAACCTAGGTAAACATCGTCTCCCTTGTCTCCTGTAACCCATCGATCCAAGATCCACACTGCGGGACCTGTCGTGGTTTTGTCACGGCAGATGTCCTAGTACAAGGACTTAGGTGTGAAGCCATCGCTACGGCGGTTAACTCGAAGGGGTTGGTCGGGACGAAAGACACGGGTTTACCCAGGTTCGGCCCCTCACGAAGGAGGTAATAGCCTACGTCCTGCTTTGAGTTGTATTGATTGGATATCGATTACAAGGGAGCGGATTCGCTTGACCTAGTACTCGATCAAAGGTTTTCGTGGTCTAAGCCGCCCAGGTAACCCGCCTTTATATACACAGGTCGAGGCCCTGGGCTTACAAGAGTCCGGGTCGGGTCATATTTGATAACCGACCTTGCCTCTAACTACTCCTGCCTTGTCGGACAAGCCGCCATCGGCGGCTTACGCCACCGGGTTACACATCGTCCTCTGCCTCTGGGCCTCCAGGCCCATTGGGCAAGCTACTTCTACGCCTTACCGTTAAGCTGCCAACCTCATGACCCGGCCCCACCTGGGCGGGTCTCACCACGGGGTTATATCCCCAACATTAGGCCCCAGATTGATTTGAACCGGTTCATGTCAATCTTCAAGTCTTCTGGTTGGCGAATATTGCATTCTTTAACAAATCTTCGTGACCCGCCATATCTGGAAATGGGTGATGTCATCTCTGACCAATCTTCATGACCCGCCATGACATCATCTCAGGAAAATCAAAAAGATTCCCCTGACGTCACGACGAATCTTTTTCATTAATATGACCAGCCTGAGAACCGAGGCACTTTCTTGGTCAATCGTCATCGCGTCTCCTCGATTCCCGCAGCGGACTGTTGCTATTCCATCACCTCCTCATAAATAGGCACGGGGGGGGGGGGGGTCCCATCATTTTCACTTTCCCCCGCTGCCGTCTTCTTCTTCTTCCTCTGGACGCCTGCGGCGCCGAAGCTCTCCACGGCGTCTGGGCCTCGCCGTCGTCTCCAACACTGGCTGCTGCATCACCCTGATTACGTCCAGAAGACTCCCGCGTTCGCCCGCATCTTCAAGGTTCCATCTTTGCCCCTCGTTTAGATCTGCATTAGTTCTTCAGATTTTCTCCGAGTTCATCGGGTTTTTCTTCGAGTTCATCGCCGCTCATTGGAGCGTTCATCGTAGATCAGAGAGGAAATACTTCTTTTATACTGACCCGCCGAAGGTAATGCTAGCCGAACCATGCGGCCATCCGCTTAACATGTACGCCATGCTCATTATAGATTATTGGCTCACTGTAATCCGTATAAGAATTGCCTGTTCTTCCACTGGCTTTATAGGTTTAGGAAATATTTTCCTTTTACCTCGTCCCTAGATCTTAAAACGGTATCTGTAGCTGTTGAAATCTGTTTTTCCACACTTAGCAAATTTTCCAATACGCTCTGGCAAACTTGACCCGCCATCACTCCGCCGGCTCTCGTTTGTCATGTCGCAACCTGCTTCGGCGGCTTATAACTTTTATACTGACCCGCCAAGCACCATCACTATTTTTAGAGTCACCATTATTTTGACCATGCTGCGTTTTTAACCCGCCATATAATCATGCCTTTCCGCATTCTTTTAAACCGCCGTTATGGCTAAAGCCGCCGCTTCCTGCAACTGGGTGAGGTCCTGGGTAACTAAGGAAACGCTCAATGATTTTGTCATCATGGGAGTTTTGCCGGCTCAGGATGTTATCCACTGGCGGGTTCCGGGCAATGAAACCACTCCTAAGCCCGAGGATGGGGAAATTATTGTGTTCACAGACCATCTTATCCTTGGCTTCTCTCCACCCGGGTCTAAATTTTTTTGAGACGCCTTACACTCATTCAATCTGTACCCCCAAGACATTGGCCCCAACTCTGTCACCAACCTGTGTCAGTTCCAAACCGTCTGCAAAGCTTATTTGCAAGAAGAGCCGTCTGTTGACCTCTTCAAGGAATATTTCTACATCAACCGTCAAACAGAAATGGCGGATGGATTGAGTCTTGAACTGGGAGGTGTCACTCTTCAAAGACGGAGGTATGTACTCTTTCCAGCAGCAACTCTACCGAGTCATCCCAAAGAATGGAATAAAACTTGGTTTTACTGCAAAGACACTTCCCCAGAAGGAGAGAATCCACTGCCGGGTTATCGTCCTTACCGGCTCAGTACTGACACGGAACTCCCAAACCGGATGTCCGCTGCAGAGCGCGCTCAATATGGCCTAACCTTCTCAAAAATAAGGGCCCTGTTAGCCAACGGGTTAACAGGTGTTAAATCTGACCCGCTGCTGGGTCTCTTGGAGGATTCTGCCATTGAGCCGCCGCAGCGCTTTAATGTGCCAATACACTGGTGAGGTGAATGATCCTCAACGCTTCAACCCGACTCCCTTGACAGACCAGGATCTCAATGCCATTGTCAAATCCTGACTGGGAGAACCTCAAGCAGTCTGCAACAAGACGGGGTTAAGTCCCTTTTATGCACTTAACCCGGCTCCAGAGGTGAATCTTTTCACCCTAATCTTCACCCTTTCCTTAAATGCCTTATTTCTTGTATCCTATTGTAACCATTTTGCTAATGCATATACTTATACGTAGGCCAGCTCTTCCTTCTGGAACAAGAGGTTAACCATCACCTCCAAAAAGAAAAGCAAAGCAAACAAAGCAACCAAGGTTAAAGCTCCGGCTCGTAGAAAGAAACAATCAACCGAAGAACTATTCGGTCTGGATGACTCAGAGGTAGAACTTGATTCCCTTGGTCGTCTTTTTATACAACTTATTGACGCTGACTCTTCTCAGGAAGATGCGGAGGCCAGTGAAGCCGGGGCTGCAGAGGTAACTATTATCTCCTCCGACTCAGAACCTCTGCCAACAGAGAGAATCCGGCGGGTCATCCGGAAAGTTAAGTTTTCACATCCTCTTGCTCACTTGGACCCCGACTTTCTTTTGAAGAAACAACAACATGACGCCAGACGTCAGACCCGGAGCGGCGGCTCTGAAGACCTGGTGGCCGGCTTGCCTGACACTCCGGCTCGCCAAAAACGTCGCAACGAGGTACTTCCAGCTTATATCTGTACTGCTGCATATTACTTCTTGTGTTGTCACTTACTCATACTGCTTCTTGTAATAGTATCAGGAAACTCCTCCTTCGTATGGCGACTCAACCGCCTCCAAGCTGCCTCCCCTTGTCATCAACCCGGGGTAACTTTCTTATATCCTTTCCCTGCTTATTACCCCATTGTCTTTGCATATAACTAACCATGAAGTCCGTGTTTTGCAGGGCCCAGGCCAAGAAAAGGAAACTGAGCGGGTCATCTTCCCATCCGGATGCCTCAGAGCCGAAAGACCCGAAGCTTGACGCTCTTGAGACTCAAGTGGAGCCATCCGATGCTGGTCAGGGTGCTCATGACAACACTCCCCAGCCCAACGAGCCGGTGGACACTGACGTTGTGATCACTGAAGCTTCTCTGGAGACAGACCCTAAGCCGCCCAGCCCCTTGCCACCAACTCAAGAGGTGCCGACTCAAGAAGAAGAAGTCACCATTACCGGCTCAGCCTATGCCGCTTCGGCTCCCTCCAACGTGCTAACCAAGCATATCAACAAGGCTGAGACACCTTCTCCTGAGAAGGATAAAAACAAACTTGACCTGCCAAACTTGGACAAGCTGACCGCTGACGAATTGCACTCGGGCTATTTGAGCCGCTTGACCGCCAGCCGGGACATGGAAGCCAGACTGGTAGACATGATGAAAAAGAAATATGAGGTATTCCCCTTCTCTGCTCTCTGCATACCCTTACGTAGCCCCAAGGGCCAGCTTATATTCTCGAAAATAATCCGGGTCTTCAATAATATGTAGTGTTGAATAGACCAACGATGTAGCCCCCAAGGGCCGGGTCATTATACCAATAATGAGCCGGCACTTATTGCTTTAATAAATGCAAAAATGCCAAGTGTAGCCCCCAAGGGCCGGGTCATTATACCAATAATGAGCCGGGACTTTTTATAAACCTGATCCTTAGACTTGTAGAGCAATGTGTAGCCCCCAAGGGCTGGGTTATCTTCATGGAGATGATCCGGGTCTTATTTGCCTTGTAAACATAAGAAAGAACTGAGACACATTAGCCCCCAAGTGTCAAGTATATTGCTTGCAATCTGCTTGGGACTTGTAATGATTCTCTGCCAAACTTCTAAAGACCTGTATGAGCCGGACAGGCGGCTTAAAACTGATAATCTTGCCTCGTTATGACTTGTCTTGTGCAAGAATCCTTAAATGTTGCTGAAGCTAACGTGACAGACCTTAAGAAGAGTCTGGCACTACAACAAGAGGGCCGAGCGGAAGCCAATGCAAAGTGGCAGATCGCCTTGACTGAGCTGGAGAAAATCAAAACGGAGCTTGAGTCATACAAAGAGTCTGCCGAAACGAGCCAAGCCGCCCTGACCAAGCGTGCAGAAGATGCAGAGGGCCGCCTGAAAACGGTAACTGAAGAGCTGACCAGCCTGAAGCGGCACATAAGCTGGATGACCGAAGCCGTCTTTGGTAAGCATTGTTGACTGTACTTGTAATTATACTTGAAATGATCCTATGGAGACTCGCCCGTCGGCTTACAATCTTAATCTGTTTTGCAGGCCAACGAACTCGCCAGCTTCCGGATGACAGCTTGTTGAAGCTGAAGGCCTTATACGCCTTCACTGAACAGCTGTACTCTGGAAGCCTCTTTACCGTCAGGGCAGTCTTTGGTGAGAAAGGTGTGCCCAAGCTGATCAAAGATGTGCTAAAACGCCTCTCCACCGTCCCCCAACACTTTGAAGAAATAAAGAAATCAGCCGCCCGCAAGGGTGCCATATCTGCTCTGAGCCGGGCGTTGGCATACACACCAGAACTTAACCCAGAGGAGATGATGGGGGGCTTCCCACAGTTGAAGGACGATGGGTCGGAATTCACCCAAGCCGACTACGCCCGCTGCCACAAAGCGTCCCAGGTGTTAGGCAGCCAGCTAGCCACCGAAGCTGATCTAAAGACATATCAGGCGGCTTACGACGCCAACAATGCACGAATCCGGGCGCCTTCCTTTGAACCAAAGGATCTGACTCCCCAACGGCGTAAGCATATCTTCGCTCCTGACGTTGACCCATCTCCAATCTCGAATGATGAAGCCCAATTTGAAGCTCTACTCAACTGCAACTGGGATGTGGATAACCTTCAGATCCAGGAGCCCGAAGACCCGGCGCACGGTGACCCATCGACGAGCTAGGTGAAGAGCCGGTCTTCAAAGATGCTAACCCGGAGCGAAACTGAACCGCTGGGTTCTAACTTGTGAAAAACTTGAGCAACATATTTTGGGCCCTGTGAGGCCTTGTAATAGCAGTAGGAAAAACTTGATCGCCTGCTCTTGTGCCTTCGTGCAGTTTTTAAACTTCTTTCAACCCATATGCCGGTGGCTTAACATGAATGTCTTGATACAATCATCTGACTGCATTGATTCGCTCGGCGGGTTATATTCCATGAGCAATGCCAAGCCGGGGTTACCCAATAACTTAGAATCTTATCATGAAAAATACCTGCAAAAAACAAGCAATTTGCATATCTCTTGCCCTATAAGCCGGCTTTAAAGGCACGACAGGACAAGATAGTTCTTATTTTTGTAAAAAAAATTGTATTGCCTCCAAAGAAGCTAGGCATAAAGGCCTGAAACCTCGTAAGCTGGCTCTCACGTGACATAAATCCATCGCTTAAACCTTAGCAAGTTCAGGGTCTTTAAAAGATTGACATTGCTAAGAGTACGAACGGGCCACATAGCGGAGAGACTACAGCAGACAAGGCGAGTTTATCGTAGCTCACTGTAAGCCGGCTCTCTCGTGACAAAAGCCGCCGTTTAAACCTTGACAAGTTCAGGGTCTTTGTGCGAGATTGACTATGAAAGTTCAGGGTCTCTAAGCAAGATTGACTGTCAAGAGTTCGGCGGGCCACCTGGTGGAGTAGCAAGTTGCAAACAGGCAGGTTTAACTCGAACATGGCATATAAAGCCTGGCCAAGAGGGTATGAAAGCTAAACCCAGTGGGTTGGAAGCCCCCAAGTGACCTGATGAAGAATCAACTCCTTGCATGAAACTTAGTGCAGAAAAAACGGCAGAGGCCCCTGATCATGGGGATGCCAGCTTTATTATATCATAAAAGATGGTATATACAATGACAGAAATATGTACATTGATGAGAGCCGGACCGGCGGCTCAAGTATAGTATGGCCGAAGGTGAGCAATATTCCACGGCCTTGCAGTCTCTTCACCAGAAGTGTGTGACTTGTCGCTCTCCCGTATATCGATGAGATAGTAGGAACCATTGTTGAGATTTCTGCTGATCACAAATGGTCCTTCCCAGGGAGGTGACAACTTATGCATATCTGACTGGTCTTGAATCAAACGGAGTACTAAGTCGCCTTCTTGGAATGTCCGGGTCTTGACCCTGCGGCTATGATAGCGACGCATGTCTTGCTGGTAAATCGCGGACCGTGCTGCTGCAAGATCCCGTTCTTCGTCTAAGGCATCCAAAGCATCCTGATGCACCGTCTCATTATCAGCTTCCACGTAAGCCGCCACTCTGGGCGAGTCATGACGAATATCACTGGGGAGAACAGCTTCTGCGCCATAAACCATGAAGAAAGGCGTATAGCCTGTTGACCTGTTGGGGGTGGTTCTTATGCTCCAAAGAACTGAAGGTAACTCCTCCACCCAACAACCCGGCGTGCGCTCCAAAGGAACCATAAGCCGGGGTTTTATCCCTCTCAAAATTTCCTGGTTAGCACGCTCTGCTTGACCATTAGACTGTGGGTGAGCCACAGACGATACATCAAGGCGGATATGCTCACCATCACAAAACTCCTTCATAGCCCCCTTGGACAGGTTTGTGCCATTGTCAGTAATGATACTATGAGGATAACCAAACCGAAAGATCAGCTTCTTGATGAACTGAACCGCTGTTGCTGCGTCACACTTGCTGACCGGCTCAGCCTCAACTCACTTAGTAAACTTGTCAACCACCACCAAGAGGTGGGTCTTCTTGTATTTAGACCTCTTAAAAGGTCCCACCATATCAAGCCCCCAGACTGCAAACGGCCAGGTGATCGGAATCATTCACAACTCTTGAGCCGGCGCATGGGCACGTTGTCCAAATTTTTGGCACCCGTCACATTTACTGACCAAGTACTCTGCATCTTTATGAGCCGTTAGCCAGTAAAAACCGTGTCAAAAAACCTTGGCCACCAAAGATTTTGACCCGGCTTGATGACCACAATCGCCGACATGTATCTCTTGCAAGATTTCACGGCCCTCGTCAGGAGAAACACATCGCTGAAAGACACCAGTCACGCTGCACCTGTGTAACTCGCCATTGACAATAGTCATAGATTTAGACCCCCTTATGATCTGCCGCGCCAGAGTCTCATCTTGGGGTAACTCGCCGCGGGTCAGATATGCCAGATAAAGCAGCGTCCAATCAGGTATTGCGCGGAGAGCCGCCACCAACTGTCCTTCCAGGTCAGGCACAGCCAAATCCTCTTCCGTCGGTAGCTTAACCGACGGGTGATGCAATACGTCCAGGAACACATTAGGCGGCACCGGCTTACGCTGAGATCCCAGTCTTGACAACGCGTCAGCCGCCTCATTCTTCCGCCGATCAATATGATCCACCTGATAGCCCTTGAAGTGGCCAGCAATAATATCAACCGCCTGGCGGTAAGCCGCCGTGCGAGGGTCTTTAGAATCCCACGTGCCAGAGACTTGCTGAGCCACCAGGTCTGAGTCGCCAAGACATCTGACCCAGCTCAAATTCATCTCCTTGGCCACACGGAGCCCATGAAGCAAAGCCCCATATTCAGCTGTATTGTTAGTACAAAGAAACATTAACCTCAAAACATAAAAGAATTTGTCACCTCGCGGGGAAGTTAAAACAACTCCAGCCCCCGAGCCTTCCAATTGCCTGGAGCCATCAAAATGAATTGTCCAATATGTATTATTCGGCTTCTCCTCGGGTGCTTGACATTCTGTCCAGTCATTGATAAAGTCCACCAGAGCTTGAGATTTCACAGCCGTCCGGGGCACATATTTCAGATTGAGAGGTCCAAGCTCAATTGCCCACTTAGCAATCTTGCCAGTAGCTTCTCTGTTTTGAATGATATCCCCCAAAGGAGCAGAGCTGACCACTGTGATTGGATGCCCAAGGAAATAGTGTTTCAACTTGCGATTGGCCATGAATACCCCAAACACCAGCTTTTGCCAATGTGGATATCTTTGCTTGGACTCCGTCAAGACCTCACTGACATAGTAAACCGGCCGCTGGACTGGGTACTCCTTACCCGCCTCCTTGCGCTCCACCACAACTGCAGCACTGACAGCTCTGTTGTTAGCCGCAACGTACAAGAGCAAAGGCTCCTTTTCCACCGGAGTAGCCAAAACGGGCGGCTTAGCCAACTGCTTCTTGAGCGCCTCAAACGCTTCATTAGCCGCATCAGTCCAGACGAAGTCGTCTGTCTTCTTCATCATCTGATATAGAGGAATAGCTTTCGCACCCAGGCGGCTTATGAACCGGCTCAAAGCGGCAATACGACCCGCCAAGCGCTGAACATCATTAATACACGCCGGCTTAGACAAAGAAGTGATAGCCTTTATCTTTTCCGGGTTAGCCTCAATGCCACGCTCGGAGACCAAGAATCCCAAGAGCTTGCCTGCAGGCACACCAAACACACACTTCGCCGGGTTAAGCATCATCTTGTAAATCCTTAGATTATCAAAAGTTTCCTTCAAATCAGCCAACAAAGTCTCCTTCTTCCTTGACTTGACCACAATATCATCCACATAAGCATGAACATTGCGCCCAATTTGACTATGAAGACAGTTCTGCACACAGCGCTCATAAGTCGCCTGAGCGCTCTTGAGCCCAAAAGGCATAGACACATAGCAGAAAGCTCCAAAAGGCGTAATAAAAGACGTCTTCTCTTGGTCTTTGACTGCCATCTTGATCTGATGATAACCCGAATAAGCATCCAGGAAACATAAACTCTCACAACCCGCCGTTGCATCAGTGATCTGGTCGATATGGGGGAGAGCAAATGGATCAACCGGACATGCCTTGTTGAGATCAGTGTAATCTACACACATGCGCCACGTGCCGTTCTTCTTGAGTACCAACACCGGGTTAGCTAACCACTCCGGGTGAAAAACTTCGACAATAAACCCTGCTGCTAAGAGCCGGGCTACCTCTTCTCTAATAGCCTTACGCCTCTCCTCATTGAAATGTCGGAGGAACTGTTTGACCGGCTTAAACTTAGGATCCACATTAAGGTGGTGCTCAGCGAATTCTCTCGGTACACCCGGCATGTCAGAAGGTTTCCATGCAAAGATGTCCCGATTCTCATGGATGAATTCGATGAGTGCGCTTTCCTATTTGGGATCCATATTGGCCTCAATAGTGAATTGCTGCGATGAGTCGCCAGGAGTAAAATCCACCAGCTTGGTATCTTCTGCCACAAACTTAAGGGGCGGCTCAGATTCAGTGCTGGGCTTCTTCAATTGGGTCATATCTGCCGGGTCAACATTCTCTTTATAAAACTTGAGCTCCGCCTTAGCACAACTTGATTCTGCATATGCAGCGTCGCCTTCCTCGCACTCAAGAGCAATCTTCCGATCACCATGCACTGTAATCGTTCCGTTTAATCCGGGCATCTTGAGCTGCAGGTAGACATAACAAGGCCTAGCCATGAACTTGGCATAAGCCGGCCGCCCAAACAAGGCGTGGTACGTGCTCTTGATTTTGACCACCTCGAACCATAAAGTTTCCACCCTGTAATTGAACTCATCACCGAAGGCTACTTCCAGGGCAATCTTTCCAACTGGATAAGCCGATTTTCCGGGCACCACTGCATGAAAGACCGTCGAAGATGGCTTGAGATCCTTGTCAAGCAAGTTCATCCGGCGAAACGTGTCATAGTATAGGATGTTGATGCTGCTACCACCATCCATAAGCACCTTGGTGAACACGTAGCCTCCTACTTGGGGGGCCACTACCAGGGCTAAATGCCCCGGGTTATCTACGCGCGGCGGGTGATCCTCCCTGCTCCAAGTTATATCATACTCAGACCACTTCAAGTACTAGGGGAGAGCCGGCATGGCTGCATTAACCGCCCGCTTGCACACCTTCTGATCCCGCTTATCAAGGCTTGTCGTAAAGACGTGATATTGGCCTCCATTAAGCTGTTTTGGATTACTCTGATACCCGGACTGGTTGTTTTGTTGCTGACCTCCATTGCCAGATTGTTGATTATGACCTCCATGGCCTCCCTGACCTTGATAACCAGAACCCGAGCCGCCTGCGCCAAAGCCGGACCCAGGAGAGCCGGATCCTGACCCGTCGGATGGTCCCTTGCCACCACCCTGATGCTGGTTAATGCTGTAATTCCGGAATTCCCGCATGACCCAACAATCCTTCCAAGCATGAGTGGATGGTTTATCGGGGACACTATGCTTTGGGCAAGGAGCATTGAACATTGCTTCCATATTGAAAGGCTTAGACTTTCCAAAAGGCGGTTTATGCCCTTGCCACGGTTGCTCCTAGCATTGGTGTTGACTACCAGATCTGACCTGCCATCCGGGTGCTTCCGTTTACCGCCGTTGTCGGTGTTATTATTTCCTCCCCCATTCTGCTGTTGACCCTTGCCATTGCCACTCTTCTTACCCTTAGCCGATTTCTCATCATCAGAACCAGGGTCGTTCGTTGTGTCAGAGTCTGCGTACTTGGTGAGAGCCGCCATGAGCTCCCCCATGTCCTGGCATGAACGTTTGAGCCGTCCAAGCTTCTGCTTCAGGGGCAAAAAGTGGCAATTCTTCTCCAGAATCAGAACCGCTTGAGCCGCCGTGATATTATCAGAGGAGTGGATAATGGTTGAGACCTGCCGGACCCAATGATGGGCCGACTCATCCTCACGGTGCACACAATGATCCAAATCCACAATCGTCATGGGCTGCTTGCACGTTCCTTGAAAATTCTTGATGAACTTCGCCTTCAACTTGGCCCAGGAATTAATGGTGTTGGGTGGCAAACCCTTCAACCACGTACGAGCCGGTCCTTCCAGCATCACGATGAAATACTTGGCGCAGACTGCATCACTGACGTCTAACATCTCCATGGCTAGCTCATAACTCTCGATCCAAGCTTCCGGAGGCAGATCAGCAGTATAATTTGGTACTTTACGCGGACCCTTGAAGTCCTTCGGCAGGCGTTCGTTTCGTAGAGCCGGCACTAAACACGGCACTCCCACAGCCCTGGAGGTTACTCCGGCTCCTACCGAAATAGACGGCGCTACTGTGTGTAATTCTTGATAAGCCGCCGCGGCCGCTGCCGCCTCTCGCTGTGCTCTTGCACGATCTACAAGCGCCTGGGCATCAAGAGCAGGCAGGTCATCTCGCGCCGGGTTCCGACGTCGCTCGCTGCTAGAAATCGCAGGCGACTCTATGCGCCGGCTGTAACTGCGGCTCGGGATAGGGGTCGAGTGCACGCGGCTCCGGCTATAGGTATACTTCTCCTGCTGCGCCACCGCTGTTTGTAAATACCCAATGGCATTTCACGCTTCTTCCGCAAAAGGCGTTCCATCAGGGATGGGGAGCGCGCCGAGCCTGACTACCGCTGCCACCATGTTCTCCACCGGGTTAGAATAATGACTGGGTGGTGTTGGAAAGTAATGCAGCGGGGTCTGGTTCCTGCGGGGTGGGTCTAGCTGCCGAGGCTGAACCGCCGCCCTACTCCCAGGCACTTCCGCCGTCCGGGTTATGGTCAGAGGTGCATTCCGTCCTGTCCCTGGCATGTTGAAAGATTCCTAGGCTCATACTGATACGGCAGGCGGGTCTGGTGCCTCATCCGCCGAACTGCATCTGCGGTCTGTTGATCCAGGTCAAGGCGAAAAGCTTCCGCCCTGAGGCGCTCCGACTCAGCATCCATCTGAGCTTTCAGCTCATTGATTTCCTCTTGGGCACCGGCCATTTGGTCCTTCAACTTCGCGATCTCTATGTTACGGGCTGCTTGGCTTTCGGCCGTCACCTCGGTTCCCATCAGAGTCGTAAGTTCATTCATCAGATCCAGCAAAACTTGAGCCGGCGGCCTGCCTGATCCAGATCCCGTCGCACCAGCGGCCGTGCTACCAGGAGCTGGTGCCGATCCTGCCATGAAGACAGCGGCTCTACTCGGCGGCTCATAGTATTCCGGGTCATGGTAGCCCTCGAAGTAGCCCCCAAGCCCACCGTTGTGAAGCTGGTAGATTGATTCCGCCTCCCCGCTCGAGGATCCATCCTCTGAGCAGATGAGGGTTTCCTCCCGTGACATAGAACCTTCAAGTTCCGTGCCTTGGGTGAAGCCAATGAAGATGTGCTTCTGGCCTAGGTTAACCCGGGCGGGTTGCGCGTGCCGGGCCGGCTCGATGAGGTCGGTGCAGATGTCCGGCCCGGGTTTAGATCCGCCGATCTTGTCAATGAAGACGTGAATTCCGCTGAAGGGGACCCGGTACCCGTACTCGATTGAGTCGGCCTCGGGGCCCCAGCCAGCGTCATCGATGTAGAGTTTGCCGTGGCAACTCTTGGTCATCCTGCCAACGGCTTATCCTTCGATCCCTGGGAGAGAGCCCTTCGAGTACTCCAAACCACCGAGCATCTGCCCCACGGTGGGCGCCAACTGTCGTGGTTTTGTCATGGCAGATGTCCTAGTACAAGGACTTAGGTGTGAAGCCATCGCTATGGCGGTTAACTCGAAGGGGTTGGTCGGGACGAAAGACACGGGTTTACCCAGGTTCGGCCCCTCTCAAAGGAGGTAATAGCCTACGTCCTGCTTTGAGTTGTATTGATTGGATATCGATTACAAGGGAGCGGGTTCGCTTGACCTAGTACTCGATCAAAGGTTTCCGTGGTCTAAGCCGCCCAGGTAACCAGCCTTTATATACACAGGTCGAGGCCCTGGGCTTACAAGAGTCCGGGCCAGGTCATATTTGATAACCGACCTTGCCTCTAACTACTCCTGCCTTGTCGGACAAGCCGCCACCAGCGGCTTACGCCACCGGGTTACACATCGTCCTCTGCCTCTGGGCCTCCAGGCCCATTGGGCAAGCTACTTCTACGCCTTACCGTTAAGCCACCAACCTCATGACCCGACCCCACCTGGGCGGGTCTCACCACGGCTTTATATCCCCAATAGGACCCCTACCCGAGATCTGCCGGTTTTGGTACCAACATTGGCGCCTTCATCAAGAGAACCTCATCATCCGCGGGTTGTACGGGTCGGACGCTCCATTGCTTCATCAAGCCAGCATTGACCGCGTCACAAATTCCGACCTGCGTCGGCATCACCGTGCTGTCGCTTCTTCAAGCCGACGTCCATCACGCCGACCTGCTTCGACACGTCAGTTGTCATGGGGGATCTAGCGTCACCTTGCCGACTTGCTCCATCACCTCGGCTAGACCGGGGTGAGGGAGTCCTGGACTAAGGGGTCCTCGGGCCGTTGGCCTATCTCCCAATAGGCTGGCTTGGTGGGCCGCTCTCTGACTATCGCAGGAAGGGCCGGATACACCACGACCCCGTATTCTAGAAGGAAGTCTCGAAGGCGCGTCGTGCACTCGAAGTCAAGATGAGGAAATCGGCATCTCCATCTCCAGCGAGAGACCTATCATGTGTAAACCCTAGGTACCCCCCGGTGTCTTGATAAACCGAGGGGGGGGGGTTAGATTGTAAGACAGAGAGACTCATCTAGGGTTTTAGCTATTCGATCTCGAGGTAGATCAACTCTATAACCTTCATACACATAAATATAATCGAGCAGGACGTAGGGTTTTGCCTCCATAGGAGGGCCTGAACCTGGGTAAACATCGTCTCCTTCGTCCCCTGTTACCATCGATCCTAGACTCATAGCTCGGGACCCCCTACCCGAGATCCGCCAGTTTTGACACCGACATTGGTGCTTTCATTGAGAGTTCCGATGTGATCGCCAAAGGAATCAATGGCTCGCTTAGTCATTAGCGAGGAAGTCCGCAACATGGACTCCTTTGTCCCTGGACAAATCTTCGCTTTCGGCAGTGTCGTGCTGCACGCTGACCCGACCGACCGTCTTGGTTGGGTCGGGACTTTCGCCCCTGATCAAGAGGTCAGATTTGGGAACCTAGAGTTCTCCGTAGACTCTCAGGGCGATCTTTTGCTCACTGGGCTTGCAATCTCATCTGATGCGCCCGAGGACTCCGAGGCCTTGACTTCGGATTTCGCTCTCGACCCCGCCCACGGAACCAACCCCGACGATGATCTGGCTTCTAGTCCGGATCCGTTCATGATACAGGATGGTCGGGGGTCAGCTCCTGCCGAACACACTCCTTGTTCGGACGCGTTGGAGGTTAACTCCGAAAGCTCAGGGCAGATGGACCCGATCGAGCTCTCGTCACTCAACAAGGCTCTAGATCGGATCCTATCGATGAAAATCACTGACGACCCAACCCCGATCCATGCTCAGATCGGTCTGAAGGCAGGTCAAGAGGAATTTTTCATCCCACCCACCACCCACTTAGTAGCCACTGTCGAAGACTTAACCGATATGTTGGACTACGCCTCCGAGGAGGCAGAAGACATGGATGAAGAGGATTGCGCTCCCGCCCCCGTCAACATCGGGCGATGGACTTCCACCTCCACCTACGACGTCTACATGGTGGATACTCCAGCCTATAAGGCCGGGCACACACTCGAAAACAATGTCGTTAAATCGGGTGGGGAGCCATCAAGGCACCGGAAACAGCGCAAACGATCAAAGGCAAAAAAGGGAAGGGAAGCCATTGCTGACACCGGGGAAAACGACACCCCGGAAGACCTCGGCGATCCCGATACCCCCGAGCAGCCGCTAGAGGACGAGGAGAGGCCGGAAGATCAGCGTGACCCCGAGGATCTAAACGATTCCGAGGATGACAACTACCTCTACCCTGTCGAGGAGGAGGACAGCCTGGAAGCCGAAGACTTCACCGTCCCTGAAAACCTTGAGGATCAGGAACGGTTTTGGCAACAGCTTATAGACACTGCCCGAAGCCTGAAGGCAAAAGAGCGACAGCTTAAGGCTGAACAGGATACCCTCAATGATAGATGGACAAGTGTCCTATCAGCCGAGGAAGGGTACGGTACCGGTCTATTGGACCAACCCAAGAGCTATCCACGCCGACGGCTGCTGCCGCAATTCGACGACGAGGTCTCTAATACACCGTCTCCCAAGCACACTCCATACGACCAGCCGGACCGCCCTCCCCGAGGACGAGATAGAACGGCTGGCGACGCCGGTTATAGGCCGGCGATACCCCGCAGAAGGGGAAAAGAGCCAATATACCCGCGACACAACCTGGATTATAGAACAGGCCACACGAGATCCATCTACGGATCTAGAGGGTACTCCCCCGATAGACGGGACGGGTACCAGCCTTGGCTCGACTGCAACAACAAAGGTCGGGAATAAAACCGGGCCAGATCAGGAGCTGACTACTGGCGTGACATAGCCAGGGTCAGAGGCGCTGCCCACCCACTGTGCTTCACCGACGAGGTGATGCATTATCAGTTCCCGGAAGGGTTTAAACCCATGAATATAGAACAATACGACAGGACAACTAACCCAGCAGTGTGGATCGAGGATTTTCTCCTCCACATTCATATGGCACGAGGAGATGATCTCCACGCCATCAAGTATCTGCCCCTAAAACTTAAGGGGCCAGCTCGGCACTGGTTAAACAGCCTCCCCGAAAATTCTATCAGGAGTTGGGAGGATCTCGAGGATGCATTCCGATCTAACTTCCAGGGCACCTATGTACGACCACTGGACTCCTCCGACCTAAGCAATGTTGTCCAGAAAGCAGGCGAATCGGCTCGACAATTCTGGAATCGGTTTTTGACCAAGAAGAACAAGATTGTCGATTGCCCAGACGCCGAGGCAATAGCCTCCTTCCGGCAGAATATTCGGGATGAATGGCTGGCTCGCCAGCTCGGTCAGGACAACCCTAGGACCATGTCAGCCCTTACATCACTCATGACCCGCTTTTGTGCGGGCGAGGACAACTGGCTAGCCAGACGAAGCGACAACCCCTAGGATCCCGGCAATTCCAAACCCCGGGACGGAAATGGGAAACCACGACGCAACAAAAACAAACGCCGGCACAACAACGGTTATTCCGAAGACACGGCCATTAATGCCGGCTTCCGCAACCCAAGATCCGGGCAGCGGAAGAAACCTACTAAAGGCAATCGTGACGGACCTACCCCGCAGGACAAGATCATGGATAGGCCCTGTCAGATCCACGGCACTCAAGACAAGCCCGCCACCCACACCAACCGTAACTGTTGGGTGTTCAAACAAGCCGGCAAACTCGTAGCCGAAGAGCAAGGCAAGGGCCCACGCAGCGAGGATGATGACGAGCCCCGCGGTCCGAGCAATGGAGGACAGAAGCAGTTCCCTCCAGAGGTAAAGACTGTGAACATGATATACGCCACTCATATACCTAAAAAGGAGAGGAAGCGTGCCCTTCAAGAGGTCTACGCCGTAGAGCCTGTAGCCCCGAAGTATAACCCATGGTCGGCGTACCCGATCACCTTTGATCGACGAGACCATCCGACCAGTATCCGTCATGGGGGTTCGGCGGCCCTCGTCCTAGACGCCATTATCGATGGGTATCACCTCACTAAAGTCCTAATGGACGGCGGAAGTAGCCTCAATCTGATTTACTCAGACACGGTGAAAAAGATGGGTATAGATCCATCAAGGATCAAACCTAGCAACACTACCTTTAAAGGAGTGATCCCAGGCGTCAAAGCCCGGTGCACGGGCTCTGTGAGCCTGGAAGTAGTGTTCAGTTCGCGTGACAACTTCCATAGCGAAGACTTGATCTTCGACATCGTCCGTTTCCACAGCGGTTATCACGCCCTGCTGGGCCACACAGCGTTCGCTCGCTTTAACGCTATCCCACACTATGCATACCTCATTACTATCAACGGCAACACAGAGCGTTCCCTCCGAACTGAGGAACATGCATTGGCCCTTGCGGCCGAATACCATTACGATGACGATCGGCCAACATCGAAATCTGCTATAAAGGCACGTAAGGTTGACAAACGAGCTCGTTCTCAGTCCGAACTCCCGGAACCTTCTTCTCCCCAGAAATAGGGACACACTCCTCATTGCACAACCCTAACGCATTTCAAACATGTGGCAAGACGGCACAACTTTGCACTCAAGATTCCATGGGCAGCAGTGAGGAACAACTTTCAAAGGGAAACTGTTCGGCTGGACCGAACTACTGCCGGTACATGTCCTCGGACAAACCACATGTACCATCAAGAACCTGCTAAAGCGTAAAGCTCATCCATACTTCGGTGACTTCTCAAGATCTTCTTCCCAAGGTCCGCTCGGCGACACCAATTACCCTTAAAGGAACGCAACTCCCCAGAGAGCGCAGGAGCGGACATGCGACTGGGCACATCAAGGTCGTCCACTAGTAGAAAACAGGGCTTTGAAACGGGCCAGAATATTGCATTGGTCCCGGTCGTGTTACGAACCGGGACTGATGGGTGCATCAGTCCCGGTTCGTGAGGCCAGGGTGCCGGCCGGGCCTCGGCTGGAACCAGTCCCGGTTCGTGTGACAGCTTTAGTCCCGATTCCAGACACGAATCGGGACTAATGGGCCTCGCTACTGGCCGAGCCCCTTTAGTCCCGGTTGTTGGATGGACCGGGACTAAAGATTCACCTTTAGTCCCGGTGCTAGCCACCAACCAGGACTTATACAACGCCTATATATATGCTCGCCCCTGCCCGCTCACTCCTCTATTTTTTGGCCGGGCGGCGTTTGGGAGGTGTGTTGCTCTCTGTTCTCACCTCCTATGCACATGAGGTGTTCGATGAAATGCCGCAGCCACACTTAAGTTTTCTCCTCTCCAAGCTCTACCTCCAAGCTACATTTTCCCAAAGATTTGTTTAGGTTTGGCGGTGCACGAACTACACAAGTGTTCTAAAAGGTTAATGACTTCATCATTTTATCTCTCACTGCTAGTTTAGCTCATTCATGATGTTTTGTAATGGTTTTTGATACACTTAATTATATAATGCACGCAGATGAACCGACAATGGATGTACGGTGACCGACGGACCTCCGAGTACATTAAGGGCCTGCATAATTTTCTCGAAGTGGCTGAGGCAACCAAGCAAAATGGTTTTATGTATTGTCCATGTACTATCTGTGGGAATACGAAGGATTACTCTAACTCGAGAACCCTTCACGTCCACCTGATTGAGAAGGGTTTCATGCCACACTATAATGTTTGGACCAAGCACGGAGAAAGAGGGGTTATGATGGAAGACAACGAAGAAGAAGAGGATGATGACAACTATCCGCCCCCTGAATACGGTGATGCTGCAATGGGGGAAGCTGAAGATCAAGAGGAAGAACCAGACGATGTGCCCGATGATGATCTTCGCCGGGTCATTGTTGATGCAAAGAGACAATGCCAAAGTGAATGGGAGAAGTTGAAGTTCGATCGCATGTTAGAGGATCACAAAAAAGGGTTGTACCCAAATTGCGAAGATGACAACACAAAGCTCGGTACCACACTGGAATTGCTGCAATGGAAGGCAGAGAATGGTGTATCTGACAAGGCATTTGAAAAGGTGCTGAAAATAATGAAGAATAAGCTTCCAAAGGACAACGAATTGCCCGACAGTACATACGAAGCAAAGAAGGTTGTCTGCCCTCTAGGATTGGAGTTGCAGAAGATACATGCATGCCCTAATGATTGCATCCTCTACCGCGGTGCGTATGATGATTTGAACGCATGCCCGGTGTCGTGGTTTTGTCACGGCAGATGCCATGGGTAGGCTTATCGAGAGTGGTTGGCACCGAAGGACGCCGACGGGCCCCGGGAGCGGGGTTAGGCACAAGCGGTGGCGGACACACGATGTACCCAGGTTCGGGGCCCTCCGTGGGAGGTAACACCCCTAGTCCTGCTCGGTCTAGTTGAGACAATGGTGAAGCTACAATGGTGCTTCTGGAGCTATATGGCTAGAGGAGGAAGAAAGGGCTGGGCTGCCCTTGCTGCCTCTCTATTTGTGTGTGGTGTGTGTAAAAAGTCAACCCCGTTGTATGGGGAGGCCCGGGGGTTTTATAAGGCCAACCCCCCGGGTTACAATATGAATAAGAGGTCTCGAGGGGCCCCAGCCGGCAACCTCTCTAGCCGGCTGTGGGGGCCGCCGGCTGTGGGGTCTTGTCGCTGGTAGGGCTAGCCGGCTGTCGGGTCCCGTCAGGAGCCGGTGGGGCCCGCTTGGTGGGTCCCCGTGCCGGTCGCATCGCGGCACGGGCTGCCCGTCGGGGCGTCGTCTTGTGGCTACCGGCCACGGTCAGCGGTACGGCCGGCCGCACCGTAGCCATGCCGGAGCAGGTAATGGAGTGGTTGGAGCGTGCCGGCACTGTTGGAAGCCCTGTCGCGGCCGGCCGAGGTCGGCAGTCACTGTGGCCCTGCGCCCGCGTGTCAGGGGCCACTGTGGCCACGCCGGGGCAGGTAACGGGGGTCTTGTCTTGTCGCCGTACTGATGCGCAGAGAGACGGGACGGGAGCTGGTCCGTCCGAAGGTCAGCGGAGGAGGCGACGTGGAGGCAGCTGGCCGCGAGCCCCGCGGCCGGCTCCTCGATCAGCCGTCCCCGGGCGAGCTGGCAAAGGACGTGCCGGCTGCCCGCCAGCCGGCCTCAAGGGAGCCGGTGGCGGGCCTGACGGCTCCCCGCCAGCCGGTCCTGAGGCAACTGGCGGCCCGCCAGCCAGCCGTGGCCCAGCCGGCCGCGGACCAGCCGGCGGTACTGTTTTTTCTTCAAGCCGGGGGAAGGACCCCGCAGCTTTGGCCTACCCGGGGGTAATAACCCCGTCAGTAGTCCCCGAAGCTGGCGGGGGCCCACGTCTGCCGGACGAGGGGGAGCCGGCGGCTTCCTCCAGGCGGTGCCTACCCCCGCGCGGAGCCAAACGGCCGGGCGAGGCGGTGGCCGCCCTCGACGCCTCGGGCTCTGCCGCGCCGCCCCGGACCTCGCGCCGGCCCGTGGTGCGCCACGCGGGGCCTAATGAAGCCATGGGGCCCGCCCGCGTGGGCAAACGGGACATTGCCCTGGACCTAGTTCGCTAGACCGCGGGCGTAGCCCAGTAGGCCTCGGGCCGCAGGCCAGGATCTACTGCGCTCAGATTGCGGCGGCCACGACCCGAGGCGCCCACAATCTCGCGGGTATCCCGGGGGAGTGGACGCAGTTAATCCCCACCTCCCCCGGGCGTCGCCCCCTTATTTAAAGGGGAAGGGCGAGGGGCGAAGGCAGTTGTGCTCTCCTCGCTCCCCTCGTCCTCTTCCTCTTCGCCTTCTGCGCCCGCCTCGCGCTCGCCTTGTGCCGCAGCTCCGCCCGCACGCCGCTGCAGCGCCGCCCGCCTTCTTGCTTGCACTCGGTCACCGCGGAGATGGCAGGCAGGCCCTCCGGCAGCTGGGATGGGTCGTTCATCACCGAGGAGGACATCGAGCGCCTCCACAGCGCCCGGATGCTGCCGTCGGAGGACCGCGTCGCCGCCCGTCCGCCGGGCGGCGAGGTGGCGCCCGACCCCCAGGAGGGGGAGTTCGTGGTCTTTGCCTGGCATTTCTCACGCGGCTTCGGTTTGCCGGTGAGCCAGTTCTGCTGCTACTTCATGGACACATTCGATCTCCAGCCGCACCATCTCGGCCCCAACGCCGTCCTCCAGCTCTCGAGCTTCGTGACGCTCTGCGAGGGCTACCTCAGCCTCCTCCCCTTCGTGGAGCTCTGGAGGAAACTTTTCTACCTCAAGACCTTGAGTAACGCTGACGGGCCGTACGCCTGCGGGGGCGCAGTGATATGCGTCCGGGGTCCTTTGTTCCCCAAGCTCACCCTCGTCGAATCCGTCAAGGGGTGGCACTGGACGTTCTTCTACGTGAAGAACGTCGACCCGGCGCGGGACTACATCCGGCTGCCGGCCTTCGTCAACGCCCCGTCGTCCGGGCTCAACTGGACAGGCGACGGGCCGTTCGTGGACGTCCACGCGGAGCTGGCCCGGCTCAAAGCCATGAGAGCCGGGGAGGGACTGGTCGCGGCCGATCTGGTGGCCGCCTTCATCGACCACCGCGTGCTGCCTCTGCAGCAGAGACCGCACCGGATCTGCGACATGTCGGGCCGGCGGGACCCCTGCCGGCTGTCCACCATCGAACGGACGCCGTCCCAGGTGGCGAAGCGGGTGAACGCCATCACCAACTTCAAGCTGAAGCCGAGGACCTGGGGGTTCGGCAAGCCGCCATACAGCCGGCACGACCCGGCGCCCCTGGTACGCCCCGCCACGGTAATTCTCTCCCCCCATTGTGTCTTCGCCGGTCCCCTCCCCGACTCACAGTCCATGCTGACCGCAGCATTCCGTGCGACAGAATACGCCGGACGGCCCGCACCCCCAGATATTCGAGGCGGAGCGCGCCGAGTCCGACGCGGAGGACGTCGAGCTGGGGTGCGGCGTCGAAGAGGGGGTCGACTCCTCGGGAGAGGCCGAGGCGGGGGGCGATCCGGGAGCTGGCGGGTCCCGACCGGCTGGTGAGTACCCCTCCGGCCCCACGATCAAAGATTGGAGTGATGATGATGATGATCATGATGTCCGAATCCTGGATGCGCCTCCCCCCGCAGTTCAGAGGAGCCCGCGCGGGCGGAGCGAGGAGCGGCCGTCGCGCAGCCGGGCGGCCGGGTCTTCCCATCGGGAGAAGAGGCCGGCTCAGGAGGAGCCGGCGGCCCAACCGCCGGCTCGCAAACGGGTGAAGGCGGTTGCGGCGAAGCCGCCGGTGCGGACCAAGCGGGTCCTTCCTGTCGTCGCCGGGTAGGTCCCTTGGTTCTTGGGGGTGTTTCTTTCGGTTAGTTTCGTGTCGGCAGGCGGCTGAATGTTTGCCTGTTCCAGGGACCCCATTGAGCTCCACGACGTGGAGTTGACGGCCGGCCCGCTGGAGCCCGCCAGCCAGCTGGCCCTGGAGCACGCTGCCACGCAGCGTGAGGAGAAGAGGAGGCTCGCAGAGCTGCGAGCCTCGAAGTCAGGAGCCCAGGGCGGGACCGCGCACTCTGGGACCTCGAGCGGCGGGAGGCGGAGGCGGTCCGCGGAGCCGGCGCGAGGATCGTATTCGGCGGCCGAGTCGGCTCGCATGGCGAGACATCTGCCGAGCGAGCCACAGAGGCCGGCTGCGGAGGTGGCCGTGACTCCGACCGGGGCGGAAGAGGCCCGGTCGGGGGGAGCAAACCCCGAGCTGGCACCAGAGGGGCCTCGGCAGGCGGAGATGGTGGTGATGCCGCCCGTCACCGAGCTGGCCGCGGTCGTCGTGCCGGAGGCCCCGGCGGCACCGGAGGCGGCACCAAAGGTGCCGACCACGGAGATGGGAACGCCAGCCGCCGTGACCGTCCCGTCGAGCCGGGCGGGAGAGGAGGCAACGGCGCCGGACGTGGGCAAGTCGGGAACTGATTCCCGAGCCCTTGTGGTCAGCGATCGCCCCCCGGCGGCCGGCGCCGCGGCGGATGCCATAGCAAGCGGCAGGGGGAGCTGGTCCGGGAGGACCATGCTGGACGTGATCCAGGAGTGGGAGGCGCTGGCCTGCGTTCCAGCCGTCCTGCCTCCGTCGGTCGGTGGCCCGGTCCCGACGCTCGACGAGCTGGGCAGCGTCTTGGCGCGGTGCCGCGAGGAGCTGGCCAAGTTTGCCGAAGCGGCCGACGGCGCCCTGCAGCGCGCAGAGGTAAACCTTTCTGGTCCTTGTCGAATTTCCAGTGGGGGCGCGCGAACGCACCCACTGGGTGTAGCCCCCGAGATGCGGGCCGGCTGACCGGCTGCGAGGCAGCCGGGCCGGATCTTCTTTTGCATGTTCTTGACTGGTTTCTTGTAGCAGGCAGGGAACTCCAGGCGGCGGGAGCTCTTTGACGAGGCGGTCGCTATCCACAATCGTGGCAAGCGCGGCTATTACCGTCTGGAGCAGGAGCTGAAGAAGGCGCAAGGTACGTCAGTTCCAGTGGGGGCGCGCGAGCGCACCCACTGGGTGTAGCCCCCGAGAGTCGGGCCGGCTGCTCGGCAGCCGGCAAGGGTCTTGTGTGTTTTGCTGATTGCGGTCGATGCTTCTGCAGGGGACCTGGACGCCCTGACCTCCATCCGGGAGAAGAGGGATGAGGTGGCCGCCGAGCGGGACCGGCTGGCGCAGAACGTCCAGGCGATCACCTCGGAGCGGGACCGGCTGGCCGGCCTGCTGGTGGACGGGCAGGCGGCCCAAGAGCGTCTGAGGGAGGAGCTGCAGCGGGAGGTGACGGCCAAGGAAGGCGCGGTTAAGGGGGCGGCTGATGCCGCCCAAAAGACCGCCGCCCTCGAAGTCAAGGTGACCCGCCTCGAGAAGGCGCTTGAGGCGCGCAGCGCCGCCCTTGCCCAGGCGGAGGAGGCGCTGGCACGCGAGAAGGAGGCGCGGTTGCAGTTCGCCATCGAGATGGACGACGCTTTTTAGCGTAAGTCTTGATCTTCTTCCTAGCCGGCCATGTTTTCCTTGCCCTTGGGGTGTTTTCTGATTCCAATTTTCTTTCTTCAGAGCGGTTCCCGGAGACCCAGCGCTACGCCGAGCGAGTCGTGGCGAGCCACCGGGGGGATCTGCAGCGGCGCGGGCGAGAGCGCGAGGAGGACGCCGGCTGGGACGTGGATGAGCTTGGGTTAGCCGTGGAGAACCGGCTGATCCACCTCCAGCGCAGCGTGGAGCGGCTGAAGGCAGCCGGCAAGGAGGTGATCGCTGCCTTGTGGCCGGGTCATGAGGCCCCGGAGAACCGCGTGGCGCTGTGGCTGGAGAACGCCAAGGCCCGGCTCGAGGTCTGGAAGGCGTCGGCGGCTCGGGCCGGCGCGCAGATGATGCTCCGGTTCGTCACGTCGTGGTACTCTGGTATCAACTTGGACCGGCTGGCCACGATGCACGACGTCCCGACAGCGGAGCGGGCGGCCCGTGAAGGTGCCCTTGTCTGCCGGGCTAACGAGCTTGCCTCGTATGTTGACCCGGACGAGCTTCTGCCGGCGCTTGGCGAGGACGGCGAGCCAGTCGCTGAGGACTCCTTCAGCAATCCCCAAGGCCCAGATGACGAGGAGGTCGCCGGTGAGAGCACCGCCTCCAGCACCGACGGTGGCACCGGTGCCACGGAGACCACGGAGGCGGACCCGAAGGCCGCAGCTTCTTCCGGGCGGACCGCCGAGCCGGCTGGCGACGCGCCGGTGGCCTGAGCCGCCCCGCATGTTTATCTACTTCTTTTGCTGCACATTATGTTTAAGACATTTCTCCACCCACTGGGGTGTGGGTGTATTGTAATGAACCTTTGGCCTGTGGCCGCTTATCGTATTTAACTTATGCCGTTAAAAATTTGTGCGTGCCGGCTCTTCTTTCGCCTTTTGCCTTTTGACTTGTGTCGCACGCCGGGATTCCTTCCGCATTCCGCCCCGCCTGCCAGCCAGCCGGGAGCCGGTCTGGGGCAGGGACGAGGCGTCGTCCTTGGGGAAAACAAGCGCGCCATTTAGAGTCATCTGGCTAGGGCTAGGTCGAGCCGGCAGTGGCCGGTTTGCTAGAAATAACATAGTTCGGTTGGGTCGGTCCGGCTGCCACTCTTCGGCCGACCTTCGTGTGAGAAGTTCCCTCGTACCCTGCGGTCCCGTCAGCCAGACAGCCGGGAGCCGGTCTGTGGCTGGTTAGGGGGGTAGCGAAGGGTTGCTTGCTCACACTACTTATCCGCCTCGAAGGGGAGCCGGCGAGCCCCCGGGTCAGGGAGCCGGACCCGGGTGACGTGCTTTAAATAATAAGGAAACTTTGGAAGGATTGAAAAGGGGCGTGCCCCAAGTGCAGGCTTGGGGCCCCCGTTGCATTCATAAGCCCAAAAGGGAAGGGTATGTACATACACTGGTTATTAGCAGTAAAATGGACGGAGGAGCGCCGCGTTCCACGGGCGCTCCGTTTCCTCGCCGGAGGCGTCTCTTTTGCGCTTCTGCGGCTTCTGGGCGTCTATTAGATAGTACGCATTGTTGTGCAGTGCCCGGCTGACGATGAATGGGCCCTCCCATGGGGAGGACAGCTTGTGCTGGCCGGCAGTTCGCTGGATCCGTCTGAGCACCAAGTCCCCTTCGCGGAAGGAGAGTGGCCGGATCCGCTTACTGTGGTAGTGCCGGAGCTTTTGCTGGTAGATGGCCGTCCGGCTCAGGGCCAGCTCGCGGGCCTCCTCGAGGAGGTCGACTCCGTCTTCCCTTGCTTCCTTCGCATCCTTCTCCGTGTATAGGGTAACCCGAGGCGAATCAAACTCGATGTCGGTGGGGATGATTGCCTCGTACCCATACACGAGAAAGAACGGTGTGTAGCCGGTTGACCGGTTGGGCGTGGTCCTGAGGCTCCAGAGGACAACCGGCAGCTCTTCGATCCAGCAGCCGGCTGACCTGACCAGCGGTGCCACGAGCCGGGGCTTGATGCCGGACAGGATCAGGCCGTTGGCCCTCTCGACCTGGCCGTTTGACTGTGGGTGAGCGACAGATGCCAAGTCGAGCCGGATGCCCTGCTTGGAGCAGAAACGCGCTAGCGCACCTTTGACGAAGTTCGTGCCATTGTCGGTGATGATGCTGTGGGGGACGCCGTAGCGGACCGTGATGTCTTCGACGAACCGGACGGCCGTGGGGCCGTCCAGCTTCTTGATTGGCCGGGCCTTGATCCACTTGGTGAATTTGTCGACGGCCACCAGCAAATGTGTCATGCCGCCTCGTGCGGTCTTGAAGGGTCTTACCATGTCCAGCCCCCAGACAGCAAAAGGCCACGAGAGGGGGATGGTCTGGAGGGCTGAAGCCGGCAGGTGGCTCTGCGTGCTGAAGCGCTGACAGCCTTCGCACTCGTCAACCAGCTTCTTGGCCGCCTCCAAAGCAGTCGGCCAGTAGAAGCCGTGACGGAATGCCTTGGCCACCAGGGACCTGGAGGCGGCGTGATGCCCGCACTCGCCCTGGTGGATGTCGAGGAGGATTTCTTGCCCTTTCTCCGGATCGACACAGCATTGGAAAACGCCGGTGGTGCTGCGATGAACCAGCTCGTGGTTGATGATGCTGTAGGTCGGGGCTCGGCGCTGGATTTTCCTTGCGGTGGCCTCGTCGGAGGGGAGCTCGCCACGTAGGAGGAACGCTAGAATGGGCTGGGCCCATGAGGGAGCCGAGACGGGAGCCGGCTCGGGCTCGAGCGGGACGTTGGTGGTGGCAGCAGCCCCCGGGATCGGCTCGCCAGCCCCCGGGCGTGAAGCGGTGGGAGGAACGTCGATGGCCATCATGACGGCCGCGGGCTCAGGGCCGACCGCCGCGGATGTGTCTGGTTCGACAGCCGGAATGGGCGGCGCCGGCTGGGTAGCCGGCGGGCGCGGAGCCGGCAAAACCGCCGCAGCCGACGGGGCTGGTAGGACAGCCGGATCCGCCGAGGGACCGGCTGCGTTGGCCGGCACGAAGATGGACTCTGATTCGGGAGAAGGTTTGATCGAAGACTTTAGCAGCCGCTCGAGGGAGACGCCGGCTGGGATGGCCTGCCGGGTGGAGCCGATCTTTGCTAGCGTATCGGCCGCCTCGTTGTCCGCGCGGGGGACGTGATGGAACTCACAGCCCTCGAAGGAACCGGTGAGCTGTTGAACGAGGAAGCGATAGCTGGCCATGTTGGCGTCCCTGGCGTCCCATTCGCCAGAGACCTGCTGCACCACGAGGTCGGAGTCACCGAAGCATATGATGCGCTAGATGCCAATCTCCTTGGCAAGCCGGAGGCCGTGGACGAGGGTCTCGTACTCAGCCACGTTGTTGGAGGCGGCGAAGTGGATCTGGAGCGCGTACTTGAGCTGATCTCCCTTCGGGGATGGCAAGAAGATGCCGGCACCCAGGCCGGCTCGCATCTTCGAGCCGTCGAAGTGCATGCGCCAATGTGTGGAGTCGGGTGGAGGTGGCACGAACTGGGTTTCGGCCCAGTCGACGAGGAAGTCGGCCATCGCTTGGGATTTGATGGCGGTGCGAGGTTCGTACCGTATCTCGTAGTCGGCGAGGGCGATGGTCCACTTAGCTATCCGGCCGGTGGCGTCCCGGCCGCTCATGATTTCGCCCAGCGGCGCGGTGCTGACCACGGTAATGACATGCTCCTGGAAATACTGCTTGACCTTCTGGGCGGCGAAGTATATGCCGTAGCACATCTTCTGGTAGTGGGGGTAGTTCTGCTTGGAGGCGGAGAGGACCTCGCTGAGGTAGTAGACGGGACGCTGGGCCGGCAGCGCTTTGCCCTCCTCCGGCCGTTCCACCACCAGAACGATGCTGACGACGCGCGTGGTCGCTGCGATGTAGGCAAGCAAAGGCTCTTTCTCAACCGGTGTGGCCAAGATGGGCGCGCTGGTGAGAGCCCGCTTGAGGCCGCGGAACGCCTCGTCCGCCTCGTCGGACCAGTCAAAAATGGCCGGCTTCTTCGAGGGGTCGCGGCCCAGCTAGACCAGAGCTGTCTTGCGCAAGAGCCCGTAGAGGGGCAGGGCCTTCTCGCCCAGCCGGCTGATGAACCGGCTGAGGGAGGCGAGGCAGCCGGTGAACTTCTGGACATCACGGAGCCGGGTCGGCTTGGGCATGCGCTCGATCGCGCTGATCTTCTCGGGGTTAGCTTCGATGCTGCGGGTGGACACGAAGAAACTCAAGAGTTGGCCGGCCGGAACGCCGAAGACGCACTTCTCCGGGTTGAGCTTGATCTTTTATTCGCGCAGGTTGGCGAACGTCTCCCGGAGGTCGCCGAGGAGGCTGAAATGCTTCTTGGACTTGACGACGATGTCGTCGACGTAGACGTGGACGTTCCTGCCTATCTGAGGCAGGAGGCACTTCTGCATGCAGCGCTGAAAGGTAGCGCCTGCATTCTTCAGGCCGAAGGACATGGTGATGTAGCAGTAGGCCCCGAAAGGGGTGATGATGGAGGTCTTCAGCCGGTCGGCCGGGTCCAGTTTGATCTGGTGGTAGCCGGAGTAGGCGTCCAGGAAGGACAGCAGGTCGCAGCCGGCCGTGGAGTCGATGACTTGATCGATCCGCGGCAGGGCGAACGGGTCCTTGGGGCATGCCTTGTTCAGGCTGGTGTAGTCGATACACATGCGCCAGGTCTTGTTCTTCTTCAGCATCAGGACTGGGTTGGCCAGCCAGTCCGGGTGGAATACTTCCATGATGAAGCCGGCTGCGAGCAGCCGGGCGATCTCTTCCCCTATAGTATTCCGCTTCTCCTCGGAGAAACGGCGCAGGGGTTGCTTGACCGGCTTTGCGTCCGGTCGTACATGAAGCTTGTGCTCGGCGAACTTTCTCGGAACACCCGGCATGTCCTTGGGAGACCATGCGAAGATGTCCCGATTCTCACGGAGGAAGTCGACGAGCTCGCTTTCCTATTTGCTGTCGAGGCAGGAGCCGATGGTGACGCACTGGGTGGGGTTAGCCGGGTCAAGCGGCACCTGCCTGGTGTCCTTGGACGGCTGGAACGATGCTTCGCCAGCCGACTGGCATGGAGGAGCCGGCATGGCCGGCTGGGCCGAGGCGAGGGCCATGAGCCGGTCGAGTTGCCGCTTCTCCTCCGCTATCTCCAGGGCTTCCGCCAGCCGGCTGCCGTCTCGCGCGCACGCGAATGACATCTTGTAGTCGCCGGCGATGGTGATGATGCCTTTGGGACCCGGCATCTTGAGCTTGAGGTAGGCGTAGTGGGGGATCGCCATGAACTTGACGAGAGCCGGCCGGCCCAGCAGTGCGTGGTAGGGACTGTCGAGGTCCACTACCTCGAACCAAACTGGTTCGCGGCGGAAGTGGTTGTGGCCGCCGAAGAGGACGTCGAGCTTGATCTTGCCGATGGGGGTGCAGGACTTTCTCGGCACGATGCCGTGGAAAACGGTCCGGCTCGATTGTAGGTCCTCCACCTTGAGCCCCAATTTGAGCATTGTGTCAATGTAGAGGATGTTAATGCTGCTGCCCCCATCGATCAACACCCGCGAGAAGCGGCACGTGCGCCTCTCGGAGGCGATGGTGGGATCGAGGACGAGGGCATAGCTTCCAGGGCTCGGCATCACGGCCGGGTGGTCAGCCCGGCTCCAGGTGACCGGCTTCTCGGACCAGTGCATGAACTGGGGAGTCGCGGGCATGGTGGCATTCACCTCACGGTGGAGCCGGCGCTGGGCGTGCTTGCCCGTCTCTTCACTGGTGAAGACGACGTAGCAACCGTCTTGGTCGGGGAACTGGTCGAGCAACCGGCCGTCGTTCTGAGCCGGAGCCGGGGCCTGAGCCGGAGCGGGAGCCATAGCCGGAGCCGGAGCCGGCGCGCGGGGAGGCAGCGCCGGAGGGGTTGGCAGGCCTTCCCCCTGGGCTAACCGCTAAGAGAAGCTGCACTGCCGGAGCGTGTGCGTAGCCGGCTTGGCGCCGGAATGGTGTTTGCAGGGGAGGTCGAGCATCTGCTCGAACGTGAGCTTGGGCTGCCAGGTGGACTTGTCGGTGCGTTGACGCTGGCCGGAAGCCTGGCTGGCCGGCTGCTCCTCCCCGATGGAGGCGACCTGCCGGCTCCCGTAGCAGGAGTCGGGCTGATCGTTCTTGCGTTTGTTGTTCTGCTGCTGCCGGTTGTCGGCGGCCGCCCGTGGCGCGGCGGGCGGCAGAGCCGGCTTGGCTGGCGTGGCGACCTTCATCCGCATGGCGGAGTCGGCCATGGCGTACTTGTCCGCCTTAGCCATTAGGTCTGCCAGGGTAGCCGGCTCGGAGCACAGGAGCTTGTGCTTAAGGTGGGTGCCGTCTCGACAACCCTCGATGAAGTATTGGATGGCCTGCACCTCGTGCACCCCTTCGCAGGAGTTGCGAAGCTCGGTCCAACGCGTGAGGTATTCGCGGAGGGGTTCCTCCGGCCCCTGGACGCACATGGCCAGTTCGCGGGGCCGGCCAGGCCGCTTGTAGGTGCCGGTGAAGTTGCGGACGAATGCTTCTTCGAAGTCCGTCCAAGTGTTGATGCTGTCGGCCGCCAAGCTGTTCAGCCAGGTGCGGGCCGAGCCGATCAGCATGAGGGGGGCGTAGTGAATGGCTACGCACTTGTTCCCCCTGGCAATGCCGACGACGGTGGTGTAGTCGATCAGCCAGTCCTCCGGCTTCGCGGCCCCGCTGTACTTCGGGGTGTCGCGGGGAAGCGTGAAGCCGGGCGGGAATGGTTCGTTGCGGATCCGGGGGATGAAGCACGCCGGGCCAATCGAGCCGTCCTCCTCGAGGAGAGCCGACTGCGCCAGCCGGTCGAGGCGGAGCCCCGCATCATTTTCGCTGTGGGGGATCCGCGGCCCGAGCCGGGCCGCAAGCTCGGGGCGGACGGCCGGCGGGATGGATCGCGCCGGTTCCTGTCAAGGAGGCGGAGTGTGACCGCGGCTGTGCCGGCTACCGCCAGCCGGCGCTTCGTCGCGGCGGTTGCCGCTAGCCGGTTTGTTGCTGCGCCGGCTATTCATAGCCGGCTGCTCGTTCCCGCGCAACTGGGAACGCCAAACGTTGCTTCCCTCGGCGTGCCGGCCGGAGGGATGAGGGGCGCTGGAGTGCTGAGCCGGCCGACGGTCAGCAGCCCCAGCGTCCTCGCCCTCGGGACGGGGAATCTCGGAGACGGCTCCGCCTGGGGCGAAACCGACTTGTTGCGCATTGGCAGTGTCGATGAGGTCATTGATGTGCCGCTCGCGCGCGGCACGCTCCTCACCCTCCAAGGTTGTCAAATCCTCGTAGGCAACCTTGGCAGCGCGCAGGTTGGCCGCGGGGGTGTCGTAGACGGGAAGGCGGCCGCCGAGGATTTCCGCGACCACGCGGCCGCGCTCCCGCACAGCCCCACACCGGCTGGGCTCGTGGCCAGCCGGGGTGAGACCATACGCGAAGATGTATTCCCGCTGCGCGGCTTCCATTCGGCGCCGCTCGGCAGAGAGGGCGGTGGCGTCGTCGAACAGCAGGCGGCGCGCCGCCTCCAGCTCGGTTCTGGCGGCGGCCGGGTCCGCCGTCTGGGCGATGGGAGTGCCCAGACCCCAGAGGGGAGCGGCGAGTGGGTCGGAGGTACCGGCGCGGGCGGCGGCCGCGTCGGCCTCGGCCGCCCGCACATGGCCCGAAGTGGTGGAGGAGGTGGTGACCATCACTCCTACGCAGGCGCGGGAGCCGACAACCTCGCCCGTGGCGAGCGCGCCCACGGACGAGGGTGGGTTGGTGCTGTCGAGCATCCAGCTAGGGTACTCGTCAGCCGCCGGCTCGCCGGCGAGGCTCAGCTTGCTGAACCGCCCAGCGAGCGCGGCGACGTCGAGCGCGAGGTCGCGGCCGAGGCACTCGGTGGAGATGCCGGCCGCGTCGCCTACAGGACCTGCCGGAGCAAGCCCCACGAGCATGCGGTTCCGCCCGGACGCGGGGCGGCTGGGGGAGGTGGTGAAGGGCCCCGCCCGAAGCGTGACTCCGGCCGGCGCCGCGGACGGCCCCACGGTGGGCGCCAACTGTCGTGGTTTTGTCACGGCAGATGCCATGGGTAGGCTTATCAAGAGTGGTTGGGGCCGAAGGACGCCGACGGGCCCCGGGAGCGGGGTTAGGCACAAGCGGTGGCGGACACACGATGTACCCAGGTTCGGGGCCCTCCGTGGGAGGTAACACCCCTAGTCCTGCTCGGTCTAGTTGAGACAATGGTGAAGCTACAATGGTGCTCCTGGAGCTGTATGGCTAGAGGAGGAAGAAAGGGCTGGGCTGCCCTTGCTGCCTCTCTAGTTGTGTGTGGTGTGTGTAAAAAGTCGACCCCATTGTATGGGGAGGCCCAGGGGGTTTTATAGGCCAACCCCCCGGGTTACAATATGAATAAGAGGTCTCGGGGGGCCCCAGCCGGCAGCCTCTCTAGCCGGCTGTGGGGGCCGCTGGCTGTGGGGTCTTGTCGCCGGTAGGGCCAGCCGGCTGTCGGGTCCCGTCAGGAGCCGGCGGGGCCCGCTTGGTGGGTCCCCGTGCCGGTCGCGTCGCGGCACGGGGTGCCCGTCGGGGCGTCGTCTTGTGGCTACCGGCGACGGTCAGCGGTACGGCCGGCCGCACCGTAGCCATGCCGGAGCAGGTAATGGAGTGGTTGGAGCGTGCCGGCACTGGTGGAATCCCTGTCGCGGTCGGCCGAGGTCAGCAGTCACTGTGGCCCTGCGCCCGCGTGTCAGGGGCCACTATGGCCACGCCGGGGCAGTTAACGGGGGTCTTGTCTTGTCGCCGTACTGATGCGCAGAGAGACGGGACGGGAGCTGGTCCGTCCGAAGGTTAGCGGAGGAGGCGGCGTGGAGGTAGCCGGCCGCGAGCCACGCGGCCGGCTCCTCGATCAGCCGGCCCCGGGCGAGCCGGCAAAGGACGTGTCAGCTGCCCGCCAGCCGGCCTCAAGGGAGCCGGTGGCGGGCCTGACGGCTCCCCGCCAGCCGGTCCTGAGGTAACTGGCGGCCCGCCAGCCGGCCGTGGCCCAGCCGGCCGCGGACCAGCCGGCGGTACTGTTTTTTCTTCGAGCCGGGGGAAGGACCCCGCAGCTTTGGCCTACCCGGGGGTAATAACCCCGTCACCCGGTATGCTGTGCATTGCGTTATAAGATCAGACGAGATGACCCTGGTGATGTTGAGGGCCAGCGCACCGGGAAGAGGGTTACTGCCAAGGTGATGTGGTATGCTCCTATAATTCCACGGTTGAAACGTTTGTTCAGAAGCAAAGAGCATGCCAAGTTGATGCGATGGCACAAGGAAGACCGTAAGAAAGACGGGAAGTTGAGAGCACCCGGTGATGGGTCGCAGTGGAGAAAGATCGAGAGAAAGTAGGGGGACTTTACAGGTGACCCAAGGAACGTATGGTTTGGTTTAAGTGCAGATGGCGTTAATCCTTTTGGGGATCAGAGCAGCAAGCATAGCACATGGCCTATGACTCTATGTATGTATAACCTTCCTCCTTGGTTGTGCATGAAGCGGAAGTTCATTATGATGCCAGTGCTCATCCAAGGTCCTAAGCAACCCGGCAATGACATTGATGTGTACCTAAGGCCATTAGTTGATGAACTTTTACAATTGTGGAATGGAAAAGGTGTACGTGTGTGGGATGAGAACGAACAGGAGGAGTTTGACCTATATGCGTTGCTGTTTGTGACCATCAATGATTGGCCTTCTCTCAGTAACCTTTCAGGACAGATAAACAAGGGATACCACGCATGCGCACACTGTTTAGATGACACCGATAGTATATATTTGGACAAATGCAGGAAGAATGTGTACCTGGGGCATCGTCGATTTCTTCCGACCAACCATCAATGTCGAAAGAAAGGAAAGCATTTCAAAGGTGAGGCAGATCACCAGAAGAAGCCCGCCCTCCGTACTGGTGATCACATACTTGATATGGTCAATGATTTACAAGTAATATTTGGAAAGGGTCCTGGCGGACTATCTGTTCCGACTGATGATGCGGGACGCGCACCCATGTGGAAGAAGAAATCTATATTTTGGGACCTACCCTATTGGAAAGACCTAGAGGTCCGCTCTGCAATCGACGTGAAGCACGTGACGAAGAATCTTTGCGTGAACCTGCTAGGCTTCTTGGGAGTGTATGGGAAGACAAAAGATACACCAGAGGCACGGGAGGACTAGCAACGTGCGCACGAAAAAGACGGCATGCATCCAAAGCAGTATGAAGGTCCTGCCAGCTACGCTCTTACCAAAGAAGAGAAGGAAATCTTCTTTGAAGGCCTGCTCAGTATGAAGGTCCCGTCTGGCTTCTCATCGAATATAAAGGGAATAATAAATATGGCAGAGAAAAAGTTCTAGAACCTAAAGTCTCATGACTGCAACGTGATTATGACGCAACTGCTTCCGGTTGCATTGAGGGGGCTTCTACCGGAAAACATTCGATTAGCCATTGTGAAGCTATGTGCATTCCTCAATGCAATCTCTCAGAAGGTAATCGATATAGAAATCCTACCAAGGTTAAAGAGTGATTTGGTACAATGTCTTGTCAGTTTCGAGCTGCTGTTCCCACCATCCTTCTTCAATATCATGACGCACGTCCTAGTTCATCTAGTCGACGAGATTGGCATTCTGGGCCCTGTATTTCTACACAACATGTTCCCCTTTGAGAGGTTCCTGGGAGTCTTAAAGAAATATGTTCGTAACCGTGCTAGGCCAGAAGGAAGCATCTCCATGGGCCATCAAACAGAGGAAAGCATTGGGTTTTGTGTTGACTTTATTCCTGACTTTAAACCGATTGGTCTCCCTCAATCGCGGTATGAGGGGAGACTTACTGGAAAAGGCAAGCTAGGAACGAATTCAATAATATGTAGGGACAGGCATTCTTGATCTCAAGCACACTACACTGTTCTACAGAATTCTACCTTGGTGACCCCGTATGTCAATGAACACGAGAATATTCTGCGCTCCAAACACCGGGAGCACTGTGACGACTGGATTACATGTGAACACATCAGGACTTTCGGCAGTTAGTTGCAAACACATCTCATGGGTAACACCACTGTTGCAGATGAGCTGTACTCGTTAGCCATGGGACCATCTTCGACTATATTGACTTACAAAGGGTACGAGATAAATGGGAATACATTTTAAACAATCGCCCAAGATCAAAAGAGCACCAACCAAAACATTGGTGTCCGTTTTGATGCAGCAACCAACAGGGGAAATGACACATATTATGGTTACATAGTGGACATATGGGAACTTGACTGTCGACATGATTTTAAGGTCCCTTTGTTTCGGTGCAAATGGGTCAATCTGTCAGGAGGCAGGGTACAGGAAGACCCGCAGTACGGAATGACAACAGTGGATCTGAAGAATCTTGGGTACACAAACGAACCATTCGTTCTAGCCAATGATGTGGCGCAGGTTTTCTATGTGAAGGACATGTCTACCAAACCGGGAAAAAGAAAAGATAAGGAAGCAAATACATCATACGATTAGCCAAAGAGCCACATAGTTCTTTCAGGGAAAAGAGACATCGTCGGAGTGGAGGGCAAGACAGACATGTCTGAAGATTATGAAAAGTTTCATGAAATTCCTCCCTTCAAAGTAAAGGCCGACCCAAGCACCCTGTTAAACGATGAAGATTATCCATGGTTACGGCGCAATAAGCAAGGGACACACGCGAAGAAAAAGTGAAGACTTTCTCTCCACAACTATTCTGATGATGGCTTTGATCTTGAATATCACTGTAGTTACATGTCAAGAAATGAAATGCATTTTGTAACTGATGTGTTTTCGTCTGAAACCCTGATACTTCGAAAGAGATTGTTCATTTTGTACACGAAGTGCATCCAGTTTTTGCCGTATCCCTCTCAACTTTTTAGCACATGCTATGTGGGTGAAATGATGATACCATGCCAACTTTCAACCATTTCAGAGTTCATTTGCAGTGCTTTTCAATTGAGGGTCATCTTAGCTCAAAATAAATCATGAAATGCATGAAAATAGCAAATGAAGTCAGAAAAGGTTTGAAAAGTGATGATGTGGCTTTGAATTGTGCATATTGAATGCATAAAAAGTCTTGAGTTGAAATATGTTTACAAATTTGAAATCCTTTTGTAACTGATGAGTTTTCGTCCAAAACCCTGACACTTCGAAAGAGATTGTTCATTTTGTACACGAAGTGCATCCAGTTTTTGCCGTAACCCTCTCAACTTTTTGGCAGATGCTATGTGGGTGAAATGATGATACCATGCCAACTTTCAACCATTTCAGAGTTCATTTGCAGTGCTTTTCAATTCAGGGTCATCTTAGCTCAAAATAAATCATGAAATGCATGAAAAATAGCAAATGAAGTCAGAAAAGGTTTTAAAAGTGATGATGTCGCTTTGAATGGTGCATATTGAATGCATAAAAAGTTTTGAGTTGAAATATGTTTAAAAATTTGAAATCCTTTTGTAACTGATGAGTTTTCGTCCAAAACCTTAACACTTCGAAAGAGATTGTTCATTTTGTACACGAAGTGCATCCAGTTTTTGCCGTAACCCTCTCAACTTTTTAGCACATGCTATGTGGGTGAAATGATGATACCATGCCAACTTTCAACCATTTTAGAGTTCATTTGCAGTGCTTTTCAATTCAGGGTCATCTTAGCTCAAAATAAATCATGAAATGCATGAAAAATAGCAAATGAAGTCAGAAAAGGTTTGAAAAGTGATTATGTGGCTTTGAATGGTGCATATTGAATGCATAAAAAGTCTTGAGTTGAAATATGTTTAAAAAATTGAAATCCTTTTGTAACTGATGAGTTTTCGTCCAAAACCGTGACACTTCGAAAGAGATTGTTCATTTTGTACACGAAGTGCATCCAGTTTTTGCCGTAACCCTCTCAACTTTTTAGCACATGCTATGTGGGTGAAATGATGATACCATGCCAACTTTCAACCATTTCAGAGTTCATTTGCAGTGCTTTTCAATTGAGGGTCATTTTAGCTCAAAATAAATCATGAAATGCATGAAAAATAGTAAATGAGGTTAGAAAAGGGTTGAAAAGTGATGATGTGGCTTTGAATGGTGCATATTGAATGCAGAAAAAGTCTTGAGTTAAAATATGTTTAAAAAATTGAAATCCCTTTGTAATAGACGTGTTTTCCCAAGGTTATTTGTAATAGACGATACGGTCCGAGATAGACATCTTCCAAAAGTTATTTTTGTTAAAAACTTTAATAGCAAAAAGAATCTTAATAAAGTATTTTTTGTTAAGAACTTTTAATATGCAAAAAAATAACATAAAAATAGAAAAAATGAACATAGATGCACTTATAGGGAAAATTTGACCTGAAATCAGAGTGAAATTCACTTTGATTTCAGGTCAAATTTCCCGTATAAGGGAATATATTTTCACTTTGAGAGGAACTCAACAAGGCAGAGAGGGGCGGGCTTATAAACCAGTGCGAGCTCTGCTCGCTTGGCGAGGTGGGACTAAACTCCCACCACAGCCAGGACCAACCCTTTAGTCCCGGTTGGTGGCTACAACCGGGACCAATGCAGCCCTTTCGTCCCGGTTGGTGGCTCCAACCGGGACTAATGACCCCTTTAGTCCTAGTTGGAGCCACCAACCGGGACCAAAGGTCTCTGCTTCCTGCCCTTTGGGCTGCTGAAATTGACCTTTGGTCCCGGTTGGTGGCACCAACCGGGACAAAAGGGGGGCATTAGTCCCGGTTGGATCCACCAACCGGGACGAAAGGTTATCGCATATAAGGCGGGAATTGTCGAAATTTCCCCCAATCTCTCCCATTCGCCCCGACGCCGACGCCCTGCCCCGACGCCGCCAGGCTGCCGGAGCTCGCCGCCGCCCCCGAGCCCGTCCTCGTCGTCGCCGCCGTCCCCGAGCCCGTCCTCGTCGTTGCCGCCGCCCCCGAGCCCATCCTCGTCATCGCCGCCGCCCCCGAGCCTGTCCTAACCGCCGCCCCCGAGCCCGTCGTCGCCGCCGCCCCCGAGCCTGACCTCGCCGACGCCCCGAGCCCGTCCCCGCGTGCCTCCTCGCCACCGCCCCGAGCCTGTCCCCGCGCGCCTCCTCATCCTCGTCGACGTCGTCGCCACCCCCGACGCCGGACGCCGCCCGCGCCACCTCCCCGAGCCCCGTCGTCGCCGCCCGCGCCTCCTCCCCGAGCCCGTCGTCGCCGGTGAGCTCGTGCCCCCTCCTCCGCGGCCACCGCGGCCGCGTGCGCCGGCGCCGCTGGCCTGCCCCAGCCCTCGCACGCGTTTTATTTTTTTGTTTGTTTTACTATTTTATTAGTTGTTTTAGTTTGTTTTATTAGTTGTTTTAGTTTGTTTTATTAATTTGTTGTTTTAGTTGTTTTAGTTGTAAAAAAGTTTTACTTGTTTTAGTCGGCGAACCCGAGGAGTCCCCGAGGATCGCCGGGGAGGAGTCCAAGACGATCGCCGGGCAGGAGTCCCCGACGATCGGTTAAGTAGAAAATGTGTCATTGTTGTTAAATATGTTATTATTGTCATAGTTGTCAAATGCAATCATCTTTATTAAAGTTTATTAAATAGTAGGAATTTAAATAGTTGTAGAATTTGTTCTCGATGTCGACGATGCCCGGCCCGCATCCTCGTCGTCGACTCGGCGCCGGCGACCACCTGCTTGAGAGGCGCCATGTCCGGGACTGGGCTCCGCCGGGCTGGCACTGGGAGGTGTTGCCTTCCGGGGCGCCCAGCTTGGTCAGGAATCACTACTAGGGAAAACCTTATACACAGAGGATTATCAGTAGTGGTGGTCAAAAGAGGGCACTACTACTATCTAACAGTAGCGCGGGGAGACAAACATCGCTACTGCTATGTAAATAGCAGTAGCGCGTCCCACAAAAAAGTGCTACTACTATAACTGCCACACCGTTGCCAACAGGCTAGGTATAGTAGTAGCGCCCTATTTTGACAAGCGCTACTGCTAAGAAAATAGCAGCAGCGCGTCCCACACAAAAAGCGCTAGTACTATAACTGCCACACCATTGCCAACAGGCTAGGTATAGTAGTAGCACCCTATTTTGACAAGCGCTACTGCTAAGAAAATAGCAGTAGCGCGTTTTCCTTACAAGCGCTACCGCTAAGTTTGACTTGCCCCTTCGCGGTTATCCCTCCTTCCCCAATTCCCCATTCTCCCCTCACCGCCCCTCTCCCCTCGCCGCCCCTGCTCCCTCTTGCCGCCCCTGCTCCCTCGCCGCCACTGCCTCCGTCGTCGTCACCGGGGCCGCCACCGGAGCCGTGCGCCGTCACCGCCACCGGAGCCACGCGCCCTTGACGCCCTCGGGAGCCACCCTCGTCCCCTGCTCGCCGCCCTGCCTCCCTCCATGGCCCTGCCTCCCTCGCCGTCACGGGGCCGCCCTGCCTCCCGCCACGGCCCTGCCACCCTCGACGCCCACCTCGCCACCGTCTCCCCCGAGCACCTCCCCCGAGCACCCTCTCTGTAAGACCCCACCCCTCCTCTCTAGGTTAATTTACTTAGGTGAATTTAGTTATGAACCCTAGCTAGGTTTAAGCAGAGTAGTAGTGGTACAGTAGGTGAATACTTTGCAAGAGGGCAGTAGGTTAATTTACTTAGGTGAATTTAGGTATGAACCCTAGGTTTAAGTATGAACCCTAGGTTTTGGTATGAATCCTAGGTAGCTAGGTTTTGGTATAAACCCTAGGTAGCTATTTTGATATATATGAATTTAGCTAGATATCAAATTAGGACAGAAATATTATTCTAGGGCAGTACTGAATTTTTTTCATTTCATCATTATAGAGCACTAAAGTTAACTGAATTTTGTTCTATTAGTAGTTAAGTGAATTTTTTTCATTTCATCATTGTAGACCACTAAAGTTAAATGAATTTTGTTCTATTAGTAGTTAGCTGAATTTGCTTCTACACTTAGTTTTTGAATTAGCTTGTGAAATTTGGACATGTATATTTGGACATGTGGTTGCTCGTGTATATTTGGACATGTGTTGCGGTGTCGAAGATGGATATTTGAAAATTGTTTGCAGGGAATGATTCCGAGCGGCCTATGTTTTGCCGGAATGTTGATTCATTTCCGTTCCGGCAAATTTCAGGCGCTCTATTTGTCCAGTTTGTAGCAAAGGTCATGCCGAAATTTTCCGTGAATTTCGGCATGACTTGTGCTACAAACTAGGAGATATCGAGTGCCCGGGATTCGCCGCAACGGGAATGAATCAACATTCTCGACCTGAAGCCTTTCACTGCGCTCGGGGACTATCTCCCTGACTTGCATGGATGGCACGACATGTTGGAGTGATTGACGATACATGACAGTGTGTCTGTTTAGTCCATACTTTCTCTATGACAAAACTTTGAGTTATGCACGCCAAAACTTTATTTGTGATGTAATTAAACCGTCCTCCTCAACTAGCGAAGATCACTCTAGTTAGGGCATTTTGGGTACGATGAACTTTGTATGCTTATGATATGTTGCTTCTATTTTTGCCAAGTCTGTCTCTTTCTGTTGCTCAACTATATATGTTGCATATCATCAACTCATGTGACGATGCAGGTGCATAGATCTTCGATGGCGAAGAGTGCTACGCCAGGAGTATACGATGAGTGGCCGGAGTGTCAGGCCTAGGTATACCGGTTTCCGGTTTCCGAGCGACAGCCAGTAGTTAGTTTAGGTTCACGCTAGTGCGAGAGAGGGATACAAACCGACGCCTCAAGAAGTACTACATTATGTATGATGAGACATGTCATGTAACTTGTATAGCTATATCGTGATTATGACGTGACGACATGATTTGTGTTGGATGATATGATGAGACTATTATGTGTATGATATGATGAGCATATTGCATGTTTATGATATGATTAGAATACTGTATGAAACCTATATAGAAACATCGCAAATACGTAGCAAAAAAAATGATATGAAAAAATATAGTAGTAGCGCTCTTTAGCGCTGGACAGGAAAACGCTGCTGCTAAAGGACTTAGCAGTAGCGCTTGTACAGAAAGCGCTACTACTAAGTAGGTATAGCAGTAGCGCGTGTCAAAACGCGCTACTCATAGACTTTGCAGTAGCGCTGGTACAGAAAGCGCTACTGCTAAGTAGGTATAGCAGTAGCGCGTGTCAAAACACGCTACTGATAAACGTTAGCTGTAGCGCCGTATCAGCAGCGTGGTTACCCGTGCTACTGATACACCAAATACCCGCGCTACTGCTAGGGTTTTCCCTAGTAGTGAATGAGGGTCCTGTCGTCGACCCGGAGGTTCTTTGGTGGAGGTCGCGTGGACCACTGTCGGTGCAGAGGGAGCCGGCCCCCGCGGAGGTGGTACGTCGCCGTGTCAGGGAGGAGGACGAGCACGTCCGATGCTACATGGTTGCGTTGGATGCCAGGTTCTCCAATACCTAGCAGGTTCTTTAGGGATCTCACCCGAGCTATGATCCTGTCATAGTTCCTTCACTTTGGGTGTCCACCGCCTGCGCCGCGAGACGTCAACTATATATATATTAGTGATATTATATAATATTATTCGATGATGTATTAGTGATATTATATGATCGTATTGTTGCATTGCCTTGTATTGATTTGCATATATATCTCATGTTTGTATATTGCCACGTTGTATAATATTTGCAGAAACTATGGATCAAAGAGACTTAGAAAAAGAACAGTTGTTGGGGGATATAATCCGCGCCGGAGGTGATCCCTTGTCATATCTCAACAACACCGATTATCAGGAAGGAGAGGATGACGGCTGTGGTGATCCAACGATGGAGGAGGAAGGAGATCATGACGGCTCCAGTGACCGAATGGCGGAGGAAGGAGATCATGATCATGGCTCCGGTGACCGAACGGCGGAGGAAGGAGATCATGATCATGGCTCCGGTGACCGAATAGAGGAGCGAGCCTCAACTGTTTCAAAGTCTGACGAGGTAATGAGACGAGGCCCGAAGAAAAGGTTGCGCGCAGATGAAAAGTTCACGATCACAGAAGTCGCGATAGATAGCCAACCGATTGCTCCCAAGCGGACCAAGGACGCATTTGTACATCAGTGTGGAGTTGTTGTTAGGGACCATGTCTCGATCAACACCCATCAATGGAATAAGAATAATAAGAACCCTGAAGTTTCTTATGTCCATGATAGACTGAAAGATGATATTTGGACCGAGCTGATGGCAAATTTCAGCTTACCACGAGAGGAGGATCCGAATAACCCTGTTATAGAGCGAAAGGTCAAGGCGTTTGCTCTTAAGAAGATGGCAAAACTATTCAGGAACTGGAAGAAAGAGTTGAACACAAAGTTTGTCCAGAAAGAGGAGACTCCGAAATTCGTCGGTCGATATGAGAAGATAAAAGATCAATGGCCCGAATTTGTGGCCTACAAGAAATCGGAGAAGGGTAAGAAATGGTCACTGACAAACAAGAAAAATGCTGCAAGGAAGAAGTTTCACCATCACACGGGGTCAGGTGGCTACTACAAAGCCCGGCCGTTGTGGGACAAAGCTGAGCAAGACCTGCTTGCTAAGAATGTCCAACCAGCGACATTGCACTGGCCAGATCATTCAAGGACTTGGTTCTTCGGGGTTGGGGGAACTTTGGACCCAGAAACAGGGGAGTGTGTTTGGACTGACGAGCAACTTGCAATACCCTTCCGGAAGCTTCAGGCAGTAATCAAGGCAGCGCAGGAAGGGGCGTTCATTCCCGACAGAGAGAAGGATGAGCTGACAGAGGCCCTCGGGAATCCTGAACACCCTGGATGAACACGAGGCACACCAGGCTCCGTTCCGTGGAAGCATGGGTTTCCCGACAGCGGTGGTTATAGAAGCCGAGAGAGAAAAAGGAAATAGGAAGCAAGCGAAATGCAGAAGCTCAGTGCAAGATTAGCAAAACTAGAGGAACTTGAGAGCCAGCGAGCTACCGGCCAACCATCTGAGCGACGCGAAGATGCTTCCTTCGATGTTACCCCACCATCTCAGCGGAGAAGCAGCATGGCTTCCACGGAGCTCGTTTAGCCTGATTTCACGGCTCCTCGCTACCCCGTGGATAGTATGGCGGCGACTGAACATTGCGAGCTAATGACGAAATGCCAGAACCTGACCTTCAAGGCGGCGGTCGGCTCTATTGTACCCCCTCGAGCCGAGGGAACTTTCCATTGCCATCCCATTCCACAAGGCTATGCTGTTGTGATGGTGGATGAAATAATGAATGGATTTGAGAGGCTAGAGCTTGACAACCCTACAGGTGAAGAGGATATTATTCTTTTGGAAAATGCTTTGAGGAGTACCTTTCTATGGAGAAAAGAGTACATCAAGCTTCCAAACTGGACGCCTCAGCAGACTCCGCCTCCTCCTCCTCCGGCGCGTCAGGGCACTCCGCTTCCTCCTTCTCCCCTGGCGCGTCAGGGTACTCCGCCTCCTCCTTCGCCTCCTCCGGTGCGTCAGGGCACTCCGCCTCCTCCTCCTCCGGCGCGTCAGGGCACTACGCCTCCTTCGGTGCGTCAGCAACGGGGGAAGAGAGTCGCCACCGCCGCTCCGGCGGCTAGCAGTACAATAGGCGGGAAGAATTTCAAATATGGTCCAAGCCTCAAGCCTCTTCCAAAGTTACCATATTGGAGGTCCGAAGAGGAAAACGCTGAAATCAGTGCAGCCGAAGTGAAGGCCCATTTTGCACGAAAAGATCCACCTCCGAAGGAAACGGTAGATCCGGTGAAAGCGAAGCGAACTCTGCATGCCGTGAAGCGACCACCACGGACTCGGCTATCCAACTATGACCGCATAGTTACTAAGACACATGCTGAAGCGCAGCGGTCGGGAAGTACTTCCAGTGCTGCAAGAGAGAAAAAACGAAGAAGTGGGAAAACAATTCCCTAGCTCGGCGAACAGGAGATGCAATCGTGCCCCCCGCTCAAGGTGTCTAGCGATATCGCTAATCATCCGGTGCTACTGCCCGGTACCACTCTTGATGATTACCTGCCCGATGATGTACAATTTGAAACGGCTGAGGTAGTAGTAGACGACTTTAGATACGAGCACGGGAAGCCTCTCGTCAAACCTGATCATCCTCATCTAACAACGATGATGCAAAATTGCATGACTGGAACATGGAAACCTGCAGGAAGTCCGGGACCGACAGTTTGTTTGTCGGAATTAAAAAAGAGCACGACTTCCCTGGAGTCGAGCTGCTGCCTGTTGAATTTGTGGAGGTATTTCAGTTATACAATCAAAAGGCCCTCGACAAACAACTCATGACTTGCTACTGTCTGTAAGTATTACTTCTATAATTAAGTCTCTAGCTCAGCTCGTTCATTGCATGTATATATAATTATCCTCACTATATTATGCAGATTGAAGATGGTCGAATGCAAAAAAGCACAAATCTATGACATTGGGTTCATTAGCCCAAATACCGTAAATGAATGGTCGGTACAAAAGGAGGCCAAAGATACCGAGGAGAACATGCTAGAATCGTTCCTTAGATATCAAAACAAAAGGGAAATACTCTTTCCTTACAACTTCAAGTGAGTGTTACTCTCTTGTGCATATTTGGTTTCGCTTACTGGAGTTTAAGTAATGTAATTGATGAGGTATGCATGCGCAGCTACCACTATATTCTGCTATCCATTAACCTTGACGGGGCATTAGTAACTGTCTTTGACTCGCTCCGTAAAGATCCCAAGTATTATGCGGACATGACTGCAATGCTCTAGAAGTAAGTTCAATCAATACCGGGAACATATCGGCAACTTTCGTTCATTTCCTGATATCAAGTAATCATTTTCTTTGCCTGCCAGGGTTTGGAAAAAGTTCACCACTATGGTTCCGGGTCTGAAGAAGGAGCTGTGATTTACGCACCCCTAACTAAGTAGTACTAGCTACTTCCGCGCATCTCTCATTGATTCTAGTTTCATCAATACCATTATCATGCTTTCTTATCAGTTTGATTGAACTCTATTCTCGTAAAGTGCTTGTACCAGTCACCCGGGACTACTTTATGTGGATACTACGGATGCGAGTTCATTCGCTACTATACCTCTGAGCGGGGCTTCTCTGAGAAACAATTTGAAGTACGTAAACAATATTCACAATTTTATTTTACATATTACCATCAATTGTGTTGAGTTCCATTCATATATATGTATTGACCCCCTTCTTTAAATTAGATCTGGCAGATGCGGGATGAACTCCTACCACATGATCGCATACGAGCAATTCAAGAGGAATTGGCGGGATTCTTTCTTGACCACGTTATACCTGAACACGGAGAATACCATGTGAAATTAGATATTAAGTGTTAGGGATTGTAAGAGATGTTTTATTGTACATATGTAGTAGCGTCGGATAGATATACGAAAACTTGTTGTTCGACCAAGCACGGAGAAAGAGATGTCACTTCTCTCTATATATGTTCATGACGATCTTGTGTAATTAATGGTTTCCTTCATTTGCTTACTAGCTAGCGTCGAGTTCTCTCTATATGTATAGTAGCTAGCGTCGACCAAGCATGGAGAAAGAGAGGTCACTTCTCTCTATTAGCTAGCTAACACAATATGAAACCCCTAAATTAACCCTAAAAAAAACCCCAGCGCCTGCGAGCTACTGACGCGTGGCCGCCTTTTGGTCCCGGTTGGTGTTACCAACCGGGACTAAAGGTCCTCCTGCCTGGGCGCCCCACAGCGGCCACGTGGAGTCCCTTTGGTCCCGGTTCGTAAGCAAACCGGGACTACAGGTTTTGGGCATTAGTCCCGATCGTGTTGTCCCGGTTCCAGAACCGGGACTAAAGGCCCTCTGGAACCGGGACTAGTGCCCTATTTTCTACCAGTGGTCAAGCCACTCATCTAAGACCCCTGGTACAACCTCTCCTCTGTAAACTTTATATTTCCTCGTCAAATACCTGTAAACAGTGGTTTTGGCAATTTGAGTTATAAGGATTAATGAGCAAATAATAGACCATTGTACATGGCTTCTTCGCTGTATTTTATGCTACATACTCTGTTCTTCCCTCATCAACGCATCTTGCGAAACTGTTCGGTATACATTACGATGCAACCGGCTAATAGACCGGGGGACTGAATTTCAAATATCACCCTAAGCATCACCCCGACAAAATTGATCGTGTGTTCGGCGTCTTGGATTTTGCTTTATATGCACTGGATCCGAACTATGTCTTGGGTCAATAGTTGGGTTGCCCGGGTCCTGTGTTTGCCCTCTTACGTTCCGCTTGTTCGGCTAAAAGGGCAAAGGGAGAACCACTGCGATTGTGCTTCCAGCTCGCCTGGTCAGGCACCTCAGGGGAGAAAGCCGAAAACTGACCGTCATAGTAAGCGAGAACCGGTCTGCAAATCCGAGCATAAGTGTCATACTAAAAAATTGATAGAGGTTATTCCATATCATATGATGGGTTTCGTACTTTTACGAACCATGTAATGCTGGCTTTAGCCTCGGTACATCCGAACATCACAAAACACTGGGGGCTATTCATCAGCCCCCGCATTTTTTTAAGCTCCTACGGCTACGTGAAAGCAATAAAGCATCATAGTCCGATTGCCTTGTTCCCCTCGCACTACCACCTTCGGGTACCAATACCTCGGCTAAGGGTCACAGTGCGGAGGCAGAAACACCTCGCGTAGTATCTACGTGGGGGCTAAAGCCGACGACTCGCAACTTTCAGATAAAACGGCCACACAGAAGTCACAATAAATACAAAACTCAAAAGACATGATAAACCATGCAGCCTCATTATAAAGCGTTAATAGTCTTCGGACATATTACATCGCGCTCATTCATAAAAAATCCTTAGAGCATAGGGCCTCTATCGCCCGAGCACCCTCCATCACTGCGGAGAAGTATCGCTCGGAGCGCCTATGCTCCTTTCCAGGGGGCGGAGGTGCGGTGGACATCTCGGTTGGCTTGAGCTTCGGCCAGTGCACCATGGTCCTTGCAAAGGCCATCCGAGCTCCCTCGATGCATGTAGAACGCTTTAGCGCGTCAATCCGAGGCGCAACATCGCATAGTTTCCGCACCAAGCCGAAGTAGCTACTCGGCAACGGCTCTGCAGGCCATAGTCGGATGCAGAGATCCTTCATGGCCGGCTCCGCCATCCTGTGCAGCTCCATTAGTTGCTTCATCTGCTCGATCAGAAGAGGAGAGCGCTCGGGGGACCCAAACTGTGCCCAGAATAGCCGAGCCTCATCACCCTCCTCCCGCGAAGCATAAAACTTGTTCGCGTCCGCTGCACTTTTTTGGAGGTCCGTGCAGACGCCTGAGGAACGCCACACCTGGGTGAGCAACGCAAACCTGCTACCTCCAAAGGCACATTGTAGTAAATACGGCTTACCATCCGTGACAGCCTTGACTTGGCGGATTTCTTCTTCAAAGAACCGCCTGTCCATCCGCTCCTTTTGGAGCTCGGATTTCAGCGCGAATAGCTCGGTGGCCTGCTGTTTGCCTTTCTGCTCAAGGACCTCGCACTTCGTGCTGGCATCCTTGAGCTCCAGCTGCACCTCCTCCACCCGGGCCTCATGCTTCTCGCTTGCAACTTTTAACGCTGATAGAGCGGCTTTTGCAGCTTCGGCCGCCGCCTTCTCATCCGCGGCCGCCTGCTTCATCTTTTTTAGCTCGGCCTTGAGGTTCTCGACCTCCGCAGCCGAAGCTGTGGAAGCAATAAATGAATAATTACACTGGGTTACCAGTGTGGATCACTACCGATAGGTAGCCATGAAATTTTAATTCGGCTTACCTTGCGCCTCGTCGAACCTCTTATTCAGGCGATCGAGCTCCCCATCGGAGCTCTTGAGCTTCCGATTCAGCTCGGCAAGCTCGGCGGCATTGACGGCCGCCGCCGCCGACGAGGCCTGCAAAGAATAAATTAATAAATATCAAGCTATGCACGTTCAAACCCGCGAACTGTCAAGAATATGACCCTGTGATCGGTCCTCTTAAGGGCTTTTAGAACTGTGCGGGATAAATGGTGCCTTGTGCGTCGTTGGTCACTCCGGGGTATTTGACACCCGGGTGGGTTTTTTCAAAACCACCCACGGCTCGGGGGCTACTACATATATAAAGATAGCACAAACTTAATAAAATTAAATTCTTCGGGAAACGGGTATTACGTGGCTCACCTTGAAGCCCGTCAAGAGACCATTGAAGGCCTCTCTCAGTCCGCTATCAACGGACTGAATGCCTTGCAAAACCGCACCCATAAGAGTGCGGTGATCCTCGGAAATGGAGGCGCCTGATAGAGCCTCCTCCATCATGACCGGCCACCCAGTCATGGGTGGCACCGGTGGGGACCGGCCAACCCGATCTCTGATGAGGGATTGAGCCGGTAGCTCTGGAGGCACAGTGCTCCCCGGAGATGTCCTCGGAGGGGACCGGACAATATTTCGTCCTCCCTCCTCTGCAGCCAGGGGAGTTTCCCCCACCTTGTCTTTGGCGATCGAGGCGTTAACCTCGGTCATAACATCGTCACCCCCGCCGCCGGTCTGAGGCGAAGGAGCCTGGCGGGATGACACATCCGCGGCCTCCTTCGCGGCCCCTGGATGTGTGGGGTGTGACGTAGTCCCACTCTCCGCCAGCTCAGTGGGTGGAGACTCCCCATCCGATATTTGGTCCGTGGGGAGAGCCCGTGGTGGGCTGTAGATTAAAAGGCATTCGTCCATTTAAAACATTAGAAACTTCACATAAATGACCCAGGGGGTCTTCGGATTCGTACCTTTGGGCTGGGGCCTTGACCCTTAGGTTCCTTCGGGGAACCCTCTCAAAGTCCTCGGACTTAGCTTCGGAGTCCGAGCTGTCGTCGGCCAGGATTAACCTCGGCCGACACGCTCTCTTCGGGGCAGGAGGAGGTAGGTCCTCCGCAGCGTCCGCTGACGCTGCCCTTTTCCTTATGAGGGGGGAATTGCTCTCCCCTTCATCCTCGTGCTCCTCCTCGTGAGTGGAACAGGCGTGGGTCTCCCCGGACATAGTGTCCGGAAGAGCCCTTAGTCAAAGATCTTCTCTGGCCTTCTTCTTCTTCTCCTTCCTCTCTGGAGCCGTGTACGGCGCCACGACGAGCATCGCCGTCAACAAATCCGACCTGGGGTCTTCGGGCTGTGGGGCCGGGCAGTTAATTTCCGCGGCCTTGTTCAACCATTTCTGTAAGGATGAGGGGAAAGGTGTTCAGCCTTTTTGTCAAAGAACAGAGCCAGAGAATTAAAATTTTTATCATACCTGGGCAGGAGGGTTGTCGGCTTCAAGACCTATGTCTTCTTCCTCGGCCGGCCAGTTTTTCTGGGGCTTGAATAGCACTTTCCACAATTTCTCATGGGTAGTGCGGAAGAGTTGGCGTACGGTGGGCTCGTCCCCGAGCTGATAAGCCCACATTGGGGAGGCCCGATGCTGGCAGGGGAGAAGACATCATCGGAGCATGACCTGGACCACATTAACCAGCTCGATCTTGGCTGCGATTATCGAGGAAATGCGCTTCTACAGCGATTTCACCTCTGCGTCCAACCCCCAGTCGAGGCCCTTCTTGAGCCACGAGGTTAACCTCGCAGGAGGTCCAGATCTGAACTCGGCAGGTGCCACCCAGTCCTCGTCCCTTGGTTCGGTGATGTAGAACCATTCCTTCTGCCAGATCTTGATTGTATCGATGAAGGTACCGGCCGGCCACTCGACGCGGGGGAGCCTACTGATTACCGCCCCTCCGCAGTCTGTGTGCTCACCCGCGACTATCTTCGGCTTGACATTGAATACCTTGAGCCATAGGCCGAAGTGCGGCTCGATGTCGTCGTTTTCTCACAGGGGGTGCCCCAAGACGGCAGTTGCTATGGGATGGCTTAAGAGGTGAGAGCAAGGCTGCAGTGGAGATTCGGGACGGGTATGCGGATAGCACGCGATGGTTTACCCAGGTTCGGGGCTCTCCGAAGAGTTAATACCCCTACTCCTGCATGTCTGTATATATGTGGTATATCTGGTACAGAGTCGCTCCTGGAGCTGTATTGGGGAGGAGAGCCATGAGGCTTCTTGCCTCCTATGTGCATGAGCATGTGAGAGTGGGAGAGGGTGAGAGAAATGAGAGGGGACTTCACGTGTGTGTCCAGCCTTTGGAGGCTCCCCTGGTGCCTCTTATATAGGGAGGCCCAGGGGACAAGGGGTGGCCCACCGGCCAACTATCTACTATTGGAGATGGCAAGTGATGCAGGCAACAGTGCGCCACTATTGAAGCGTAGTGAAGTGACGCGTGACGGGTGCACAGCGGGGCACTATTCGCCAATAGTGCCCGGCTGTAGCGGGGTGGCAGATTCTGCAGTCCGTCAGCTACAGTGTCGTCAGCTCGTGTCCGACGGGACGCCTGGAGCTGACTTCATCGGGCCGCAGCCGGCCAGGAGGAGCCAGCCAGGAGGAGCCAGCCAGGAGGAGCCAGCCAGGCGGAGCCAGCCGGGCGGAGCCGGCCAGGAGGAGTCGGCCAGGGGGAGCCGGCCAGGCGGAGCCAGCCGGGCGGAGCCGGCCAGGAGGAGCCAGTCGGGCGGAGCCAGCCAGGAGGAGCCGGCCATGAGGAGCCAGCCGGGAGGAACCAGCCAGGCGGAGCCAGCCGGGCGGAGCCGGCCAGGAGGAGTCAGCCATGAGGAGCCAGCTGGGCGGAGCCAGCCGGGCGGAGCCAGCCGGGAGGAGCCAGCCGGGCGGAGCCGGCCAGGAGGTGCCGTCGAGGCGGAGCCAGCCGGGCGGAGCCGGCCAGGGGAGCCGGCCAGGCGGAGCCAGCCAGGAGGAGCCGGCCAGGAGGAGCCAGCCGGGCAGAGCCAGCTGGGTGGAGCCGGCCAGGAGGAGCCAGCCGGGCCGCAGTTTTGTCTTCTGTCCTCACTTCTTCGTTTGTCTCGTTGATTCGCGGGGCTTGGCATACCGGGGGTGGCTCCCACGATATTTTAAAATGTTGAGTCGTCTCCTTGAGCCTACCCGGGGGTAATCCCCCCGACACTCAACCCGCGGGAAGGTTTCGCAGACAATGATGAATGCCGAAATATGCATGAAGGATTTCGAGGGAAGATCGTCGAAGTCTAACCCGTAGAAAAACATAAGGCCCCTAACAAAGGGATGGAGCGGAAAGCCTAGTCCCCAGAGGAAGTGGGGGATGAACACCACCCTCTCGCCTGGCTTAGGGATGGGGACCACCTCGTTCGCCTCCGGAGCACGGTGGAAGACGTTGGCGGTGAGGTAGCCGGCGAGCTTTAACTCTCGGATGTCCTTGTCGGTGACCGTGGAGGCCTCCCACTTGCCCATAGAGCCTGAACCAGCCATGACTAAGCTCGGAGGAGAGATTGAGGGAGAACTGGATCTGGGCTCTTGGAGATTGGGAAGACGGAGGAAGCGAGGGATGTGAATGGGAAGCGTGAATAGGCCTCGGGTTTTTCCCTTTTATGAGGCGTGACGCCGATTACCCTCCCTCTACCGCGCCGCAAGTCTCTCCGCTTCCCGAGATCTCCGTGCCGTTACCTAGGGCATTAATCATATCCCGTGTGAAACGGAGTACGATCTATACATTGATAAGTCATGCCAATGTAAAAACGGCCTCGAACTGCGAATCAAGTTTTTATAACTGGTTCAGCGGTCATGATAGGCCACGACCCTTCGTCAAAATGGCTATCAGAAAGCACTGTTTACACTTTGATGTTTGGCCTTTGGGGCTAAGCAACTCATGGCGTCCGGACGATCATATGGTCGGAAAAATTACGCGTCATCGGGAGCCGGACTAGACTCAGCCGATCATTAGTGGGAAGAAGAACTCACCCCGCAAGCCGAAGACTCCGATCACGTGGAACTGCCAGTGCTATGACCCTTGGCGTTGGGGGCTAGTTCGGGGGCTACTGAGGGAGTCCTGGACTAAGGGGTCCTCGGGCCGTTGGCCTATCTCCCAATAGGCCGGCTTGGTGGGCCGCTCTCTAACTATCGCAGGAATGGCCGCATACACCACGACCCCGTATTCTAGAAGGAAGTCTCGAAGGCGCGTCGTGCACTCCAAGTCAAGATGAGGAAATCGGCATCTCCATCTCCAGCGCGAGACCTATCATGTGTAAACCCTAGGTACCCCCCGGTGTCTAGATAAACCGGGGGGGGGAGGGTTAGATTGTAAGACAGAGAGACTCATCTAGGGTTTTAGCTATTCAATCTCGAGGTAGATCAACTCTGTAACCTTCATACACATCAATATAATCGAGCAGGACGTAGGGTTTGACCTCCATAGGAGGGCCTGAACCTGGGTAAACATCGTCTCCTTCGTCCCCTGTTACCATCGATCCTAGACTCACAGCTCGGGACCCCCTACCCGAGATCCGCTGATTTTGACACCGACACGGGGGCTTCGCTATATCTTCATCAACCTGCTCCGGGGACTTTGGCGTCACCAGTCGACCAGCTTCGTCATGTTAGCTGGACCGGGGCTTCGCCTTGCCACATCGACCGTGCTACGTCGCCACTTCGTCAAGATGAGCTCTTCGCTCGGGCACTTCAGGACCGGCTTGGGGGCTGGGACCTTGACCCGCTACAAGCTCGGCCCACGTCACACCGAGCACATTAACCAGCTAAGTCGCTTTCATGCTCAACCTTTTTTCAATTTTTAATTTCTATGCAGTTCAACCAAGCATTATATTTGTGTTAAACAAAAAAGTTGTTTGTTAAAAACTTAGCTCGTTAATAGCGTTGTTCGTTGGAAACACTTCCTTTTCCCATGTTAACTGGGGCTCTTAAATTTATATGAGCCATTTTATAATAAAGTTTTTTCTTCTTGGTCGTTGCAAAGTCTTTTTCTACTACTCCTTTTTCTGACGCGAGTGTTTGGTCAATAGTCGAGTAGCCTGGTTTCTCTCTAAAGCCGCTCGAGTTTAGTTCGCTAAACTGGCCTGAGAAGCACTCCGGCTTCGGGATAGGAGGTTGAAGCCGAAGGCTGGCCCGCTTGAAGTCTGGAGATCGGATGTATCATGTTAAAGCACGACCGAAGCACATATTAATTTTAAGACCAATTTTCGGATTGGCACCAAGAAACTTGATTTAGTTCGGACGTAAAGTTTATGTTAAAGTTTTTTGGTTTTCCGAGCTTATGGCACCTTTAACCTGTTTTTATGTTTTTCTTTTAGGAGGCAGGACATCCTCTTTTTCGAGGTGTTTTGCATGATGGTTATGCTCGGAAAATCTTTTCCGACCCATAGTTCGGCATCTTCCGTGCCGAGCTACACCTTGGCGTTGTAAAAAAAACTCAATGGATGAATTAGTTCCCGAGGAGATACGATCCTAGGGTCGGCCATGTTGCCCAACCCAAGTCTCGGGGGCTACTGCATTGATTGATTCAATGCAGTAAATTTCAAAGTGCAATACAGTTTCCGAGGAGATTACGACTCTCAGGTAGGTCGGCCGCACCCAACGTGAGTCTCGGGGGCTACTGCACACCGTATTTTTCCTAAAGTATGCTGCCGAGCAAGGAATTGATCCTCAGGCCGATTTCGCGAATCGACCCGAATCTCAGGGCCTACTGGGGTTAGCGGTTTTATTTTATCCTTCAGGTGCATCCGGTTTCAGATCGACACGCACCTCGAGGGCAACTGGCTATATATCTCGACAGAAAATAAATTGCACCAAGCGAAAATATCCACAAAAAATTAGCCCACGGTCGGGGTGGTGCACCACCTCGAAAGCAGTCTGGCATAAAGCTCGGGCGCAAGTGGCTGGCTCCATAAGGGGCATTTCCGACATTAAGCTCGGCTGCATTCCTCCAATTTTTTAAAAGACCGAGGTAATCTATGACACCTCGGACGCTGATCATCTATGACACCTCGAGGAAGATCATCATGTACTTTATACCTCCATCATAATCAATATAACAAGAGCATGACGTGGGGTTTTACCTTTTTAAGAGGGCCCAAACCTGGATAAACATCGTGTCTTTCTCTACTTCCTGTTACCACCTAGCCAAGATCCGCCGGTTTTAAGATCAATATTGGTGACCCATACAGGTCTCAATGTGTGGTCACACAGGTTCAATGAAAGTATAGATCGACGATTAGATCCACTCCAGCGTGATTATTGTGCCGAAGCATCAAGGCCTCGGTTTAACTGAGATGTAGGAGAATCGCGGAGATCCTACGCATCGCCCACGCATACATCCCAACAAACCAATCTAAGTGGTCGGATCTCTCACCGTATCTTCGGATCCGGCCGAGGACCTTCAAGCGGTCACTTCCCAAGAGCCGATTTGGCACCTGCCACGGGATTTTTTTTGAGGAAAACCTGCCACGGGATAATAGTCAAGTCTGGCTGGACCAACAAGCCCCCTTGTTGCGGCCCGACAAGCACAACACACAGTCCGGCCCGAGGTCAACACTAAATCAATCTCGGGAATTTTCCTCCCGAAAGCCGACGCTAGATCGCTCTGGAATTGAATTTCAGCTCTCACCCCCCAGCCACGTTACGTACTGCCCCGATAACTCAGGACCGACCAACCTCTGGGATTTGGCTTACGTTACACAAAAATGAAAAGAAATAGTCCTGCAGTTCTGGATGCGATTCATGTTCGTGAAGAACAAAATCCAGATTGTTGCGACGCGAGGCCTTAACAACATTTCAACTCAATTTACATGACAAAGAAATCACAAACACCCTGGCACTGAGATGTGGTAGAACGTCCCCGAGCTATCAAACATCGTTACATGATGATGTATCATGGAAGATGCTTGGCTAGAAGACAAGGAACAAAAGAACTCGAGGCCGGATCTATCAGATTCCGACGATGACAGGCTCTCGCGCCCTAGCCGATGCCAAAAACGATCTACAATCAAAAAGTCAGTCGACTGGCCTGCACGAAACAAGCAACCGTCCAAAAACATAAGTTTGCGCTGGACACGATCTTTGCCATGCTCAATCCACTCTGTCTCATTCAACACAAAACCAAATCATAAGCTTTGAGCATGTTGGGTCGATAGACAAGTGGCAAAAGGAGGAGTAAACCTCCTAGACAACCTTGGGACCTGAAAAACCGAGGAAAAACACTAAACTGGGAGGGGTAGTCATCTGACGACAACGAGATCTTGATGATCTATCAGATCCCCCCCTCGCGGAACCAACTAAAGAGAGTTCTTAGGGAAATTAACGACACGTTAGTGACATGGTAACCACGGACATCAGATGGTTGGACACACCAATTACTTTCGGACAGGAGGGTCAACTGATGCCCAAACCCTTGCCAAGGAGACGCGTCCCTAGTCCTCGATCCTATTATCAATGGCTACCGGCTTACCAAACTCCTGATGGACGGTGACAACCGCTTAGACCTCATCCACGAGGACACTAATGCAGTTCGATAAAACACGCATCGAGCCGAGCCAAACTATGTTCAAAGGGATAATCCTAGGAAAAGAGGCGCAATGCAGCAGTAGGGTCACATTGGACGTTGTATTCGGAACACCCGACAACTACTGAGTCAAGGAGTTTCACACAGTCCGCCACTATGCACACATGAATCTTAAGATGCCAAGACCAAATAAAGTGATCAAAGTTACTAGCAACACAGATAGATCGCTCAAAGCTGAGAATAAAATGCCAACACCTTCCTTAGAGGCAGAATAAAATGATGTGTTCAACGGAAGTCTCAGGGAACAAGATCATGATCTCATCATTGCACATTGCACGGTCCAAACGCACCTGAGTATTCTCTTCCCCATCTATCTTATTGTCCCATGCAAACGGATAGCCTGAGGAGAGTGGATTTTTAGATCCCGGGTGCCTAGGCACCCTCTTATCTCTACCATCCATTTAAAGTATGATGCCTAGAGATTTGAACCTGCAAGTGTGCATGCAGGTGAGAGAAGGAGAATGTGTCAGGAGAGAGAGAGCTAAGAGAAAGCCTGTGAGAGAGAAAGCGTGAGAGAAGAGAGAGATTGAGCATGCATGTGAAACAATGGAGAGAGAGCATCCTGTCACGTTGCAAAGAAACATCTTGTCAAACAATGGGATGCATGCCTTGAGTCATGGTCCAATAGACTTCCTCCTGCCAGCCTAGTCCGGCCAAATTCTGCATGCTCCTCCTCTTGTCGCAGTTTGTGTCCCTGATAAAAGCCTGTCTAATTACACTGCTGCTGCTGCAAATCGTCTGCAGCTGGCCAGAGGCTCGAGCGAATCTTATTGCCACTGGACGGACGAGATAGGAGGGTGTCGGGACTCCCGGGTGCCATCTGAGATCCGCAAGGTCGATGTCTGCCAAGCACTTTCGAAAATCTTCCATTGGCATGAACGATCTCAGGATTTTTCTTTTTGCTCTGTTTGGAGCAAAATCTCATTAGAGTCGCCTGCACAACCATGGTAGGTTATCTTGTCTCCTCAGGTACTGGATAGCATCCCGCGTTTTGGGCCTCTACTCAATCCAAGGTTCCCTGTAGATTCCAGGGAATCTCCTAGTGGTGCCCTCAAATGAAATCTCAGCATCCAAGTAGAACTCACACCATGGCCTCAAATTACTTGCACTTATCTCTCCACCACATAGCTAATCCACCACTCTGACCCACACAATCGATCATTGCACCTTGTCTGATACACACACTCCATCTCAACATTTCCATTGCTCTAGACCGTTTCTTTGTCGCACTCAAAAACACCACCGTTGGGTTGTGAGACCGTATCAGGTCCCTAAGTTCGCCAACTGTCACGTCCAACCTCAGTCCCCGACAGTTCTAGGCAAGGAGATTCATTGCTCTCGACGGCCCTCACCATAGGGTCTGCTATTTCATTGTCCTTTCCTGAGATACGATCAAAGACCACATTTTTTGTCAGGAGCCGCGCTTCGCTACACCCCCCAAGACGTATAAGGGGTAGGGCACATTTCACATGCTGTATGTCCCCCGCGCCGTACAATCGTCCGCGTCAGCGTACATGCCGCCTGCATGACTGCTGCACGCGCCCCTCCCTCGGTACGTGCGAAAAATGGTTCACCCGATCATGTGACTGCCGCCCGTGTACGCTCACCCAGCGGTTGCCGCAGGCAAAATCCCTACAGCCCTCTGTCGTTCGCCGGATTCTGCTCTAATTCTTAGGTGACCGGTTAGAGTTGGCCTGACCTGATTTTTTAGAGGTTGTTAAGGTAATGCGAGTAACTGGGTGAGTGTCGTTGGTCGTTGTCGTAGTCTTTAGGTATAGGATTTAGGTCACTTACAGTGCAAGGAGAGAGGAACAGCCCGAGGGACGCTACATCAACGGACAATTACAGGCTTGTTATGGGTGAGTTTGAGTTATCAAAGAGTGATTGGATTAAGGAGGAGGAAGGGGCCGCATCCACCTGAAAATCAGGAGTATTCGCGTAAGGGGTCCCGAGCTGTGAGATTAGGATCGATGGGTAACAGGAGACGAAGGAGACGGTGTCTTACCCAGGTTCGGGCCCTCCTATGGAGGTAAAACCCTACGTCCAGCTTGATTGTATTGATGTGTATGAATATTACAGAGTCGATCTACCTCGAGATCAAATGACTAAACCCTAGATGAGTTCACCTGTCTCTACAATCTAAACCCTCCGGCTTATATAGACACTGGGGGTCCTAGGGTTACACATAGTCGGTTGCCTACCGAAGGAATAAACATGCCTATTCTATCGCCTTAAGCTTGAAGGGCACGCCACGGCTCCTGAGATCCCCCCTAGTAACGGGGTATTCGGTCAGTCCAATCCTCCAACGAGTGGTCCACGAGTCCGGCCCATAATGAATAAGTCCGCAGTATGAGGACCCCTTAATCCCGGACTCCCTCAGTAGCCCCTGAACTAGCCTCCAATGCCGAGGTATATAGTCCGGACAGTCCCGCGCTCCCAAAGTCTTCGACTTGTGCTACTTCTTGAGCTTGCGTTGGTTTTCCCTTGAAGAGGAAAGGGTGATGCAGCAAAGTACATAAGTATTTCCCTTAGTTGTTGAGAACCAAGGTATCAATCCAGTAGGAGATACAAGCAAGTCGCCAATCTTTGCACCTACACAAACAATCAAACACTTGCACCCAACGCTATAAAGGGGTTGTCAATCCCTTCACGGTTACTTGCAAGGATGAGATCTGATAGAGATAGATATAGAAGATTACTAAAACGAAAAGTAAAACAAAAGTAAAAAGATTGCAGCAAAATATTTTTCGTATTTTTGGTTTATAGATCTGAAAATATAATATGGAAAATAGACCCGGGGGCCATAGGTTTCACTAGAGGCTTCTCTCTTGAAGGAAAATAATACGGTGGGTGAACAAATTACTGTCGAGCAATTGATAGAAAAGCGCATAGTTATGACGATATCCAAGGCAATGATTATGCATATAGGCATCACGTCCGTGTCAAGTAGACCGAAACGATTCTGCATCTACTACTATTACTCCGCACATCGACCGACTCCTGCCTGCATCTAGAGTATTAAGTCCATGAAGAAAAGAGTAACGCATTAGGTAAGATGACATGATGTAGAGGGATAAACTCAAGCAATATGATGAAAACCCCATCTTTTTATCCTCGATGGCAACAATACAAATACGTGCCTCGCCACCCCTACTTTGTCACTGGGTGAGGACACCAACAGATTGAACCCAAAACTAAGCACTTCTCCCATTGCAAGAATTACCAATCTAGTTGGCCAAACCAAACCAATAACTCGAAGAGACTTGCAAAGATATGAAATCATGCATATAAGAATTCAGAGAAGATTGAAATAATATTCAGAGATAATATGATTATAAACCCACAATTCATCGGATCTCGACAAACACACTGCAAAAGAGTATTACATCGGATAGATCTCCATGAAGATCATGAAGAACATGGTATTGAAGAACATAGAGAGAGAAGAAGCCATCTAGCTACTAGCTATGGACCCGAAGGTCTGAGGTGAACTACTCACGCATCATCGGAGGGGCAATGGATTTGATGTAGATGCCCTCCGTGATCGAATCCCCCTCCGGCAGAATACTGAAAAAGGCTCCAAGATGGGATCTCATGCGAACAGAGGCTTCCGACGACGGAAAAGTATTTTCGTGGCTCTCTTTGGTATTGGGGGAATATTTGGGAATTTATAGGCCGAAGATTAGGGTTGGAGCACCTGCAGGGGGGCCACAAGCCAGGGGGGCGCCACCCCCTAGGGCGCGCCCTGCAGGCTTGTCGCCTCCCGGCAGGTCTCCTTACTTCATCTCCAAGTCTGGTAGGTTTCTTCTGGTCCAAGAAAAATCACCCCGAAGATTTTATTCCGTTTGGACTCCGTTTTGTATTCCTTATCTGCAATACTCAAAAAGAAGGAAAAAACAGAAACTGGCACTAGGCACTAGGTTAATAGGTTAGTCCCAAAAATAATATAAAATAGCATATTAATGCATATAAAACATCCAAAACAGATAATATAATAGCATGGAACAATCAAAAATTATAGATATGTTGGAGACGTATCAAGCATCCCCAAGCTTAATTCCTGCTCGTCCTCGAGTAGGTAAATGATAAAAACATAATTTTTGATGTGGAATGCTACCTAACATATTTATCCATGTAATATCCTTTATTGTGGCATGAATGTTTAGATCCATAAGATTCAAAACAAAAGCTCAATGTTGACATAAAAACAGTAATACTTCAAGCATACTAACAAGCAATTGTGTCCTTTCAAAATAACATGGCCTTAGAAAGTTATCCCTACAAAATCATATGGTCTGGCTATGCTCCATCTTCCCCACACAAAGTATCTAAATCATGCACACCCCCGATGACAAGTCAAGTAATTGTTTCACACCTTTTATGTTCTCAAACCTTTTCAACTTTCACGCAATACATGAGCGTGAGCCATGGATATAGCACTATAGGTGGAATAGAATATGGTGGAGGTTGTGTGGAAAAGGAGAAGATAGTCTCACATCAACTAGGCGTATCAACGGGCTATGGAGATGCCCATCAATAGATATCAATGTGAGTGAGTAGGGATTGCCATGCAACGGATGCACTAGAGCTATAAGTGTATGAAAGCTCAAAAAGAAACTAACTGGTGTGCATCCAACTTGCTTGCTCACGAAGACCTAGTGCAATTTGAGGAAGCCCATCATTGGAATATACAAGCCAAGTTATATAATGAAAAATTCCCACTAGTATATGAAAGTGACAAAAAATAGGAGACTCTCTATCATGAAGATCAAGGTGCTACTTTGAAGCACAAGTGTGGAAAAAAGGTAGTAACATTGTCCCTTCTCTCTTTTCTCTCATTTTTTGGTGGGCATCTTTGGCCTCATTTTTTTATTTGAGCTTCATTGGCCTCTTTTATTATTTGTAACGTCCGGAGACTCATCCCTACTTGTGAGGGAATAAGTGCTTCCATCATCCTTTCCTCTCATGTGACAATGCTCTAATAATGATGATCATCACACTTTTATTTACTTACAACTCGATACCTACAACAAGATATGACTCTATATGAATGCTTCCGGTGGTGTACCGGGATGTGCAACGATCTATCATAGCAAATGACATCAAAAAACAGACAAGCCATAAAAACATTATGCTAGTTGTCTTACGATCATGCAAAGCAATATGACAATGATGGTGTGTGTCATAAAAAAATGGAAAGGTGGAAGTTGCATGGCAATATATCTCGGAATGGCTATGGAAATGCCATAATAGGTAGGTATGGTGGCTGTTTTGAGGAAGGGTATATGGTGGGTTTAATGCACCGGCGAAAGTTGCGCGATAATAAAGAGGCTAGCAATGGTGGAAGGGTGAGAGTGCGTATAATCCATGGACTCACATTAGTCATAAAGAACTCACATACTTATTGCAAAAATCTATTAGTTATCGAAGGAAAGTATTAGACGCATGCTCCTAGGGGAGATGTTGGTAGGAGTTAACCATCGCGCACTCCCGACCCTCACACAAAGGATGACAATCATTAAAAAAATCATGCTCCGACTTCGTTACATAATGGTTCACCATACGTGCATGCTACGGGAGTCACAAACTTTAACACAAGTATTTTTACCATTCCAAAATTACTCACTAGCATGACTCTAACATCACCATCTTTATATCTCAAAACTATATGCAAGGAATCCAACTTCTCATAGTATTCAATGCACTTTATATGAAAGTTTTTATTATATCCCTCTTGGATGCCCATTATATTATGACTAAATTCATAACCTAAACCAATTACCATGCTGTTTAAAGACTCTCAAAATAATATAAGTGAGGTACGAGAGTTCAATTATTTCTATAAAAATAAAAAAACACCACCGTGCTCTAAAAAGATATAAGTGAAGCACTAGAGCAACATTGCCTAGCTCAAAAGATATAAGTGAAGCACAACGAGTATTCTAATAAATTCACGATTAATGCGTGTCCCTCTAAAAAGATGTGTGCAGCAAGGATGATTGTGGCAAACTAAAAAGCAAAGACTCATATCGTACAAGACGCTCCAAGCAAAACGCACATCATGTGGTGAATAAAAATATAGCCCCAAGTAAATTTACCGGTGGATTGAAGACGAAAGAGGGGATGCCTTCCAGGGCATCCCCAAGCTTAGGCTCTTTGGTATCCTTGAATATGGCTTCGGGTGCCTTGGGCACCCCCAAGCTTTGGCTCTTGCCACTCCTTATTCCATAGTCCATCAAATCTCTACCCAAAACTTGAAAACTTCACAACACAAAACTCAATAGAAAACTCGTGAGATCCGTTAGTATAAGAAAAATAAATCACCACTTTAGTTACTGTTGTGAACTCATTCTTTATTTATATTGGTGTAATATCTACTGTATTCTAACTTCTCCATGGTTCATACCCCCCGATACAACCCATAGATACATTCAAATAAGCAAACAACACAAAGAAAACAGAATCTGTCAAAAACAGAACAGTCTGTAGCAATCTGTAAACTTCGAATACTTCTGTAACTCCAAAAATTCTGAAACATTAGTTCAATCTTGTGTAAAAAATTCAGATCCAATTGACACTCTGGTGAATTTATAAAATTCCTGGACTGAGCACAAAAGTTTCTGTTTTTCAGCAAAACCAAATCCACAATCACCGTAAACCATCCCAAAGGTCTTACTTGGCACAAAGACTAATTAAAACAATAAAACACAATTACTACAGAGGTAATAATGTGCAAAACACTCAAGAACAGAAGCAAAAAACAGAAACATAAAATAAAATTGGGTTGCCACCCAACAAGCGCTATTGTTTAACGCCCTTAGCTAGGCATAACGCAATAGATCTAGGTATTGTCATCTTTGATATGCAATCCATAAGTAGCTCTCATAATATATTCATAAGGTAATTTAATTTTCTTTCTAGGAAAGTGTTCCATGCCTTTCCTTAACGGAAATTGGATCTAATGTTTCCTTCTTTCATATCAATAATTGCACCGATCGTTCTAAGGAAAGGTCTACCAAGAATAATAGGGCATGTAGGATTGCAATCTATATCAAAAACAATGAAATCTACGGGCACATAATTCCTATTTGCAACAATAAGAACATCATTAATCCTTCCCATAGGTTTCTTAATAGTGGAATCCGCTAGATGCAAGTTTAAAGACCAATCATCAAGATCATGGAAACCTAGCACATCACATAAAGTTTTCGGAATCGTGGAAACGCTAGCACCCAAATCACACAAAGCATGGCACTCATAATCTTTAATTTTAATCTTAATAGTAGGTTCCCACTCATCATAAAGCTTTCTAGGTATGGAAACTTCCAAGTCAAGTTTTTCTTCAAAAGATTTCATCATAGCATCAACGATATGTTTTGTAAAAGCTTTATTTTGATTATAAGCATGCGGAGAATTCAACATGGGTTGCAACAAGGAAATACAATCAGTCAAAGAACAACTATCATAATTAAAGTCCTTGAAATCCAAAAGATTGGGTTCATTGCTATTTAAAGTTTTGACCTCTTCAATCCCACTTTTATCAATCTTAGCATTAATATCTATAAACTCCGAATCATTGGGACGACTTTTAAATAAAGTTGACTTATCTCCAGTCCCATCTTTATCAAGATTTGTATTAGAAAACAAAGATTCAATAGGAGTCACATCAATCACTTTAAGATCCTCATCATTATTATCATGAGAACACACCTTTTCAAGCCATTAACGCTTAGCACGCATTCTAGCGGTTCTTTCCTTACATTCATCAATAGAACTTCTCATAGCTTTTAAAGACTCATTAATATCACGCTTAGGTGGAGTAGTTCTAATTTTCAAAGAATCAATCTCAAGAGAAATTCTAGCAACGTTCCTAGCCAAATCATCAATCTTGAGCAATTTTTCTTCAATCGTAGCATTGAAAACCTTTTGCGAACTAATAAATTCTTTAATATTATTCTCAAGATCAGAGGGCATATTATTATAATTTCCATAAGAATTGTTGTAGGAATTACCATAATTATTAGAGGAATTACTAGGAAATGGCCTAGGGTTGAAATGACCTCTATAAGCGTTATTACCAAAAAATTTCCTACCAACAAAATTCACATCCATAGATTCATTATTATTTCCAATCAAAGAAGACAAAGGCATTTCATTAGGATAAATAGGAGCACTCTTACTAGCAAACAATTTCATTAATTCATCCATCTTTTTACTCAATGTGTTTATTTCTTCAATAGCATGCACCTTTTTACTAGTAGGAGATCTTTCGGTATGCCGTTGAGAGTAATTTGCCATAATATTATCTAGGAGTTTAGTAGCTTCTCCTAATGTGATTTCCATAAAAGTATCACCCGCGGCGGAATCTAAAAGATTTCTAGAAGCAAAATTCAATCCCGCATAAAAAATTTGTATAATCATCCATAAACTCAAACAGTGTGCGGGGCAATTTCTAATCATTAGTTTCATCCTCTCCCAAGATTGTGCAACATGCTCATGATCAAGTTGCTTAAAATTCATTATATCGTTCCTAAGGGAGATGATCTTAGCTAGCGGAAAGTACTTGGAAATAAAAGCATCTTTACACTTATTCCATGAATCAATACTATTTTTAGGCAAAGATGAAAACCAAGTTTTAGCACGATCTCGTAGTGAGAAAGGAAATAGCTTCAATTTAACAATATCATTATCCACATATTTCTTCTTTTTCATATCACACAACTCAACGAAAGTATTTAGATGGGATGCGGCATCTTCATTAGGAAGGCCGGAAAATTGTTCTTTCATAACAAGATTAAGCAAAGCGGCATTAATTTCATAAGATTCCGCACTAGTGACGGGAGCTATCGGAGTACAAATAAAATCATTATTATTAGTATTAGAAAAGTCACATGACTTGGTATTCTCTTGAGTCATAGTGACAAAGCAAGCAATCTAGCACACAAGCAAACAAAAGGCAAACGAAAAGACGAACGGAAGAAGGGCGAATAAAAAGGCAAATCTTTTTGGTATTTTTCTGAGAATCATTTTAGAATTGGGGAGAGGAAAGCGAGAGGCAAATGGCAAATAATGTAAATGCAAGAGATGAGTTTGTGATGGGTACTTGGTAGGCTTGATGTAGATTTCCCCGGCAACGGCGCCAGAAATCCTTGTTGCTACTTCTTGAGCTTGCGTTGGTTTTCCCTTGAAGAGGAAAGGGTGATGCAACAAAGTAGATAAGTATTTCCCTCAGTTGTTGAGAACCAAGGTATCAATCTAGTAGGAGATACAAGCAAGTCCCCAATCTTTGCACCTACACAAACAATCAAACACTTGCACCCAACGCTATAAAGGGGTTGTCAATCCCTTCACGGTTACTTGCAACGATGAGATCTGATAGAGATAGATATAGAAAATTACTAAAACGAAAAGTAAAACAAAAGTAAAAAGATTGCAGCAAAGTATTTTTGGTATTTTTGGTTTATAGATCTGAAAATATAATATGGAAAATAGACCCGGGGGACATAGGTTTCACTATAGGCTTCTCTTTTGAAGGAAAATAATACGGCGGATGAACAAATTACTGTCGAGCAATTGATTATGCATATAGGCATCACGTCCGTGTCAAGTAGACCGAAACGATTCTGCATCTACTGCTATTACTCCCCACATCGACCGACTCCTGCCTGCATCTAGAGTATTAAGTTCATGAAGAATAGAGTAACGCATTAGGTAAGATGACATGATGTAGAGGGATAAACTAAAGCAATATGATGAAAACCCCATCTTTTTATCCTCGATGGCAACAATACAAATACGTGCCTCGCTACCCCTACTTTGTCACTGGGTGAGGACTCCGATAGATTGAACCCAAAACTAAGCACTTCTCCCATTGCAAGAATTACCAATCTAGTTGGCCAAACCAAACCAATAACTCGAAGTGACTTGCAAAGATATGAAATCATGCATATAAGAATTCAGAGAAGATTCAAATAATATTCATAGATAATCTGAATATAAACCCACAATTCATCGGATCTCGACAAAGACACCGCAAAAGAGTATTACATCGAATAGATCTCCATGAAGATCATGAAGAACATGGTATTGAAGAACATAGAGAGAGAAGAAGCCATCTAGCTACTAGCTATGGACCCGAAGGTCTGAGGTGAACTACTCACGCATCATCGGAGGGGCAATGGATTTGATGTAGATGCCCTCCGTGATCGAATCCCCCTCCGGCAGAATGCCGAAAAAGGCTCCAAGATGGGATCTCATGCGAACAGAGACTTCCGACGGCGGAAAAGTATTTTCGTGGCTCTCTTTGGTATTGGAGGAATATTTGGGAATTTATAGGCCGATGATTAGGGTTGGAGGACCTGCAGGGGGGCCACAAGCCAGGGGGCGCCCCCCTAGGGCGCGCCCTGCAGGCTTGTCGCCTCCCGACAGGTCTCCTTACTTCATCTCCAAGTCTGGTAGGTTTCTTCTGGTCCAAGAAAAATCATTCCGAAGATTTTATTCTGTTTGGACTCCGTTTAATATTCCTTATCTGCAATACTAAAAAACAAGGAAAAAGCAGAAACTGGCACTAGGCACTAGGTTAATAGGTTAGTCCCCAAAATAATATAAAATAGCATATTAATGCATATAAAACATCCAAAACAGATAATATAATAGCATGGAACAATAAAAAAATTATAGATACGTTGGAGACGTATCAGCTTGCGAGGCGAGTTCTTCTCTTTTCTATATTTGGTAAACAATGATCCGGCCATCAGTGAGTTCTCGATCACCGAAACGTCACATGGCCCACAGCTTTAACTTTGCTGTCCAGAGCTAACGATGCTCCTCGATTCCTGTGCGCCAATGGGAGATGGGCGGCTCAGCAACCTTTTACAGGACTGCCCTTTTGCACGCGAAGGGGAGGAACCGCCTATATTAAGCAGGCTGATCCATGGCTTAGGCAAACCTCTCCCCTTCCTCTCCATAAAAAAGTCCCAAGCGAGAGAACTTCAAAATATGGCGAGTGCCCCTGGCACCTCCTCGCGCCCTCATGGCCCGCTTCCCGGAGATTGGGCAAGCTGTTCAGTGTCCCTCCTCCGGCTGCTCAACCTCAAGACCTAGGGTTATCTTCCCGCCTCGGATCTGGCGTTCACCCGAGCCGGATTGACTTCTTCGAACGGCGAGGCCTTCGCAGAGAATTTCCCGACCCCACGCAAGGAGGAGCGGGTATGTTTCGTGTCCTTCCTCTTGCGGGGCCTAGGATTCCCTATTCATCCGGCACTAAACACGGCACTCCCACAACCCTGGAGGTTACTCCGGCTCCTACCGAAACAGAAGGCGCTACTCTGGGTGATTCTTGATAAGCCGCCGCAGCCGCTGCCACCTCTCGCTGTGCTCTTGCACGATCTACAAGCGCCTGGGCATCAAGAGTAGGCAGGTCATCTCGCGCCGGGTTCCGACGTCGCTCACTGCTAGAAATCGCAGGCGACTCTATGCGCCGGCTGTAACTGCGGCTCGGGATAGGGGTCGAGTGCACGCGGCTCCGGCTATAGGTATACTTCTCCTGCTGCCCCACCGCTGTTTGTAAATACCCAATGGCATTTCGTGCTTCTTCTGCAAAAGGCGTTCCATCAGGGATGGGGAGCGCGCCGAGGCTGACTGCCGCTGCCACCATGTTCTCCACCGGGTTAGAATTATGACTGGGTGGTGTTGGAAAGTGCTGCAGCGGGGTCTGGTTCCTGCGGGGCGGGTCTAGCTGCCGAGGCTGAACCGCTGCCCTACTCCTAGGCACTTCCGCCGTCCGGGTTATGGCCAGAGGTGCATTCCGTCCTGTCCCTGGCATGTTGAAAAGATTCCTAGGCTCATACTGATCCAGCAGGCGGGTCTGGTGCCTCATCCGCCGGACTGCATCTGCGGTCTGTTGATCCAGGTCAAGGCGAAAAGCTTCCGCCTTGAGGCGCTCCGACTCAGCATCCATCTGAGCTTTCAGCGCATTGATTTCCTGTTGGGCACCGGCCATCTGGTCCTTCAACTTCGCGATCTCTATTTTATGGGCTGCTTGGTTTTCGGCCGTGACCTCGGTTCCCATCAGAGTCGTAAGTTCATTCATCAGATCCAGCAAAACTTGAGCCGGCGGCCTGCCTGATCCAGATCCCGTCGCACCAGCGGCCGTGCTACCAGGAGCTGGTGCCGATCCTGCCATGAAGACAGTGGCTCGGCTCGGCGGCTCATAGTATTCTGGGTCATGGTAGCCCTCGAAGTAGCCCCCAAGCCCGCCGTTGTGAAGCTGGTAGATTGATTCCGCCTGCCTGCTCGAGGATCCATCCTCTGAGCAGATGAGGGTTTCCTCCCGCGACATAGAACCTTCAAGTTCTGTGCCTTGGGTGAAGCCAGCGAAGACGTGCTTCCGGCCCGGGTTAACCCGGGCGGGTTGCGCGCGCCGGGCCGGCTCGACGAGGTCGGTGCACATGTCCGGCCCGGGCTTAGATCTGCCGATCTTGCCAATGAAGACCTGAATTCCGCCGAAGGGGACCCGGTACCCGTACTCGATTGAGTCGGCCTCGGGGCCCTAGCCAGCGTCATCGATGTAGAGTTTGCCGTGGCAACTCTTGGTCATCCTGCCAATGGCGTATCCTTCAATCCCTGGGAGAGAGCCCTTCGAGTACTCCAAACCACCGAGCAACTGCCCAACGGTGGGAGCCAACTGTCGTGGTTTTGTCATTGCAGATGTCCTAGTACAAGGACTAAGGTGTGAAGCCATCTCTATGGCGGTTAACTCGAAGGGGTTGGTCGTGACAAAAGACACGGGTTTACCCAGGTTCGGCCCCTCTCGAAGGAGGTAATATCCTATGTCCTGCTTTGCGTTGTGTTGATTGGATATCGATTACAGGGCCGTCTCCAAAAATTCGGGGGCCCGGGACAAAAATCAAACTAGGGCCCAAAATCGCAAGATATTTCATACTATTCCTACGAAAACCTATGTCCGTGAACAGATAAATTCACGACGAAGATTCCATAGAATCGGGTCCTATTTCCGTCCCTGTCAACCTAACTGAGCGTCAGCTAGGAATACCAATATCTAGCCCCATGGACAAATAGTATTGACCCACTCGGCTACTCCTAAACTTAGCATGGGGAGATCAAACTTAATCAAAGACTGTACTAGCTAGTAATCGAAGACAGGGACGAAATTAAGTATAGACGAGACAGTGATACCTAGTACACTAGTGGAGAAGATTGGAGGGCGCCATGGAGGTGGAGTCGACGATCGGCGGAAGGCAGCCAGCAGACGGCGGCGTCCTGGGCGATTGGCAGAAGCGAACCGATGGCGTGTTGTTTAGGGCTAGCGATGGATAATGGAACATGCCCGATCGATGCAGTACAAGGAGGCCTCATGGGCTGGCTTCGCTGCTGATTGGGCTCTCTCTACGTTTTCTTAGGCCTTTGCTTGGTTAGCAGCTGGATTAATACTCTATGTTTTTCTAGACAAAGCTGGATTCATACGTACAGTCAGTATACTAAACCTGGTAAACTGGGGGGCCCATATTTTGGGGGGGCCCTGTGCGGCCGTCCACCTTGGCCCCCTCCATCGACGGGGCTGATCGATTATAAGGGAGCGGATTCGCTTGACCTAGTACTCGATCAAAGGTTTTCGTGGTCTAAGCCGGCTAGGTAACCCGCCTTTGTATACACAGGTCGAGGCCCTGGGCTTACAAGAGTCCGGGCCGGGTCATATTTGATAACCAACCTTGCCTCTAACTACTCCTGCCTTGTCGGACAAGCCGCCACCAGCGGCTTACGCCACCGGGTTACACATCGTCCTCTGCCTCTGGGCCTCCAGGCCCATTGGGCAAGCTACTTCTACGCCTTACCGTTAAGCCGCCAACCTCATGACCCGGCCCCACCTGGGCGGGTCTCACCACGGGGTTATATCCCCAACAGGACCCCCTACCCGAGATCTGCTGGTTTTGGTACCAACATTGGCGCCTTCATCAAGAGATATTCGTCATCCGCGGGTTGTACGGGTCGGACGCTCCGTTGCTTCATTAAGCCAGCATTGACCGCGTCACGAATTCCGACCTGCGTTGGCATCACCATGCTGTCGCTTCTTCAAGCCGACGTCCATCATGCCGACCTACTTCGACACGTCAGTTGTCATGGGGGATCTAGCGTCACCTTACCGACTTGCTCCGTCACCTCGGCTAGACCGGGGTGAGGGAGTCCTGGACTAAGGGGTCCTCGGGCCGTTGGCCTATCTCCCAATAGACCGGCTTGGTGGGTTGCTCTCTGACGATCGCAGGAAGGGCTGGATACACCACGACCCCGTATTCTAGAAGGAAGTCTTGAAGGCGCGTCGTGCACTCCAAGTCAAGATGAGGAAATCGGCATCTCCATCTCCAGCGAGAGACCTATCATGTGTAAACCCTAGGTACCCCCAATGTCTTGATAAACCGGGGGGGGGTTAGATTGTAAGACAGAGAGACTCATCTAGGGTTTTAGCTATTCGATCTCGAGGTAGATCAACTCTGTAACCTTCATACACATCAATATAATCGAGCAGGACGTAGGGTTTTGCCTCCATAGGAGGGCCTGAACCTGGGTAAACATCGTCTTCTTCGTCCCCTGTTTCCATCGATCCTAGACTCACAGCTCGGGACCCCCTACCCGAGATCCGCCGGTTTTGACACCGACATTGGTGCTTTCATTGATAGTTCCGCTGTGATCGCCAAAGGAATCAATGGCTTGCTTAGTCATTAGCGAGGAAGTCCGCAACATGGACTCCTTTGTCCCTGGATAGATCTTCGCTTTTGGCAGTGTCGTGCTGCATGCCGACCCGACCGGCCGTCTTGGCTGGCTCGGGACTTTCGCCCCTGATCAAGAGGTCAGATTTGGGAACCTAGAGTTCTCTGTAGACTCTCGGGGCGATCTTTTGCTCACCGGGCTTGCAATCTCATCTGATGCGTCCGAGGACTCCGAGGCCTTGACTTCGGATTTCGCTCTCGACCCCGCCCACGAGACCATCCCCGACGATGATCTGGCTTCTAGTCCGGATCCGGTCATGATACAAGATGGTCGGGGGTCAGCTCCTGCCGAACACACTCCTTGTTCGGACGCGTTGGAGGTTAACTCCGAAAGCTCTGGCCAGATGGACCCGATCGAGCTCTCGACACTCAACGAGGCTCTAGATCGGATCCTATCAATGAAAATCACTGACGACCCAACACCGATCCATGCTCAGATCGGTCTGTAGGCGGGTCAAGAGGAATTTTTCATCCCACCCACCACCCACTTAGTAGCCACTTTCGAAGACTTAACCGATATGTTGGACTACGCCTCCGAGGAGGCAGAAGACATGGATGAAGAGGATTGCGCTCCCGCCCCCGTCAACACCGGGCGATGGACTGCCACCTCCACCTACGACGTCTACATGGTGGATACTCCAGCCTATAAGGGCGGGCACACATACGAAAACAATGTCGATAAATCGGGTGGAGAGCCGTCAAGGCGCCGGAAACAACACAAACGATCAAAGGCAAAAAAGGGAAGGGAAGCCATTGCTGACACCGGGGAAAACGACACCTCGGAAGACCTCGGCGATCCTGATACCCCCGAGCAGCCGCTAGAGGACCAGGAGAGGCCGGAAGATCAGCGTGACCCCGAGGATCTAAACGATTCCGAGGATGACAACTACCTCTACCCTGTCGAGGAGGAGGACAGCCTGGAAGCTGAAGACTTCACCGTCCCCAAAAACCTTGAGGATCAGGAACGGTTTAGGCAACAGCTTATAGACACTGCCCGAAGCCTGAAGGCAAAAGAGCGGCAGCTTAAGGCCGAACAGGATACCCTCAATGATAGATGGACAAGGTTCCTATCAGCCGAGGAAGGGTACGGTACCGGTCTATTGGACCAACCCAAGAATTATCCATGCCGACGGCTGCTGCCGCAGTTCGATGACAAGGTCTCTAATACACCGTCTCCCAAGCACACTCCATACGACCAGCCGGACCGCCCTCCCCGAGGACGAGATAGAACGGCTGGCGATGCCGGTTATAGGCCGGCGATACCCCGCAGAAGGGGAAAAGAGCCAATATACCCGCGACACGACCTGGATTATAGAACAGGCCGCACGAGATCCATCTACGGATCTAGAGGGTACTCCCCCGATAGACGGGACAGGTATCTGCCTTAGCTCGACTGCAACAACAGAGGTCGGGAACAAAACCGGGCCAGATCAGGCACTGACTACCGGCGTGACGTAGCCCGGGTCAGAGGTACTGCCCACCCACTGTGCTTCACCGACGAGGTGATGCAGCATTAGTTCCCAGAAGGGTTTAAACCCGTGAACATAGAACAATACGACGGGACAACTGACCCAGCAGTGTGGATCGAGGATTTCCTCCTCCACATTCATATGGCACGAGGAGATGATCTCCACGCCATCAAGTATCTGCCCCTAAAACTTAAGGGGCCAGCTTGGCACTGGTTAAACAGCCTCCCTGAAAATTCTATCAGGAGTTGGGAGGATCTCGAGGACGCATTCCGATCTAACTTCCAGGGCACCTATGTACGACCACCGGACTCCTCCGACCTAAGCGATGTTGTCCAGAAAGCAGGCGAATCGGCTCGACAATTCTGGAATCAGTTTTTGACCAAGAAGAATAAGATTGTCGATTGCCCAGACGCCGAGGCAATAGCCTCCTTCCGGCACAATATTCGGGACAAATGGCTGGCTTACCAGCTCGGTCAGGACAACCCTAGGACCATGTCCGCCCTTACATCACTCACGACCCGCTTTTGTGCGGGCGAGGACAACTGGCTAGCCAAACGAAGCCACAACCCCGAGGATCCCGGCACTTCCGAACCCCGAGACGGAAATGGGAAACCACGACGCAACAAAAACAAACGCCGGCACAACAACGGTGATTCCGAAGACACGGCCGTTAATGCCGGCTTCCGCAACCCAAGATCCGGGCAGCGGAAGAAACCTACTGAAGGCAATCGTGACGGACCTACCCCGCTGGACAAGATCATGGATAGGCCCTGCCAGATCCACGGCACTCAAGACAAGCCCGCCACCCACACCAACCGTAACTGTTGGGTGTTCAAACAAGCCGGCAAACTCGCAGCCGAAGAGCAAGGCAAGGGCCCACGCAGCGAGGACGATGACGAGCCCCGCGGTCTGAGCAATGGAGGACAGAAGCACTTCCCTCCAGAGGTAAAGACTGTGAACATGATATACGCCACTCATATACCTAAAAAGATGAGGAAGCGCGCCCTTCGAGAGGTCTACACCGTAGAGCCTGTAGCCCCGAAGTATAACCCATGGTCGGCGTACCCGATCACCTTTGATCGACGAGAGCATCCGACCAATATCCGTCATGGGGGTTCGGCGGCCCTTGTCCTAGACCCCATTATCGATGGGTATCACCTCACTAAAGTCCTAATGGACGGAGGAAGTAGCCTCAATCTTATTTACTCAGACACGGTGAAAAAGATGGGTATAGATCCATCAAGGATCAAACCTAGCAACACTACCTTTAAAGGAGTGATCCCAGGCGTCGAAGCCCGGTGCACGGGCTCTGTGAGCCTGGAAGTAGTGTTTAGTTCGCCTGACAACTTCTTTAGCGAAGACTTGATCTTCGACATCGTCCCTTTCCGCATCGGTTATCACGCCCTGCTGGGCCGCACAGCGTTTGCTCGCTTTAACGCCGTCCCACACTATGCATACCTCATTACTGTCAATGACAACACAGAGCGTTCCCTCCGAACTGAGGAACATGCATTGGCCCTGGCGGCCGAATACCATTACGATGATGATCGGCCAACACTGAAATCTGCCATAAAGGCACGTAAGGTTGACAAACGAGCTCGTTCTCAGTCCGAACTCCCGGAACCGTCTTCTCCCCAGAAATAGGGACACGCTCCTCATTGCATAGCCCTAACGCCTGTCAAACATGTGTCAAGACAGCACAACTTTGCACTCAAGATTCCATGGGAAGCAGTGAGGAACAACTTTCAAAGGGAAAGTGTTCGACTGGACCGAACTACTGCCGGTACATGTCCTCGGACAAACCACATGTACCATCAAGGACCTGCTAAAGCGTAAAGCTCATCCATACTTCGGCGACTTCTCAAGATCTTCTTCCCAAGGTCCGCTCGCCAACACCAATTACCCTTAAAGGAACGCAACTCCCCAGGGAGCGCAGGAGCGGACATGCGACTGGGCACATCAAGGTCGTCAAGCAACTCATCGAAGACCCCTGGTACAACCTCTCCTCTGTAAACTTTATATTTCCTCATCAAATACCTGTAAACAGTGGCTTTGGCAATTTGAGTTATAAGGATTAATGAGCAAATAATAGACCATTGTACATGGCTTCTTCACTGTATTTTATGCTACAGACTCTGTTCTTCCCTCATCAACGCTTCTTGCGAAACTGTTCGGTATACATTACGATGCATACGGCTAATAGACCGGGGTACTGAATTTCAAATATCACCCTAAGCATCACCCCGACACAATTGATCGTGTGTTCAGCGTCTTGGATTTTGCTTTATATGCATTGGATCCGAACTATGTCTTGGGTCAATAGTTGGGTTGCCCGGCTCCTGTGTTTTCCCTCTTACGTTCCGCTCGTTCGGCTAAAAGGGCAAAGGGAGAACCACTGCGATTGTGCTTCCAACTCGCCTGGTCAAGCACCTCAGGGGAGAAAGCCGAAAACTGACTGTCATAGTAAGCGAGAACCGGTCTACAAATCCGAGCATAAGTGTCATAGTAAAAAATCGATAGACGTTATTCTGTGTCATACGATGGGTTTCGTACTTGTACGAACCATGTGATGCTGGCTTTAGCCTCGGTACATCCGAACATCACAAAACACTGGGGGCTAGTCATCAGCCCCCGCATTTTTTAAGCTCCTACGGCTATGTGAAAGCAATAAAGCATCATAGTCTGATTGCCTTGTTCCCCTCGCACTACCACCTTCGGGCACCGATACCTCGGCTAAGGGTCACAGTGCGGAGGCAGAAACACCTCGCGTAGTATCTACGTGGGGGCTAAAGCCGACGACTCGCAACTTTCAGATAAAACGGCCACACAGAAGTCACAATAAATACAAAACTCAAAAGACATGATAAACCATGCAGCCTCATTATAAAGCGTTAATAGTCTTCGGACATATTACATCGCGCTCATTCATAAAAAACATCGTTAGAGCATTGGGCCTCTATCGCCCAGAGCACCCTCCATCATTGCGGAGAAGTATCGCTCGGGGCGCCTATGCTCCTTTCCAGGGGGCGGAGGTGCGGTGGCCATCTCGGTCGGCTTGAGCTTCGGCCAGTGCACCATGGTCCTTGCAAAGGCCATCCGAGCTCCCTCGATGCATGTAGAACGCTTTAGCGTGTCAATCCGAGGCGCAACATCGCACAGTTTCCGCACCAAGATGAATTAGCTGCTCGGCAACGGCTCTGCAGGCCATAGCCGGATGCTGATATCGTTCATGGCCGGCTCCGCCATCCTGTGCAGCTCCATCAGTTGCTTCATCTGCTCGATCATAAGAGGAGAGCGCTCGGGGGACCCAAACTGTGCCCAGAATAGCCGAGCCTCATCACCCTCCTCCCGCGAAGCATAAAACTTGTTCGCGTCCGCTGCACTTTTTTGGAGGTCCGTGCAAACGCCTGAGGAACGCCACACCTGGGTGAGCAACGCAAACCTGCTACCTCCAAAGGCACATTGTAGTAAATACGGCTTACCATCCGTGACAGCCTTGACTTGGTGGATTTCTTCTTCAAAGAACCGCCTGTCCACCCGCTCCTTTTGGAGCTCGGATTTCAGTGCGGACAGCTCGGTGGCCTGCTCTTTGCATTTCTGCTCAAGGACCTCGTACTTCGTTCTGGCATCCTTGAGCTCCAGCTGCACCTCCTCCACCCGGGCCTCATGCTTGTCGCTTGCAGCTTTTAATGCGGATAGAGCGGCTTTTGCAGCTTTGGCCGCCACCTTCTCATCCACGGCCGCCTGCTTCATCTTTTTTAGCTCGGCCTTGAGGTTCTCGACCTCCGCAGCCAAAGTAGTGGAAGCAATAAATGAATAATTACACTGGGTTACCAGTGTGGATCACTAACGATAGGTAGCCCGAATATTTTAATTCGGCTTACCTTGTGCCTCGTCGAACCTCTTATTAAGGCGATCGAGCTCCTCATCGGAGCTCTTGAGCTTCCTATTCATCTTGGCAAGCTCTGCGGCGTTGACGGCCGGCGCCGCCGACGAGGCCTGCAAAGAATAAATTAATAAATATCAGGGTATGCACGTTCAAACCCCCGAACTGTCAATAATATGACCCTGTGATCGGTCCTCTTAAGGGCTTTTAGAACAGTGGGGATAAATGGTGCCTTGTGCGTCGTTGGTCACTCCGGGGTATTTGACCCCCGGGTGGGTTTTTTCAAAACCACCCAGGGCTCGGGGGCTACTACATATATAAAGATAGCACAAACTTAATAAAATTAAATTCTTCAGGAAAAGGGTATTACGTGGCTCACCTTGAAGCCCGTCAAGAGACCATTGAAGGCCTCTCTCAGTCCGCTATCAACGGACGGAATGCCTTGCAAAACCGCAACCATAAGAGTGCGGTGATCCTCGGACATGGAGGCGCCTGATAGAGTCTCCTCCATCATGACCGGCCACCCAGTCATGGGTGGCACCGGTGGTGACCGGCCAACGCGATCTCTGATGAGGGATTGAGCCGGTAGCTCTGGAGGCACAATGCTCCCCGGAGATGTCCTCGGAGGGGACTGGACAATATTTCGTCCTCCCTCCTCAGCGGCCAGGGGAGTTTCCCCCTCCTTGTCTTTGGCGATCGAGGCATTAACCTCGGTCATAACATCGTCACCCCCACCGCCAGTGTTCGGCTCCGAAGGAGCCTGGCGGGATGACACATCCGCGGCCTCCTTCGCGGCCCCTGGAGGTGTGGGGTGTGACGTAGTCCCACTCTCCGCCAGCTCGGCGGGTGGAGACTCCCCATCCGATATTTGGTCGGTGGGGAGAGCGCGTGGTGGGCTGCAGATTAAAAGGCATTCGTCCATTTAAAACATTAGAAACTTCACATAAATGACCCAGGGGGTCTTCGGATTTGTACCTTTGGGCTGGGGGCTTGACCCTTAGGTTCCTTCGGGGAACCCTCTCAAAGTCCTCGGACTCAGCATCGGAGTCCGAGCTGTCGTCGGCCAGGATTAACCTCGGCCGAGACGCTCTCTTCGAGGCAGGAGGAGGTAGGTCCTCCGCGCCGTCCGCTGACGCTGCCCTTTTCCTTATGAGGGGGAATTGCTCTCCCCTCCATCCTCGTGCTCCTCCTCGTGAGTGGAAGAGGTGTGGGTCTCCCCGGACATAGTGTCCGGAAGAGCCCTTAGTCAAAGACCAGCTCTGGCCTTCTTCTTATTCTCCTTCCTCTCTGGCGCCGTGTACGGCGCCACGACGAGCATCGCCGTCAACAAATCCGACCTGGGGTCTTCGGACTGTGGGGCCGGGCAGTTAATTTCCACGGCCTTGTTCAACCATTTCTGCAAGGATGAGGGGAGAGGTGTTCAGCCTTTTTGTCAAAGAATAGAGCCAGAGAATTAAATTTTTTATCATACCTGGGCAGCAGGGTTGTCGGCGTCAAGACCTACGTCTTCTTCCTCGGTCGGCCAGTTTTTCTAGGGCTTGAATAGCACTTTCCACAATTTCTCATGGGTAGTGCGGAAGAGTTGGCGCACGGTGGGATCGTCCTCGAGCTGATAAGCCCACATTGGGGAGGCCCGATGCTGACAGGGGAGAAGACGGCGTCGAAGCATGACCTGGACCACATTAACCAGCTCGATCTTGGCCGCAATTATCGAGGAAATGCGCTTCTGCAGCGATTTCACCTCTGCGTCCGACCCCCAGTCGAGGCCCTTCTTGAGCCCCGAGGTTAACCTCGCAGGAGGTCCAGATCTGAACTCGGCAGGTGCCACCCAGTCCTCGTCCCTTGGTTCGGTGATGTAGAACCATTCCTTCTGGCAGATCTTGATTGTATCGATGAAGGTACCGGCCGGCCACTCGATGCGGGGGAGCTTACTGATTACCGCCCCTCCGTAGTCTGCGTGCTCACCCGCGACTATCTTCGGCTTGACATTGAATACCTTGAGCCACAGGCCGAAGTGCGGCTCGACCCGCAGGAAGGCTTCGCAGACAATGATGAATGCCGAAATATGCATGAAGGAGTTCGGGGGAAGATCGTGGAAGTCTAACCCGTAGAAAAACATAAGGCCCCTAACAAAGGGGTGGAGCGGAAAGCCTAGTCCCCAGAGGAAGTGGGGGACGAACACCACCCTCTCGCCTGGCTTAGGGGTGGGGACCACCTGGTTCGCCTCCGGAGCGCGGTGGAAGACGTTGGCGGGGAGGTAGCCGGCGAGCTTTAACTCCCGGATGTCCTTGTCGGTGACCGTGGAGGCCTCCCACTTGCCCATAGAGCCTGAACCCACCATGACTAAGCTCGGAGGAGAGGCTGAGGGAGAGCTGGATCTGGGCTCTTGGAGCTTGGGAAGACGGAGGAAGCGAGGGATGTGAATGGGAAGCGTGAATAGGCCTCGGGTTTTTCCCTTTTATGAGGCGTGACGCCGATGACCCTCCCTCTACCGCGTCGCAAGTCTCTCCGCTTCCCGAGATCTCCGTGCCGTTACCTAGGGCATTAATCATATCCCACTTGAAACGGAGTACGATCTATACATTGATAAGTCATGCCAATGTAAAAACGGCCTCGAACTGCGAATCAAGTTTTGATAACTGGTTCAGCGGTCGTGATAAGCCATGACCCTTCGTCAAAAAGTCTATCAGAAAGCACTGTTTACACTTTGATGTTTGGCCTTTGGGGCTAAGCAACTCATGGCGTCCGGACGATCGTATGGTCGGAAAAATTATGCGTCATCGGGAGCCAGACTAGACTCAGCCGATCATTAGTGGGAAGAAGAACTCACCCCGCAAGACGAAGTCTCCGATCACGTGGAACTGCCAGTGCTGTGACCCTTGGCGTTGGGGGCTAGTTCGGGGGCTACTGAGGGAGTCCTGGACTAAGGGGTCCTCGGGCCGTTGGCCTATCTCCCAATAGGCCGGCTTGGTGGGCCGCTCTCTGACTATCGCAGGAAGGGCCGGATACACCACGACCCCGTATTCTAGAAGGAAGTCTCGAAGGCGCATCATGCACTCCAAGTCAAGATGAGGAAATCGGCATCTCCATCTCCAGCGTGAGACCTATCATGTGTAAACCCTAGGTACCCCCTGGTGTCTTGATAAACCGGGGGGGGGGGGGGTTAGATTGTAAGACAGAGAGACTGATCTAGGGTTTTAGCTATTCAATCTAGAGGTAGATCAACTCTGTAACCTTCATACACATCAATATAATCGAGCAGGGCGTAGGGTTTTACCTCCATAGGAGGGCCTGAACGTGGGTAAACATCGTCTCCTTCGTCCCCTGTTACCATCAATCCTAGACTCACAGCTCGGGACCCCCTACCCGAGATCCGCCGGTTTTGACACCGACATGGGGGCTTTGCTATATCTTCATCAACCTGCTCCGGGGACTTTGGCGTCACCAGTCGACCAGCTTCGTCATGTTAGCTGGACCGGGGCTTCGCCTTGCCACATCGACCGTGCTACGTCGCCACTTCGTCAAGCTGAGCTCTTCGCTCGGGCACTTCAGGACCGACTTGGGGGCTGGGACCTTGACCCGCTACAAGCTCGGCCCACCTCACACCGAGCACATTAACCAGCTAAGTCGCTTTCATGCTCAACCTTTTTTCAATTTTTACTTTCTATGCAGTTCAACCAAGCATTATATTTGTGTTAAACAAAAAAGTTGTTTGTTAAAAACTTAGCTCGTTAATAGCGTTGTTCGTTGGAAACACTTCCTTTTCCCATGTTAACTGGGGCTCTTAAATTTATATGAGCCGTTTTATAAAAAAGTTTTTTCTTCTTGGTCGTTGCAAAGTCTTTTTCTACTACTCCTTTTTCCGACGCGAGTGTTTGGTCAATAGTCGGGTAGCCTGGTTTCTCTCTAAAGCCGCTCGAGTTTAGTTCGCTAAACTGGCCTGAGAAGAACTCCGCCTTCGGGATAGGAGGTTGAAGCCGAAGGCTAGCCCGCTTGAAGTCTGGAGATCGGATGTATCATGTTAAAGCACGACCGAAGCACATATTAATTTTAAGGCCAATTTTCAGATTGGCACCAAGAAACATGATTTAGTTCGTACGTAAAGTTTATGTTAAAGTTTTTTTGTTTTCCGAGCTTATGGCACCTTTAACCTGTTTTTTTGTTTTTCTTTTAGGAGGCAGGACATCCTCTTGTTCGAGGTGTTTTGCGTGATGGTTATGCTCGGAAAATCTTTTCCGACCCATAGTTCGGCATCTTTCGTGCCGAGCTACACCTTGGCATTGTAAAAAAAACTCAATGGATGAATTAGTTCCCGAGGAGATACGATCCTAGGGTCGGCCATGTTGCCCAACCCAAGTATCGGGGGCTACTGCATTGATTGATTCAATGCAATAAATTTCAAAGTGCAATACAGTTTCCAAGGAGATTACGACTCTTAGGTAGGTCGGCCGCACCCAACGTGAGTCTCGGGTGCTACTGCACACCGTATTTTTCCTAAAGTATGCTGCCGAGCAAGGAATTGATCCTCAGGCAGATTTCGCGAATCGACCCGAGTCTCAGGGGTTACTGGGGTTAGCGGTTTTATTTTATCCTTCAGGTGCATCCGGTTTTAGACCGACACGCACCTCAACGGCTACTGGCTATATATCTCGACAGAGAATAAATTGCACCAAGCGAAAATGTCCACAAAACATTAGCCCACGGTCGGGGTGGTGCACCACCTCGAAAGCAGTCTGGCATAAAGCTCGAGCGCAAGTGGTTGACTCCATAGGGGGCATTTCCGGCATTAAGCTCGGCTGAATTCCTCCAATTTTTTAAAAGACCGAGGTAATCTATGACACCTCGGACGCCGATCATCATTGGAGCTCGGATGCAAAAAGATACCTCGGATGCAGTCCAGCGTTGGAGCTCGGATGCAAGAGGACACCACCACACAGGAAACACTTCAAACCCGAGTTGTGGCGTAAAAATAATGAGGCATTAATAAAGGCTGATAACTTAAAGGGGCTCCTCGGATGCCTGACTTGTGAACTCTTCGGATTCATCTTGGCGATCCTCAAGAACAGTGATGGGAAGATTTATTGAACCGGTTTTCAAGACCGACGGCCGAAGACGAAGAACTATTTGGAAGAACCGAGGAGTGTCCCCAACTTGAAGACTGGTTCATGGGGCTACTGAGGGAGTCCGGGACTAAGGGGTCCTCGGTCCGCTGGCCTAATCTCTACGGGCCGAACTCATGGGCCACTTCGGGCAGCCGATGACATATGCGAGGAAGATTCTACAAGACATGGTGATCACGACAAGGACTCCTCTCCACCGACGTAGCCGACTAGGACTCTTGTTATCCTAGGCCTCTGGTGTATTATAAGCCGAGGCCAGGCTAGTCATTAGACACACAATGATAGATCATTATGATATACACAATCATAACTCTTTGGGTTTAGACCATCAGATACGATCTCGAGGTAGATCAACTCAGTACTCGACTCACCATCATCAATACAAACAAAGCAGGACGTAGGGTATTACCTCCATAGAGAGGGCCCAAACCTGGGTAAACATCGTCTCCCTTCTCTCCTGTAACCCATCGATCCAAGATCTATAGTGCGGGACCCCCTACCCGAGATCTGCCGTTTTTGGTACGGACACGGACCATGCTCCCGGAGCGACCTCTCCGTCATCAGCTCCATCTAACAAACGAACTCCTCGTCCATCAGAGCTTCCTCTGAGAGGAGGCATGGCTATGGCGGCCACGGCGCCGAGTCCTCCCCATAGACAGAAGAGATGAAAATCTCCTCCTTGTCGCAGGAGCGAGCGCGGGCCCCCGGAGAGCAAGGGCGGTTGTGCCAAGAGCTGTGCGAAGATCCACTACCATCACCGTCTGCTCACGCGGAGAACCACAACTTTGTTATCGCTGAAAGATTAGGAGTTCAAATAGCAGGAGGCTCTTGAAGAGGAGGAGGAGGAGGAGAAGAGAACTGGAGGTGTGCATGTGCATTGCTAGAGCACGGTACCTGTAACCCAAACCAGGCGAATGGTCAGTCAGCCCGCTTCAATGCGATGGAGTAGTAGGAATATGTTTCTCGGGACAACACGTACGTCCTATAGCAGTAACACCCATCTGGTTGCGTCCGTCAGTGTCGGTATCCTAGATTAGGGAGGGCTCACCATGTCGGCCTGTTGTTCAAGGGTCGGCCGAGGACCCGCTGACAACCAAAGAATGGGCCATATGGCCCTCGACGTACTGAAGATGGAGTCCTTCGAAGACTTGACATATACATCAGGGCATATTCAAATATTCAACATTTTTATCTCTAGATGTAGCCGATCATGTGTAATCCTAGATACCACCGGTGCCTATATATGCCGACGAGTTTAGTCTGCAGAGGGGGGGGGGGGGTAGAACTCATTCATACGATCTCGAGGTATCATCATGTACTTTATATCTCCATCATAATCAATATAACAAGAGCATGACGTGGGGTTTTACCTTTTTAAGAGGGCCCAAACCTGGATAAACATCGTGTCTTTCTCTACTTCCTGTTACCACCTAGCCAAGATCCGCCGGTTTTAAGATCAATATTGGTGACCCATAGAGGTCTCAATGTGTGGTCACAAAGGTTCAATGAAAGTATAGATCGACGATCAGATCCACTCCAGCGTGATTATTGCGCCGAAGCATCAAGGCCTCGGTTTAACTGAGACGTAGGAGAATCGTGGAGCTCCTACCCATCGTCCATGCATACATCCCAACAAACCAATCTAAGTGGTCGGATTTCTCACCGTATCTTCGGATCCGGCCGAGGACCTTCAAGCGGTCACTTCCCAAGAGCCGATTTCGCACCTGCCACGGGATTTAATTTTTTTTTGAGGAAAACCTACCACGGGATAATAGTCAAGTCTGGCCGGACCAACAAGCCCCCTTGTTCAGCCCGACAAGCACGACACACAGTCCGGCCCGAGGTCAACACTAAATCAACCTCGGGAATTTTCCTCCCGGAAGCCGACGATAGATCGCTCTGGAATTGAATTTCAGCTCTCACCCCCACCCCACGTTATGTACTGCCCCGATAACTCAGGACCGACGAACCTCTGGGATTTGGCTTACGTTACACAAAAATGAAAAGAAATAGTCCTGCAGTTCTGGATGCGATTCATGTTCGTGAAGAACAAAATCCAGGTTGTTGCGACGCGAGGCCTTAACAACATTTCAACTCAATTTACATGACAAAGAAATCACAAACACCCTGGCACTAAGATGTGTTAGAACGTTCCCCGAGCTATCAAACATCGTTACATGATGATGTATCATGGAAGATGCCTGGCTAGAAGACAAGGAACAAAAGAACTCGAGGCCGGATCTATCAGATTCCGACGACGACAAGCTCTCGCGCCATAGCCGACGCCAAAAACGATCTACAATCAAAAAGTCAGTCGACTGGCCTGCACGAAACAAGCAACCGTCCAAAAACATAAGTTTGCGCTGGACACGATCTTTGCCATGCTCAATCCACTCTGTCTCGTTCAACACAAAACCAAATCATAAGCTTTGAGCATGTTGGGTCGATAGACAAGTGGCAAAAGGAGGAGTAAACCTCCTAGACAACCTTGGGACCTGAAAAACCGAGGAAAAACACTAAGCTGGGAGGGGTAGTCATCTGACGACAACGAGATCTTGATGATCTATCAGATCCCCCCCTCGTGGAACCAACTAAAGAGAGTTCTTAGGGAAATTAACGACACGTTAGTGACATGGTAACCACGGACATCAGATGGTTGGACACACCAATTACTTTCGGACAGGAGGGTCAACTGATGCCCAACCCCTTGCCAAGGAGACGCGTCCCTAGTCCTCAATCCTATTATCGATGGCTACCGGCTTACCAAAGTCCTGATGGACGGCGACAACAGCTTAGACCTCATCCACGAGGAAACTAACGCAGTTCGATAAAACACGCATCGAGCCAAGCCAAACTACGTTCAAAGGGATAATCCTAGGAAAAGAGGTGCAATGCAGCGGTAGGGTCACATTGGACGTTGTATTCGGAACACCCGACAACTACTGAGTCAAGGAGTTTCACACAGTCCGCCACTACGCATACATGAAGCTTAAGATGCCAAGACCAAATAAAGTGATCAAAGTTACTAGCAACACAGATAGATCGCTCAAAGCCGAGAATAAAATTACAACACCTGCCTTAGAGGAAGAATAAAATGATGTGTTCAACGGAAGTCTCAGGGAACAAGATCATGATCTCATCATTGCACATTGCACGGTCCAAACGCACCTGAATATTCTCTTCCCCATCTATCTTATTGTCCCATGCAAACGGATAGCCTGAGGAGAGTGGATTTTTAGATCCCGGGTGCCTAGGCACCCTCTTATCTCTACCATCCATTTAAAGTATGATGCCTAGAGATTTGAACCTGCAAGTGTGCATGCAGGTGAGAGAAGGAGAGTTTGTCAGGAGAGAGAGAGCTAAGAGAAAGCCTGTGAGAGAGAAAGCGTGAGAGAAGAGAGAGATTGTGCATGCATGTGAAACAATGAAGGGAGAGCATCCTGTCACGTTGCAGAGAAACATCTTGTCAAACAATGGGATGCATGCCTCGAGTCATGGTCCAATTCTAGCCAGCCTAGTCCGGCCAAATTCTGCATGCTCCTCCTCTTGTCGCAGTTTCTGTCCCTGATAAAAGCCTGTCTAATTACACTGCTGCTGCTGCAAATCGTCTGCAACTGGCCACAGGCTCGAGCGAATCTTATTGCCACTGGACGGACGAGATAGGAGGGTGCCGGGACTCCCGGGTGCCATCTGAGATCCGCAAGGTCGCTGTCTGCCAAGCACTTTCGAAAATCTTCCATTAGCATGAACGATCTCGGGTTTTCTCTTTTTGCTCTGTTTGGAGCAAAATCTCATTAGAGTCGCCTGCACAACCATGGTAGGTTATCTTGTCTCCTCAGGTACTGGATAGCATGCCGCGTTTTGGGCCTCTTCTCAATCCGAGGTTCCCTGTAGATTCCAGTGAATCTCCTAGTGGCGCCCTCAAATGAAATCTCAGCATCCAAGTAGAACTCACACCATGGCCTCAAATTACTTGCACTTATCTCTCCACCACAAAGCTAATCCACCACTCTGACCCACACAATCCATCGTTGCACCTTGTCTGATACACATACTCCATCTCAACATTTCCATTGCTCTAGACCGTTTCTTTGTCGCACTCAAAACCACCACCGTTGGGTTGTAAGACCGTATCAGGTCCCTAAGTTCGCCAACTGTCACGTCCAAGACGTATAAGGGGTATACCCCCGCCCCCCCAAGACGTATAAGGGGTAGGGGTCATTTCACACGCCGTACGTCCCCCGCGCCATACAGTCGTCCGCGTCAGCGTACATGCCGCCCGCATGACTGCTGCACGCGCCCCTCCCTCGGTACGTGTGGAAAACGGTTCGCTCAATCACGCGACGTACTGCCGCCCGTGTACGCTCACCCAGCGGCTACCGCAGGCAAATACCCTACAGCCCTCTGTCGTTCGCCTGATTCTACTCTAATTCTTAGGTGACCGGTTAGAGTTGGCCTTACCTGATTTTTTAGATGTTGTTAAGGTAATGCGAGTAACTGGGTGTCGTTGTCGTAGTCTTTAGGTATAGGATTCAGGTCACTGACAGTGCAAGGCGAGAGGAACAGCCCGAGGGACACTACATCAATGGACAATTACTGGCTTGTTACGGGTGAGTTTGAGTTAACAAAGAGTGATTGGATTAAGGAGGAGGAAGGGGCCGCATCCATCTGAAAATCAGGAGTATTCGCGTAGGGGGTCCCGAGATGTGAGATTAGAATCGATGGGTAACAGGAGACGAAGGAGACGGTGTTTTACCCAGGTTCGGGCCCTCCTATGGAGGTAAAACCCTACGTCCTGCTTGATTGTATTGATGTGTATGAATATTACAGAGTCGATCTACCTCGAGATCAAATGACTAAACCCTAGATGAGTTCACCTGTCTCTACAATCTAAACCCTCCGGCTTATATAGACACCGGGGTCCTAGGGTTACACATAGTCGGTTGCCTATCGAAGGAATAAACATGCCTATTCTATCACCTTAAGCTCGAAGGGCACGCCACGGCTCCTGAGATCCTCCCCCCTAGTAACGGGGTATTCGGTCAGTCCAATCCTCCAAGGAGTGGTCCACGAGTCCGGCCCATAAGGAATAAGTCGGCAGTCTGAGGACCCCTTAATCCTGGACTCCCTCAGTAGCCCCGAACTAGCCTCCAATGCCGAGGTATATAGTCCGGACAGTCCCACGCTCCCAAAGTCTTCGGCTTGTGCTACTTCTTGAGCTTGCGTTGGTTTTCCCTTGAAGAGGAAAGGGTGATGCAGGAAAGTAGATAAGTATTTCCCTCGGTTGTTGAGAACCAAGGTATCAATCCAATAGGAGATACAAGCAAGTCCCCAATCTTTGCACCTACACAAACAATCAAAAACTTGCAGCCAACGCTATAAAGGGGTTGTCAATCCCTTCACGGTTACTTGCAAGGATGAGATCTGATGGAGATAGATATAGAAGATTACTAAAATGAAAAGTAAAACAAAAGTAAAAAGATTGCAGCAAAGTATTTTTTGTATTTTTGGTTTAGAGATCTGAAAATATAATATGGAAAATAGACCCGGGGGACATAGGTTTCACTAGAGGCTTCTCTCTTGAAGGAATATAATACGGTGGGTGAACAAATTACTGTCGAGCAATTGAGAGAAAAGCGCATAGTTATGACGATATCCAAGGCAATGGTTATGTATATAGGCATCACGTCCGTGTCAAGTAGACCGAAACGATTCTGCATCTACTACTATTACTCCACACATCGACCGACTCCTACCTGCATCTAGAGTATTAAGTTCATGAAGAACAAAGTAACGCATTAGGTAAGATGACATGATGTAGAGGGATAAACTCAAGCAATATGATGAAAACCCCATCTTTTTATCCTCGATGGCAACAATACAAATACGTGCCTCGCTACCCCTACTTTGTCACTGGGTGAGGACACCGATAGATTGAACCCAAAACTAAGCACTTCTCCCATTGCAAGAATTACCAATCTAGTTGGCCAAACCAAACCAATAACTCGAAGAGACTTCCAAAGATATAAAATCATGCATATAAGAATTCAGAGAACATTCAAATAATATTCATAGAGAATATGATTATAAACCCACAATTCATTGGATATCGACAAACACACCGCAAAAGAATATCATGAAGAACATGGTATTGAAGAACTTGGAGAGAGAAGAAGCCATCTAGCTACTAGCTATGGACCCGAAGGTCTGAGGTGAACTACTCACGCATCATCGGAGGGGCAATGGAGTTGATGTAGATGCCCTCCGTGATCGAATCCCCCTCCGGCAGATTACCGGAAAAGGCTCCAAGATGGGATCTCACGGGAACAGAGGCTTCCGGCGGCGGAAAAGTATTTTCGTGGCTCTCTTTGGTATTGGGGGAATATTTGGGAATTTATAGGCCGAAGATTAGGGTTGGAGGACCTGCAGGGGGGCCACAAGCCAGGGGGGCGCGCCCCCCTAGGGCACGCCCTGCAGGCTTGTCGCCTCCCGGCAGGTCTCCTTACTTCATCTCCAAGTCTGGTAGGTTTCTTCTGGTCCAAGAAAAATCATCCCGAAGATTTTATTCCATTTGGACTCCATTTAATATTATTTATCTGTAATACTCAAAAACAAGGAAAAAACAGAAACTGGCAGTAGGCACTAGGTTAATAGGTTAGTCCCAAAAATAATATAAAATAGCATATTAATGCATATAAAACATCCAAAACAGATAATATAATAGCATGGAACAATAAAAAATTATAGATACGTTGGAGACGTATCAAGCATCCCCAAGTATAATTCGTGCTCGTCCTCGAGTAGGTAAATGATAAAAACAGAATTTTTGATGTGGAATGCTACCTAACATATTTATCCATGTAATATTCTTTATTGTGGCATGAATGTTCAGATCCATAAGATTCAAAACAAAAGCTCAATGTTGACATAAAAACAGTAATACTTCAAGCATACTAACAAGCAATTGTGTCCTTTCAAAATAACATGGTCTTAGAAAGTTATCCGTACAAAATCATATGGTGTGGCTATGCTCCATCTTCCCCACACAAAGTATTTAAATCATGCACACCCCCGATGACAAGTCAAGCAATTGTTTCACACCTTTTATGTTCTCAAAACTTTTCAACTTTCACGCAATACATGAGCGTGAGCCATGGATATAGCACTATAGATGGAATAGAATATGGTGGAGGTTGTGTGGAAAAGGAGAAGATAGTCTCACATCAACTAGGCGTATCAACGGGCTATGGAGATGCCCATCAATAGATATCAATGTGAGTGAGTAGGGATTGCCATGCAACGGATGCACTAGATCTATAAGTGTATGAAAGCTCAAAAAGAAACTAAGTGCACTACTAGGAGAAAGCCTACTAGTAGCGCTTGAAATACCTATAGCAGTAGCACTGGGTCCAGTGCTACTGCTATCGCGCTACAGCTAAGTGGTAGTAGTAGCGCTGGTTAGTGCAGCGCTACTGCTAAGTATTGTTACCAGTAGCGCTGCACTAACCAGCGCTACTGATAACTATCTGTAGCGCTGCACAATGGCAAGCGCTGCTGTTAATCCAGCACTGCCGCTAGATGCCTTCCAGCGCTGCTGCTAGTATTCCTGCTTTCACAAATTACATTCCCCTCTACGTATTTGTGCATGCTCTATACAGTAATAATTATTGTGCCAACAACTACATTTAGATTAAAGTGCATGGATGCAAGTGATCATGTTGAGTTAGAGGAAAATATGATGTTGCGATACAACATCATATTTTCCTCTAACTCAACATGATCACTTGCATCCATCCACCTTAATCAAATATATGTCATATAACTCAACATAATGTCATAGAATTTCTCGTAGAACCGATCATATATACATATATATATATATCATCGAATTTCTCGTACGACGACCATTCACATACATATATATATATATACAATTGTAGCACAAAATAACACATTGTACCTAGGACCTACTCCTCTCTCATAGGACCTACTCTACCCTCTCTTAGGTAAAATATCATAAAACAAGATAGGCCCTGACTCTCCATTATGGAGAATGGAGATCATCCTGTCTCCAATTCTTGGCCTACGCACAATGTTGCTTCCAAGTAGCTCTCTACGATCGACCATACATTTTTTCCAATCTTTGATTATCATGTCTTCATCGGTTTTAGAAATCCGGTATGGACAACAGTGATGCGTAGGCTGACCTGGCCGTAAGCTCATAACATCAAGGTGACCTTCCGGAAACATCAGATGAGGCACACAATCCTTCGGGATTTTCTGTTGAAAAACATAGTCATAACTTCGTAGTTAGCAATGTAGTTTAGTTTTAAAAATAATTTATGCAAAAGATGCACGGATGTCGTAATAGTAAAAAATCTTACCATGCCATCTCTATGGATGTTACCGTAGTTCAACATGTGCACTAGTGGCACGTATTGACCATAATGTGTAGGAGTTTGATAATAGGTATTGTAATTCTGAAGATCATTAATAAATGAGATAAGATGATTTTTCTCCTGACAAGTTAATTCTGCGCCATCGGTGTAGTAGGTTCTGTCTACCATCTTCCGTACATTTTTTGAAGAATGAAAATAAGCTATCAATGGAAATAAGCTGTCAACTATTTTGAAATAAACAATATAAATTACATAATAAATATGTTTAACAAACTCACACGGAGGCAGAATCGGAATCATAATAAATATGGTTGAGAAACTCACATAATGGTAGAACTGGAGGCGTCTGCACATCGACCCAGATGTCGATATTACCTTCAATTTCATCTTCCGGACGAATATCAAAGGTGATAAGCATATTAGGCTCAAATGCGTAAGCCTTGCATAGTGCTTGCCAACTTTTGCATTCAAAGTAGGAGTAGGTGTCTGCATTGTACAATTTTACGGCAAAAGTATAAGCATGCTCGGTCCTCAAGTGAACTCTCTTTACCTCCATACTTTTTTTAGTATTGAAACCAATCTTATCCAAGACATAAATTCTTGCATGGCAGGGGATACGCTAGTAGAATAGTAAAAAATTAAAATTATAAGTTGAAGCAAAAGAAGCAGAAGTCATGCTTAATTACGAAAAAAGACTTGTCGTTGTGACTTACTGTATCCACTTCGAAGGTCTCATCCAGCACGATGCTGAAGCGCCTACCATCAACTTGGTGAGGCTTGTCGCACAGGCCACGCTCGTCTTTGCATAATTCGCACATAACGAATTTCCTTTCGTCGTCAGACATTTCCTATGTTCATAGTTGAAACATTTAAAATCGATCGAAGGCAACTACCAGGAAACTGATCAACACACAGATCACTATTACTCAATATGCAACGGGTTGACTTTACGTCTGTCGAGTCTTTCCTTCCTAAACTCTCAACTCACGTATATGGTGGGCACTCCCTCTGATATTGCGACCGTCGGTGATGGTGGCTCCTCCATTCGTCCCCGAGTGCATTACACCAAAATGTCTAGCACACGGGAACGAAGGAGAAGCGACCCCCACGACAACAGTCGGGATTCTTCCTCTCTCATATTTCGACCGTCGGTGATGGTCGCTACTCCTCCTTTCCCTAGTGCATTACAAATATCTAGCACAAGGAAAAGAAGGAGAAGCGACCCCCACGACAACAGTCGGGATTCTTCCTCTCTCATATATATATATATGGTGGACACTCTCCCTCACTGAAAGACACACAAGGAGCCAAAACAGACCTAAAGTCGACCCGTTCCATATATCGAGCAATGACATAGAAAAAATGCCCTATGTTTTGCCGGAATATCATTGAATTCCCGTTCTGGCAAATCACAAGCACTCGATATGTCCTACATTGTAGCACAAGTCATGCTAAAATTCATGAAAAATATGAGGCATGACCTTTGCTAAAAACAGGACATATCGAGCGCCTGAAATATGCCGGAACGGAAACGAATCAACATTCCGGCAAAACATAGGTCACTCGGAGGTACATTGCAAACAAGAACACCAAGACATCCTCTATATTCAGAATATGACATGTTCATTCTAGCAAATGAGTAAATAGTTTCAGGATCACTAGAAACTATCAACTATGTCTAAAAATAATATACTAAAACCCTATTAATAATTCAGTTAACTAGAAACTATCAACTAAACCCTAAAAACTATCCTAAATCAAAGTGTTATATATGAACAGAGGCTTATATCAACTAAAAACTATCAACTATGTCTAAATTTTTACTAATCAGTTAATCATACTAAATCAAAATGTTGCATATCAACAAGAAAATATCAACTAGCCTACTAAATCAAAATGTAGCAGGGAGGAGGGGTTGTGGATGGAGGAGGGAGGAGGGAGAAGAAGGGGCGACTGAAGGAGCGAGGAGGAAGGAGGACGGAGGAGGAAGGCGGAGCGAGGAGGGGCCGGCCGGCGGCGAATGGAGGAGTGGAGGGAGGACGGAGGAGGTGGGCGGGGAGGAGGGAGGAGGGAGGAGGGGGAGGATTACCGAGTCCAGGGAGGAGGGGGAGGTGACGGCGGCAGAGGGAGGAGGGGTAGGCAACGGCGGCATTGAGCGGCGGGGGGCGATAGTGTGAGGGGGGAGTGAGGGGCCGGGAGTGAGGAAGAGAGAGGGAGCGCACGGGGTGGATAAGGTTGTCATAGCAGCAGCGAGGGTTGGTGCCAAGCGCTACAGATAAGTAGAATAGCAGCAGCGCTAGTCGAGGAAGGGCGCTACTACTATACCTAGCCTGTCGGGAATGGTGTGGCAATTATAATAGTAGCGCGTTTTATACGTGCCACGCTACTGATATGTGTTTATTAGTAGCGCCGTTTTTTGACACGCGCTACTGATAAGTATCAGCAGCGCCTCCTTTTAAAAAGCGCTACTGGTAAGCTCCTGTGTATAAGGTTTTCCCTAGTAGTGGTGGGTGTGCATCCAACTTGCTTGCTCACAAAGACCTAGTGCAATTTGAGGAAGCCCATCATTGGAATATACAGGCCAAGTTATATAATGAAAAATTCCCACTAGTATATGAAAGTGACAAAAAATAGGAGACTCTCTATCATGAAGATCAAGGTGCTACTTTGAAGCACAAGTGTGGAAAAAAGGTAGTAACATTGTCCCTTCCCTCTTTTCTCTCATTTTTTTGGTAGGCATCTTTGGCCTCATTTTTTTTATTTGGGCTTCATTGGCCTCTTTTATTATTTGTAAAGTCCGGAGACTCATCCCTACTTGTGAGGGAATCATAGCTTCCATCATCCTTTCCTCTCATGTGACAATGCTCTAATAATGATCATCATCACACTTTTATTTACTTACAACTCGATACCTACAACAAGATATGACTCTATATGAATGCTTCCGGTGGTGTACCAGGATGTGCAACGATCTAGCATAGCAAATGACATCAAAAAATGGACAAGCCATAAAAACATCATGCTAGCTGTCTTACGATCTTGTAAAGCAATATGACAATGATGGTGCGTGTCATAAAAAACGGAACGGTGGAAGTTGCATGGCAATATATCTCGGAATGGCTATGTAAATGCCATAATAGGTAGGTATGGTGGCTGTTTTGAGGAAGGGTATATGGTGGGTTTAATGCACCGGCGAAAGTTGCACGATACTAGAGAGGCTAGCAATGGTGGAAGGGAGAGAGTGCGTATAATCCATGGACTCACATTAGTCATAAAGAACTCACATACTTATTTCAAAAATCTATTAGTTATCGAAGCAAAGTATTAGACGCATGCTCCTAGGGGAGATGTTGGTAGGAGTTAACCATCGCGCGCTCCCGACCCTCACACAAAGGATGACAATCATTAAACAAATCATGCTCCGACTTCGTTACATAACGGTTCACCATACGTGCATGCTACGGGAGTCACAAACTTTAACACAAGTATTTTTACCATTCCAAAATTACTCACTAGCATGACTCTAACATCACCATCTTTATATCTCAAAACTATATGCAAGGAATCCAACTTCTCATAGTATTCAATGCTCTTTATATGAAAGTTTTTATTATATCCCTCTTGGATGCCCATTATATTAGGAATAAATTCATAACCTAAACCAATTACCATGCTGTTTAAAGACTCTCAAAATAATATAAGTGAGGTACGAGAGTTCAATTATTTCTATAAAAAAAACACCACCGTGCTCTAAAAAGATATAAGTGAAGCACTAGAGCAACATTGCCTAGCTCAAAAGATATAAGTGAAGCACAAAGAGTATTCTAATAAATTCACGATTAATGCGTGTCCCTCTAAAAAGATGTGTGCAGCAAGGATGATTGTGGAAAACTAAAAAGCAAAGACTCATATCATACAAGACGCTCCAAGCAAAACACATATCGTGTGGTGAATTAAAATATAGCCTCAAGTAAATTTACTGATGGATTGAAGACGAAAGAGGGGATGCCTTCCGGGGCATCCCCAAGCTTAGGCTCTTTGGTATCCTTGAATATGGCTTGGGGTGCCTTGGGCACCCCCAAGCTTAGGCTCTTGCCACTCCTTATTCCATAGTCCATCAAATCTCTACCCAAAACTTGAAAACTTCACAACACAAAACTCAACAGAAAACTCGTGAGATCCGTTAGTATAAGAAACATAAATCACCACTTTAGGTACTGTTGTGAACTCATTATTTATTTATATTGGTGTAATATCTACTGTATTCTAACTTTTCCATGGTTCATACCCCCCGATACAACCCATAGATACATCAAAATAAGCAAACAACACAAAGAAAACAGAATCTGTCAAAAACAGAACAGTCTGTAGCAATCTGTAAACTTCGAATACTTCTGTAACTCCAAAAATTCTGAAACATTAGTAAAATCAGGGCAATTTGTATATCAATCTTGTGTAAAAAATTCAGATCCAATTGACGCTCTGGTGAATTTATAAAATTCCTGGACTGAGCGCAAAAGTTTCTGTTTTTCAGCAAAACCAAATCAACAATCACCGTAAACCATCCCAAAGGTCTTACTTGGAACAAACACTAATTAAAACAATAAAACACAATTACTACAGAGGTAATAATGTGCAAAACACTCAAGAACAGAAGAAAAAAACAGAAACATAAAATAAAATTGGGCTGCCACCCAACAAGCGCTATTGTTTAACGCCCTTAGCTAGGCATAACGCAATAGAGATCTAGGTATTGTCATCTTTGATATGCAATCCATAAGTAGCTCTGATAATATATTCATAAGGTAATTTAATTTTCTTTCTAGGAAAGTGTTACATGCCTTTCCTTAACGGAAATTGGAATCTAATGTTTCCTTCTTTCATATCAATAATTGCACCGATCGTTCTAAGGAAAGGTCTACCAAGAATAATAGGGCATGTAGGATTGCAATCTATATCAAAAACAATGAAATCTACGGGCACATAATTCCAATTTGCAACAATAAGAACATCGTTAATCCTTCCTATAGGTTTCTTAATAGTGGAATCCGCTAGATGCAAATTTAAAGAGCAATCATCAAGATCATGGAAACCTAGCACATCACATAAAGTTTTCGGAATCGTGGAAACGCTAGCACCCAAATCACACAAAGCATGGCACTCATAATCTTTAATTTTAATCTTAATAGTAGGTTCCCACTCATCATAAAGATTTCTAGGTATGGAAACTTCCAACTCAAGTTTTTTTTTCAAAAGATTTCATCATAGCATCAACGATATGTTTTGTAAAAGCTTTATTTTGATTATAAGCATGCGGAGAATTCAACATGGGTTGCAAAAAGGAAATACAATCAGTCAAAGAACAACTATCATAATTAAAGTCCTTGAAATCCAAAAGATTGGGTTCATTGCTATTTAAAGTTTTGACCTCTTCAATCCCACTTTTATCAATCTTAGCATTAAGATCTATAAACTCCGAATCATTGGGACGACTTTTAACTAAAGTTGACTTATCTCCAGTCCCATCTTTATCAAGATTTGTATTAGAAAACAAAGATTCAATAGGAGTCACATCAATCACATTAAGATCCTCATCATTATTATCATGAGAACACACCTTTTCAAGCCATTCACGCTTAGCACGCATTCTAGCGGTTCTTTCCTTACATTCATCAATAGAACTTCTCATAGCTTTTAAAGACTCATTAATATCATGCTTAGGTGGAGTAGTTATAATTTTCAAAGAATCAATCTCAAGAGAAATTCTATCAACGTTCCTAGCCAAATCATCAATCTTGAGCAATTTTTCTTCAATCGTAGCATTGAAAACCTTTTGCGAACTAATAAATTATTTAATATTATTCTCAAGATCAGAGGGCATCTTATTACAATTTCCATAAGAATTTTTGTAGGAATTACCATAATTATTAGAGGAATTACTAGGAAACGGCCTAGGGTTGAAATTACCTCTATAAGCGTTATTACCAAAATTGTTCCTACCAACAAAATTCACATCCATAGATTCATTATTATTTCCAATCAAAGAAGACAAAGGCATATCATTAGGATCAATAGGAGCACTCTTACTAGCAAAAAATTTCATGAATTCATCCACATTTTTACTCAAAGTGTTTATTTCTACAATAGCATGCACCTTTTTACTAGTAGGAGATCTTTCGGTATGCCATTAAGAGTAATTTGCCATAAAATTATCTAGGATTTTAGTAGCTTCTCCTAATGTGATTTCCATAAAAGTACCACCCGCGGCGGAATCTAAAAGATTTCTAGAAGCAAAATTCAATCCCGCATAAAAAATTTGTATAATCATCCATAAACTCAAACCGTGTGCGGGGCAATTTCTACTCATTAGTTTCATCCTCTCCCAAGATTGTGCAACATGCTCATGATCAAGTTGCTTAAAATTCATTATATCGTTCCTAAGGGAGATGATCTTAGCTGGCGGAAAGTACTTGGAAATAAAAGCATCTTTACACTTATTTCATGAATCAATACTATTTTTAGGCAAAGATGAAAACCAAGTTTTAGCACGATCTCGTAGTGAGAAAGGAAATAGCTTCAATTTAACAATATCATTATCCACATCTTTCTTCTTTTGCATATCACACAACTCAACGAAAGTATTTATATGGGATGCGGCATCTTCATTAGGAAGGCCGGAAAATTGTTCTTTCATAACAAGATTAAGCAAAGCGACATTAATTTCATAAGATTCCGCACTAGTGGTGGGAGCAATCGGAGTACTAATAAAATCATTATTATTAGTATTGGAAAAGTCACACAATTTGGTATTCTCTTGAGTCATAGTGACAAAGCAAGCAATGTAGCACACAAGCAAACAAAAGGCAAACGAAAAGACGAACGGAAGAAGGGCGAATAAAAAGGCAAATCTTTTTGGTATTTTTCTGAAAATCATTTTAGAAGTGGGGGAGAGGAAAACGAGAGGAAAATGGCAAATAATGTAAATGCAGGAGATGAGTTTGTGATGGGTACTTGGTAGGCTTGATGTAGATCTCCCCGGCAACGGCGCCAGAAATCCTTCTTGATACTTCTTGAGCTTGCGTTGGTTTTCCCTTGAAGAGGAAAGGGTGATGCAGCAAAGTAGATAAGTATTTCCCTCAGTTGTTGAGAACCAAGGTATCAATCCAGTAGAAGATACAAGCAAGTCCCCAATCCCTTCACACAAACAATCAAACACTTGCACCCAACGCTATAAAGGGGTTGTCAATCCCTTCACGGTTACTTGCAAGGATGAGATCTGATAGAGATAGATATAGAAGATTACTAAAACGAAAATTAAAACAAAAGTAAAAAGATTGCAGCAAAGTATTTTTGGTATTTTTGGTTTATAGATCTGAAAATATAATATGGAAAATAGACCCGGGGGACATAGGTTTCACTAGAGGCTTCTCTCTTGAAGGAAAATAATACGGCGGGTGAACAAATTACTGTCGAGCAATTGATTATGCATATAGGCATCACGTCCGTGTCAAGTAGACCGAAACGATTCTGCATCTACTGCTATTACTCCCCACATCGACCGACTCCTGCCTGCATCTAGAGTATTAAGTTCATGAAGAACAGAGTAACGCATTAGGTAAGATGACATGATGTAGAGGGATAAACTCAAGCAATATGATGAAAACCCCATCTTTTTATCCTCGATGGCAACAATACAAATACGTGCCTCGCTACCCTTACTTTGTCACTGGGTGAGGACACCGCAAGATAGATCCCAAAACTAAGCACTTCTCCCATTGCAAGAATTACCAATCTAGTGGGCCAAACCAAACCAATAACTCGAAGTGACTTGCAAAGATATGAAATCATGCATATAAGAATTCAGAGAAGATTCAAATAATATTCATAGATAATCTGATTATAAACCCACAATTCATTGGATCTCGACAAACATACCGCAAAAGAGTATTACATCGGATAGATCTCCATGAAGATCACGAAGAACATGGTATTGAAGAACATAGAGAGAGAAGAAGCCATCTAGCTACTAGCTATGGACCCGAAGGTCTGAGGTGAACTACTCATGCATCATCGGAGGGGCAATGGAGTTGATGTAGATGCCCTCCGTGATCGAATCCCCCTCCGGCAGATTACCTGAAAAGGCTCCAAGATGGGATCTCACGGGAACAGAGGCTTCCGGCGGCGGAAAAGTATTTTCGTGGCTCTCTTTGGTATTGGGGGAATATTTGGGAATTTATAGGCCGAAGATTAGGGTTGGAGGACCTGCAGGGGGGCCACAAGCCAGGGGGGCGCCCCCCCTAGGGCGCGCCCTGCAGGCTTGTCGCCTCCCGACAGGTCTCCTTACTTCATCTCCAAGTATGGTAGGTTTCTTCTGGTCCAAGAAAAATCATCCCGAAGATTTTATTCCGTTTGGACTCCGTTTAATATTCCTTATCTGCAATACTCAAAAACAAGGAAAAAACAAAAACTGGCACTAGGCACTAGGTTAATAGGTTAGTCCCAAAAATAATATAAAATAGCATATTAATGCATATAAAACATCCAAAACAGACAATATAATAGCATGGAACAATCAAAAAATATAGATACGTTGGAGACGTATCAGCTTGCGGGGCGAGTTCTTCTTTTTTCTATATTCGGTAAACAATGATCCGGCCATCAGTGACTTCTCGATCACCGAAACGTCACAGGGCCCACAGCTTTAACTTTGCTGTCCAGAGCTAACGACGCTCCTCGATTCCTGTGCGCCAATGGGAGATGGGCGGCTCAGCAACCTTTTACAGGACTGCCCTTTCTGCACGCGAAGGGGAGGAACCGCCTATATTAAGCAGGCTGATCCGTTGCTTAGGCAAACCTCTCCCCTTCCTCTCCATCGAAAAGTCCCAAGCGAGAGAACTTGAAAATATGGCGAGCGCCCCTGGCACCTCCTCGCGCCCTCACGGCCCTCTTCCCAGAGATTGGGCAAGCTAGCTGTTCAGTGTCCCTCCTCCGACTGCTCAACCTCAAGACCCAGGGTTATCTTCCCGCCTCGGATCTGGCGTTCACCCGAGCCGGATTGACTTCTTCGAACGGCGAGGCCTTCGCAGAGAATTTCCCTACCCCACGCAAGGAGGATGTAACACCCCAAAAATCGGGTTATCGATTTTTGTGCTATTATTCCTTCCTAGCTTTTCTCTCCCGAATTTTTCCTCTGGAATTTGGCAAGGGACCAGGTGAATCCAGTCTGTCCTCAGCCTCTCAGTGCTTTTCTCATGCTCTTGTGCCAGTCAACCCTTTTGTCTGCAACCCCGAATCTCATTCAAACCCCTAGTTCCGAAATATTGGAACCGGGAATTCTGCCTTTGTGTTTTCAAAAGAGCCATCCTTTTCCTTGCTCTATTGATCCACCCAAAATTTCCTGAGATCCCTAATCTCTCCTAGACCCTAGATGTGCAAAAATATTGCTATGTCCTATGCACTATTTCTCATCTAGAATTAATTCCTCTTTCTGCCATTCTGAGGAATTAAATCCAGAGAAATATCTATCCATCTCGAGAGGTCATGAAAACTTGTGGAGATATTCTTTGTGGATATATTGAGCTCTAATAAAAATATTGGCTATAATTAAATTAGGGAGATTGCATTTTCCTATTTAAAGTCAATATTCCAATTTGGGGCATTTCCAAAGGAACTACCATTTTGGTAGCCAGGAAAATTCCCAAATAATTTGTGGAGCTTCTTATATCCATATATTCTCCATTTCCATCCAAATATCCAGTTCCCCAATTCAAATTTTGAGCTCCACTTCCATTTGCAGATTCTGTCCAGATTTGTGGTTTGCAAAGGAAGTGCTAGATTCCTTGATCTCCTTGGGCTAAGATTTTCCAGGGTGATGCATTGTGATAAATTAGCATTGTCCTCCAAATATTGGCCCAATCCCTCTAGCCAATCATCCTCAGTGATTTTCTCAAGTTTTTGCCCAGATTGGAGCATTGTGAAGGAAGTACCATTTCTGCTTGGGCAAATGGTATGAAACTTTTACAGTGTCTCCATATGCTCAAATCTTTGATCTCCTCCAAAAATTATTCATGTCCATGTAGCCATTTGATCCCAGCATCATTTTCTTCATATCTGGTCAATCTGCCAAGTTACAAAGGAAGTGGCATTTTTCTTTGCCTATTTGAGCTGAGCTCTTGCCAAGGGAGTGACCCTAGCATGTGATTGACCTCTGCCAAGGATCTTGCCAAGAGGAGCACTGTGATGACCATGGCCTAGCACAAACACCTGGCTGCCAGCTGTAAAATGACCATGGTTCGGTCACCTCAGGCCTCCCTCTTGTCATCCATCAGCATAGGTCAACTCAGCGCTTAATGGTGAGAGCGCTAGACATAGTTTGGCTTGGAGTTAGCCGTGGCATCGCCCTGGCCACATGGTGACCATGGGCAGACAGAGCCAAGGTCGCGCTCTGTACTTTGGCTCGTCGGTAGCGCTCCTCCAGCTCGTTCCAGGCTGTCCGGGGGTGTCGAAGAGTCACCCAGCGCGTGCTTGAATCGTCCAGAGCCGTCTCCCCTTCGTCCCCTAGCCGTTGGCCGCCTCTGCCGACGTCGATTCGCCGTCGGAACGCCGCCACGTCGCCGGTCATCTTGAAGCTTCGACTGCCATCGAGAGGAGCCCTACCCGAGCTATAAATAGGCGTGCCCGAGCCCCCCCTAGCAGCAGCCCCAGCCCCCTCCTCCTAGCGAGCTCCTGGAGCTCTCTCCCTCGGCAATGGCCGAAGGCCGCCGCCGTTCCCCTTGGCCGATTTTGGCAATGTAGCCCCTCCCCTTCCCCTTTGCCTGTCGCAGCCGCCTCCCCTATGGCCAGCCGAGCCTCCGCCGTCCTCAGCTGCTCCGGGCAAGCGCCGCTGAGGCAGCCCCGCGAGCACCCGTCGGCCACCGCGCCCCGGCCGGTGGCGACGGCGCTGCAGCCCGCCTCCGGTGGCCTCGTGCCCACCCCCGGGCGCGGCGTGGCACGCTGGTGCCGGAGGGCCCGCCGGCCGGCTCTATAGAGCGGCGAGGTGTCCGCTACGCCGACGGCCGGTCGCCTCCGCTCTGCCTGGTCGGGGTGGGAGGAGAAGGACAGAGGAGGAAGAGGGAGAAAGGGAGAGGATAAGGCGGGTCCCGCCTGTCATTGAGAGAGGGAGAAAGTCAAACCGGGCCCAGCCGCAGTAAGTGAAGGCGTATTTTGGAAAGTACGCTTTCCAAGCTGGAAAGCGTACTCTGCCGGAGACGCTTTCTGTTTAAACCGCCAGGGACCTATTTGTGGAAGAACTTTTTACAGATTAGTCCCTGGAGCTTTAAACGCGCGTATCTTTTCGACCGTAGCTCGGAATCAGGTAAAACCAGCCCGTTCCGATGGTATTATTTCCATATTGTGTTCACACAGTGGAAATGACCATTTTGCCCTTGCCCTCCGATCGAGCCGCTAAAAGAGACCCCTGATCGGCGAATTCTTCCGCGAGGTGATCGTGCTTTCTTCCCGGTGTATTCGTCGACCCCCAGGCAGGCCAACCTCTTCCATGAGCTCCGGACTTGCGTGATGACTTTGCTTGCACCTGTGTGTTTATCTGTATTGCCTGTTAGTCCGCATCTGCATTCATCGGTGGTAACATCGGTATAGATACTAGTAGTACTCTTCATCTAGTGCCATGCCTTATTTCAATGTTGCCATGCTAATAATAACATTGCTAGTAACAAATTCATGTTAGTATTATGATTGAACCCCTGCTATAATTATCAGTACTATGATCCGTTATGCTATCACTTATAATTGTCAGTGAGGTGGTATGGATATGCTGAGCTGGATTAAGAGATTACTGCCTATGATTATTTTGGGTTTCATCCGGCAGTTGTGGATATAAGGAATTGAATTAATACAACCTAGTTGGTTGATCTTGAGCCACCTGTCCGGGCATAATCGTGCAACCACATTTGCCGGTATGGGACGGCCCTGACCGGGTCTGGCTGCGTGATCTTTTACCGGTACCTCCAAAAAGGGAGGGTTATGCACGGCGTGCTACCCTGATCAGGTAAGCGGTGATAACCCTGTGGGCCCAGTTGAGTTGTTTGGGTACCCATCCCCGTTTGGGACAGTTTGTTTGGCCACGACGGTGGCAGGTGTCATGAGGACACAGGGGCCACCCAAGGCTGACCTCCGAGGGAGGAAAAGTGCCGGTGGTACGATGAAAGAGTCACGAGTCAGGCAGGTTTTGTCGGAACATCGTTGGTCCACCCGAATGGGAGCACGAGGCCATGAGTTCCGTGGTGTGGGTAAAGTTTGCAACCTCTGCAGAGTGTCAAATCTATTCGAATAGCCGTGTCCACGGTAATGGACGACCCGTTCAGACCTCAGTAGGTGGTCAACCATAATAATGATAATAGTGATGGAAGAACTTGTCTTGGGTAGACATCAGGTGATGTCAGGATTAAGATGTGTTAGCCAAGAGATGCCTAGATGATGAGCGGTCGGGTGACCACATGAGTGGAATTGGATCCGTATCCTTTTAGGATGGATCATGAGTATGTTAAGGGTTGTGGGACAACCCAGAAGAGAGTAAGTTGGTGTTCGGTACAGTAGTGCTCTAAGCATTTAACATAATCATTGCCATGCTATGTTAGGTAGATCATACGCATGATTCATGCCATGCCATGCTTGATCCAGGTTTGCCTTGTTAAGTTTCACGTCATGCTTAGAGTTATTTCATGCATAGCATAGTGCTTGCTTTGTTATCTGCTTGTTTGGATGCTATGTATTTGGTTGTCTTGCGAGTACATTCAAAGTACTCACCTGGCCTTGCACGTGGCCAGTTGCAGGAGAAGATCTGTCGTGCTAGAGCGTAACCAAGCCAGTCCTGTGCGTTATGGAGCCCAGCCAGAGGCGTCATTGCCAAGACCTCCAATGCCTTTAGTTAGTCTTGGAGTTATGCATATTGTTGTAAACAACAGTATTGTAATACTCCATTATATTAATAAAGCCATTTTTGCCTGGAATTGCTGTATCATGTCTGTGGCGTGCGTCAGGTCTTATCCTGGGGACTGGCGTGCGTCGGCCCTCTTTCGGGGTGCCACAAGACTTGGTATCAGAGCCAGGCTGGCTATAGGTTACCCTAGCCCCAGACCTACCCCTAGGTTTAACCGGCAGTGAGCCCAATAGATTTGACCCGTCTCTGGCATCCGACATGGTCACTGTGTATCAACAGTCGGCGCAGTCGGAATGGACGTGACCCTACCCAGCTGCCCACCTAGCCATTTAGGATCGGACCGTGACCCCACTTGGTTGTCGGCCGTACCGGTGTATCTTCTACCCGGCACGAGAAGGATCCACGCCATGCTAGCGTGTTCTAGCTGACTGCCTATTTAAGCCCCCTCCCATTTGAGAGCCGTAGCCCTCCCCAGCCAGTAAGCCAGAACCCAGCAAGAGAGACCCAGGCCAGTATCCCAAAACCTGTAGCCATGGCTAGTTCTTCCAAGACCCCCATAGCACCCACGTTTCATAGCCGAACCTTGGGTGATGGATGTTCCGGTTTTCCGCGCATCCTTTCGAGTGTGCTCACTCGTGCCCTTGGCTGTAGCACCCCTCCGGTGTATCTGGTGTTTTAGTCGGACCTTGTTCCCCACCTTTGCAGATTTTATGCAAGGGTGTATATCAGCCCAGGTCCAACCGCGGATGGGAAACCCCTGAATTTTCAGGGCAAACCCGTGCCCACCCCTGCGTTGGCTGTCCAGATGGCTGCCGCAGGAGCCGTTGCCCGTCTTCATGAGCAGTTTCCGCAAATGGCGGAGATGCAAGAGTTCCGCTATCTTCCATCCTCGTCGGACATAGCTGGCAGGTTCTCCAGCATAATGGGAGATGTTGACTCGACTACAGCTCGCCTAGTCCAGTATATTGATGCCCAGGGACTTCTACTCTCTGGCATCCTGAGAGAGTTCCAAGCCATTGATCAAGACACCACCCGGGTTGTTACGGAAGCATACCATGATGCCCGTGAAAAAGCATTCCAGACCACCCGTCCCTTGTTGCCAAACCCAGTGCCACCCTCACAGCTAGTACCACCCTCGCAATCAGTAAACCTATTTTACCCAGTCAGCATCCACCCAAATTCTATTCAGGGAGCTATCCGGCGACTTCGTCGTCGGGATGTGTTCGGTCGAGTTCCCGCTGCAGCTCCAGCAGTTGAGCCCCAGCTCATTGAGGTGTCCGACGATGAAGATGGAAGTTGGCTCAGCCTTCGTCTCCCAGGAGAGCCCCAGCGGAAGTAGGTCCATCTGTGGCTTCGGCAGTGACCAAAGCCAGGAGATGCCGCGAGTATGTGGGCAGCGAAGACTGTTTCTTCGCCTGCAGCTAGCATTAGGACCCTGTAGTTCGAAGGGAGTTGTTGCTGGCCTAGTAAGGCTGCGTGTTGCTGTATGCTTGTGTGTTGTTGCAATGTGATGCATGCCTGTTTGCTCTGTGTGCTTGGTTCATCTGTCACTCTATTAAATAGAAATGTTTAACAAAGTTGGCAGTGGACTCTTAACAAAATCCTAGTTAGTAGAGCACTTACACCTAATAATATTGGACTCGTCTGGAGTCCTTAATTAAAACGTGAGCTGGTGTAGGTGTATGTATCCCACGAGTACATACACCCACTAGCATTAAAACGTTAGTGTAATCTGCTCAATTTGTTTCTTTCTTCCGCCTGCATTTTGCTATCAGGAGCATTCTGCATGTGCCTACATATTAGAATAGATTGCATATGTATTATTTGAGCATAGTCTGCACGCCGGTTGCGATTTCAGAGTGATTCTAGGAATTTTATTGCAGCTTATACCGGCGCAACCCTTCTAGACCAAGGCCGAAACCCTAATTTGACCCCTTGCCCCATTGTGGTTGTTGTTCAGCAAGGACCACTAGCAGCGTGACCTACACACTGGTAGGAGCTTCGCTGACCGCACCACACTGACCCTAGACCTAGCGGCACCTCTGTCATCGTCTGGTGTGATGTTGACAAGCCGCCCTTCGTTGCCGCAGCCGCGCTTATTCCGCCGGCCTGAGATGGCGTAGTTGCCCTCCAGCAGCCCCTCGGGTAGTAGCCTCCCCTCTGGCAGCAGCATCCTGGCGATCATCGAGGATCATCGCGCACAGCAGCAGTGAGCCCAAAACCAGTGCCGCCAGCATGCCAGCCACAAGGATCGTGAGTAGCTCCGAGCCCATACCCGCCATTAGCGCCTTGCCTCGTGTTCCTGCAGCCAAAAGGAAAAGAAGAGGAAGAAGAGGTGAGGCCGGATGCGAGAAGTAGGTAGAGAGTAGAGACCCCGCGGTCGTTTTATAGCCCCAGTCCGGTGTACGGTGAGCGAGGTCCAGGAGAACCCAGCGCGCTGCTCGACCACCGGTGTCCAGGAGGCGAATCCGCGAGCAGTGCCGCCCGACGCTGGCCCGCGATGGGAGAGCTCTCTGAGTGCCCTCGTGCACACCGCGCACTATCGCCGTAGGGTACTCCGTGCCCTAGAGCTAGGCGTGTGCAGTGCCTAGCCGCACTCGGAGCAGCGAGAGGGCGGGTGAGAGAGAGCCATGGCGGGAGATAGTAGAGGCTGCCAGTGGACCCTCGTCCCACCTGTCAGCGAGAGAGGCCACTGTTCATTGCGGTACCCCGAGCATTTTTGGAAAAAGGAAATCTTGCTTTTTCTAAAAATGTCAGGGCTACCCGCGGCCCGTGCGTGTAGAGTAGACTCGGCGATATCCGTATCTAGATCTGGGTGTACCAGTTTTTTGGTACTTTTAACCCGGTTGTTTTCAACTGTAGGGTTAAGACCCAGCCCAGAGGTTTTCTAGGAGGCGTAGTAGTTTTGTTTAAAGCTAACCCTAGGAATCTCGAGGACGAGATTCTTTTAAGGGGGTAAGGTTTGTAACACCCTAAAAATCGGGTTATCGATTTTTGTGCTGTTATTCCTTCCTAGCTTTTCTCTCCCGAATTTTTCCTCTGGAATTTGGCAAGTGACCAGGTGAATCCAGTCTGTCCTCAGCCTCTCAGTGCTTTTCTCATGCTCTGGTGCCAGTCAACCCTTTTGTCTGCAACCCCGAATCTCATTGAAACCCCTAGTTCCGAAATATTGGAACCGGGAATTCTGCCTTTGTGTTTTCAAAGGAGCCATCCTTTTCCTAGCTCTATTGATCCTCCCAAAATTTCCTGAGATCCCTAATCTCTCCTAGACCCTAGATGTGCAAAAATATTGCTAAGTCCTATGCAATATTTCTCATCTAGAATTAATTCCTCTTTCTGCCATTTTGAGGAATTAAATCCAGAGAAATATCTATCCATCTCCAGAGGTAATGAAAACTTGTGGAGATATTCTTTGTGGATATATTGAGCTCTAATAAAAATATTGGCTATAATTAAATTAGGGAGATTGCATTTTCCTATTTAAAGTCAATATTCCAATTTGGGGCATTTCCAAAGGAACTACCATTTTGGTAGCCAGGAAAATTCCCAAATAATTTGTGGAGCTTCTTATATCCATATATTATCCATTTCCATCCAAATATCCAGTTCCCCAATTCAAATTTTGAGCTCCACTTCCATTTGCAGATTCTGTCCAGATTTGTGGTTTGCAAAGGAAGTGCTAGAGTCCTTGATCTCCTTGGGCTAAGATTTTGCAGGGTGATGCATTGTGATAAATTAGCATTGTCCTTCAAATATTGGCCCAATCCCTCTAGCCAATCATCCTCAGTGATTTTCTCAAGTTTTTGCCCAGATTGGAGCATTGTGAAGGAAGTACCATTTCTGCTTGGGCAAATGGTATGAAACTTTTACAGTGTCTCCATATGCTCAAATCTTTCATCTCCTCCAAAAATTATTCATGTCCATGTAGCCATTTGATCCCAGCATCATTTTCTTCATATCTGGTCAATCTGCCAAGTTACAAAGGAAGTGGCATTTTTCTTTGCCTATTTGAGCTGAGCTCTTGCCAAGGGAGTGACCCTAGCATGTGATTGACCTCTGCCAAGGATCTTGCCAAGAGGAGCACTGTGATGACCATGGCCTAGCACAAACACCTGGCTGCCAGCTGTAAAATGACCATGGTTCGGTCACCTCAGGCCTCCCTCTTGTCATCCATCAGCATAGGTCAACTCAGCGCTTAATGGTGAGAGCGCTAGACATAGTTTGGCTTGGAGTTAGCCGTGGCATCGCCCTGGCCACATGGTGACCATGGGCAGATAGAGCCAAGGTCGCGCTCTGTACTTTGGCTCGTCGGTAGCGCTCCTCCAGCTCGTTCCAGGCTGTCCGGGGGTGTCCAAGAGTCGCCCAGCGCGTGCTTGAATCGTCCAGAGCCGTCTCCCCTTCGTCCCCTAGCCGTTGGCCGCCTCTGCCGACGTCGATTCGCCGTCGGAACGCCGCCACGTCGTCAGTCATCTTGAAGCTTTGGCTGCCGTCGAGAGGAGCCCTCCCCGAGCTATAAATAGGCGTGCCCGAGCCCCCCCCCCCTAGCAGCAGCCCCAGCCCCCTCCTCCTAGCGAGCTCCTGGAGCTCTCTCCCTCGGTAATGGCCGAAGGCCGCCGCCGTTCCCCTCGGCCGATTTCGGCAATGTAGCCCCTCCCCTTCCCCTTTGCCTGTCGCAGCCGCCTCCCCTATGGCCAGTCGAGCCTCCGCCGTCCTCAGCTGCTCCGGGCAAACGCCGCTGAGGCAGCCTCGCGAGCACCCGTCGGCCACCGCGCCCCGGCCGGTGGCGACGGCGCTGCAGCCCGCCTCCGGTGGCCTCGTGCCCACCCCCGGGCGCGGCGTGGCACGCTGGTGCCAGAGGGCCCACCGATCGGCTCTATAGAGCGGCGAGGTGTCCGCTACGCCGGCGGCCGGTCGCCTCCGCTCTACCTGGTCGGGGTGGGAGGAGAAGGACAGAGGAGGAAGAGAGAGAAAGGGAGAGGATAAGGCGGGTCCCGCCTGTCATTGAGAGAGGGAGAAAGTCAAACCGGGCCCAGCTGCAGTAAATGAAGGCGTATTTTGGAAAGTATGCTTTCCAAGCTGCAAAGCGTACTCTGCCGGAGACGCTTTCTATTTAAACCGCCAGGGACCTATTTGTGGAAGAACTTTTTACAGATTAGTCCCTGGAGCTTTAAACGAGTGTATCTTTTTGACCGTAGCTCGGAATCAGGTAAAACCAGCGCCCCCGCTTTCGTCTCGTCGAGCCCGTTCCGATGGTATTATTTCCATATTGTGTTCACACAGTGGAAATGACCATTTTGCCCTTGCCCTCCGATCGAGCCGCTGAAAGAGACCCCTGATCGGCGAATTCTTCCGCGAGGTGATCGTGCTTTCTTCCCGGTATATTCGTCGACCCCCAGGCAAGCCAACCTCTTCCATGAGCTCCGGACTTGCGTGACGACTTTGCTTGCACCTGTGTGTTTATCTGTATTGCCTGTTAGTCCGCATCTGCATTCATCGGTGGTAACATCGGTATAGATACTAGTAGTACTCTTCATCTAGTGCCATGCCTTATTTCAATGTTGCCATGCTAATAATAACATTGCTAGTAACATATTCATGTTAGTATTATGATTGAACCCCTGCTATAATTATCAGTACTATGATCCGTTATGCTATCACTTATAATTGTCAGTGAGGTGGTATGGATATGCTGAGCTGGATTAAGAGATTACTGCCTATGATTATTTTGGGTTTCATCCGGCAGTTGTGGATATAAGGAATTGAATTAATACAACCTAGTTGGTTGATCTTGAGCCACCTGTCCGGGCATAATCGTGCAACCACATTTGCCGGTATGGGACGGCCCTGACCGGGTCTGGCTGCGTGATCTTTCACCGGTACCTCCAAAAAGGGAGGTTTATGCACGGCGTGCTACCCTGATCAGGTAAGCGGTGATAACCCTATGGGCCCAGTTGAGTTGTTTGGGTACCCGTCCCCGTTTGGGACAGTTTGTTTGGCCACGACGGTGGCAGGTGTCATGAGGACACAGGGGCCACCCAAGGCTGACCTCCGAGGGAGGAAAAGTGCCGGTGGTACGATGAAAGAGTCACGAGTCAGGCAGGTTTTGTCGAAACATCGTTGGTCCACCCGAATGGGAGCACGAGGCCATGAGTTCCGTGGTGTGGGTAAAGTGTGCAACCTCTGCAGAGTGTCAAATCTATTCGAATAGCCGTGTCCACGGTAATGGACGACCCGTTCAGACCTCAGTAGGTGGTCAACCATAATAATGATAATAGTGATGGAAGAACTTGTCTTTGGTAGACATCAGGTGATGTCAGGATTTAGATGTGTTAGCCAAGAGATGGCTAGATGATGAGCGGTCGGGTGACCACATGAGTGGAATTGGATCCATATCCTTTTAGGATGGATCATGAGTATGTTAAGGGTTGTGGGACAACTCAGAAGAGAGTAAGTTGGTGTTCGGTACAGTAGTGCTCTAAGCATTTAACATAATCATTGCCATGCTATGTTAGGTAGATCATACGCCTGATTCATGCCATGCCATGCTTGATCCATGTTTGCCTTCTTAAGTTTCACGTCATGCTTAGAGTTATTTCATGCATAGCATAGTGCTTGCTTTGTTATCTGCTTGTTTGGATGCTATGTATTTGGTTGTCTTGCGAGTACATTCAAAGTACTCACCTGGCCTTGCACGTGGCCAGTTGCAGGAGAAGATCTGTCGTGCTAGAGCGTAACCAACCAGTCCTGTGCGTTATGGAGCCCAGCCAGAGGCATCGTTGGCAAGACCTCCAATGCCTTTAGTTAGTCTTGGAGTTATGCATATTGTTGTAAACAACAGTATTGTAATACTCCATTATATTAATAAAGCCATTTTTGCCTGGAATTGCTGTATCATGTCTGTGGCGTGCGTCAGGTCTTATCCTGGGGACTGGCGTTTGTCGGCCCTTTTTCGGGGTGCCACATAGGAGTGGGTACGTTTCGTGTCCTTCCTCTTGCCGGGCCTAAGATTCCCTATTCATCCCTTCTTGAGGGGACTGTTGGAATTTTACGGGATTCAGCTCCATCGTCTCACCCCTGGACCCATTCTGCACATTTCGGGCTTTGTTGCCCTCTGCGAGATGTTCTTGGGCTGCGAGGCTCACTTCGGTTTATGGAGGAAGTACTTCTGCCTCGTCCCTCGTACTCGGGGCGGGACAATTCGGGAAGTGGGTGGAGCCGAAGTATGGCGCATAGCCGGGACGGGGTATCCCGTGGGACCCAGCTCGGAGGGGTCTGCGCGAATACTCCGACACCCCCTTGAAGAAAAGGTTCAACTGGCGACCAAAGAGTTCGTCCCAAGAGGAAAGTGCCAAAGTAAAATGCCTAGCCACCCAAGTGAGGCTACTGGTCCATAGTAAGCTAACCATCATAGACGTGATGGCCACCGTCATTGCGAGATGCGTTCAACCCCTTCAACAAAGAATCCACCCCCTGTGGCATTACAACGGAACCAATGACACCACCCGTTCTCAACGGAAGGGCCCTGCCAATCAGGCGGCTATGGCATCCATACTGGCCAATCTTTTTAAGGGAGAAAAAGAAGACTTTGCTCGATTGTCAACCAAGGAAGGATATTCGAGTCATAACCCCATCGAAGGGGTAAGTCTTTCGCTTTATTTTCCTAGTTCGGATATTCATGTATAGTTCTTCTGATCGAAACTTTTAATCCGTCCGAATAGAATTGGAGGCGCTGGGTCGAGACAGTTAGCTGCCCGGCGCCTCAACCAGAGAGTTATTCTCACGATGACGATCCCGGATTCCATGAAGATCCGGATTTATCAATTGATTATGAGGACGGGGTCTTTTACCAGGAGAGCCTTGATGGCTCCAAGGTGGCTCTTTTAGCCGATCACCCCGGACCACTTCCTTCTTCCACCACTGGTAAAAGGAAAACCCCTCCCGTAAAGGGAGAGCGACCCCTGCCAACCCAGGTGTGCCGACATCCACTCCCAAGGGTCGTCGGTCCACGCGCCGAACGTCGTCGCCGGCGGCAGGGCCCGTACCGAGCAATAGTAGGAATCCTCCTTGTGAGCAAGCCGCGGGGACCACCTCCAACGTGCACTCATCCAAGAGGTACTTTATTTAACCGTTTTAGTTCGGCCATTGTCATGATTGCAGTAAGCACTCACCAAAATCTCGTGTCGAAAATACTTAGGAGACGAGTACAGCCACCTCCTACCGGGGACGTTGCCGAGCCGCCGGGCAACCATCATGAATAAAGGTCTTCTGCTCAGCCTGAACTCAACGCGGAGACCCCTGCGACGAATTAGCCCCCCGAAGATTCGGGAGACGTCTCAGTTACTAACTCCGAGGTAGAGAGTGCGATGAACCACCGGCGGCGCAAGGAAGCCCTGCGGCATCAAGTGTTTTCCGATCAAGAGTTTAATGCCCTAAGTTCGGTGGACGCACACATCGGAGCTGCCCGAGCGGGGCTTGAGGTGAGTAATCGGTTTTAACGACCGAACAGAAATACTAATCCAGTAGCCCCCGAGCCTTGATTTGGTCGGAACAGCCGAGTTAAGGATCTGAGTATTGTTTTATGGACAATGTAGGCTTTAAAGCAGCAAAATGAGAAGTTGGCCGAGGAACTCAAGGCTAGCCGAACACAGGTGCAGGCCGAGCTTGAGCAAGTGAAGAATTTCACCCGAGAGGCGCACAGTGAGTACGTTAATTTGCCAAATTTAATTCAACGCTCCCGTACTGATGAGAGAGTACTTTATAGCAGCTGAATCCATAGGGCAGTTGCAGACCATAAAGAACGGTGTGTATCCCGTTGATCGATTCGGGTGGTATGCTCCTCTACCCAATTGCAGTCGGATTCATGAAGAGATCCGACCAGACATGGCTTGATGCCACTCATGATTAGGCCGTTGGCCCGTTCGACTTGTCCATTGGTCTGTGGGTGATACACCGAGGCGTAATCGAGCTTAATGCCCATGTTTGCGCACCAGTCCTTCACCTCCTGTGCGGTGAAATTGGATCCATTGTCCGTTATTATGCTATGCGGGACACCATAACGGTGTACCACACCGGATATAAAGTCGACGACTGGTCCGGACTTAGCTGATCTTACTGGCTTCGCTTCAATCCATTTGGTGAACTTGTCGACCATGACCAGTAGATTTTTATTTTTCTTGGTCCCCCCTTTAAGTGGTTCGACCATATCCAGCCCCCAGACCGCGAAAGGCCAGCTGTCGGGGGCATGTGGCTTTGATTTGCGAATAGTTGACATCCAACACAATGTTGGACAAGTGCTTGGGCGTCTGCTCGAGCGGTGGGCCAAAAGAATCCGGCTCGAAAGGCTTTGCTTACTAAGGCCCGTGCTGCGGCGTGGTAGCCGCCCATGCCCGCGTGGACTTCGGCCAAAATTTGTCTTCCTTCTTCCTCAGATATGCACAGTTGGAGTATCCCCGTAGTGCTTTTCTTATATAACTCACCCTCGTGGACCTTATAGGCCTTGGACTGCCGGATTATGCGTCTCGCCTCTGTCTGGTCATCGGGGAGTTCTTGTCGAAGAAGGTAGGCCAGGAAGGGCTCGGTCCATGGTGCGATGACTGCCATGTGCTCATGAGCTGAAGGCGTTTCTTCAATTATGGAGCCGCCAATGATTTGCTCGTCTGGTTCATTTGAAGGAGGGACAATCTTTTCCGTGCTGACGGCTCCGGCGTCCTTATTCTCGTCCTGCCATACCACCGAGGGCTTGAAAAGCCGTTCGAGGAAGGTGTTTTTCGGGACGGGGTCACGCTTGGCCCCCATACGGGTGAGTATGTCAGCAGCCTGATTGTTGTCTCTAGTGACGTGGTGGAATTCTAGTCCCTCGAACCGTGCGGATATTTTAAGGACGGCATTTCTGTATGCTGCCATCTTTGGGTTTTTAGCATCGAATTCGCCGTTGATTTTGGAGATGGCGAGATTAGAGTCTCTCCGTACTTCAAGCCGTTGTAAGCCCATCGATGCTGCCATCCAAAGCCCGTGCAACAAGGCTTCATATTCGGCCGCATTGTTGGAATCGGCGTACATGATCTGCAACACGTAACGGGCGTTGTCTCCCGTGGGGGATGTGAGGATAACTCCAGCCCCTAGTCCGGCCAGTGTCTAGGATCCGTCGAAGTACATCGTCCAATGGGAATATGTGCTATATTCTTTGGGGAGCTCGGCCTCTGTCCATTCGGCGAGGAAATCAGCCAAAACCTGAGATTTAATAGCTCGTCGTGGCTTATAAGCGATTTTGAAAGGAAGGAGTTCGATGGCCCATTTGGCTATGCGGCCGGTGGCGTCCCTGTAATTGATTATATCGTTCAGGGGTACTTCGGATGCCATCGTGATCGAACATTCTTGAAAATAGTGTCTGAGCTTTTGTGATGCCATAAACACTGTATAGGCTATCTTCTGGTAGCGCGGATATCTGGACTTGCATGGCATTAGCACCTCTGACACGTAGTAGACTGGCTTTTGCACCTTGAATTTGTGACCCTCGTCATCTCGCTCGACGACGAGTACCGCACAGACCACTTGATTGGTGGCCGAGATGTACAGTAGCATTGGTTCACCGGTGCCTAGCGCCGTGAGAATGGGGTTGCTGCCAGCAGTGTTTTGATTTCCTCTAGTGCAGCCGTTGCTTCATCGGTCCACTCGAAGTTTTTGGTCCGTTTTAGCAGCCTGTAGAGCGGCAAAGCCTTTTCACCAAGGCCGGAGATAAAGCGGCTCAGGGCCGCCACGCAACCTGCCAGCCTTTGGACGTGCTTTAGCTCTGTAGGGATCGCAACTTGAGATAGGGCGCGGATTTTAGCAGGATTCGCCTCCATTCGTCTATGGGAAACAATGAATCCGAGTAGTTTACCGGCGGGGACTCCGAAGACACATTTGTCCGGATTGAGCCGTATATCATATTCCCGCAGACTAGCAAAAGTTTGCCTGAGGTCGTCTATCAGCTGGCTGACGTTTTTGGTCTTGACGACCACGTCGTCCACGAATGCCTCGACTGTTTTACCGATTTGTTTTTCGAGACATGTCTGGATCATACGCTGGTATGTAGCACCTGCGTTCTTCAGCTCGAAAGGCATTGTGTTAAAGCAGAATGGCCCGTAGGGGGTGATGAAGGTAGTTGCAGCTTCATCGGATTCCTTCATTCTGATCTGATGATATCCGGAATAAGCGTCGAGGAAGCATAATGAGTCGTTTCCGGCTCTGACATCAATAATCTAGTCTATGCGTGGTAGGGGGAAAGGGTCCTTTGGACAAGCTTTATTGAGGTCTTTGAAATCGACACACAGCCACCAAGATTTATCTTTCTTCGGCACCATCACCAGGTTTGCCAACCAATCGGGATGTTTGATTTCTCTTATAAATCCGGCCTCCAGCAATTTTGCGAGTTCTTCGCCCATAGCTTGTCGCTTGGGCTCGGAAAATCGGCGTAAAGCCTGTTTGATGGGCTTGAAGCCTGTGATTATGTTCAGGCTGTGTTCTGCTAGCCGTCGTGGGATTCCCGGCATATCTGAAGGATGCCAGGCAAAGATATCCCAGTTTTCTCATAAGAATGTTCGCAGCGCTTCGTCCACCATGGGGTCCAGCTGAGCTCCGATGGATGCTGTTTTATTGGGGTCCGTTGGATGCACCTGAAACTTGACGATTTCGTCTGCGGGTTTAAAGGACGTGGGTTTGGGCCTCTTGCTAAGGACCACATCGTCCTTGTCCACTGTTGACCGGAGTGCGGTCTGTTCCTCTGCCGCCAGGGTCTCGGCTAGTGCTTCGAGGGCGAGTGATGCCGTTCTGTTTTCGGCTCGAAGGGCTCTATTCGGGTCACTTGTTATTTTGATAACCCCGTTTGGGCCGGGCATTTTGAGCTTCATATACCCATAATGTGGTATAGCCTGAAATCTTGTGAAAGCGTCGCGCCCCAAGAGGGCGTGGTAGCCACTGTGAAAGGGCACGATATGAAAGAGAAGTTCTTCAGATCTGTAGTTCTCGGGCGTGCCGAATACTACATCGAGGGTAACGCATCCGGAACAACGTGCCTCTTTCCCAGGGATGATCCCATGAAAGGTTCTGTTGCTATGTTCGACGCGGGATAGGTCGAATTGCATTTTTTCCAAGGTATCCTCGTAAATGAGGTTTAAACCGCTGCCGCCGTCCATTAGCACCTTCTGTAACCTGAAGCCATCAACAATAGGGTTGAGGACTAGTGCGGCAGGTGTTCGGGCGGGGCGTGTGATTGGTTGGTCAGCTTCTCCGAAGGTGATCGGTGTGTCTGTCCATGAGTTTGTTGCTGCCACCTGATAGATTTGTTCGAGTTCGCGAAGGGACCTCTTCCTCTTATTCCTGGAGGAAAAGGTTTCGTAAATCATCAAGATCTCGTCGTTGTATTCGGGTGGTGCTGTTGTGCGTCTAACTAGAGGTAGGGCCTCAAGGATGGTCTCTCCGCTTTTTGCCACCTGCCTGACGACCCAGCAAGCTCTAAGGCTGTGAGTCGGGTTTGTGTTTTGTAACACAGAGTGTATAGGGCATGGCTTGTCTAATAGTCCGTCAAGGACAATTTTGTCTCCCGTGGGGGATCTATACTTTTTATCGGCAGGTTCATGTTTGGCCGGATGTTGCGGAGGAATTCGCTTTTTCTGAGCTCCTCCAAGGTGTTCGGAGGGGACCAGCTCTGAAAACAAACGTTCGGCTTGCCAGGTGCTTTCCATGGCGCAATATTTTTGCACTAGGTCCGATAGCTCGATGAAGTCACGAATGTTTCGACGGGCTAGGGCATTGAGGATTCCTTCATTGTGGCAATTGCGCCTGAAGGTTGCTATTATCTCCTAGCCGCTAGCGTCTGGTACTTTGTCTTTAAATAGGAGGAGTCTAGCCCAGAAGTGATGGACTGATTCCCCTGGCTGTTGTTTAACTTCCCATAAGCCCGATAACTTGGGTTGTCCTGCGCTGCCTGAGGAGCGCTCGACTTGGGTGGTGGGCAGGGAAATTTTTGGTTTCTTGCCAGGATCAGAGTCCGGGATCATGGCGTTTGCTCTCGTGCCATCGCAGAGTTCGGTGTGGTCGGTTTGGAGTCTGTATTGCCAACAGGACCCCTCTGCGCGGGTTCTAGGTCGCGCGCTAGATCCGCGGCCGATTCCAAACTGTTTCTGGTCTGGGTTCTGGATTCCGGATTGTTGGAGAAATCCTAACGGTCGGAAACCGGGATATAAACTGTTTTAATTCCGGTAGCTGAGAGGACGAGCCTTCGGCCGGACACTCAACGGTGGCGACCAGGTGAGTGATCGGTGGGACACGAATCTCCCTATTATCGGGTTTAAACCCGATCTAGTCATAGACCGAGGTTTGGCTGTCGGTAACGTCCAAGGTTTGAATCTGACCAAATAACTAGTTTAAAGACGAGATGTCGGCGGGATCTAAGTTGTTGGAGCACATGGGGTCGACCCGCAGAGCCGTTGTCCCCGGGTCGCTCGACGGCGGGCCCGGGATGTATTCGGCCATGGCTGTTCCGGGCATATCAGATGGGTTGGGCGTTACGGCCGGCCTAGGGATAGGGGCCACTTCCACGGCGGGACCTGCTGCCTCCAGAATTAAGGCATCGGGGCCTGCAGGCTCCTCCTTGAGGGTTAAGAATTTTGTTAAGACAAGATCTCGCCGGGAGTCGGCGACGAACTCAAGGTTCCCGAACCTGACTTCCTGATCGGGGATGAAACTTCTGACCTGCCTTAGATGGCCAGCCGGATCGGCATGCGATACGATGCTGCCGAACGCGAAAATCAGACCAGGGATGAAAATGTCCTTGTTGCGGACTTCATCGCTGATGATGAGGCGAGCCATCGATCCCACTGGCGATCACACAGCAGAACTCTCAATGAAAGCACCAATGTCGGTGTCAAAACCGGCGGATCTTGGGTAGGGGATCCCGAGCTGTGAGATTAGGATCGATGGGTAACAGGAGACGAAGGAGACGGTGTTTTACCCAGGTTTGGGCCCTCCTATGAAGGTAAAACCCTACGTCCTGCTTGATTGTATTGATGTGTATGAATATTACAGAGTCGATCTACCTCGAGATCAAATGACTAAACCCTAGATGAGTTCACCTTTCTCTACAATCTAAACCCTCCGGCTTATATAGACACCGGGGGACCTAGGGTTACACATACTCGGTTGCCTATCGAAGGAATAAAGATGCCTATTCTATCGCCTTAAGCTTGAAGGGCACACCATGGCTCTTGAGATCCTCCCCCCTAGTAACGGGGTATTCGGTCAGTCCAATCCTCCAACGAGTGGTCCACGAGTCCGACCCATAAGGAATAAGTCGGCAGTCCGAGGACCCCTTAATCCCGGACTCCATCAGTTGGAAAAGGGTCTGTTGCAACCCCGTAATTAGTCCGTGCTTGCAGCATTTTTGGAAACAGTCCCATGCTCTGGCCTAGCACCCAGTCTCGGTGTCAAAACCGGCGGATCTCGGGTAAGGGGTCCCGAGCTGTGGGTTTAGGATTGATGGGTAACAAGGGACGAAGGAGACGATGTTTACCTAGGTTCAGGCCCTCCTATGGAGGTAAAACCCTACATCCTGCTTGGTTGTATTGATGTGTATGAAGATTACAGATTCGATCTACCTCGAGATCAAGTAGCCAAAACCTTAGATGAGCTTGTCTACCCTCTACAATCTAAACCCTCCGGTTGATATAGACACCGGGGGTACCTAGGGTTTACACATGATAAGTCTCTAGCCGGAAGTAAAGACGCTGATCCCCTCAACTTGACTTGGAGTGCACGCCGTGTCTTCAGAGGTTTCCTTCTAGAATACGGGATCGTCACATATCCTAGCCCTTCCTGTGATAATCAGAGAGCGGCCCACCAAGCCGGCCTATGAGAGATAGGCCGGAGGCCCGAGGACCCCTTAGTCCAGGACTCCCTCAGTAGCCCCCGAACTAGTCCCCAACGCCAGGGGTCATGACACTAGCAGCTTCGCATGATCAGAGTCTTCGGCTTGCGGGGTGAGTTCTTTCCCCCCTTTATGATCGGATGGCTCTAGTCCGGCCGCCAATGACATGTAGTTATCCGAACATGCAGTTATCCGGACGCCAAAAGTCGCATAACCTCGAAGGACAAACAGCAAAGTGTGAACATTATTCCCTGACAACCTTCCTGACGAAGGGTCGTGGCTAATCTCAACCACAGAGCCGGTTACAAAAACTCGATTCGCGGTTCGAGGCCGTTTCTCCATTGGCATGTCTTATCAATGTGTAGATCGTGTCCCGTTTCTTGCGGGATAAGATCAATCCCCTGGGTTACCCCACGCGTGCATAATGGCACGACTGTTTCGGGAAGTGGCGAGGCCTACGGCACAGCAAAGGGAGGCTCTTGGTATTATGGCATCCCATAAAAGGGAGAAAAACCCCCAGGGCCTATTCGCGCTCCAAATTCGCACCCTTTGCCTCCTCAACCTTCCCAAGCTCTGAGAGCCCAGATCCAGTTTGTTCCTCAATCTTCCCTCCGAGTTAGGCCATGGCTGGTTCAGGCTCCATGGGCAAGTGGGAGGCCTCCTCCATCACCGACAACGACATTCGGGAGCTAAAGCGTGCCGGCTACCTCTCCGCCAACATCGCCCACCGTGCTCCAGAGGCGAGTCAGGTGGTTCCCACACCGAGGCCGGGCGAGACGGTGGTGTTCGTCCCCCATTTCATCCGTTGACTGGGCTTTCCGGTCCACCCCTTCGTCAGGGGCCTCAAGTTCTTCTACGGGTTAGATTTCCATGACCTCCCCCCGAACTCTTTCATGCACATCTCGGCGTTCATCATCGTCTGCGAAGCCTTCCTGCGGGTACAGCCACACTTCGGCCTGTGGCTCAAAGTTTTCAATGTCAAGCCGAAGACAGTTGCGGGCGCATGCGGATTGCGGAGGGGCGGTGATCAGCAAGCTCCCACGTGTCGAGTGGCCGGACGGCACCTTTATCGACACGGTCAAGATCTGGCAAAATGAATGGTTCTACATCACCGAGCCAAGGAGCGCGGACTGGGCGGCACCTGCCGAGTTCAGATCCGGACCCCCGGCGAAGCTAACCTCATGGCTCATGAAAGGCCTTGACTGGGGGTCGGCCGCGGAGGTAAAATCGCTACAGAAGCACATCTCCGCGATGATTGAGGCCAAAATCGAGCTGGTCAACGTGATCCAGGTCATGCTCCGCCGCCGTCTCCTCCCCTGCCAGCACCGGGCCTCCCCAATGTGGGCCTACCAGCTAGAGGACCCGGCCACCGTGAGTCAATTCTTCTGCACTATCCACGAGAAATTTTGGAAAGTGCTATTCAAGCCCCAGAAGAGCTGGCCGGCTGTGGAGGAAGACACCGGTCTTGGCGCCGAAACCCCTGCTACCAAGGTATGATAAAACTTTAATTCTGCGGCTCTATTTTTTGACAAAGAGTTGAACCCCTTCTCCCTCATCTTCATAGAAATGGCTGAGCAAGGCCGTGCAAATTGACTGTCCGGCCCCGCAGCCCGAAGACTCTCAGTCAGATTTGTTGACGGAGATGCTCGTCGTGGCACCGTATTCGGCTCTAGAGAAGACGGAGAAAAAGAAGAAAGGAGAGAAGAAGGAGGCCCGAGAGGGCCTTCGTTTAAGGGGTCTTCCGGACACCAAGTCCAAGGAGACCCATGCCTCTTCCACTCACGAGGAAGAGCACGAGGATGAAGGGGAGTGCGGCTCCCCCCTTACAAGGAAAAGGGCGGCGTCAGCGGACGCCACGGAGGACCTACCTCCTCCTGCCCCGAAGAGGACATGCCGGACAAAGGCAGTCCAGGCCGATGATAACTCGGACTCAGATAAGGAGTCTGAGGCTTTTGAAAGGGTTCCCCGAAGGAACCCAAGGGTTAAGCCCCCAGCCCAAAGGTATGAATCCGAAGACTCTCTGGGTTACTTTTATAGAGCTCTTAATGCTAAATGGGCGAACGTCTTTCAATTTGCAACCCACCACGCGATCTCCCCACTGACCAAATCTCAGATGGGGAGTCCCTGCCCACCAACCTGGCGGAAAGTCAGACTGCGTCGCATCCCACGCCTCCTGAGGTCTCGAAGGCGGCCGCGGAGGTGTTATCGCGCCGTGCTCCTTCTGAGCCGAACACCGGCGGTGGGGGTGACGACGTTATGGCTGAGGTTAATACCTCGACCGCCGAAGACCAGGAGGAGGAACATCTCCTGGCAACTAAAGAGGGGGGACCAAGTCTGGTCCAGTCCCCTCCGAGGACATCTCCAGAGCGCTCTATGCCTCAGGAGTCGCCAGCCCAATCGCCCACCGGAGGGAGGGTTGGCAGGTCACCACCGGTGCCGCCCATGACTGGGTGGCCGGCCACCATGGAGGAAGCTTTATCCGGCTCCTCCATCGCCGAAGATCACCACGCCCTTATGGGTGCGGTTTTGCAAGACATTCAGTCCATTGATAGCGGACTGAAAGAGGCCTTCAATGGTCTCTTGACGGGCTTCAAGGTGAGCCACATAATACTCTTTTTCCAGAAAAAGTTACCTTACCAAGTTTATGCAATCCTTATAAGTGTAGTAGCCCCCGAGCCCTGGGTGAGTTTGAAAAACCCACCCGGGGGTCAAATGTCCGAATACTAGTAACGATGCTCAAGGCACCGGAGAGTACTGAGCAGAGGGTCTGAATCCGACAGCTCGGGAGTTTTAATGCACATAAGTTGTTTTGTAGGACTCGTCATCGGCGGCGGCCGCCAACGCAGTGGAGCTTGCCAAGCTAAACCGGAAGCTCAAGAGCTCCGATGAGGAGCTTGATCGCCTGAACAAGAGGTTTGACGAGACGCAAGGTGAGTCCGAATTGTACCATTCGGTCTACCGTCTATCCTCATTGATTGAGATATCCGGATTGTTATCCATAAGTGTTATTTTGCTCATTCTTACCACAACTGTGGCCACGGAGGTCGAGAACCTCAAGGCCGAGTTGGCAAAGGCGAGGCAGGAGGCCGCGGATGAAAAGGCGGCGGCCGAACGAGCGGCAGCCGACCTGTCGGCGTTAAAAGCCGTGAACGACAAGCATGAGGCCCGGGTGGTAGAGGTGCAGCTGGAGCTCAAGGATGCCAGCACGAAGTGCGAGGCCCTTGAGCAAAATAACTAGGACCAGGCCACCGAACTATCCTCGCTGAAATCCGAGCTCAAAGAGGAGCGAGTTGATAGGCGGTCCTTTGAAGAAGAACTCCGCCAAGTCAAGGCGATCACAGATGGTAATC